>CM046944.1:123913658-125155670 GCA_025698515.1 Gossypium sturtianum
AATAATAAGAGATAAATAAAGGAGTTTTATTCACATAAATATGTGAATAATAAGAGATAAATAAAGGATTATTTTCTAATGAGATAATTGAGAGATAATTGATGGATTAAAGGCTTTTATCTTTTAAATAAAAGAGATAATATTATCAAAAGAGGAGTGGTGGCCAAGTAAAGGACTCCTAGGTGATAACTTTGGCTATAAAAGGAGGACGGGAGGGCTACTCATCAACATTTGCTCCTCTTCCTCTCTGCGAAATTCTCCTAGGCAAAACCCCTCTCTGCGAATTTTCATTAAGCAAAAATCCTCTCTTTTTCTTCTATTTTCTTCTCCGTTCTCTTTGTTAAATTTGAATCTTTGTGGATTCTAAGAAAGAGGGCAATCATCCACAACATCAAAAGGGGATCTTTCGGGAAATCTAAGGATCTAAGGTAAGGATTATAAATATAAATATGTGGTTAAAGATTATGATTCACGTTTTCAAAGTTAGATCTAATCTAACACGAAGTTATAGGATTTCAACAGCTTATAAAGGAATCCTCTTGATTTGGAATCCCATCATAAGGTAAGGGATATTCGGCCAAGGCATAATTTGTTTAAGTGTTTTCCATTATTTCAAAAACCGAAAATCGACATGGTTACATACCTAGTATTAGCCGATTTCAAGGAAGAGGAATTCTAGCAATCTGTTGGGACTTGATTAAATCAATTCGGCAACTAGGTAAGTAATTCTACTTCTAGTAGGATTTGGTTTTAAGACCAAATAGGTTTATTTATATGTTTTAATTAATGGCCGAATATAGGAGTGAAAGATCTAGATCGGTAGATCGCTCTACGGAATTCACGGAAACTATTAAGCGAAAAAGGTGTGTACTCTTACTAACTTTCAATAAATTGCATGGCAATCATTAGATATGTAAATATGTAACAGTATGTGAATGTGGCTAAGCACCACAAATGTGGTAAGGAGTACCCAGGTACGTTTCCTACTTTTGATAGGATTGTGAATGTGATATAGTTTGAACATGTGATTAGTAACATGAATGAAAATTAAGTATGTGAAATATGTTATGAAATAATTGGGGCATTCGGGATATTTGTGGAGGAAGAAAGTGAAGGTGATGACTACGGTCTCACCAACGTAAAGTGGTGACTACGGTCACATAAAGTGAAAAGTGGTAACCGGTTACATCCGGTGAATACTGATGTCTAATGACACAACATAAGTGGGCGATGAGCACGTCGACCGCAATGATCGCCTTCGATGGTGTGTAGCGGATGGAGGGTCGACTTAGTAGTCCCCGCGGTGTGCAAAGTTGGTACGGGTGGTGTGTAGCGGATGGACAAATAGGTTTGGATTTGGGTTGCATCATCCTTTATTTTGTATGAACATGATATTGATATGACTTGTATGCTCGATTTGTTGGAAATTAGTACTATGTACACATTGAGTCTGTTGACTCACCCGTTGGGGAATTATTTTTCGGTGATGAGCGTAATGGACCCGGGTCGGCAGGAGCTAAAGGTGGCCATGCATCGCTTGAAGAAATTATTTGGAATTTGGACTTTATGAAATTTTAGTACTTTATTTTGGGTTTGAATGATGTAATAAGGCCATAAGGCCCAGTTGGATTTTCTTTATTCCTGTTTATTTTTATTTAAATATGATACAAATTATGTTTGATTAAAGATAAGTAAATTTATTTCTTTTAAAATAATAAACCCAAAAATTATTTTGTCACCTTATTTAAGTTGGATTTCCAGAATTTATTAAATAGGTTTCAAATTAAGCCCAACCCAAAACAATTTTTTTTTAAAATTACACAAATTTTCTCTAAGTCATTTAGAACATTGAAAACCGATTTATTTAAGGAACATACCAGATCCGGTTCAAGCTCGTGGGCCGGGTGTGGGGTGTTTCACGCCCTCAACTCGATCCGATTAACTAGATCCGGATCTTAGATATTATATCACTAATACAGACAAAACCAAATCTACTTATACAAATTACAATTAATTTACAATACATGACAAACTAAATGCATAAGTAAATACAATAACAATACATGACAACGAGGTTACAAAGTTTTTGGTTTGATACCCTAACTTATTGCATTTATTCCCAATTGAAAGACTCTAAGTACATATCAACTTTGAACATGCCACCTAACTGGCTCTGTATGCATAAGAGCATAATACGCCACTCATTTAGCATAGTCCTGGCATCGTCCCTCCCGACGCAGACTCATATCAACTCACCTGTAACAAAACACACACCCAGATAAGGTTATAAGAACTTAGTGAGGAAAACATCATTTACCTGTGTCATTTTTTTTTTTGCACATTTCAACTAATAATTTATTTAGATGATCTCATCATTCTGAACCTTCAACTTAATCACTGGCGAATACTCCCTCAATTTCTATTATCACTTAAACGTCAAATACCATATCTTACTCAGAACTCATTTCTCCCCATCGATGCCTTTGATACACTACTTACACTCTTCAATTTAAACTTTCGTTATTATTTATTCATTCCTTACCAAAGGTTTAATCCATCGAAACACCGTTACTCTTCCACACATAACTATAAGCCATTATTTCATCACAATTCCTAAATCATCATGTACTTAGATAACAGTTACCTCCTTCAAATATAAAATTTGGATTCCTTATTTAGAGTACCCTTTTCTAAATTTCATCAGTCTTGTATAAATACTTTATTGTAGTCTATAAAGACACTGTGCCTTACTGATCACAAATTACGAACCATATTGGATGCGCCAAAATAATTTGATACAGAATCCATCATAAAGGACATTCTTTACGGTACGCCATTGAGAGTCTTATCTTTACACGCCAAGAGTTCGCCATGAAAACTGTTCTATTAGTGTGCACCACAAGGGCATTTTTTTTAGAGATCGCCACAGAGGCTATTCTTTTAATACTTCGCCACAAAGGCTTTCATTTCATGACGTGTTTACGATATGGATTTGCCTAGATTCACGTTATGTGAGGTTTGCCCACCATCGTCTTGGGACACACAAAGAATTCCATTGGGTAATCACTGTTCTTTAGTTCCTTTCGGAAGGTGCCATAACTATGGGCTTTTTCTTCAAGATTCATATAAGATATTGTGTTTTTAGTTCCGACGAACCCTTTTAGACTCCATAACAGTGAACAGATATAGACTTACATGATAGACTCTTCTTGCACTAACATCGCTTAAGACTCAACACTTTAAGTCACTAATCATACACTTTATCACATACATTTCAGATGTGCCATACAGCCATTATCATACTTCACATACTTAACTTGTCAGATTCATATAAACTGTACATGCAAACCCCAACAAACATTTAGACTATACATTTCTGGTTTCTATTTCATAGTTCGATCAATTACCACAGAAATATCTTGCATAAACAGTACATATGCAAGAGTCAATATAGAGACCCACCTAACAACCATGAATAGCAACTTGAACTCTAGATCTAACATTCAATAAGGAACTGCAACAACCACTGCTTATAAAACAAAAGAATACCATTTAAAACTCATTCGAATAACCTTTATCGCCCTCTTAAACCCAGATAACTCCCATACTAAGCCTTAATTATTCATCTCACTGTTCATGTACTCTTATAGACCTATTCTTTCATAACATAACATGCAGAATCATAAAACTTACCTTGGCATGGAGTAACCACTAATAAAATCCAGGATTTTCAACCTCAACTTAAAGAAATGCTTATTGTTCCTCAAACCTCGGATAATAATATTTAAGAAGAAATAACGAGAGAACTCCCCTTTTCCAAACTTAAATATCTATTAATATAATCTAAGTCCTTATTGAAACTTGACAAATGTTAGATCCTTACTGATTTGTCTTATCCAAAAGTCTACAACTTTTGAGAAACCTAATTAAGTATCCCCTTACTTTTTAACCTTCCTGGTTCACATTCAGTTGGTTCTTAACTAGCATACCTTGCATATTAACTTGCACAATACTATAGTTAAGAGCGCACTATACCTCTGACGTGAACTCATACTCCCAATACCATTTTACTTGGCCGTTGGTCTTCTTCCAACTAACATAGCCACTTGACACGTAACTTTTATTAACTTAAACACATAACTATATACACCCACTCTATACGCCAAAAGGTGTACTTGGGCGAAAACTACGCTAATCATACTACTTTAGAACTTTACACCAAATCTCATGCCCGCTAGAACCGAGGTGTTACAGCTCTCTTCCCCTTAACAAAAATTTCGTCCTCGAAATTTTCATCCCTCTTAGAATTCAATTACCTAGATATATTTGGTTATACATGCCAAACACATGTTAGCGACTATACGAATTCCCTTACATATGCTTCAAAATTTCTTTCTCATTGGCATACTCCTCAAAAGTCTTATTAAGGGGATGTCATTAAACTATTTCTTTGGATAAAATCCAAATTTTGGCGGTTAAACACTCGAACTCGGACGTCACACTCTTACCTTTTTTGAAAGATGTTAAACATGTAATGAAGAATCCAAACAATTTTCACGGAGTGACTTATTGAGCACGTTTATATTTATAAAACAGGGACTCCAAACCTTCTTTGAATACTTTTACTAAAGTCTTCAAATTTCTTATCAGCTTTTCTGATTCGTCTTTTTACTTTCATCTTCTATGATTTCAGATCCCTTAAAGGTAATTCTATCTCCTCTTTCTTTTCATACTTCTTATTTTCATTTAAAGATGTCAATAATGAATGCTCGCGGTAGAAGTCGTAACCAAAGTAGTCAAAACTTAACCTCAAAAAATCATACCATTATCGGACCCTATGAATTTGAAAATACTCTTCCACTAGATTCCACTCCCATTTATGAATGTAACACCACCCAAGAAGAAGCAGACCAATTCTTAGTAGCCCGAGGCTTCCGTCGTCCAAAAATTGCTTACGACGTTGAAATACAACCAATGTGTCGTCTTAGTGAAAACACCCAAGGTTTTATCCTTCCTTTTATTCTATTAGAGGTTGGATTCCACTTACCCCTACACCCTTTCTTTTGCTCAATTTTGATTAAGTATGGTATCGCACTGGGACAACTGTTAGCGTTACTTTGGTGGAGTTTAGTAATTTATTTCATCGATTGTTGCCAACGAAATGAACTACCCTCTTAGGAGTTTTCCAAAAATTTTATCAACTGAAGATTACCAAACAAGGGGCTGGCGTTGGTTCTGCCAACTTCAGTACTTGTCAAGGTTAACCCAATCATTCAAATCTCTAATCTACATTTGAAAAATGAAAAATTTATAAGGGTCATTTGCAAGCTTGAGGATGGATTTGGTTTTCCTACTTGTTGGTCACTTCCCAATAAATTTATTTGTTCCCAAAGTCAACATATGGACTCGAAGATTGCCAATAAGCAGTTCAAACATCTAAACATGGGACGTATTCTTGATTTGGTAGAATTAGTTACAATTAGAAACATTTTTCAATACTACCTACGAATTTAAAGTCCCAATGGTCAGTAAAGAACTACTCGCATAAGTTGGTTAGACAACTACAATATGCCCTCAACTATAAAAGCTTGGCCATTTAATGGCAATATTGTCTTTGCACAGATCTTAATCGGGCGTGCAGAAGAACCCCCATTCTAATTTTATGAATTATGTGGGATCTGTTCCCGCAATTAGCTTATTATTACTGGTATTCATTCTCCTACTTCTTTTTCTTCAAGCAAAGCTAACACTTACATTGATGGTGTAAGACCCAATCCAAAATCCCACACTTCAATCATCCCAGCACCGAATATGGATATCAAAGCTATCTTGGAAAATCTCGTGTTAAGGAGAGTGTTTTAGCTATTCTTTTTAAGAAACTAGTTTGATAATACTCTAGAATAACATATTTTTATGTATTAATTATGTGTTTATTTTGAGTATGATCCTGCTAATTTGAGTTATTTATGATCTTTTATCTCATAGGGACTAAATTGGAGGCAAAAGCGAAATTAAGGGCCAAAAGCGTGAATTTAGAGATAAAATGGGCCAATGTGCGACACAAGGAAAAGTTGGTGTCAAAAGTGCAAGCATGGAGGACTCAAGGGTTGAAATGCAAAAAGAAGAGATTTTATTCTATCAAATTCTATTTTAATTATATTAGGATAATTAATATTAAGATAATTATTAAGGATTATTTAATTTTAGGATTTTATTTTATTTATCTTCAATTAAATGTATTTATCTTTTGGGGAGTTTAAGTAGGATTAGACTATCTCCCCTAGCTATAAATAGGGGGTGAAGTGACTCAAAATGGATCCATCTTTTTCTGTAAACACTCTCCCCTCAAAAGTCTAGGCTTTTGTTCTTTCCCATTTTTATAATTATTTTCTTTTACACCACAACCATGAGCCACTAAACCCATCTAGCCGAAGGTTGTCAAAATTCCCCAAAAAGGTTCATGAGGCTTAGAACCCGCGGTTAGCCTTCTCAACAAGATATTCATCGCTTCCTCGTAGACACGGCCGCTGCCTAGTCTATGCCCCTTAATAGGTGATCTTTTCAACTTGTGCAAGGAACGACCGCTTTGTACGTTTTGAGAAGGTTACACAGTCGGTTCGTTGGCTTTCTACGTCAGAGGTTGGCGAATCCAAGAGACAAAACGGCGTGGTATTCGCCGTTGGGAAGTGATTATCTAGCAGAAGATAGTCCCACAAAAGTGATTATTGGCTAGAGTCAGGCTCCACCAAATTTTAAGTCTAAATCCTTGGAGCTGGTGGTCGTAGGCGTCCTCTTCCACTATAACTGGCTTATCCTGCTCGAGAAGGGTTACTTAAAAGCCAAGAATTGAACCCAAGGCGGAACGAGACAACCGAAGGCTAGAATCTCGCCATATAAGAAACTTACTCTTCCCTAAACTCTATTTATTTTCATATTCCTCATTTTAATTTTCGCAATTTATTTAATTTCGCAATTTCAATTCACTTTAATTTCTGTTTTTATTTTTCCAGATCGAAATTCTTAATTCTGTTTTTTTTATTTTTCAGGAACGCAGGTTTTCTTGGCCAAGAAATTGTCCAGGATTTCAAGAAACGAGCATTCGTACAATCCGGTCCCTGAGGATTCGACCCTACTTCCCCTTTACTGTTATTTTTACTATTTTACAGGGAATATGATATTTTTGGTGCTTTCAACGACGCATCATAGTTAGAAAGAAGAACTAAAAGAGGCCTAGAGCAAGTGAAGATGTTCTAGCTGCTAAGAAGAGTGAGCCCCACAGCCAAAGTGGCATAGGCTTAAGAAGGGACTTCCAGACCCAAAGGTTCTTTATCCTTCAGTTCCATTATTGTCTGTTGTACCATCAGTCCTAGTGGAGCCTCCTAAATTTTAAACTCACCTGCTCAAAACACGGGTCCTTCTCATGCTGATATCCCAATAGAAACTTTACCATTAAATCCACCTGTAATCCCCATAAATCCTGAATCACAATTTTTTCCTCTGCTGAGAGTGACGAATTCTTTCCATGGCATAACTTTTATGCCTTAGGGCCATCCTCTGTTTCTTTGAGCTCCATATTCCAGAGTCAATACAACTTGATACCTCCCGAGTTGATAAAGGTATTCTAATCTTACCTGGACTCTAATTTGGATTCCTCTCCTATCTCACGATTGGATAAATCTGTCTAGGCTCTATCTATGGAATATAGGTTGTTAAGTAGAACCCTTTAGGAGTTTAACAATTACCATAAAGGCAAGGTTGCAAGCTTGAAGGAGTCAAATAAGTCAAAAATTAAGACAATAGAGGAGTTACGCTACAATGAACAAGTTCTTAAAAGCAAAGTTGAAGGTCTTGACTCATGTACCATGGCTTGAAAGCTCAAAAACAAAGACACGGAGGATCAGTGTAAACTATTGAAGTGAAAGGTTGAGTCATTGAAGGAGAGCGAGTCCTCATTAATGGAACAACTCTAGACCTAGAAGCTACACTGTGAGGCTAAATTGGATAGTTTTCACCAATCCAATAATGAAACCTTCAGAAAATACAAATATGACACAACTAAGAACTTGACCGAGGCATTGTCAGGGTTAAAGGCTAACTTGGTTCTCCATGCCCAAGTGGTCGCTGGTCCCGTGGCTTTTAGTCAGGTAGACTTCGACTTCTTAAAAGACATTTCTACTGATTTGTTTGATTTCGATGTTTACAATCCCAAAGGTAAAGTGTGGAAAGAATTCCAGTTAAAATAGAAATAAATACATGGTTTTTTCACCCCTAACTCGCCCAAAATAGAGGGGGAAGAGAGTCTCAAAAAGCTCAATGACTTAGAGCAATCTATAGAGGAAATGGAGCAAACAGAGAGGTCCCCTTAGCTGATAAGGTTCTTGCCGAATCTACTAAGCATCATATTGAGAGAGAGGACTAAATTTCTTTTCATTCGATCTTTTCTTTTTGTTGTCCTCCAAATAATGTAACATCCCTTTTTATTCACATTAATGAATCGATTCTTTACCTTTCTTTTATCTTTTTATTTCATCATTATTTCTCTTTATTAAACTATTACCAATACATCCATCTCATGGTTACATGAGGAACTCTACCAGGTTCGACGTATTATGCATACAGGGCTTCTTCATCTTCATAGTCTAAAAACTGACTAAACTGAGCTTTGATACTAAACTTGTAACGCTCTCAACCTAATCTGATTAATCGAATTTGGATCTTAGGTATTACATCACTAATACTGACAAAACCAAATCTACTTATAAAAAGTACAATCAATTACAATACATGACAAACTAAATGCATAAGTAAATACAATTTCAATACATGACAATGAGGTTAAAAAGTTTCGGAGTTGATACCCTAACTTATTACATTTATCCCCAATGGAAAGATTCTAAGTACGTATCAACTTTGAACACGCCACTTAACTGGCTCTATATGTATAATAGCCTAATACGCCACTCCTTTTGTTATATGATTAAACAATATTGATTTTATTCTTGAGTCACATGTTCAATTCCTTTTTTTAAGCACATTTGTATTTTTTTTTATTTCATGTTGTTTTAAGCTTGTTCTTTTTTATTTTTAATTAATAAATATATTGTTTTCAAGTTTTTTTATTTATTTTTAATTTATCTTTTTAATTAATAACTCTTTTATTTATAAAATCAAATAATTATTGCGAAATATCATTATTTTTAGTAAATATAATTTATATATGTGTAATATTTATTTTTCAATCCATATCATAAGTGCAGTAAATTTTAGTATTATATATTTTTGTATGAGTATTTAAAATAATTATTTGAAATATTTCACAGATAAACATTATTATATTTGAAATAATTAATTGAAATATTTCACATATAAAAATAATAATGACATTTGAAATATTATTTGATTTTATAATATTAGAAATCACCATACCCACAAAATAGGTGGATAAAATAAATATTTGACATAAATATTATATATCAAAAATATTAGTTGCTGTTTTTAAAAAATAAAATATATTTAACTATTATGAATATTTTATTAAATGGATGTCTATCATGATCAAGATAAAATTTTGATGTACTTTAAATTCTAATAGTTATTAGAATTAGATATCTACTTCTTTTATACTTCTTATGCCTATAAATAAAGACTCTGATGAAGCATTGTAAATCATCCCTTTGATTAATAAAGTACATTCTTTATTGCTTTCATATTTTCTTTATTCTTTATTCTCTCCGTCTCTCTTTATTTTATAACACGTTATCAGCACGATGATTCTCTATTTTTTCAAAATCTTTCGAAGTCATCCCACAAATCAAATTTCTTTTCACCTTAAACTTTCTCCCTTTCAACTTCATCTTCAGGATGTTGAAAGATTCAATCTCAGAATGGATTTTGGTTCTTGTTCTCGATCTTTAATTTATAATTGTACAAGCATGGGTAAAGAATAGATTTGTCAAGATGATGACGATGATGTTAAAGATCTTCAGGTATATTTTACTATATTTTATTTATTATATCATGTTTATTATAATTGGAGACTAATCATGACAACATGAATAGATAGATTCTGATTTAAAATCCACACATGTTTGCGATGGTGATTATGAAATAAATAATCTATTGGGACGTTTATAAGTTCGTCCTAGTAAATCTATTGCATTCCCCGAAGTGAATGTAAATATAAAGAAAATAAAAGATATACTCATGGACCACTAAAAGTGGGAACATAGTAATAAATAAGAGAACAATGAGAGTTCTCAAGATAACTTTTCAAAGGGTAAAGATAACTTGTTATCAATGTGATATGAAAGATTATTGGTCACATATGTGACATATGCCCAAATATTTTGTTTCTGTTAATATTCTTTGAGGAATGATATGAAAATGTAGTAATGAATTCTATCATTACAGATAGAAAATATTTATCTTATTTGGTATTGAAACAAACAAATATTATTCCAATATTTGATAGTACAAAATTAGTTGAAAGCTCCATGAGAGCTAATATATCACTATCTAAAAAGCACAAAATTTGTAATGGTTAATACATTACTTTTAAAAGTTATTTGTAATGGATCTCATATTGAGATTATGAATGAGGAAAATATTATATTTCATATGAATAATAAAGGGGACTGGGTTATTAATTTATATTTATTTTATAATCTTTGTGATATTCTTTTGTCATCATCCCTGTTAAAGGGTTGAAAACAAAATATTTGATTGTGAAAGATATACTTATGAGCAATAGAATATGGTAATTCTATCTAAAGCTTATTATGGTTGGATGCACCTAAAGTTGCAAGTTTTTTTAAAAACTGTGAGTATAACTCTACAGTATTCAGAATAAGTTCTCAATTAAAATTTTGTGGTAAAATATTACTGATGAGAACTTGCAAGAGAGAAAACTTATGTATGAAAAATCATTGGTTATGTACATGTTGTACATCTGGAAAATAAGATCCACTCTCAAAGTTTGCTATCAATAGATTTTTGGACATTTGAAGACTTTGGCATATTCCCTGAAGCGAATACTGCATATAATTATTTGGAAGTTATATTTATTGACTTGGTGACATTATAGACTTCACATTGATTTAGACATTTCCAGAAGTAAATGTCACAATAGTACTTATAAGTGGATACAAATTAAAAGGAATGATAATAAAATTATCAATTTGTTACAATTTAGTACAATTGAAACACATGTTAAAGTAAACCAGAAGTTTACTAATACAAATGTGTTTACTACTTGGGGTGACCAGTTAGACCATCCTGGATCGTATATGATGCAAAAATTAATTGACAATTCATATGGACATCCATTAAAGAACCAGAAGATTTTTTAATTTAAAGAATTCTCATTTGTTGCTTGTTCTCAATAAAAATTGGTTCTTAGAAACTCACTAGCTAAATTTGAGATTTAATGTCTTGCATTTCTGAAATGAATATGGGACCATTCATCCACCATGTGGATGGTTTTGATATTATATGATTTTGGTAGATGCATCTAGAAAATAATCACATACATTATCAACTCATAACCTATCGTTTGTGAGATTGCTTGTTTAAATGATCAATTTCAGATTATGCAACTAAAACAATTCATCTTGCTACTGTTAGTGAGTTTACATCCCAAGTTTTCAATGATTATTGCATGTCAATTGGGATAAAAGTTGAACATCTTGTAGCTCATGTTCACACACAAAATGATTTAGCTGAATTGTTTATCAAATGCCTCCAACTAATAGCTAAATCATTACTTATGAGAAAAAAAACTTTCTATTTCAGCATGAGATTATATTGATTTATATGTTGTACGCATCAAGCCAATAAATTATAAATACTCCTCATTACAATTGATTTTTGGTTAAGAGCCAAATATTTCCCATCTTACAATTTTTTGGATGTGTGGTATATGTTCCAACTGCTCCACCACAACGCACAAAGATGAGTCATTATAAGAGATTGGAAATATATATTTATATGGGTCTCCTTATAATATTTTTGAGCTATTAATTTGATATTTAGTTATGACAAGAGTTGTCAGTTTTCCCAACATTAGGGAGAGAGAATAAAAAGCTGGATTAATAAAGTATTTGAAATGAATTATCAATGTCTAAGATCCTCGTACAAAGCAATGTGAACCAGAAGTTTAATAGATAATTCATTTTACAAATTAACTGCCAGATTCATTAAATCTCACATACCAGCTGAAAATGCTCCAATATGAATTGATGTCCTAATAGGGCAAATTGTTAATGCAAAAGAAAGTAATCCATGCATGAAGCGTGGAAGACCGATCGGTTTCAAAGATAAAAATCCTCGTAAAAGTAAAGGAGCAAACATTCAAGATGGTCATATAGTGGAGGCGGGGGTTCTTGAAGAGACCCATGACATAACTAATTATAAAACTCAAGAAGAGATTCAAGTACCTAAAGGTGAAAATGGAAATGATGAAAATAAAGAGGTCTTGATAAGTTATGTCAATATGAGAAAAAGATGGAACCGAAAAAAAATTAGTTGCCGACAACAATTTTGCTTATAATATTGCTATTAAAATAATAAAATAAAATGAGGATCTTGAGCCTAAATCTACTAAGGAATGTAAAAATAGAAAAGATTGGCCAAAATGGAAAGATGCAATTCAAGCAGAACTGAGTTCACTTTCTAAACGTGAAGCTTTTGGACCTATAGTCCAAACACCTAAAGGTGTAAAAGCCGGTAGGATATAAATGGGTATTTGTGTGAAAACAAAATAAAATTGATGAAGTCGTAAGATATAAAGCTCTTGTAACACAAGGATTTTTGCAAAGGCCCGACATTGATTATGAAGAGACATATTCTCCTATGGTGGATGCAATCACGTTTAGGTATCTTATTAGTCTGGCAGTACGTGAAAAACTTGACATGCATCTAATAGATGTTGTTACATCCTATTTATATGGTACACTTGATAGTGAAATTTATATGAAAATCCCTGAAAGATTTAAAATCCCGAAAAGATATAAAGTTTCTTGAGAAAATTGCTCGATCAGATTAAAGAAAAGTTTATATGGAATAAAACAATCTAGACGTATGTGGTACAATCTTCTTAATGAATACTTGTTAAAAGAAGGTTACAAAAAGGATCCAATTTATCCATGTGTCTTTATAAAAAAGTTTGGATCAGATTTTGTGATAATTGTTGTTTATGTTGATGGTCTAAATATTATTGGAACTCCTAAAGAGCTTCAAAATACAATAAATTGTTTAAAGAAAGAATTTGAGATGAAAGATCTTGGAAAAACAAAGTTTTATCTTGGATTACAAATTGAGCATTTAAAAGATGAAATTCATGTTCATTAATCAACTTATATGGAAAAGATATTAAATAAATTTTACATGGATAAAGCACACCCATTAAGTACTCCAATGGTTGTACAATCGTTAGATGTTAATAAAGATCAATTTCGTCTTTGAGAGAATGATGAAGAGTTTCTTGGTCCTGAAGTGTCATATCTAAGTGCCATAAGGGCATTGATGTATCTTGCAAACAACACAAGACCTGATATAGCTTTCGTTGTAAACTTGTTAGCAAGATTTAGTTCTTCTCCAACATGTTGGCATTGGAATGGAATTAAACATGTATTTAGATATTTCAGAGGGACCATTGATATGGGGTTATTTTATTCAAATGATTCAAAATCCCTATTAGTTGGCTATGCTGATGCTGGATACTTAATAGATCCACATAAAGATTGATCTCAAACAGGATATTTATTTACATGTGGGGGTACTGCCATATCATGGTTTTAACAAAGCAAACATTACTTGCCGCTTCTTCAATCATGCAGAAATAATTACAATACATGAGGCAAGTCGAGAGTGTGTTTGGCTAAGGTTATTGACCCAACATATCCAGAAGATATGTAATTTGCCTTTACAGGAAAAGATGTCAACTATCTTATATGAAGATAATGCAGCATGTATAGCTCAATTGAATGGTGGTTACATCAAAGGTGATAGAACGAAATAAATTTCACCAAAATTATTATTCACCCATAATCTTGAGAAAAGAGGTGATGTAAATGTTCAACAAATTCGTTCTAGTGATAATTTAGCCGATCTTTTTACTAAGGCATTGCCAACTTCAACATTTGAAAGACTATTACACAAGATTGGAATGCGTCGACTCAAAGATGTAAAGTAATGTTGCTATCAGGGGGAGTCTAAAAACAAGTTGTACTCTTTTCCTTTAACCAAGGTTTTGTCCCATTGGGTTTTCCTGATAAAGATTTTTAACGAGGTAGCTCGTAATAGAAGATTATGTACTCTTTTTCCTTCATTAAGTTTTTAATCCCACAGTGTTTTTCTTAATAAGGTTTTAACAAGGCACATTATCTACCAATGGACATCCAAGGGGGAGTGTTATGAATATCTTATTAAGTGGATGTCCATCATGATCAAGATAAAATTTTGATGTACTTTAAATTCTAATAGTTATTAGAATTAGATATCTACTTCTTTTATACTTCTTATGCCTATAAATAAAGACTCTGATGAAGCATTGTAAATCATCCCTTTGATCAATAAAGTACTTTCTTTATTGCGTTCATATTTTCTTTGTTCTTTATTCTCTCCGTCTCTCTTTATTTTATAACATTAACATAATAATAAATATTAATTTTATAAAAAATATATATTGTTATTATATAATTTGCAATAATTATTTGATTTTATAAATAAAAGAGTTATTAATTAAAAAGATGAATTAAAAATAAAAAAATTGAAAATAATATATTTTATTAATTAAAAACATTAATTAAAAATAAAAAAAAAGCTTAAAACATCATGAAATAAAAATATGCTTAGAAGAAAATTTGAACTTGGAGCTCAAGGATAAAATCACTATTATTTAACCATCTAACTAGAGGAATCCAACCCGAGATTTAAGGACAAAACTATTAACATTTAACCATCTAACTAAATGAACTAATGTATAAAAAAAATCAAAAAATGCGTACTATATGACACATTCTCATTTTCTCTCTTCAAAATTCACCTATTTCGCTAAATTCTTCAAACTCGCTTAAAAGGAGCTGAAACTCACTTCCTTCTTCATTAGTCCTCCAAAAGTGAGTGCTACATATTACCGAATCCTACATAAGTTTAAAGAAGGGAAAAATCATTGGATTCCAATGTTGTGCAACCAGAATGTATAAATATCAACCCCCTCCTTTAACAAATCCCCATTTTTAAATATTTAGCCTCAAAAATCTCATGCCATATGGCAATATTTTCCTCAGTTCCAGAATCCCCATTGCCAATTTTGTCTTCACTCTTCAAACATTTTAAGTACAAAATTGTGGGTCCTTGGGAATCACAATAATCCAAGCAAAGGAAAAAGATTCAAGATTTTCATGAACTTTGCTTTCCTCTCTCTCTCTTTTTTTTTTTTTTTTATTTAACTTTTTAAACTGATTTTGCCTACAATATTATTTACTTGGATCACTTTAATAGATGTTGAAAATGAATGGAAAAGTATGTCATGTTGTGATGAGACCATTTCTGGTCTCTTTCTTTATGGCTAGGTGGGCTATTAAAATTTTGTATTAGGTGATGAAGAAGAAATTTGTGTCATTTGTGGGTAATCATAGTCAATTTACTTGATAATTTGATTGGAAAATTAAAAAAATATCATTTAAAAAATTCTTATAGCTTTAAGTAACTATCATAAATAAGCTGGTTTCCATTTCACTATCTCAAAATCAATCATATGCTTCTCATTAATCTTTTGATTCTATTCTTTTATCTTCTTTTTTTAAAATAAATTCTCCTATCATTTATTGCAATTAATTTAATATGTATGTTGAAGTTGTGTGACCCGAATTCTTATTAAAAAAATAAAATATAGTGGCAAAATAAGAAGATCTGTATATGGACTATGTTGCACAAGTAGAATCCGTACAGAACTATACTTTTTCTATTTGACATTGATTAGAATAGGGTTTTTCAACATTTAAATAGATGTAGTTAAAACTCATTTTGTATCATTTGATTTTCAACATTAGTGAATTTTCTTCTTCTTTGCTCGTGGTTTTTCTCGAAAGGAATTTCCGCGTAAAATCTGTGTGTTTCATTTTTCTTTTCTTATTGCTTTACAATCGTTCTATATTACCATTATCGATGTTAATTTTAACAATGTATTTTTTAGATCATTAGAGTTCAAAGATTGTTGAAAGTTAGTTAAGCCTACACTCAAAGGGGTAAATTAAAAAAATTATATTGAAAGGAAAGAATTAAATTATAAATTTTTAGAATCAAAATATAATTTTATCATTTTTTAAATAATTTTATGGAACTAAAGGTAGCTAAGGTCTCTTCTTGCCCTAATAGGAATCGCCTCTCCTCATTTGTAGTTAATTTGTTATATGTGAATCAAATTTTTTTTATATTTATTGTCTATGTTTAAGGTTCATGATTGACTCTCTCAACAATGTCGTTTTCAATGTTCAAACATATGTTCTCTTCTTAAGGATGCAACATGTCTTACCATTACATCCAACAGTTATTTGTCTGAACTAATATTTTTAAATAATTAATATAAATAATTTCAATTGTACGAAAATTTATTAGACTTAAAATGTTGTGGTTTATGCCAATGATGCTTTGAGTATGTTTAAAGGTGTTAATAAGTCGGATTTAAATTTGGTTCCTAAATAACCCATTGTTTGAAAATAATAAAAATATTTTTATTTAAATTTAATTATAAATATATATATATATTAATATAAAATTATTATATATTTTTTATTTTTAACAATGAAACAAGTGGGGTCAAGGTTGAAAAAACTAAACTCAAGTCTATTTTTTTAATAATTTTATTATAGGTTTTGTCTAACTCATAAAATAAGAGGATAATGCGCTTCAGCGCACTTAAACCCACACCCTTCTATATTGACAATAATACCTATGCCAATCGAACTAAGATTCAATTATTTTATATTAAATTAGTTTTAATTATAATTAATCCTACATGTATTATTTATATTTGTGATTCTACTCATAAACTCTAATTTAATTTATATCTAATTGACAAACAATGGTTTGGACTCGTTGATTTGTTGAAGTAAGATGAGCAAAATTGTGTGTAAATGCCTTCTTTTAGTTTTTCTTGCTGGGTGGAGGTGCCAAAAATATTATCCCAAATGAAGGAATAGGGTGATGGATTTGGAGAAACTTCACAATTCCAGCCTTGGATTTCCATTTTTCTCTTTGGCTTTACCCTTTTTAATGAAGTAATTAACAAGGAAGCAGATGCAAACAAATACGTTGCAGGCTCATGATAGTGATTTCATATATTCTGTATATAGGGTTAATTTCACTAAACGTCCTCAAGTTATTGCCTAAATTTTAAATTAGTCCTAAACCTTCAAAATGTTCCGATTGAATCTTCGAAGTATCGAATATTATAACAAGTATATCCTTTTATCAATTTAAATGTTAAATACTAGCTTTGGTTAGATATGGAGTATATTCAAAACATACGTATCAATTTGTAAATATATGTATATTTATTATATGGATAATCTGGATCTAACGCCCTAAAAAAAGACAATGCTTATAAAAATAAATTTAGGAGCACTATTTCTTCTTCTTAACACATTAGGGCTAAGATGTCTACACATGTTCTAATTGAATCCTTAAAGTATCAGCATTATATCAAATATGTTCTTTTGTCAGTTTAGACATTAAATATTAGTTTGAGTATGATATGGAGTATATTTGAAACATAATGATCAAATTGTAAATATGCGTGTATCTATCATATGGACACCTTGAAAATGACATGTTAAAAAAAAGACAATGGCAATAAAAGTTAAGAACACTATTTCTTTTTTATTTAACACGTCGTATCCAAGTTGTTTATGCAAGTATATGGATGTTTATAATTTAATCCACGTGTTTTAAATATTTTAAGCATCAATAAGATACTGATGCTTTGAAACTCAATTTAAATGTTTTTTAAAATTTGAGGACCAATATAGAATTTTGGTTGTAGTTTAAGGATGTAAGATGGAGTTAACCCTGTATAAATGCATATAAGCAGAAGAAACGACATTGTCAACGTAAGAAGAGGCTTCCATGTGAGCTTCCCCGTTCTCCTCCATCGATTACTCTTACATATATATTTCTTCCTCAATCTCTTCTTCTTTCGGTTCCCACTTATCAATCTTGAATCTCCTTCTAAACCTACAAGCAGCTGCCATTGGAGAAAAAAAAGCTCTCAATTTCTTCAGCTGAATCTCCAATGGCTGCAACAGCAACAGCAACAGCAACGACAGCCCAAACCCACCGTCCAAACCCTTTACTCAAAGCTCCACCGCCAAGATCAAAGCTCGCTTGTTTCTCTTTCGCTGCATATTCCAAAACCCTTATCCACCATCTTCAAACCCTCGACATCCCCATCCTGCCTGGTTTAACCGACCACGAATTCACCTCCATCGAATCGGCTTTTCACTTCACTTTCCCACCCGACCTCCGTTCCATACTTCAAGAAGGTCTCCCCGTCGACCCTTCGTTCCCAAATTGGCGATCATCATCACCTCAGCAACTCAACGTTCTCCTCAATCTTCCTTTACTGTCTTTATCAAAGAACATTACGTTGCATAACTTTTGGTCTCCGTCTTGGGGTATTAAACCTTCGAATCCCAATGAAGCTTTGGGTTTGGTTAAAAGATTGTTTATAACAGCGCCTGTTTTAATTCCTATATATCGGAATTGTTATATCCCTTCGACGCCGAACATGGCGGGAAACCCTGTTTTTTACGTCGACGGTGAGGAGGTTAGGATATTGAGCTTTGATGTTAATAGGTTTTTTCAAGAGGTTGAGTTTTTGAGGAGAGGTGGGGTTTTCAAGCCTTTCATGAGGAAGAAAAGGAATGGTGTTGATAACAAAGTGCCAGCTTGGGCGGCGACAGCGGCTCGGAGGATCGAGTTTTGGACGGACGTGGCGGAGAAAGGGAGGAGGGTGGTGGCGCGTGGGGTGACGACTGGGTGGTGGTGGAGGAAGGAAGAGGAGTTCAGGTTAGGCGGGTGTTTGGAGGAAGTGTTCTGGAGGTTGAGAGATGGAGGGTGGAGAGAAGAGGAGGTGAAGGATATGATGATGATGGACGGCTGTGATCAAACACAGATTAGACCAAAAAATGGGACCCGACCCTTGATCGACGGAGATGACGCCGCGTGGCATACGCGGGTTTTGTCGGTTGTGTTATTGCGTGCGGGTTGGAGTAGGGAAGATGTCGTGTACTCGCTTGATCTTGATGATATCGACGGTGATGAAAGCCTGTATTTGGAACTTCAATCGCCCAAAAGCTGTTGAATTGATGAGGGATGATGATCATCAGAAATGCAGAACCAAGCGGTGGATTAAAGTGCAGAGACTGTAACTATAATGGACCTCACCTCACAATACGTGTAATGCAATACTACTTTTATTATACAAACATTTTAATTATTTTTGTAAATTATTTTTTTTTCACATGTGATACATATACAAAAATCTAGCATTTTTATTGTAAATACTTTTTTTTGTCAATAATCCATGGTCTAATATAAATTTAGATTAATATTATGGTCAATGGTTCCTTTTTAATTTCAAGCTGTATATTTTGGAATATTGATAGACTATAGGTCCTTTTGAATATATATTTACTTCTAGTGTAATGCGTTTATTTTTTTCTTTTCTTTTTTTCTATCTTACGCTACACTACAATATTTATAAGAAAGTGATGAGAAGGAAATATTTTTAAATCCCCTCCTGATTTTGTTATGATAAAGGGTTTCAATGCGATTAATAACATTATAAGTAAAGATTTTGTTTTAATTAAGTTCTGATTATTCGCTCATATTTCTTTAATTTTTGTATCATATTTTAATTATTTTTAAACTTTATCTCATCAAATAGTTAATTTTTATGTGAAATTAGTGTATCTTTAATATCTATTTTATGGTCATAAAAATTAATTATGGCACACTCGGGTGTAAATTTTTTTATAACAAATATATTTATAAAAACTTAACAAAACAAATAAATGAGGCTTTAGTTGAAATGGTAAACTTGAGATATTAAACACCATGGTATTTTAGCTTCAAATCTCATCATGTGTATTTTTCTAGATTTAAATATAAAAAGATAGAAATATTCTCATAGTAATGCTTGTTATTTACTAAATAATCTAGTCATGTTATCAAAGGCTACTTGGAGTCTCTTTAACAAGCAGAATTCCTTGTGGTGCGATGTTTTCTGGAAGAAATATTTGCGTGCTGCATCCTTTATGGAGGTGGAACAAAAGTCGAATGCTTCTTCTACTAGGCATGGGATTTTAAGGACGTAACCCGTTATCAAATCTGGCTGCAAATGGAGCAGATGGTCAACAGGTTTGCGAGTGTTGCAATATGCTTAGAAGTTTGCTACATACATCTTTGTTGCCATGAGTGTTGTTATGCCAAGGTTAGTTCGAGGACCACGTTGGGTTAAATGGACAAAACCGCCTTAAGGAAGTTACATACTCAACTCAGATAGGGCTGTAAAATCTTCCTCATGCTTAGCTTCTGTCGAAACTATTTTTTTGTTTGAAAAACGGGCCGACTTTAAAAAGAAAAACGGAGTCGCCACCAATCTTTTTTGAAGTGTGATTGGATCACCTTATAAAACATTTAGTCTACGAATTTTAAGAAAACGGGTTCGGGAGTCGGTTACGCACGAGGAAGAATTAGCACCCTCGCAACGCCCAAAATTGGTACCTTATTGACTGATTAATGTCCTAATATCGAAAATTGGAAGAGGTTTTAAAATATGAATCCTTTAGATAACTCGAATTGGATATCGAAATTCTCTTGTTCCGAAAAGATAAAACACCACATCCAGCACGATAGGACACGATGTTTCAAACCTTCGATACCAAGATCATTTCATGATTTCCAAAACTCATGCATTGCAATTTAAAAAGGGTATTCCACTATTTGGCCAAACTAAAAATCGAAACCTAGCACGATTGGGCACGATTCCTCAAATTCCCAAATATGAAATATCGCCTTTATTTAAGAAAACCCGGTCAAAATCTCTAAAAGATATTTGGTCATTTGGACGAATGGAAAATCAAAACCCAGCACGATTGGGCACGATCTCTCGAACTTCCAAACACAAAACATTGCCTTATTTTAAAAAATGCGATCAAAATCTTTAAAGGATATTTAGTCATCTAGACGAACGAAAAATCGAAACCCAACACGATTGGGCACAATTTCTCGAACTTCCAAACACGAAATATTACCTTTGTGAAATCTTTTTTTATAAATTTGGGGTAAAAAAATGATAACAGAAAAGTCGATGTAACTTAAAAAAACAAAATCGGTTTAAACATAAAATGGTCATACTTAGCGAATAATGATAATGTGAACTCGATGATAATAAAGAATGACAATAATAAAAGTAAATAAAAAAATAAACAATAATGTTAACAATAATAAATAATAATAATGAAAGAAAAAAAAAGTTTAAAATCAAAAATAATAAATACAGTAATAATAGGTTAAAAATAAAAATAATACTAATAATCAAATAATAATAATATTAGATTTAATAATAATAATAATAGCAATAGTGAAAATAAAAAATGATATTAATAGTAAATATAATAGTAATAATAAAGTTAACTGTAAATAAAATAATAGAACAAAAGAAAGATAATAGTAATATTAAAATAAATAACTAGTAGTGAAATAATAATATTAATGGTAGTAGATATAATAATAAAAATAAGAATAAATAATAATAAAAGGGTAAGTATTAAAATAATAATAATAATAGAATAATAATAATAACAATAACAAAAATAACAAAAATTAATAAGAAAATAAGAAAATAATAGTATTAATAAAAAAATAGTAGTAGTAAAAGAAAATAAAGGTATTTGATAATAATAAAAATAATAGATATAATAATAATATATAAAAAAAATTAAAGTAAACAAGAATATATATATAATAATAAATATAATAGAAAGAATACGATTATAATAATAATATACATATAAAAAAATGGTAATGAAAATATTAAAAAAATAATTTATTTAATGGTAAAAATAGCAAAATAATCGAAAAGGGATTAAATCAGATCAAAAACAGAAGTTTTGGGCCAAATTTAAAATAAAAGAAGATAAGAGGGCTAAATTGCAATACGCGCGTGATGTAGAGGGACCAAAATAGCAATTAATCCCACCCTCTGAAACTGTGCGTTCTAATGAGGGCCAAATTGAAGCAAGAAGAGAATTTTTGGGCCAAATCGGAATAAAAAAACCTGATTATAAAACCACGAAAAACGGAGGGGCTAAATGCGCAATTAGCCCCTCCCTAACAAAAACGCGCGGATCCTTGCCCCACGCGGGTCGGGTCACGGGTCAGAGGCCCAAAACGACGTCGTTTTGGCCTCTGAACCCACTTATCAAAACGGCGCCGTATTATGGGGTATAAAAGTTAAATTTTTTTTTAAAAAAAACCTCATTTCTCTTCATTTTCTCAAACACAAAAGATAAAAACTTTAAAAGCTCTCTCTCTCATTTATCACAATAAGGCCACCGATCCGGTGAAACCCTCGACCGATCATTGGCACATGGCACCGTCCGTGCATGTGGCGGAATTTCAAAAAGTGAGTTTTTTTATATTCTAATATATATATGTACACAGTTAAAAGACTAAAAAAAAATAGAAAATCTTTATATAACAGCAAGATGCCGAAAAGAAAAAGAAAACAAAAATGTAACCCTTGCTGAGATTATATTCAAACTTTTCGTATGGATTTTGAGTCTTTTTTTCAGTGTATCTCCCCCCCATTTTACAATCGATTATTCGACTTTTATACCCTAAAAATCCCCCCAAAAATAGCATAGAATCGAATCCCCTCTCCCCTGCTGAGTTTGTTGCTTCCTGTTTTGTAGGTACGATGACGTAGAGCGGCGCAAGACTCGGGGACGCGAGACGTGCGGTGTTGGGGTGCTGTTGGCGGCACAAGGGTCCTCTGCTAGGGTTTCTGGAACCCTAAAAATCTTTAGGTTGTGCTGGGCTTGGTATTTGGGCTTCGATGTTGGGCCATTTTTATTCAAATCTGTTATTATTATTTTTCGGTGTTCATGTGGGCCTCGGGCCAAAATTGGGTCATACAGCTGCCCCTCTTTGCTTATTGTCGTGTAACGAGAATAGAGCAAAGACTTTAAAAAGGGCCAGTTTTGCCCGGTTTTGCCAAATCTTGGTCTCTTGATGCTTCATTCCATCCACTGCATCTTCAAGGGTATAGGATTTTTGTCTCGATCTGCCCCACTACTGCTCAGTGGAGATAAGATCTGCTATCTTTAGCCTGTTACCCTACTGCTTAGGGGATTAAGGCTCATCTTTTCGGTCTGTTCCACTCCTGCTCAGTGAGATAAGATCTGTAATCTTCAGTCTGTTACCCTACTGCTTAGGGGATTAAGGCTCATCGTTTTCGATCTGTTCCACTCCTGCTCAGTGGGATAAGATCTGTAATCTTCAGCCCGTTACCCTACTGCTTATGGGATCAAGACTCATTGTTTTCGATCTGTTCCACTCCTGCTCAGTGGGATAAGATCTGTAATCTTCAGCCTGTTACCCTACTGCTTAGGGGGTTAAGGCTCATCGTCTTCGATCTGTTACTCTACTGCTTAAGGAATTAAGATCTGTAATTTTCGGCTTGTTACCCTATTGCTTAGGGGATTAAGGCTCACCGTCTTCGATCTGTTACCCTACTGCTAGGGAATTAAGATCTGTAATTTTCGACTGTTACCCTACCGCCAGGGGTTAAGGCTCATCGTCTTCGATCTGTTACCCTACCGCTAGGAATTAAGATCTGTAATTTTCGGCCTGTTACCCTACTGCTTAGGGGGTTAAGGCTCATCGTCTTCGATCTGTTACCCTACTGCTTAGGGAATTAAGATCTGTAATTTTTAGCCTATTACCCTACTGCTTAGGGGATTAAGGCTCATCGTCTTCGATCTGTTACCCTACTGCTTAGGGAATTAAGATCTGTAATTTTTAGCCTGTTACCCTACTGCTTAGGGGATTAAGGCTTATTGTCTTTGATCTGTTACCCTATTGCTTAGGGAATTAAGATCTGTAATTTTCAGCCTGTTACCCTACTGCTTAGGAGATTAAGGCTCATCGTCTTCGATCTGTTACCCTACTGCTTAGGGAATTAAGATCTGTAATTTTCGGCCTGTTACCCTACTGCTTAGGGGATTAAGGCTCATCATCTTCGATCTGTTACCCTACTGATTAGGGAATTAAGATCTATAATTTTCGGCCTGTTACCCTACTTCTTAGGGGATTAAGGCTCATCGTCTTTTGTAACTCCCATCAACTTTGCTACATTGTCCTCTGGGGCACCTACCTGTATAATTGATTTCATGGGATCTATGCTTATGCCAATATGATTGGGATGTCATGCTCCTAACCAATGTATTGCGAATGAATGGATGAATGCCAAATGTCATGAGCATGATCCAATTTTTTAATTTTTGGGTTATCATTGCTCGCTGCTTGTTAGGGTGATACCCCTGACGTATGTCTTCCTGTTCAGTTGAACTTCTAACAGAGAATCCGAAGATGTCGTCACTGCTTAGACTCTTATTTCAAGGGTTCCAAGCCCTTTAAGCCTGGTGAGTTCTAAATAATTATCCTGTTTCGGATTCTTGTATTATTTAGAGATTTGCAGAGTAATATCCAGCACTTCTTTCATGAAAACATTATTAGTTCATTGATAATTATTTCAATATACAATGCTTGAAAAAGAGATCATTATAATAGATAAGAAGGAAATTATTTAGGAGCATTGCTCGAAACAAACAAGTTAAGCAAAGGTAGCAAATGCAACCCAGAAGGAAATTTATTGGTAGTGTAAAATAAAATGGCAAGGTAAGATAGAAACTAGGTGCCCCAGATATCGCAGCATGAGCTTCTCTGTTCAAACTTCTTGAGGACCATTTTAAGCTCAATATGTGTTTAGGGGATCCGGAGTACTTTGTCGATGCCCCAAGACGAAACATACTTCCTCATTGTTAATTCAAGCCTAGCAAGACTACTGTATGTCCCATCATAATTTGATCACAATTTGAGCCGCCCTTTTCGAGTTTTCGACTCAAAGCCTATTTGGTCTCAAAGCGCCTTTTGCGGGTTTTCACCTTGGTCTCTCCTCTTTTTTTTTTTTTTTGAACTCAAGACGCCCCTTTTGCGGGTTTTCGCATAGGCCCATTTTCCTTCTTAAGCGAAGTGTTTCCTGACTGAGTCTGCATTAACTGGGTTTGGCTGACTCTTGCTGTCCATCTCGGCTAGTACCAATGCTCCTCCAGAAAAGGCCTTCTTTTCAACATAAGGTCATTCCCAATTAGGCATCCACTTTTCTCTGAAGTCCTTTTGCATAGGGATGATATTTTTCAATATCAAGTCTCCTTCATGGAACATTCTTGGGTGGACTTTTTGTTGTAAGCCCGCATCGTTCGCTTCTGGTACATTTGACCATGACGGATGGCTCTTAACCTTTTTCCTCGATCAGATTCAGTTGATCATACTGAGATTGAACCCATTCCGCTTCATCCAACTTCAGCTCTGACAAAATCTGGAAAGAAGGAATTTTAACTTCGATGGGCAAGACTGCCTCCATCCCATAAGCCAATGAGAAAGGTGTTGCCCCGGTGGAGGTCTTGACCAACATTCGAGAAGCATAGAGGGTAAATGGTAATTTCTCCCAGCCAATCTTTACAAGTCTCAATCATCTTTCAGAATCTTTTTGGATTTTTTTTTTTGAATTCGAATTCAGATTTTGAATTCGATGACTGCTGACTTTGTAACTTTGGCCCATGAAGCGACCTTCACCCTCTTAGCGAAGCAATTAACAATCACGAAGATGTATTGGTACCGACTAGATGCTTTTGACGATATCGTCCCCATAACATCTATACCCCGTATAGGGGAAGAAAAAAACAATGGAGGAAATCACATAAGTCTTGTCTTCCTCAATTTGACGTTCACGACATAACTGATGCAACCTCCCTTTTATGGTAGACCAGCAATACCCGAACCTTATAATCGGCCTAACTATCGGAAAACTCTTAGCATGTGCTTTTTTAAACACTCCATAGCCTCCTCGCGCCTAGGCATAACTTGATACGATCATGCAAAGACATCTTTGAATTCTTGGAATAACTCAACGACGTCTCGCTTCGTTTCTGTGGTGGGCAAGACTTCGATCTTCACTCCTTTCCTAGACTCGCAATGTCCACTGACCCTTTGTACGGTAGAGTCTATTTTCATCTTGTTCTACCATCCTTAACAAATCAAAAGGTAAGTTATAATCTCTGACATCTTCAAAATCCTCATATCCTTTTAGACCCATATCTCACTTAAAAGGGAGTCCGTAACAGCGTTGCTCATGTCTTGATATCTGGGTACCTATTGTAGGTACGAAGGCAAATTCCAAAGAATAAACGATTCTAAGGATGATTATCTATGATCATGAATGATGAAAGAAAGAACATTCCAGATAACAAAAGAATATATAGTATGACATGGAAAAAAAATGAGAAAATATTTGCTTGGCATGAAACACAAAAATGCATTTTTTATTAAAAATAAATGATGTTTGAACATGAGTCAATTTAACAAAAGATTCTTATTGTTTCTAGGCTTAAAACAACAAGTGTGTTTTGAACATTACTCTGTGTTAGCTCTAAAAACTACAGGAATTTCTTCCGCAATCCAATTGTTCAGAACACTTCCAGACTCATACGGGCATATGCCCGCTAAATTTCCTTCCTTTGATCCCTCTTTAAATACGGTGTTAATGCTCACAGTTTTCAACATGTCTTCAGCCATTTCTTCATTCATGTTCTCCGGTCCCGGATGGACAATTTCTTCCGATACGAATGCATTGGATATATAGGGAAAAGTCATTGATCCCTATTTGACCTCGGCATCCTTCTCTACTGACTCTGCTCCTATAGTGCACACGTTTTCTCCTTCAGGAGAGTCAAAGAACTCCAGCTCTTTGTTATCCATTAACCCTTGCACTAGGGCCCTGAATTCTCTACATTGCTGGATCTCATGGTCCTTCTTATTGTGGAACTCACAGTAGTTCCTCGCATCATGGGATTTGCTCCCCAACTCTTGCGGAACTAGACCTCTTTTCCGTATTTCCTTCCAAACCTCCCTTAATGGGGTTCTTACTTCAGCAACATTTCGTTTGATTCTCCTCCCTATGTATTCGACTATCGCGTTTATCCCTTTATTAGTATGACTGGGCAACGGATTTCCTACGACAGGCGCATCATCGAACTTCACAATGCCCATTTTGATGAACCTTTCGACTAGCTTTTTGAAAGGGAAGCAATTCTCTATCGGCTGCCCCACTATCCCCGCATGGAATTCACATTGAGTGCTTGCGTCGTACCATTTAGGATATGGGGGTTGCAACGGTTTTGAGTAGACAGGGGCTACAACGTGTGCGTCAAACAGATTTTTATACAACTCCCTATACATCATTGGTATGGGAGTAAACTGGAATTTCTCGGTATTCTGCCTCGTGTTGGGCTCTTGCCTTGGTGAGGCTTACTGGCCCGCGGCTACCGCTCTTGGTTGACTGACAGTAACAAGCTTCGAATAACCTGAGCTCACATTACTTACTTCATTTTCCCGTTTCTTCGGAGCTGATCTTCTTGTGCTTTCCTCAGCATCTATCTTTCTACACCTTATGGCATTTTCTATCATTTCACCCAACATCACTATGTCTGCGAAGCTCTTGGTAGTGTTCCCCAACATATGATTGATAAAAGGTGCTTTCAGGGTATTAATGAAGAGCATGGTTGTTTCTTTTTCTAGTAGTGGCGGTTGGACTTGTGTAGCGACTTCCCTCCACCTCTGGGCATATTTCTTGAAACTTTCGCCCGACTTTTTCTCCATATTTTGTAATGTGATCCTGTCAGGCGCTATATCAGTCACATGGCCATAATGCTTCATGAATGCCTGTGCTAAATCCTTTCACGATTTGATTTGAGTACGACTCAACTGATTGTACCATTTAGCCGCGGCTCCAGTCAGACTATCCTGGAAGCAGTGGATCAATAATTAGTCGTTGTCGACATGCCCCGTCATTCTCCGACAGAACATTGTAATATGGGCTTCAGGGCAGCTGGTCCCATTGTACTTTTCAAACTCCTGCATCTTGAACTTCGGAAGGAGCACCAGATTTGGGACCAGACTCAACTTCTTAGCATCCACCTCGCGTTGGTAATCAGCACTTTCCAATGCTTTGAACCTTTCCTCTAACCATTTGCACCGATCTTCAAACTCTTTTGGGAGTTTCGCCCTTACTTTTCCCTCTTCTGTTGCATCATCGAAATCAGGGACCATCGAATTTGCCAAATTGTCTCCAGGGTTAGAGCTCGAGCCTGTCGGGAAGTTTACCGGTGCTGAGGTACCGGATTGATACTGAGGTCTGATATTGACAGACACTTTTGGCGGCTGTACTTGGGAATTTATCGGGGCCAAGCCTGGAGGATAAGCAGAATCTTTATTATCATCTCCGGTATCGACCATAGGGCTCTTTCCTTTACCAGGCCCTCCAGTCAACAGCTGTGTTAACTGGCTCATCATACTTCTCTGGGATTCTAGCATTTGATCCCTCATATCTTGTTGGATCTTAGCAAACTGTTCTTGCATCTGCGTTTGCAATTGGTCCTGCATCTCTTTCTGCATCTGCTCTAACCTCTCTAACCTTTGATCCATGACTTTTGTTTTTCTTCGAGTGTAGTAGTGATGTTCTAGGGTAGCTATAATACGATCTCTAGTTAATAGGGTTCTTTTATGATATTCAATGCATATGATGCGATGTAATGTAAATGGATGAAATGCAATGCAAATGCATTGAATGAATGCAAAAAAGAAATAGAGGCGTTGATTCTGAATTCAATTCCATTAGAAGAACTTTTCTAGAAAATAAATTTCTTTACATAAAACAGATTACATATGCGGCTTCGTCCTTATAGTCCAGGTGAAGACACCAATCTCTTTCTTCGTATCCGGATGTTACGGTCGTGTCCCATTAACCTTCTCAATAGATGCCTCTTCTAGCTCCTTGTTGCTTAATCCAGGCCGTGACTCTTCACTCACTTATCCTCCGCGACGCTCATAAGCTTCTTTAAGAAAGTTGAGACGTGACGGCTCTTGAATAGTCTTTGTCAGCTTGAATCCTCGGGCAAAGTCTTGTATTCTTCTGCGGACTATCAGCCTTCTCTCATTGTTTACCTGGACTATATTCGAACGATCGTATTATAACCCACTTTATCAAGTAATCCATTTGCTTATGACAAACTCTTCTATTTAGCAATCAAATATAAATCAACACATCCTTTCTATGATGATGAAATGCAATATAGTCAAAACAAAAGAAAACACGTTAGTACAAGAGAAATAGACAGCACAGAACACCTGTCCAGGTGACCACTCGGGTTTGGCGTGGCTCTACCTAGGGTAGGCTCCTAGGGCTGCTATATGTGGCTTGGTTCTAAAGGAAGAGTACCTGAACTAGCAGATTCCTCAATCCTCACCCATTATAGGCTCATACGGATCAGGTTCAGTTCAGGGGAATACATTTCCCTATGGCCATGCGGAGGTGAAAACCTCACGGAACCATAGGTACGGATGCATCCCGGAAGCAGTCCCCTAGCCCATGCGTAGGTGAAAACCTCACGAAGGCATAGCTTCTTACTCCCACTTAAAGGGTGTGACCCCAACGGTCATGCAATATGAATGCAGAAATATCCTACGAGACCCAAACCACACAAATAAATGACGCGACACGAGCTTATGCAATAAAGGAATCGAAATCAAATTTTAATTTTCGATAAAAGGACGTTAATCAACCAATTTTACGGCTTGACTCTCTTATTGGTCCCCAGTGAGTCGCCAAGCTGTCGAAACCATTTTTTTGTTAGAAAAACGGGCCGACTTAAAAAAAAAAACGGAGTCGCCACCAATCTTTTTTGAAGTGTGATTGGATCACCTTATAAAATATTTGGTCTACGAATTTTAAGAAAATGGGTCCGGGAGTCGGTTACGCACGAGGAATGATTAGCACCCTCGCAACGCCCAAAATTGGTACCTTATTGACTGATTAATGTCCTAATATCGAAAATTGGAAGAGATTTTAAAATATGAATCCTTTAGATAACTCGAATTGGATATCGAAATTCTCTTGTTCCGAAAAGATAAAACACCACATCCAGCACGATAGGACACGATGTTTCAAACCTTCGATACCAAGATCATTTCATGATTTCCAAAACTCATGCATTGCAATTTAAAAAGGGTATTCCACTATTTGGCCAAACTAAAAATCGAAACCCAGCACGATTGGGCACGATTCCTCGAATTCCCAAATATGAAATATCGCCTTTATTCTAAAGGATATTTGGTCATTTGGACAAATGAAAAATCAAAACTCAGCACGATTGGGCACGATCTCTCGAACTTCCAAACACAAAACATTGCCTTATTTTAAAAAATGCGATCAAAATCTTTAAAGGATATTTAGTAATCTAGACGAACGAAAAATCGAAACCCAGCACGATTGGGCACAATTTCTCAAACTTCCAAACACGAAATATTACCTTTGTGAAATCTTTTTTTATGAATTTGGGGTAAAAAAATGATAACAGAAAAGTCGATGTAACTTAAAAAAACAAAATCGGTTTAAACATAAAATGGTCATACTTAGCGAATAATGATAATGTGAACTCGATGATAATAAAGAATGACAATAATAAAGGTAAATAAAAATAAACAATAATGTTAACAATAATAAATAATAATAATGAAAGAAAAAAAGTTTAAAATCGAAAATAATAAATACAGTAATAATAGGTTAAAAATAAAAATAATACTAATAATTAAATAATAATAATATTAGATTTAATAATAATAATAATAGCAATAGTGAAAATAAAAATGATATTAATAGTAAATATAATAGTAATAATAAAGTTAATGTAAATAAAATAATAGAACAAAAGAAAGATAATAGTAATATTAAAATAAATAACTAGTAGTGAAATAATAATATTAATGGTAGTAGATATAATAATAAAAATAAGAATAAATAATAATAAAAGGGTAAGTATTAAAATAATAACAATAGAATAATAATAATAACAATAAGAAAAATAACAAAAATTAATAAGAAAATAATAAAATAATAGTATTGATAAAAAATAGTAGTAGTAAAAGAAAATAAAGGTATTTGATAATAATAAAAATAATAGATATAATAATAATATATAAAAAAAATTAAAGTAAACAAGAATATATATATATATATAATAATAAAAAATATAATAGAAAGAATACGATTATAATAATAATATACATATAAAAAAATGGTAATGAAAATTTTAAAAAAATAATTTATTTAATGGTAAAAATAGCAAAATAATCGAAAAGGGATTAAGTCGGATCAAAAACAGAAGTTTTGGGCCAAATTTAAAATAAAAGAAGATAAGAGGGCTAAATTGCAATACGCGCGTGATGTAGAGGGACCAAAATAGCAATTAATCCCACCCTCTGAAACTGTGCGTTCGGATGAGGGCCAAATTGAAGCAAGAAGAGAATTTTTGGGCCAAATCGGAATAAAAAAACCTGATTGTAAAACCACGAAAAAAACAGAGGGGCTAAATGCGCAATTAGCCCCTCCCTAACAAAAATGCGCGGATCCTTGCCCCACGCGGGTCGGGTCACGGGTCAGAGGCCCAAAACGACATCGTTTTGGCCTCTGAACCCACTTATCAAAACGGCGCCGTATTATGGGGGTATAAAAGTTGAATTTTTTTTTTTAAAAAACCTCATTTCTCTTCATTTTCTCAAACACAAAAGATACAAAACTTTTAAAAGCTCTCTCTCAATCTCATCCGTCCTGGCCCACAGATCCAGGGTGAAACCCGATCACACGCTACTACGGTGTCCGGAATTTAAAAAAGTGAGTTTTTTTTTATATTCTAATATATATATATATATGTACACAGTTAAAAGAGTAAAAAAAAAAATAGAAAATCTTTATAAAACAGCAAGATGCCGAAAAGAAAAAGAAAACAAAAATGTAACCCTTGCTGAGATTATATTCAAACTTTTCGTATGGATTTTGAGTCTTTTTTTCAGTGTATCTCCCCCCCCATTTTACAATCGATTATTCGAATTTTATACCCTAAAAATCCCCCCAAAATAGCATAGAATCGAATCCCCTCTCCCCTGCTGAGTTTGTTGCTTCCTATTTTGTAGGTACGGTGACGTGGAGCGGCGCAAGACTCAGGGACGCGAGACGTGCGACGTTGGGGTGCTGTTGGCGGCGCAAGGGTCCTCTGCTAGGGTTTCTGAAACCCTGAAAATCTTTAGGTTGTGCTGGGCTTGGTATTTGGGCTTCGATGTTGGGCCATTTTTATTCAAATCTGTTATTTTTTTTTGGGTGTTGATGTGGGCCTCGGGCCAAAATTGGGTCATACAACTTCAGTCGAGGGTCTTATCCAAAATAGCGAGGCTCATTGGATTGGAGGATTTATAGTGAATATCGAGATAACAGACAGCCTACAGGCAGAGTTATGGGGGTTCGAGCCAGTTTTTGTATCGCAAAATCCTTGGGAATTTGTCAGGTCGTGGTGGAGTTAGATGTGCTACTAATTGTACAATTCCTTCGACAACATTTTGAGAATAATCATTTGCTAGGTACTTTGGTTAAAGATTGCCTTAACTCGATAAATGAAGGATGAGTGACTGAGGTTAGACACATTCATCGTGAAGGAAATAGTTGCGTGGACCGCTTGACAAATTTAGTTCAGAACATTGAGAGAGGTCTGGTTCATCTTGAGACGCCGTCGGTGAGCCTTGAACCCTTTCCATAGCGATGCTTATAGAGAGGGGGTAATTCTAATTTAGTTTTCTTGTTTCCTTCTTTTTGTACCCAAAAAAAAAGAATGAGTTTCTGATAATTTTACGTTTGTCGATAGTTTTTTTTTTATAATAATCTCATTATAGGTTATAATCATATCTGTTTTTTTGAAACAATGTTTAGAACTACCCATAGCCCCTTCCCAACCCATAAATAGGAGAATAATGCACTTTTGCACACTCGAATTCACAATTTCCTGCATTGACAACAATACCCATATCAATCAAGATAAAACTCAATTGACAATAAAAAATAATTAACTCTTTTTTGAATAATCTGACTGGATTTATTCACATAATTAAAATACATAAAAGCAGGATTTGGGCTGAGGTCCAAAAACATAAAAGAAATCAAAACAAAATAAAGTCTACTAAGAAAACAGGCCTAAAAACTAACCAAACTAGCCCAACTCATCCGGCTTCAACTAAACTAAAACAGAAACTAAATCTTATCCTATGCCAGTCAAATCAACAGCTGGATGCCACTAGCCTGCATCCTTTTAAATCAACCGACCCAGCCATTAATGATAGCAGGTTTTCAAAAAATGAAATGAATGCTTATCTGCTACCTTTTGTTTCCAAACTTCTCATTTCTCCCTTCACTCAGTCCGGATGCTTTGGCCGAAAATTCTCCAGCGCTTGACGAACTGAATCTGGGATTCCTCCCATCAGGTAAAAACTTTCTCTTCTCTTTAGGTCCTCCTTTGCGATAACATGAGCGTAGATATTCTCTGCTTTAGGGACAAAATGAAACTCGATCTCATTGAATCTGTCTTTTTGGCATTGTATGTCTCTGATAATTGCTCCAATGACCGATTTATCTATATCAGTACTTCAGCATTTCTTAATGACAATTTTTGAATCACATACTACTTCCACTTTATTTAGTCCCATAAAAATCCCTAATTTTACTGCCTGTAACCCTGCATATGCTTCTGCCATGAACGGGGTTGCTATCTCTGAGTGAATGACTGCCTTCGATGCAAGGATCTCCCCCTCCTCATTCCGTACGAGTAAGCCCGTAGTCGATCTGGACGATTGACGGTCAAAAGCTGCATCAAAATGAACTATGACCCTTCCCCTTCTGCATACTTGTTGAGTATCTCCAGCGACTTGAAGAGTAAGTTTTTTCTCTTTTGTTATCTCCAGCGACTTGAAGAGGAATTTTTTTCTCTTTTGTTGCATCCAACTCTGCGATAAGTTTCGAATTTGCCTTGCTATTTCTATTCCTATAATAAACCTTCTTTCATATAATAAACAGTTTCTGCTGAACCAGATTAACCAAAGTCCACAGCAAAAAAGCCGGATCCGTTCATTAGTCCCTTGATCGAAGACCCAGGTAAACCATTCCCACATATTCAGATTTTATGGTTTAATACCCATGTAAGATTTAACTGGTTCCAAACCTCAACTGTTGTAAGGCACTGTTGAAAAATATGACGGCTGTCTTCTTCTTCTTGGCGACACCTAGGGCATTGAGCTTCCACCACAACCCGCTTGAGTTTGAGATTCACAAGGGACGGAATAAAATTCTATGAGATTCTCCATACTGTAATTTGAATTTTTGAGGGGATGTATAATTTCCATAGTTTCCTATAGAAATTTTTTAATTTCGGCATGTAATATAAAAGTATTAGGATCCAAGCTAGGCTCATGTAATAGTTTATAGGCACTCCTAACGGAGAACTCCTTTGTCAACTCCCATCTCCATACTTGAAAATCTTCGTGTGCTGTCTCCGCTAGTGGAATCTTCGTGTACTCTATCTGCTTCATTTCCTGAAATCCACAAATCATCCCAAACAGATATTTTATCACCCCTCCCAACCCTACAGCATACTCATTTCTCTAGAAGCCCTCTCGCAGCCCAGACACTCTTCCAGGTAAGCGAAGGTAAATTTCCTAACCGAGCCTTGTAGAAATTTGAATTAGGATAATATTTTGCTTTCAAAACGAGGGCTAATAATAAATTTGGGTAATTAATAAGACGCCACCCCTGCTTTGCTAATAACGCGACATTAAACTTCGTAAAATTTCGAAAATCAAGACCACCATCTTCTTTTAATAAGCATAGATCTTTCCAAGCACACCAATGAATACCTTTCATATTGCGACTCTTTTGCCACCAGAATTTGGCTATTATACCCTCCAATTTAGCACAAAGAGCCTTAGGAAGTAGAAAACAAGCCATCGTGTAAGTTGGGATAGATTTGAGTATAGCTTTAATAAAAACTTCCTTCCCTCCTTGGGAGAGATAACTTATACTCCAGTTGTCAACTTATTGTTTAAATCTGTCCTTCAAATTTTGAAAGGACGATCTCTTTCTTCTTCCCACCATATTAGGAAGCCCTAGATATCGTTCTGGATCAGTTGATCTTCTAACTCCAAGTATATGTGAAACTGCAATCCTTTCCCCCTCTTATGTATCGGTACTGAAGAAAACAGTCAATTTATCATAATTAACACATTGGCCTGAACTCATCTCATACTCTTTCAATATCTGTTTTAATAAATGTGCTCCTCTTTTAGTAGCTTCTGCAAATAAGATACAGTCATCTGCAAAGAGTAAGTGAGAGATAGCTGGCCCACTTCGACAAGCTTTAACTCCTTTAAGAATGTTTCCTGCTTTTGCAAGCCTCATTAGACTCGAGAGCCTTTCCCCACAAAATAAAAACAAAAAAGGACTTAAAGGATCCCTTTGTCTAAGACCTCTAGATGGAAGAAAAGTTTATCCTATATTTCCATTGAAAACCACAGAATATGATACTGTGGATACACATTTCATTAACGAATCAACCCATCCTGGACCAAATCCCATTTTCTTCATTACCCCCTCCACAAAATTTCATTCAACCCTATCATATGCCTTACTCATGTCCAGTTTCATAGCCATAAGCCCTTTTTTCCCTATCTTCTTGTGTTTTAAAGTATGCAGAATTTCATAAGCTAGTAACACATTATCAAAAATCAGCCTCCCTGGAACAAAAGCACTTTGTGCTGAATCAATACATTTATGAATCACTACCCGAAGCCGATTAGCAATGACCTTAGCTATCCATTTATAAATCACATTGCATAAGCTAATTGGTCTAAATTGAGTAATATTGGAAGGATTCATAATTTTCGAGATTAGCACAATATTTGTTTTGTTAATCGAACGTAATTCCATAGGGTCGTTTAATCTTTAGAGGCAAAAAGTAGAGACATCCTCCCCAATGATCGGCCAGCATTTTTGATAAAATACGATTGGAAAACCATCCTCTCCTGGTGCTTTTGTAAGGCCCATTTCTGATAAAGCTTCCTGTATCTCCTCCTTAGTATATATTGCATTCAATTTATTATTATCTTCCTCAAAAATGCACCAGTCGATTCCTGACAAGATTTTATCATAGTTATCTTGTCTTCCTGCTGAAAATAACTTCATAAAATACGATTTGGCAATTCCCTCCATCTACTTAATCTCCTTTGTCTCCCTACCATCTTCAAATTGCATTTTGTAGATTAGATTTCGCTTCCTTCTTTGTGTCGCTTGCTTATAAAAAAACGCTGTATTTTTGTCCCCAAGTTTCAACCAATTTATTCGGGCTCTCTGTTCCCAGTAACATTCATCCTTTTCTATCTCAAAATTCAGATGGATCTTTGTATCAATAAGCTCTGCCAAATTCTCATCACTTCTATCAGATTCTAGTAACGTTGTCAACTTTGAAGTTAGAACCTCTGTTTTCATTTTCCTATTCCGTCGAATCTGGCTTGCCCAGCTCTCTAAAGCTCCTTTCATATTTTCCAGCTTGCTCACAAGATCTCCTTTGGAATTTTTCCCAAATACGCCTAACTTCCTCAAGAAAAGTTTCCTCCAAAACCCACCAAGCTTCAAACTTAAAATTTTTATTAACCAGCCTTCTAGCTCTATATTCTGTATTAATAAGAAGTGGACAATGATCTAAAAAGGAATATGGAAGGTGTTGAATTAGGGAATCTGGGAATAAAGAACTCCATTCTTCCGTAGCTACTCCCCTATCCAACCTTTCTTGAATATTTGTTTCTGGAAAATTGCCTCTTTCCCAAGTAAACCAATTACCTGAATAACCCACATCCACCAAATTACAATCTTCTAACACCTTTCGAAACGCTTCCATCATTCTCTCCTCTCTAGGTAAACCACCTTTTCTTTTCAAAACCATATAAGATTTCATTAAAATTCCCATCCATGATTACGTAATCGCCTCAACAAATTCCATGATTCATCCTTATCATGTGTGTAAGGAGAACCATAAAAACCTGTAAATCTCCATTGTGTAAGGAGAACCATAAAAACCTGTAAATCTCCATTTCTTCCTGTCTCCTACATCCTTAATAAGCACATCAATATGACGATTTGAGAAACTTTGGAGCATTATATTAACATCCCCTCGCCATGCTAAACTTAGTCTACCTCTAGAACCAATCGAGTCAACATCAATACCAAAATGATAACCACAACTTTGTCTAACTTTTTCCATCTGATTCTTGTTAATTTTTGTCTCCATAAAGAAGATCGCTTGAGGATAATGTAACTTCAGCGAATGTCGAAGTCTCCGAATTGACGTTCCAACTTAATATTTTCATTGCGACCGGTCGGCTTGCCTCTTGGCAACCGCCGATAATAAATGATTAACTTCAGACATTCTCCTGTTTCTACCTCCCATAGTACTGCTTTCTTCAATGTCCCCTCTAGCTTTCTTTTTCCCCTCCTCCCCTATAACCACCTCATTCTCCAGATCATGATCCATTGCCGTTTGAATTTGACCAGTTAATGTGCTATCTTTCTCTAGTCGTGAGGGAGCCCTTTTTCCTTCCCGGTTGAATCCTAAAACAAGATCAATAACTTTATCACATCCAAATCTGTTGACACCTCCCCATCCACTTTTTCCTCTAGAATTATCACATTTACTGATGTCACCCACAACTCCTCCTTCCTCCCTTAACCAGACACTACTCATTGCTTGGGCTCTTCTTGATTGTGCATGCAAAGCCAAATCCTAACCAATCTCAGCAATTTCTACCCCTAACTCCATCTTAGCTTCACAAAAGGAATCACTATGACCTAGACGGCCACAATAGAAGCAAAAAAGAGCCAGTCTTTCATACTTGAAGCTGACATAAGAGCATTTACTACTAAACATGACTTTTTTCTTCCTTTTAAAAGGACGACGAATATCCATTTGAACTCGTATTCGCAAAAATTCCTATTCTCTTTCCCTAAGCTTGAGCCATCATACTCCATAAAATTTCCTAGAAAATTTCCCAATTGCATAGCCAAATTTTCAGAATAATAACCTATGGGAACATCATGAACTTGTACCCAGAAAGGTGTTAAGATTAAAAGAATTCTCAATGGATCCTCCCCTCATTGTAACTTATGCAATATCAAAAGATGATTATTAAACGTCCAAGGTGACCCCTTTAAAACTCTTTCCATATCCATAATATGAAAAAATTGAAATAAATACATTTTTTCCCTCAGATCTCTAATTTGAACACCTCTAACAGGATGCCATAAATTAGCCATAGTGCTTTTCATTGCTGGAAAGTGAATAATACTGGCTGTAAGAAAGCATCCAACCAGATTAAGAACTCCTTCTTCCCTTACCGAATTTGGATCTACTTGTACTTGCAAAATTGATTCTTCTTCTTCATCAAGAGTTAGATGGCGAATTCTGATTCCATGGATGCAGGAAGAAAATTGAAAAACAATGAAGACTGATTTTAAAACTTTAAGAAAATTATAGAGATCATGGCATCCACCGAACAAAAAAGACTTAGACAAAAAAACCTAAAGACTTGCCAGAGAGAGCAGACAGAGACGTGCTAGGGTAGCATACTTTTGTTGACAATATAAGTCTCAATAATTTTTTTATTTGTGAGAGAAGATGAAATGAGTGGTTGAGTTTTTTAGAATGACAAAGAAACATAGTTAACTCTTTAAATACAGTAAAAAACACCTATAAATAAATCTAAAACGATGTCAAATATATATTTTAATAATTATTCCAGCTCACTAATAAAATCTAAGTGTGATTCATAGAAAGTTCTACTTGCCAACTAAGAACTTTGAGCTGAATGCTGACTGAAGCCAATAAATTCAACGCCGTTGGAAAACCCAATCCAGCCCCTTCACTTTCATAATTCCGTGTATTTTGCATGTTAATATATAGTTGTGATATGCTGTATCAATAAAGGTAGAATTATGCTTCGGGTATGTATTCTTCACACTTTTGAAATTTAGTCCTTTTATTTCCTTGATTTAAAAATTAAAGTATTGATTAACTTTTGTGAAATTTTGTTTATATTTTATCAATTAAAACTTTAATTCATTTGGGGGGGGGGGGTTGTAACTTTAATTCTTAAATCTAACTTTCTAATATTAAATTGTTACACATTCAATTTTAATGAAAGTTCATTTATGAATTAGATTTTACATTATACAAGTCGAGAGACTGAGTTTTTGGAATTAAAAGTAAAAAAAAAAAAATCTAAATTTTAAAAGCTCAAAAAGTAAAATGACTAGGGGCACTATTAAACCTATCAACAAAATATATTCGGACAGAGTAAAAATCAAAATCTTCATATTCCCAAATAGAGATACTCATGAGTCGGGTCGGGCTCGGACATTGAATGTTCAAGTCTGAACTCAACCCATATTTTAAATGGGCCTAATTTTTTGTCCAAACTCATTTTTCGAGCCTAATATTTTTGTTCAAACTCTCTCAAATGTCGAGCGGACTTTCAAACCTAAGTAAATAGCCTATCCCATGTACAAGCCTATTCCAAAATGTCAACTAAGAGTTTGGTCTGAATAAAGCTAATAAATTCAATGCCGCTAAGAAAAACACAACCCAACCCCTTTCATTTTCAATGGCTTGTGAACTCCATTACAAAAAAACCATTGTCATCAAAGTGCAATAGACTTGGCCCTTTCCATGAAGGCTTCAAGGTTAATCCATAATTTAGTGTGTGAGTGTGACTATGTGAGTAAAGGCAAGGGGGGAATGGGTAGTGGGGGCTTGGTCTCGGTGGCCTTTCTTCTATACCTGACCCAACTACTACGGCTTGACCCTAATGGTGCATTAAATACAACCCATGTCCATGGTGAAGTCAACAATATCATAATATGGATTTTCCTTTTTTGAAATTAAAATATTTATTATCGATAGAAATAATTAATCCTCTTGTTATTGGGTGTTTTTCAATGAAGTAAATAACAGGTAATTCATTCTCATGGATAAGAATTGAACTACCAACTTCATTGTTAACATGGACTAAATTTTGATTTTTGGGTGCTAATGAGGAGTTTAACGATTGCTCTTTTATATTATTATACGACTATCAAGTAATTTTTTTTTTTAATTTTAAAATATCAAATCAATGAATTTAATAGAAGAATTATAACAATGGTAACAGTTGGACCTAATTTTTTAAATCCAAAAGGTAAAATGTCTAAATTTCTAAAAATAAAAGTAAGATTAAAGTATATTTTAACTTTCAAATTTAGACTTCATAATTTAGCACAAATAAACAATCAACCCAATGTGAAGCTTGAAAATTATACTAATTTAATTGAATGGAAAATCTGAACTCATTGATACGCACAAGTTATTACTTTTGTCACGTAACTCAACTACATGTTCAAGCTTGAATGTATTGTACATTTAATTATGTCATTATTAAATATTTTTTTATTTTATAATTGTTAGTATATATTTTTAAAAAAATCGCAATTGAGAATTAGAAAAAAAGATAAATAATTATATTTTTTATGATCTTTATTTGCATTTTTGCATATAGTGTTTTGTGTTTCTCATTATTAAGTGTATTGAAAATAAAACTGAGATACATTTTAATTATTATCACTTGATTTTATAACATTTAAAATAAAAAGTTAATATTAAAAATATATTTATAAAAAATTATTCAATAATTGAATAGTAAACAAAGCGGTAAGGTAATTATTTAAAAAAAAAAAAACTCATAACCTAAGTTCAATATTTAGAAAAATATCATTATATTAATATTTATTATTTTATTAAAAATGACTTTTAAATAATTTATCTAATTAAGATGGTATCAATCGATTCGTGACATCAATTTAGTTAGGTAAATTAGATATAGTATAGATATCTAAGTATATTATATTGGGTAAAAGTATAATGGAAGTCCTTGTACTTGGAGTTAGATTGCATTTTATCTTTTTTACTCAAAAAATGAGTGACCTAGTCCCTATGCATTAGACCAGGGAGTAAACTAATCATTTTTATTAAAAATTTCATCTATTTTTACTGTTAAAAATTAGTATAACTAATGGAATAACCAGACAGTTACATGTGGTGTGTCACGTGCATTAGGCCCAACCCGACTTGGGCTAGGCTTGGACAAGGACTTTACTCTTCGATCTGACCTGAATTCAATTTAAATAATAAATTTATTTTTAAAATTTAAATTTAAATATAAAATATATAGAATATCAAATAAAAATATGCTTTTAATATTTTATTAATTTTTAAACAGTGAAATGGGCCTTTTGGGTAGACCGATTCAGCCCATGGACAACTTTAATGTACAAATACAAATTTTTAACTGTAGAAATGAATGGAATTTTTATCAGAAGGATCAATTTGTTCTTTGATCTGATGTCAATAGACTAATTTTTCGATTTATTAAGTAGAGAAGCAAAACTAAATCCGACTCCTAATACAAAAGCCTCTATAATATATTTACCATTGTATTAAAATTTTATATTTATGAAATATATCACGTTTGTTTTGCAATATTATCAGATTTTTTTTTTAGAAAACAAAAAATAAAGGGGCAAAAGCCACGCACTTTGCACGTGCGAAACCCTTCTCGTTTGGTCTAATCTAATTGTTGACTAAAATATATAGCGTATAAGAATACAAGGGTTTCAAGTCGTAGAGAAAAAAGAAATCGATAAAAATGGCGATGGCGAGTGTTCGATCTGGTCTCCTCCGAGCAGCCCTTCGCGGCGGCTCTCGTCCTACTGCTCCTCCCAAGCGTGGCTTCGCTTCCTCTTCTCATCACGATGATGCTTGTATGCAACCTTCGTTCTATTTTTTTAATATTTTATCTGATTTGGATCAATTTTATTTTATTAATATATTGATTTCCTATATTTTGAGTTTTTCCAAAAAAAATTTTGTACTTTAGGGTTTTATTATCTAGTTTAACCTTTTGATTTTAATTGAATCTATGTTAGAAATAGAGTAAGCAAAATAAAATTTAGATTATTAAAAGAATCGTAGTTTTGGATCTTAGGGAAAAGAAAATCTTATAACAGCTAGGAAAAATCAGATATATATTTTTTGTTTTAACACGAATTTATATATATATTTGCAGATGAAACGGCAAAATGGGAAAAGATAACATATTTAGGTGCTGCTACCTGCACTGTTTTAGCGATTTATAATCTATCAAAAGGTCATCCCCACAATGAAGAGCCTCCTGTAAGCTTACTTTTACTATGTTTAATTTTAATTATATATTTTTAAAAAATATATTTTTGTTGTTAATTTTTATCATTGGATGCTGTCATGATGTTTGAATGTTTGCAGGCATACCCATATTTGCACATTCGCAACAAGGAGTTCCCATGGGGTATGTTATTCTTATTGTTACCAGTTTCGAGTTATTTAAGTTCGAGTTGATTTTTTTTTTTTTTTTGGGGGGGTATTCAGATTTTGCTGTTTAGGCTCTATTGGGTCTTTCCATGACAATTATAACTGATAACATTGCTGGATTTTCTTTTCATTTTGCACCATTTGCTTAAAGGTCGAGGAACGTAAGGAATTCTAAACAATTTTAGATATTCTAGGGCAGAACTAGAACCAAATTTACTTTTATTGGCTTTGGTTATTAGCTAATAAATCCTATTCATTTTGTTCAAAACAATTTCTTTTTCAAGCATCCAAAACACTAGCTTAGGTAATTTATATGGAGACTTAAAAGTTGCCAACTCATAGTGATGTTTTGCACATCAATTAATATGGAAACATCCAACATGCTATCGGCAACCAATTATGGTCTGTCTTGTTTTAACTTAATTTGGTTACTAGTAATCATTAGTTTTCCATCTTCTACCCATGGAAAAAAATGGCCATCTTTTCCTCTCTCTCTCACCTAATCTTTGCAGTCATATGTTGAATGTTGTTACATGTTGGATATTTACTCTATGTTACTTAGACTCTTCATTTTTCCTGAATTACCTGTGTCTGACACATGGATATGGGGATTTGACCTTCAATGATCATCCAAATATATGGAAAAACTTAGAAAAGACTGATACCTGCGTCGGATACATACCTATATCTAACACTCACACCCAAGTCCAAGTAACGTAGTATTTACTTCCTATGTTATCTTAGATTACTAACTATAACACTAGCTTTTGTCCTAAACCAAATTCTAGGTGAAAAATTTCCTTTCAGCCTATCTTACAATCATTGCTTATGCTTCCACATGCCTAATTCCTAGATAAATTGCTAAGACCTGGTCTAAACTCATTTTCATTTGATCATTTTTACAGTTACATTATTGGGTTTAGCTTGTCTCTAATTGTATCTTATGTTATCTAACCCAGGAATCTTATAAACAACATGTTTTGGTTGTGTCTCGTTTTGTGATTTTAATGAAAAACTAATCTAAGAATGTCTTTCTTTTTTTATTTTTTGTTTTTCTAGATAACTGTTATTACTGGTAGGAGAGTTTGACAATCATATTGCATATGAACTATAAAAAAAACCACCATTTTCTTATTCGTAAAGTTTTATACCAAGGCCATTGCTATTTACTCGCTGTTGTAGGCTCGGCCACCCTTGACCTAGCAAGCATTTTCTGTTGTGATTGATGATGAGCCTATTTAAAAGAAATAGGTTCATGAGTGATCAAGTAATCTAGGTATAAAATTTAATATTATCATTTGGAGTTTCTAATTGTGCTTTCCAATATTGGAAGTGGATGTATGCTTAATCAAGGATGGTCATATATTAAGTTTACTGTTACTCATTTATCTAATCGGTCGATTCAATCTTTTCATTGTTTTATTTATCATGGTATTCAGGTCCGGATGGTCTGTTTGAGACAAAGGAGCATCACTAGGGATGGCCGGATGGATGCATATCTTTCCGAGTTCGGCGCATTTTTATCATTTCTCTGAGAAATCAATCAGATAATTCTGTGGATCTTTTGTAATTTTAGCACTCGATTTCCGGTTTCTGGACTTTGAATTGCAAGTTCATCAGGTTTTCTATATGGTTGTGCCTGCCTACCATACTCTGTTTCGAAATAATAAGATTACTGAATGGTTTGTTGTGGATATGGTTCTATTGAATGCTTACATGAACTACTCAAAGAAGGATATATTCTTTTTCAGCCAAAATATTAGTATGGGCATATATAGTTTTTGTTATAGTATTGATACCTACCGATATCAGTTTCAGTGGGTATTTTTAATAATAATTATACATATATTTATTGCTTTTAAATTTTTAACGAAATATATATCCATATGAAAATGCGAAATTATTAATTCTATTTTCTAAGTTAATTTAAATTTAAATGTAATTATGAAAATATAAAACTGATCAACATAAAAATATAATCATTTAAAGTATTAAATTTAATTTAGAATATCAAAATGCTTTTGTTGGTACCAAAAGACTGGTAATGTTCAATATGGATCAATACTATGTTCACCAAATCCATGAAGTTTGTGTCTTGTTTATGTTGAGACGAAGTCTATGTTGACATGTCATTTTGTATTTAATTTGATTTTAATGTTTAATTTAATATTTGAGTTTAGTTTTATTATTCAATTTGATGCTCAAATTAAATTGTAACATGTAGATTGATTTTATGAATATAGATAAAAATATATTTTTTTATTTTGGTGAATTACAATAACAGGGCAAAGCTTAAATAATGAACACAATTCGCGTGACTCGAACCTAGGTTACACTTGGGGTGATGTACACCCTTAACCATTAAGCCATCACATGAGTTTGATAAAAAGAACTTTAAATACTCAGAAACTTACTTAAAAAAAAAAAAAAACTAAAGTACTTGAGATTTTACTTTTAAGAGACATTAATCTTCTTTTATTCTAACTCAATTGATGTTGGTGTTAAAAGTTGACCACGCATAAATGTTTGGGTTAATATATCATTTGGTATTTATATTTGGCTTCAATGTTTAATTCGGTTCTCGAGCTTTTTTGTCCTAATTTGGTGCTTGAGTTTGGTTTCAATATTCAATTTGGTACTCAAATTGAACAGCATCATGTGGCCCAATAAATGTTTGACATGTGTGCTCTAGCAAAAAACCATAGGTACTTAATTGGGACAAAATGAAAAACTTAGGTATAAAGGTAAAAGTATTATAGAGGCATTTGTACTAGGAGTCAGATTGCATTTTGACTCATTTACTCAAAAAATGGACAAAACAATCCTTGTACGTTAGCTCAAAGAGTAATCTTCTGTAAAAAAATTATCCCCTTTTACCGTTAAGTGCTAACATAGCTGATGGAGCAACCAGACAATGATACTTAACGTGCCACGTGTACCTCATGTTGTCATGGAGGTATGAATTCAAGCAAATTGGATGACATTTTTAATAGATGAAATGAATGATTAATAAACTGTGAAATGGGTGAAACTTTTTATGTGGAGGAACTAATTCAAGCAACTAGACAGTAATCTATTATATCTTAATAGTAGAAATGGATGAAATTTTTATTAAAAGGACCAATTTGCTTCTTGATCTAACGTACAAAGATGAATTTGCGCTCTTTTTTAGTAGAGGGGGAAAAGTGATATCCGACTCTTAGTATAGGGGTCTCCATGATACTTTTGCCCAAGTATAAAATTGAACATTGAAGTTAAATTTAGGTACTTGTATATGATAAAGAAAAACTCAAGTATCAATTTGAAATGACCCAGGTACTAAATTGAATATTGAAGCTAAACTCAAATACCACATTGGGACATAAAAGCTCAAGTACAAAATTAAATATTCAAGCTAAATATAGGTACCAAATAATATATTAGCCTTAAAAATATTTCTCTCTTTTCGAAAGATGCTCTTGATGAGATGACAACGCATTCTTTTACGTACGAAATGAAAAAAATATGGATAATATAATTTTTTACACTTGAACTTGGTAACAAGATTCATTTTGGTACCAATATTTTTTTTGTCCACTTTGGGACTTGAACTTTACAACTAGGCACAATATTATCACTTGAAAATTTAAAAAAATTAATGTAAATTTTCAAGTGGTGATGCGGTACAATCTCAGAGTGTCACATTCAGTATTCTAATAATTGGTCCGGTGGTTAAACATGTCAGACCATCGATTCCTAATTCAACCAATTCGACTGCCAGACAAATAATAATTAAAAAATATAAAAAAAAAATATTAATCCGGTTCAACTTATTCAACTATTGATTTTTGTTTCGGTTTTCAATTTTTACTACTTTCAAGCAGTTTTCGAGTCGATCGATTTAACCCTTTGTTCGGACCGTTATATCGATCAATTCTAAGTTTGATCCAATCATGTTTCAGTAATACTGGTCACATCATCAAATCTTGATAGAATCTAAGTTCAAAGACTAAAATGGATCTAGTTGCCAAGTTCAAGTACCAAAGTGGACCTAATTACTAAGTTCGGGGCCAAAAAATATATTATTCAAGAAAAACTTCTTTTTTTTTTCTACGATATTAGTGCACCATGTTGTATGTTTTTTAAAATGAAAATGATTGTTCATGATTAGGTCCTTTGGAAGAAAAGAAAATTCCATATGAAAACATTGCAGCTATAATTGATTGTACCAATTATTACTTTTATCTAATTCATTTCATAAAAAGAGATCCCCACAGGTCTTTCTTAATTATAATATGCATGTTGAAGCAAAACAAAAGCAACTAATCATGAATTACCGAACAAAATAGGATAGTTACCATAGAAGAAGCTTCAAGAAATAAATAGCAAGTACCATGGGAGGTGTTGGGATGTCCATGAATAAGGTATTGAGGCACCATCAGGCTTCACCAACCCCATTGGTCCTTGCAATTTAAGCAATTAATTCATGGATTTTTTTTAAAGAAAAAAAGGGCTAATAGCATCATTGGTCCTCAAAATTTAAAAGGTTTTAATTGGATCCTTTTGAAGGTATTTGTATTGTATCGATTAGGTCATTTTGTCTAGCTTGAACATTTAATACTACTTAAACTATATGTGTAGAGTGTACCTATTGCATAAACAACTTATATTTGACTTTTTTTAAAAATAATAATAATAACTGTCCTAAGTTTTATTGAAATTGTCATTTTTCGAATTTGAAAAAAAATTCAAAATTTCGAACCATTTTTCGAATTTTCAAATCTGCAAAAATCCGAATTCGAATCCAGTAAAATTCTTTTTACATATATAAAATCAAAATTACAAGTATTTTGTACCACTAGATTTGGGTGTTTGAATTTAAATTTACATCGGTTATCCAAACAAGTAATTGGATTTGGATAATTGAATATCCGAGACATCTATCCACATCCAGTTCAAATTCCTATTAGATAATAATTATAAAATCCAAATATTATCCAAATCCGAAAAAAAAGAAGAAGAAGATACATATGGATATTCGAATCCATAATTCAAAATGCCATCCCTAAGCATCACGTCAAAGTCGAAGTGCATTGATAGCTAAACTAGTAGAAAGGCCTGATTAATGCAAAATTAATAATTTGAGGACTAGTTGAGAATATTTGATGTAATTATCCCAAATGTCAAGCAGTTCTATTTTTGTAGGATGATTTAAGCACCAAGAGACACATTTGAAGAGAAACCTAAAAGGAATTTCTTTCCTATTTTATATATCCTTCATAAAGATATGAAAACTGGGGAACTTCAATTATTATAACTAGAAATCTACAAGTACAAAATAATATAAAAAAATTTCAGCACTAATATGACAACAAAGGCACAAGTAACCAGGAACATACAGTTTCCTGATCCCATATCAGGAAAGAAGAAAAACAAAAATTTAGGGACAGTAATTAGTTCATATACTGAAATCACAAACCATTATCAATTTCATTCTGCAGCTGCATTCTCACTTTTATTTCCCTCACTTGTTGTGGTACCTGGCAAAGTTCCCAAACCGGTTTCACCTTCTTTTACTTCTTGATTCGTTGAAGAAGTGTCGGGATTATTCTGGGTGTTTCCATCTGTATTTGTGTCGTAATGGCTGCTCCCGTTGCTGTCGTTGAAGCTGTGAGTAGCATTGTTCTCGTTCTCGTTCTGACCTGCGTTTTCGTTATTGGAGGACTGAACGGCATTGTTCTCATTTGGACTTGAGTTTTCGTTGCTGTTGGTATTGGTCTGAATGGCATCGTTGCTCTCGTTGGTGGTGGTGTCGGTGTAGCTCTGAGAAGCATTGTTTTCGTTCTGACTTGCATTTTCATTGTTGTTGGTGGTGTCGGTGAAGCTTTGAGATGCATTGTTCTCATCCTGACTTGCATTTTCATTGTTGTTGGTGGTGTCGGTGAAGCTCTGAGATGCATTGTTCTCATCCTGACTTGCATTTTCATTGTTGTTACTGCTCTGAGCAGCATTGTTCTCGTTTTGACTTGCATTTTCGTTGTTGTTGTTGTCAGTGTTGCTCTGAGTCACATTGTTCTCATTCTGACCTGCATTTTCATTGTTGTTGTTGTTTTCGTCAGTGTTGCTCTGAGTCGCATTGTTCTCGTTCTGACCTGCATTCTCATTGTTGTCGGTGTTACTCAGAGCGGCATTGTTCTCGTTCTGAACCGCATTCTCCTTGTTCTCAGTGTTACTTGGAGCGGCATTGTTCTCGTTCTGACCCGCATTCTCATTGTTCTCAGCGTTACTTGGAGCGGCATTGTTCTCGTTCTGACCCGCATTCTCATTGTTCTCGGTGTTGCTCTGAGTTGCATTGCTCTCGTTCTGACCCGCATTTTCATTGTTCTCAGTGTTGCTCTGAGCAGCATTGTTCTCATTCTGACCCACATTTTCATTGTTGTCAGTGTTACTCTGAGTGGCATTCTTCTCGTCCTGACCCTCATTTTCATTGTTGTTGGTGTTGCTCTGTGCAGCATTTTCATTTGAACTTGAATCGTTGTTTTCCTTTTGAGTAACATCTTCATTTGCATTTACATTGTCATTGGTGTTGCTCTGATTGTCTGTGCTGCCACCATTCCCATTCGCATTCCCGTCATTGTTCGAATTGCTACTATCATTCTCATTCTGACCTGCACCAGCATTATCATTTGTGTTCGACGATGTTCCACTGTTCTGGTCAGCATTTGAATTTTCATTTGTGTGTGTCCCCTCTCCTCCAGAATTATTGTTTGATTCTTCACTCTGAACAGCATTTGAATTGCTGTCTGATCCGGCATTCGATTTTTCAGTCTGTCCTTTTGATTCACCGGAATCCGCATTACTTGTAGAACCTCCATTAGCTCCATCCCCATTCTCAGTTGAAGTAGGGGTTGTATTTGAATCCGAGTGCTCGTCATTGCCACCTGAATCCGATTTCTCAGATAGCTGAACCATACCATTTACATTCTCAGTTGAACTGTGTGTTGTATCTGTCAGATTCTCATTCAATTCCGTAGCTGTATCGGGATGTGCATCTTCTTTAGACTCGGCTTCGTTACTCCCATTACTGCTTTCTTGATTGTTTTCAGCTGTTCCATTTTCTTGCACATTCGACTCTTCATGACCGACATTGGCCGCTTCACTGCTGTTTGTTTCGTCCTCCCGGTCATTCTTATCTTTGTTTTCCAACTGCTCAGCCTCGTTGGAATTTTCTGAACCACTCGTCTCATTTTGGGTATCATGGACTACTTCACTTGAAGCATCATCCCCCTTGTAATGTTCTTCTCTCGCTTCTTCATTATTCCCATCAATTCCATCACGAACCCGATCATCCGAGCTACCTGCATTCTCTATCTCACCTTCACTCTTCTCCGCCTCATTGCTCTCTTCCCCAATCTCTTTATTTTCCTTTTCTCGACTATCCTCGATGTTCTCTCTCTCTTCATTATCGCCTTCACGAGTCTCCTCATTTCCTTTGTTTTCATTTTCCATATTCTCTTCATTATCGTTGTTCCTACGTTCTTCATGCTCGGTTCCCTCCTCGGGTTTCTCATTATCATGCTCATGCATCCCACTGACTTCCCCATTTCCTTCATCTTCGGTTACCTCAGGCTTATTATCTTCTTCTCCATTCTTACTTTCTTCCTCTTCTTCCTCCTTATGCCGCGCATCTGTAACAGTCATCCCTTCTGATCGAGGGAAGTCCTTTCTCCCCAACTTGACAACATCGCTCCCAGATTTCTCATAAATCGCTTTCTTCTCCCCAGAGTGTTTAACTTGGTAAAGCAGCCAAATGCAAATACCAACAAGAACACATATTTGTAGAGCATGCTTCACCTTCAATCCTTTCGATCTTTGGTTCCTACCAGGTGAAAGCCGGAACATGTCGGACTTCCTTTTGATTTAACCTGTCGGCAAAACATCGGAAAAACATCGAAATTCTTCAAAATCCGACATAGTCATATAATTCAACTTAATAATACCACAACATTTCATCAACTAGAAGTTTGCAATAAAGCCGAAAATGAATCATATGAAAGAAATTAATGCGAAAAATCAAATCGACAGTGTTTATGCAATGAAAAATCCAGATCAACCCATGAACTAAATATTCAAGTGGTAGTTTATTATGAACAAAACTTAAAATCATTGATATTCAATTCAACTTTTCACTTCCCAGCATACTAATAATAACAACAATTACACTAATCCAATCCAAAGAGAAAATTCCAAAAAAGAAGAAGAAGAAGTAAATATTAGACCTTAAACTAACAAAAATACAAAGATATTAATAAAGCACAAAAACAGAAAAGAAAAAAAACAGCAAGTTTTTTTTTTTTTTTTGCAGTAATGGTAGTGGAAAAGGAATAAAATGCAGGATCGAAAAGTGGATTATAATCTGAAACAGATCAACAGCTTGCATTTTTAAAGCAAACCCATTTTTAATGCTTGAAAATTAAATTCAGAAAGCATTGATAGACTTACCCAGAATCCAAATGATCCCCCAAAAGGAAACTAAAACTAACGAAGTAGAGACTTCAACTTTTCTTGGGAAATCCCGAGAATGGTTAAGTTTCCAGGAAAATTTTAAAGAAGAAAGAAAAAAACTTGACTTCGAGATTAGGGAACTTTGTGTGTCGGTGGCTGAATGAACTTGGATCTGGAAATGTGGAAACAGTGCTTTTTTTTTTCAATACCACATATATGTTCATATGGAGTGCTTCTTAAAAAGTGTCTACATTTTATTAAATGTCTATATAATTTGTTTACATTTAAAGTTTGTATTTTTTATATTAAAAATTATTAATTTAGTTGAATATATAAGTTAAAGATTAAAACTTTACTTTAGATCGATCGAGAATCCATCATGGGTAATTGTGTAAAAGTCCTTAAAGGATTATTAGATTTTAAATTAGTCCTTCTGTTAACTTAATTGTCAATTTAGATGTCAAATACTAGTTCAAATTTGATGTGAATAATATTTAAAACACCTGGTCCCAATGGTAAATACATATCAAAGCAAGGACGAAGCCAAAAAAAATTTTAGGGGCTAAGATTAAGTTATATATTTTTATAAGAGTTAAAATACAAATTTATCCTAATATTGGCTTCTTTCTTTATGGTTTTTAAAAGGACTAAATCGAAATATTAGCATTTTGGGAGGAGGTAAAATATAACTTAAGATTTTATAAATTTTAGATGACTAAATCAATAAATTTTCATTTTAGAGGGGCTAGGGCCTTTGCATGCCTCCCTCTCTTCACCCCTATATCAAAGTATCAAAATTGTATGAATCAAAGCTTTTTATCTCAAAGCCCCCAAAAAAAGAAAAGATTTTTGTCAATTTAGTCGTTAATTTAAACATTAAATGTTAGTTTAGATCTAATGTAAAGAATATTTAAGATACATGGATCCAATTGTAAATAAATATCAAAATATTAATATTTTTTATACAATGCCTAAAATTACTCATAATCCCTTCCAACCTTTAAATAAGAGAATAAATGCATTTTAGCATATTCGAACTCATGTTCTACTACACTAACAATAATATCGATGTCAACTGAGCTAAAACTCAATTAGCTCAAAGTATTTATATTATATCAACCAAATCCTTCAGTCGATTTAGACGATAAATATCAATTGAGATCTAATGAGACAAATATTTAAAATACATGAATTCAACTATAAATATCACTTTTTATAAATTGATCTATTGTTTTAAATATAACATTTAAGCTAATTTCTAGGTTGACATAGACATAATTGATATGCTATTGTAGTTTAAGGATTCAATTAGAATATTTTAAAATTTGAGGACCATTTTAGAATTTATACTATAGTTAGATAGCAAAAATTATATTAGACAAATTAAACTCATAATCTCTCTGCCAATCTCACTCTTTCTGTTTTTACTCACACTCTTAAGAGCGCGTGAAAAGCACACAGATATTAAACTGTGTCGTTCTGTCTGAGTTGGCCGCATCAATCGCTGTCAATGTGGAAGAGAACTCAACATCGGGAGGTGGTAAGTATTATAAACTCATTATTTGAAACATCAAACAAAAATTATTCACTTTTTCCCCCCAAATTAGGCCACATGTCAAATGTCAACACCCATATGTTAAAGTCGGTGATCGGTAATTTAATGATTTTTTTAATATTATTATCGTATCAAAATCTCATTATCTAACTATTTACATATATCAAAATGAAATATTCTAATTAAAGTTTTCAAAATCAGATTAGTAGTCGAATCGATCAAACCACTGATTTGTCAGCTCGATTGATCCATCCGGTTCTATTAAATAAATTAAAAATCGCTTTAACTGTCCAATTCTTAGGTTAATCAGTCTAATAACTTTCTCTGTACCGATATCTTTGTCGATTTCAGTCTAATCTGTCCAATAGACTGATCCGGTCCAATTCAAATTTTTATGATTTTTTTTTACAATTTTTATAAATTCATATCATTTTTAATACTTTTTATTTTTATGATATTTATAGGATTTTAATACATTTTTATAAAATTTTAAATATTTTTAAAAAATATATTATTATTTTATTATAATTTATTAGATTTATTATTTTTATATATTTTTAGAAGTTATATCAATGTTCAATTTTAAAATATTTTAATAGTAATATTTTTTTGTAATTTTTATTCTAATTTTTTAATATTTTTATGAGAAAATATTAGATTAAACTAGAAGCTACAACGTGTCACCATCTGATTGGTTTATCAATTTATTTTAACGGTCAACGTGGTCAATTACAAAATAGTTTATGGAGGGGCTTAATTGATTATTTTAATTAATGGTAGGGGTTTAATTGAGTGCGAATTTAATATAAGAGCTTAATTGATTTTTTTTCTTTTTTGCATTTTAAGGGCTTTTTTAAACTTATAAACCTATTATTTAAAAGTGAGCAAATAAAAAGAGAACTAAAAATAATGTCAATTATAACCAATGAGGCCTTAACAGTTAGCAAACGTTGAGGTCCCAAACCTTAAAGGTCCAAGTTCAAGTTGTACAATTTATAATTGCGATATGTGAGTCCCATTCTCATCATGTGTCAGTTTTATCTTGTTCTTTTCGAAAGGTTTGACTTCACTCTGTTACTTTTTTATCTATTAATATCCATGCATATTTAATCATCTTTCACATGTTCGATTTTAATTTTTAATAGATGAGTCCTACATGGGTCTTACACATTTGAATGGCGATGATCACTGTATTGAATATTAATAGATGAAGAAGTAATGGAGTGGATCTTAACTCCTTTTCGGATTAGTTTCGCTTTGTTCAATTTTTCACCATTTATGCTTGTCGTAACCATTTTTTGTTTTGAAAACGGGGTCGACTTTAGAAATGAAAATGGAGTCGCCACCAATCCTTTTTGAGGTGTGATCGGGTCACCTAGAGGTTGATCGTTAAAACATTTAAATTTATTAAAATGATGATTTTGGTCTACGAAATCCGAAAAAGCAAGTTCGGGAGTCGGTTACGTACGAGGAAGGATTAGCACCCTCGTAACGCCCAAAATTGGTACCGAATTGATTAATTAATGTCTTAATGTCGAAAATTTGAAAAGATTTTAAAATACTGAGACCCGTTTATTTCGAAAAAGTAAAATGTCACATCCAGTGAGTTAGAATACGATATTTCAAAACCTCGACACTAAACTTGTCTTTTAACCCTTAAAACTCGCACATTAAAAATTTAAGAAGGATATTCAGTTATTTGGGTCAAATGAAAAATCAGAACCGAGTGAGTTATGGCACAATTTCTCAAAATATCAATTTCAGAACATCGCTTTTATTTTTTAGAAATCCTTATCCCGAAATAACGAAATGTCACATCCAGTGAGTTAGGACGCAACGTTTCGAATTTTCAAGAATAAGTTTTTATTTAACTCATATGCTTTGATTTAAGAGAATAATTGGTTCTTTTAGATTCGATGAGAAAAATCGAAACCCAGTAAATTAGGGTACGATTTCTTTCGAATCTTAGAACGCGGAGTGTTTGCTTATTTTGAAAATCGGGTAAAAGGTGATATGATTTTATAAATAAATGTAAAGTAAATTACAATACTAATTTGTACGACCAAATAATGGTGATAAAAATATAAATAACAATACCAAAGGTAAAAAAAAAAAAACAATAAAATAAAAGCGAAATAAACAAATAAAAAAAACAATAGCAAAAATAAAAGCTAAGGGTAAATAAATAAATAAATAAATACTATATATAATAATTTAAAATAAAATAAAATAATAATAATAGTAACAAAAACACAATAATAATATATTAATAAACAAATAATAATAGTAAAAATAAAAATAATATTAGTAATAATAAAAATAATAGAAATAATAAAAATAGAAATATAATATTGATGATAAAAATAATAATAACAACAATAATAATAAATATAAATAATAAATATAATTATAGTAATAATAATATATATAAAAATATAGTGATAATAATAAAAATAATAATAATACTAATGAATATAATAATAATAATAAAGTTAATTAAAAATAAAAATAATAGTAGTAGTAATATTAAAATAATAATTATAATATTAAAATAATAGTAATACTAAATTAGTAATGGTAATAATAATAATATATATATATAAAAATAATAATAAAAGTAATAGTAAAAATAAAAATAGTATTAATAAGAAAATAATAGTAATAATATTAGAATTAATAGTAATAATAATAAAAAATAATAGTAGTAAAAATAGAAATAATAATACTAGTAATATCAAAAGTAATGATAATAATAATATTAATAATAATAAAAATAATGGAATAATGACAGTAATAGCAAAAATAATAAAAGAAAATAAAAGAAAGGACTAAATTAAACTTAAAATAAAAATTTGGGGCAAATCTAAAAAAAAATAAAAAGAAAGAGACCTATTCGAACGCGCGAATAACAAGGAGGGACTAAAGGGAAAAATATCCCCTCCCTCCAAAACGCTGCGTTTTTATAAAGGACCTAATTGAAATCAAAATAAAATATAGGGCCAAATTAAAAAATAAAAATAAAAACCTGATTATAAATTCATAAAAAAGCGGAAGGGCTAAAAGTGTAATTAGCCCTTCTGTAGAAAACACGCGGATCTTGGGACCAGGTCGGGTTAGCGCGCGGGTTATGGCTTAAACGACGCCGTTTTGTGCCCAAACGCACAGCCTAAAAACGACGCCGTTTTCAATCCGTATATAAGGCCAAAATTTTTGAAAAAATTTCATTCTCCATTCTGTTTAAAAAAACAAAGGGGCTCTCTAAAATTCTCTGCCCAGGCGATTTTCGATGGGGCTCCGACGGAACTTCGGCGATCACCGCCACCGTCCACCGCCATGCACGGTGGCCAAAGAGCAAAAACAGGTATATTTTTCCCATTTTTTCTTTATATTGTATTTATATACGTATATATAATCTAAAAAAATAAAAGAAAATCTTTATGTATGTAGAACAGTTTCGAAAAAAAGAAAAAATAGAAGAAAATGTGTAAAACATTGGCTGATTTCTGTATTGATATCGTATCTCTAAAAATCCTCCCTTTTTACAAGTGATGCTTTGGCCTTTTTATAGCCGAATGAAATCGAAAGTAAAAATAAAATAAAATGAATACAATCTATTTTTTCCGTTCTTTTCGTGTTGTTTACATTTTTCTCATTTTGCAGTGAACCGCTCTTTGGGGTGACGTGGAGAGAGGTGGCGTGTGGGTGCGCGCGCGTGTGGGATTCTTTCAGCTGCGGTCTTTGGTAGTTTCAGAAACCTCTAGGATTTCTAGAAGGGTTAAAAGTTTTGGGCCATTTGGGCCTTGCAATGTATTGGGCTATTGTAAATTAAAAATGGACTGTTTATTGGACTATACTGTTTTTGGGTTTTTTTAATTTTGGTTAATGTTTAATATCAGGCCCGGGTAGAAATGGGCTCTTACAGCTGCCCCTCTTTGCTCGTTGTCGTGTAACGAGAATGGAGCAAAGACTTCAAAAAGGACCATTTTTGCCCGGTCTTCGAATCTTTGACTTCTTTCGGTGCTTTTCTTCTTCGAGTGGCTTCATTCCATCCCACTGCATCTTTAAGGGCATAGGAACTAGCGCTTCGATCCAATTCAAGGATATTAGACTTGTAGCTTCAATCTGCTCCGCCGCGACTTCAGGGAGATAAGATTTGCTATCTTCAGTCTGCTCTACTGCAACTTCAGGTAGAGATAAGGTTGGTGGCCTAAATCTGCTCCATTGCCGCTACATAGATGTAAGATTCGCCGTCTTTGATCTACTCTACTACTGCTTAGGGAGATAAGATCTAAAATCTTCAGTCTGCTCCATTGCCGATACATGGAGATAAGACTTGTAATTTCAGCCTGCTCTCTTGCTATCTCAGGAAGATAAGGCTAGTGGCCTAAATCTGCTCCATTGCCGATACATGGAGATAAGATTCGCCAACTTCGACCGCCCTTATTTGCTATCTCGAGGAGACAAGATCTACAATCTTCATTCTGCTTCATTGCCGATACATGGAGATAAGACTTGTAATTTTAGCCTGCTTCCTTGCTATCTCAGGAAGATAAGGCTAATGGCTTAAATCTGTTCCATTGCCGATACATGGAGATAAGATTCGCCAACTTCGATCTGCCCCATTGCTATCTCGAGGAGACAAGATCTATAATCTTCAGTCTGCTCCATTGCCGATACATGGAGATAAGACTTGTAATTTCAGCTTGCTCCCTTGCTATCTCATGGAGATAAGACTAGTGGCTTAAATCTGCTCCATTGCCGATACATGGAGATAAGATTTGCCGAAATTTGTAATTTTAATCAGTTTTGCCACACCGTCCTCTGGGGAATCTACCTGAAGAATTGATTTCATGGGGTCTATGCTTATGCCAAATGATTAGGATGTCATGATCGGAAAATGCTCCTAACCAGATGTATTATGAATGTTATATGAATGAATGCAAAATGTCATGAGAATGATCCATTTTTAACATTTGGGCTATCATTGCTCGTCGTTTGTTAAGGTGATATCCCTGACGTATGTCTTCTTGTTCAGCTGATATTTTCGACAGAGAATCTGAAGATGTAGTCATTGCTTAGACTATTATCTCTCAAGTGTTCCCAGCCCTTCAAGCTTGGTGAGTTATAAATAATTGTCCTGTTTCAGATTCTTGCATTATTTAGAGACTTTCAGAGTAATATGCAAAACTTCTTTTGTGAAAGCATTATTAGTTCATTAATCATTATTTCAATATGAAATGCTTGAAAAAGATTATAGAGATGAATAAAACTGAAATTAATTCGGGACAAAATCCGTAAAGAATGGATTAAGCAAAGGAAGCAAATTTTGCTAAGGTTCAAAAATGAGTAAGGGTGGAATTGGTTCCCTAGATATCACAGCCTGAGCTTCTCTGTACGAACCTCTTCAAGACCAGTCTGAGTTTAACATGTGTCTAGGAGATCTGTAGTACTCTGTCAATTCCCCTAATATGTAGCATATATCCTCATTGTTAACTCAGGTATAGGATGGCTAGCGCATGCCCTATTTCTCATCAAAATTTGAATTACCCTGTACGGGTTTTCAATTCAAAGCTCATTTGGTCTCAAAGTGCCCTTTGCGGGTTTTCACCTTGGCCTCTCCAGTTTTTTTTTCGAACTCAAGACGCCCTTTGCGGATTTTCGCCTTAGCCCATTTTCCTTCTTAAGCGAAGTACTTCTTGACTGAGTCCGCATTAACTGGGTTTGGCTGACTCTTGCCGTCTATCTCGACTAATACCAATGCTCCTCCAGAAAAGGCATTTCTTACAACATAAGGTCCCTCCCAATTAGGCATCCACTTTCCTCTAAAATCCTTTTGCATAGGGAAGATCTTTTTCAATACCAAGTCTCCCTCATAGAATACTCTAGGGCGGACCTTTTTGTTGTAAGCTTGCATCATTCGTTTCTGGTACATTTGACCATGACGGATGGCTTTTAACCTTTTTTCCTCAATTAGATTTAGTTGATCATGTCGAGATTGGATCCATTTCGCTTCATCCAACTTCAACTCTGATAAAACCTGGAGAGAAGGAATTTCAACTTCAATGGGCAAAACTGCCTTCATTCCATAAACCAATAAGAAAGGTGTTGCCCCGGTAGAAGTTCTAACAGATGTTCAATAGGCATAGAGGGCAAATGGTAACTTTTCATGCCAATCTTTGTAGGTCTCAGTCATTTTTCCCATAATTTTATTAATATTTTTATTAGCTACCTCAACTGCACCATTCATTTTCATGCGATATGGTGACGAGTTGTGGTGCTTAATTTTGAACTTACTGCAGACCCTCGCTATCGCGCTATTGTTCAAGTTCAACGCATTATCAGATACGATCCTTTCCGGCATACCATAGTGATACATGATCTCCCTCTTCAAAAACTTGCTAACTGTCGTCTTCGTGATATTGGCATATGAAGCTGCCTCTACCCATTTGGTGATGTAATCGATGACTACGAAAATAAATCGATGTCCATTAGAAGCCTTCGGCGAAATCAGCCCAATGACGTCCATGCCCCACATTGAGAACGACCATGGAGAAGTCATAACATGAAGAGGTGAAGGAGGCACATGGATCCTGTCTCCATAAATTTGGCACTTATGGCACTTCTTGGCGTAACAGATGCAATCTCCTTCCATCGTGGACCAGTAATACCCGAATCTCATGATTTGCCTGGCCATTGTAAACCCATTGGCATGCGTCCCGCAGACACCTTCATGGACTTCTTCCAGGATTTTCTTAGCCTCAACAGCATCAACGTATCTTAACAGCACCTGATCTTTCCTCTTTTTATACAGGATCTCTCCGTCTAAGACATAGTCATTGGCCAGTCTTCTCAATGTGCTCCTATCATTTTTAGTTGCCTGATCAGGGTATTCACGACTCTTCACATATCGCAGAATATCATGGTACCAATGATGATCATCTCTCTCCTCCTCTTCGTCGATATTGCAGTAGTGAGTCGGAGCCTCACAAATACTCATTTGGATAGGCTTCATACCTTCCTGTTCATTTACTCTGATCATAGAAGCTAATGTGGCCAAGGCATCAGCCATCTAGTTTTCATCACGCGGGAGATAGAATAAGGTGATATTATCAAACTCCTCAATTAACTCCAAAACTAACCTTCGATAATTGATCAGTTTGGGATCTCTCGTTTCCCATTCGCCTTTGAGCTGATAGATCACCAACGCAGAATCTCCATATACCTCTAGCACCTTGATTTTGCGGTCTATGGCTGCTCGAATTCCCATGATACATGCTTCGTATTCTGCTATATTGTTTGTGCAGTCAAAATCCAACTTTCAAGTGAATGTATAATGATCTCCACTCGGGGGTATCAGGACTGCCCCAACTCCATTACCAACAGTATTTGACGCTCCATCGAAGTTCAATTTCCAAGGACGATCTTCTAGGGTATCTTCCTCAGTAGCCGCCACAAACATCAAATCTTCATTAGGAAAATCAAAGTTCAAGGGCTCGTAATCGTCTAGAGCTCTGCTGGCTAGAAAATCTGTTATTGCACTCCCCTTCACAGCCTTCTGGTTTACATAGACTATGTCAAATTCGGAGAACAAAATTTTCCATCGAGCCATTCTTCCATTCAGATCGGTTGACTCCATCATGTACTTAAGAGGGTCTAGTTTCGAGATTAACCAAGTCGTATGGTACAACATGTATTGCCTCAACCTCCGAGTTGTCCAGACCAAGGCGCAAGATAATTTCTCAATTGGCGAGTATCTCATTTCACACTCAATAAATTTCTTACTGAGGTAATATATCGCCTTTTCTTTCTTTCCTGTCTTATCGTGTTGGCTGAGCACACATCCCATTGAATTATCGAATACCGTCAAATACAAAATCAATGGTTTATCAGGACTAGGTGGCATTAGTACTGGAGCATTAGACAAGTATTGTTTAATTTTGTCAAAAGCCTTTTGGCATTCGTCGTCCCAAATGCCTGGATTGTGTTTCTTAAGAAGACGAAATATGGGGTCACATTTCTCAGTCAATTGCGAAATGAACCAGGCAATATAATTTAGTCTTCTTAGAAAACCTCGAATTTCCTTTTGAGTGCGCGACGAAGGCAATTCTTGTACAGCATTGACTTTATCTGGGTCGACCTCAATTCTCTTTTCACTGACTACGAAATCAAGCAGTTTTCCTGACCTAGCCCCGAAAGTACACTTGGTTGGATTGAGCTTTAGCTGAAATTTCCTCAACCTCAAGAACAGTTTCCTCAAAACCTGTACATACTCCTTTTTCGTTCGGGATTTCGCGATCATGTCGTCGACGTAGACCTCGATCTCCTTGTGCATCATGTCGTGAAACAAGGTTACCATGGCTCTTTGGTATGTTGCTCCTGCATTCTTTAACCCGAATGGCATCACTTTGTAACAAAAGGTTCCCCACAAGGTTATGAATATGGTCTTTTTCATGTCTTCAGGATGCATCTTTATCTGATTGTATCCAGAGAAACCATCTATGAAGGAGAATAATGAATAACTTGCCGTGTTATCCACCAAAGTATCGATGTGAGGCAGTGGGAAGTTGTCCTTTGGGTTGGCCTTGTTTAAGTCTCTGTAATTTACACACATCCGTACTTTTCTATCTTTCTTAGGAACGGGGACGACATTGGCTACCCATTCTGAGTAATTCACCACTTGTAAGAACCCAGCATCAAATTGCTTCTTGACCTCTTCTCTTATTCTTACTGCAACATCAGGTCTCATCATTCAGAACTTCTATTGAACCGGCTTGCATTCTCCTTTTACGGGGACACGATGTACAACAATATCGGCGCTCAACCTAGGCATGTCTTGATATGACCATGCGAAGACATCTTTGAACTCATGCAGAAGTTTAAAGAGATCCTGCCTTGTTTCCTTATTTATGCAAGTGCCAATTTTCACTTCTTTCCCCTCTTCCAAAATTACATTCTCAATTGTCTCTTTGTGGGGTAGAATCAGCTTCTCTACCCGCTCTACCATCCTTAACAAATCCGGGGATAAACTATAATCTCCATCATCTGTAAAATCCTGAGATCCCTCTAGGCACATGTCTCGTTCACAAGGGAGTTCTGGGTCCATAGCAGCGTTGCTCATGACATCGAATCTGGGGACCTATTATAGGTATTAAAGAATACCCCAAGAAACTAATGAATCTAAGAATAACTTATTTGTATGGTATGATTATGAATGGAATGAAAAGGAATAAAAGAATAATTGCTCGATGCATTTTTTATTGAAATAAAGTCATTTTGAACATGAGCCTATTTCACAGCTGATTCTTATTGTTCCTAGGCTAGAAAACAATAAGCGTGTTTTAAACATTACTCTGTATTTGCTCTAAAAACCACAGGAAGTTTTTCTACAGTCCAGTTGTTCAGAACACTTCCAGGCTCATAAGGGCGAATGTCCGCTAAGTTTCTTTCCTTCGGTCCCTCTTCAAATACGGTGTTGATGCTCAAAGTTTTCATCATATCTTCAGCCGTTTCTTCCTTCGTGTTCTCCGGTCCTGGATGGATAACTCCTCTTGACACGAATGTATTGGACATATTGGGAAAGGTCATTAGCTCCCACTTGATCTCTGACCCATCCAATCATGCCTTTCGTCTCTCTTGTCTCATCTCCAGCTCTTTCTTCCTCTGTTTGGCATTTGGCTTATACCCTAAGCCAAAATGGTCCCATTTTCTAGTCAAGACCGGTACTTTGACCCGTCCATGGAGGTATTTCCCAAGTCCTCTTCCAGACAACGCTCATTTTCCCACTGTCAGCTCTAGGCCCATCTTTATTGCTTCGGAGATTTTGGGCATCGGGATCTTGCTTCCCTTGGTGATGAAAGTAGCATTCACAAGCTCTAATGACCGAAAAGAACATTCAATTGCTTCACTATCACTCTCTACATATGGCGCATCACTGGCAATGGATGCGATAATGTCCTCATCCACGTTTATCATTATTAGCCAGCCCTCCGTCACCAACTTTAACTTCTGATGCAACGATGATGGTACTGCCCCTGCCGAATGAATCCATGGCCTCCCCAATAGACAATTATAGGAAGGCTTAATGTCCATCACTAAGAAGTCTATCTCGTATGTATTTGGCCCAATCAGAAGATGTATCTCTATCATTCCCATTACTTTCTTTTCGGTACCATCAAATTCTCTCACTACGTTTTGGCATGTTTTCATATGAGAGCTATCTACAGGTAATCTGTTCAATATGGACAGAGGTAAGATGTTTAATGCTGAACCATTTTCGATTAGTACCTTCGATAATGTATACCCTTTACAGCAGGTAGTGATGTGCAAAGCTTTGGTGGATCCCATGCCCCCTGGCGGTATTTCATCGTCACTGAAAGAGATGAAGTTGTCGGCGCTTATGTTGTTAACAAGGCGGTCTAGCTTGTTTACCGAAATGTCATCAGTGACATAGGTTTCGTTCAACACCTTCATTAGCGCGCTACGGTGCACCTCCGAGTTTAAGAGTAAAGCCAGTACTGATATGCGTGTCGGCTGCTTGTGTAATTGTTCCGCAACACTATACTCACTGTGTTTTAGGAACTTCAAAAACTCTTTAGCTTCATTTTCCATTTCTGGTTCATTAACCAGTGGTTCTGACCTCTCTTCTCCTTGTCTGGTCGTAAAGGACTTCCTTTTTATGGGTTCGACTTCTGTGTCTGGCGTGCTGGCCAAACTCTTTTTTCCCAAAACTGTCACACTGCAGTTATAATCCCAAGGCACCCTCTTGCTATCCTTATAAGGAAAAGCCACGAGTTTCTGAATTACAACTCTAGGTGCCACTCTCGCTCCTACTTCATCGATTCTCGATCGCATGATGATCACCACTGGGTGATTGAACTCAAAGACCTTCTCTACTGACCCTCCTTCTGCAGTGCACACGTCTTCTCCTTCAGTAGAGTTAAAGAACTCTAGCTCTTTGTTATCCATTAACCCTTGCACTAAGACCCTGAATTCGCTACATCGCTGGATCTCATGGTCCTCCTTATTGTAGAACTCGCAGTAGTTCCTCGCATCTTGGGACTTGCTCCCCAACCCTTGCGGGACTAACCCTCTTTCTCACATTTCCTTCCAAACCTCCTTCAATGGGGTTCTTACTTCAGCAACATTCAGTTTGATTCTCCTTCCCATATTTTTGACTGTCGCGTTTACCCCTTTATCAGTATGACTGGGTAACGGATTTCCCACACCAGGTGCTTCGTCAAATTTTACAATGCCCGCTTTAATAAGCCTTTCGACTAACCTTTTGAATGAGGTGCAGTTTTCTATCGAGTGTCCTACGATTCCCGCATGGTATTCACACTGAGCCTTTGTGTCATACCACTTAGGATATGGGGGTTGCAACGGTTTCAAGTAGAAAGGAGCTACAACATGTGCATCGAATAGACTTTTATACAACTCCCTATACGTCATTGGTATGGGAGTAAATTGGAACTTCTCTGTATTCTACTTTGTGATGGGCTCCTGCCTTGGTGAGGCCTGCTGGCCCGTGGCTACCGCTCTTGGTTGATTGAAAGTAATGGGTTTTGAATAACCCGAGCTCACATTACTTCATTTTCTCTTTTCTTCAGAGCTGATCTTCTCGTGTTTTTTCCAGCCTCTATTTTTCCACACCTTATCACATTATCTATCATTTCACTAGACATCACTATGTCTACGAAACTTTTAGTTGCGCTCCCCAACATATGATTGATAAAAGGTGCTTTCAAGGTATTAATGAAGAGCATGGCTGTTTCTTTTTCCAGCAGTGGCGGTTGGACTTGTGTAGCGACTTCCCTCCACCTCTGGGCATATTTCCTGAAACTTTTTCCTGACTTTTCCTCCATGTTCTGTAACGTGATCCTGTCAAGCGTTATATCTGTCACATGGCCATAATGCTTCATGAAGGCCTGTGCCAAGTCCTTCCATGATTTAACTTGAGTACGACTCAACTGATTGTACCATTTGGCTGCGACCCCAATCAAACTGTCCTGGAAACAGTGAATCAACAACTGGTCGTTGCTGACATGTCCCGTCATTCTTCGACAGAACATTGTAATATGGGCTTCAAGACAGCTGGTCCCGTTGTATTTTTCGAACTCTGGCATCTTGAACTTTGGAGGGAGTACCAGATCTGGGACCAGACTCAACTTTTTAGCATCTACTTCACATTGGTAATCAGCGCTTTCCAATACTTTGAACTTCTCCTCCAACCATTTGCATCGATCTTCGAACTGTTTTGGGAGCTCTACCCTTGCTTTTTCCCCTTCTGCTGCATCATCGAAGTCAGGGACCATTGGTTTTGCCAAATTATCTCCAGGGTTGGAGCTCGAACCTGTTGGAAAGTTTATCGGTACTGAGGTATCGGATTGATACTGGGGTTTGATATTAACGGACACTCTTGGTGGTTGTACTTGGGAATTTACCAGGGCAAAGCCTGAAGGATAAGCAGAGTCTTCATTATCGTCTCCGATATCGATCATAGGGCCCTTTCCTTTATCAGGCCCTTCAGCGAACAACTGTGTTAATCGGCTCATCATGCTTCTCTGGGATTCCAGCATTTGGTCTCTCATATCCTGTTGGATCTTAGCCAACTATTCTTGCATCTGAGTTTGGAATTGGTCCTGCATCTCCTTCTGCATCTGTTCTAACCTTTCTAACCTTTGATCCATGGCTTTTGTTTTTCTTCCAGTGTAGTAGTGATGTTCCAGGGTAACTATAATACGATCTCTAGTTAATAGGGTTCTTTTATGAAATTTAATGCATATGATGCGATGTAATACAAATGCATGATATGAATGCAAAAAATAAATGGTGTCGATTCTGGTCCAATTTCTTTTAGAATAACTTTATAAGAAAACAAAATCCTTTACATAAAACAAAATCACATATACGGCCTAGCCCTTATGCTCAAAGCTTTAACTTTCTTCAGAAGCCAAGCTAACTCTCGACCCCGGTCCGACTCTAGCTCAAATTTCACACTTAAAACATCAGCTTGAATCGGTAAAGCTTGTAAATGATCAGCCACTTCTCGTATCTGAGCCACTGCTTTGCCCATGACGTAATCTCTTTCTCTAACCTGGTTTTGAGATCGACGAAGCTGCCCCTGCCACTGCTCATTATTCGATTCAAGGAATTCAATTCGAAGCTCGTAGTTCTGTAGCGTAGTTTCGAGTTCTTCAACTTTTCCTTCCAAATCCTCGATCTTGCTTAGGTTGATTCTTAATTCAATGTCGGAGTTATGACCATAACGCTGATGCAATGCCTCTTCTAACTCCGCTACTCAAGCTTCTAACATCTGCTTCTCATCTTGGCCCTCAACCAAGCTCCTTTTTAAGGCGTTTTCACGTGCTCGAGCATCATGGAACCCCTTCTCCTACTGGTCAGCCCTAGCCCTTTCTTCTTGAATTTCTTGTCGCCATTGCTCCGATGTCTTTCCCAACCTGGCTGTTCTCATCGACATGCGCAACTTTTTGTAATTGGTCTTCAAACTGTCCAAGTCCTCTTCGACCTTCCTTTTCCCTTTTCTCAACTTCTCGGCTTCGAGTTTCTGAACATCAGCCTCTAGCCTCAAATGCATCTTTTCCTCCTCCATTTGCTCTATTTTCTTTCCTAACTCTGAAGTTCTCTTGTCAAAGTCCTGTTTTATGATTTCTAACTCGGAAGGGACTATTTACAGGTATTCCTCCGTCGGTCGAGCGCCATCTTGTCTCAGTCTGGGGATATTATCATTGATTCTTCTACTCCGCCACGCATCATATTCGAGGGTCGTCATCAGACCTACAACAACTCTTTTCATCCGGCGAGTCTGATTCTAAGTATTAGAAATCTCTCGAACCTTCTTCTTATAATTATCCCCCTTGTACGAAAATTCATAATGAGCTAGCCCGTGTGTCACCAATATAAACTACTTTATCATGTATTGCCTTAATACGAGCAAATGGGCATATCTAATGGCTCCCCAAATTTCCAGGCAAAGGTACCCATTCAAAATTCCCACACCGGTAGAGGATTTCGTCAGGAACCATCCAAGGGGCTCTCCACTCAACACCTTCCTCCTAAAGGTTTTGAAAAATTACTGTCTACCTTTCTTCTGATATGTCATCCCCCCTGGGCGTGGCTGCTAACTCCTTTAACGAGGAGTAATTCTCAGAAAAAACCCGATAAGAAACTTTATCCACCTTCCAGAAATGGCTGTGGAACCAAGCTAACAATAACTGCGTACATCCTATAAATCTGCCATCACCGATTCTCCTGCATGCATTCAAAGATCTAAATGTTTCGGTAAGAATTGATGGTACCAGCGTAACCCCATTGTCAAGTTGATCAAATAGGTCAGCAACTGTTTCATCTATATACCTCAAAGCTTTGGGGAAAATTACCAAACCATAAATACTCAAGGCGAAGATGTCAACTTTCTTCTTTATATCTGGATGTGCTACAATCAAGTCCCTCAAACTCACCCAAAGAATGCATTTTTCTTCACATTTTTGCCGAATTCGGGCCGTGACCCACTGTTCACTCATCCCGGTGAAACTCATCAGGTTCTTTACAAAAGTTGGTACATTAGCGGCCCTGGAATAAGCTTTATCGACTTGAACCTTTGGACAACGAAGCAAGGCTGTGTGTTCTTCCATAGTAGGCACCAAGTCCACTTTTCCAAACGTGAAACAACTATATGCGGGGTTCCAAAACTGAGTCATAGCCTGAAATAAGTGTTTGTCCACTTTGACACCAAACAGGTAGGGTAGATTGTTCTAACGAGCCCATATATCTCTTAATTCCTAATGGGCCCATATATCTCTTAATTTCTAGAGTTCATTCTGTGTCACACTGATACGAGTGAAGTCTCACAACTTCGACGTATATCCCCCGGCTAGACTATCCCCTTTCTCAAGTTACATCTTCTCTGACCATATACGGACAGCCGCATTGTCCTCTATTTTATCAAGAAGTTCGTTCATATGACAAGCTTTCTAATTTAGTAACCAAACAGGAATCGAAACCTTTTTAATATGAAATGACATGCAATCATATCCAAAACACAACAATTTAGTATCGAATAAACCAAAGCAAATAGAAAAAGTGTCAAACCTCTACCTGGGTAACCGCTAAGGTTCAACATTGCTCTATCTAGGGTGGGCTCTTAAGGATCACTATATGTGGCTTAGTTCTAAAGGAAGGGTACCTGAACCAGCAGATTCCTCAATCCTAACCCATTATAAGCTCATTTGGATCGAGTTCAGTTCAGGGGAATACATTTCTCTATGGCCATGCGGAGGTGAAAACCTCACGAAGACATAGGTACGGATGTATCCCGGAAGCAGTCCAGTAGCCTATGCGGAGGTGAAAACCTCACGAAGGCATAGTCTCTCACTCCCACTTAAAAGGTGTGACCACAACGGTCGTGCAATATGATGCAGGAATATCCCACGAGACTCAAACCACAACAAACATATGACATGACACAAACTCATGCGATGAAAGAATCAAAATTAAATTTTAATTTTCGATAAAAGGACAAAAAATAATCAATTTTGTAACATCCTAGAATTAGGGGTTCTGCATTTTATGTTTTTCTGTGTGATTGGCTTGTTCTGCTTGTTATTTGGATGTGTTTGGGGGTCCTGGGGAGGCTCGGGTTCAAGCCAGAGCCTTGGTGAAATTTTAGTTTTGGGCTTAAGGGGGGAGAGCTAGTGGAGGCAGGCCTTAAGAGTATTTGTGCGTGCTTGTTGACACAAAGGAGCTTGTGTCCAGGTGGAGGTGGCATCATTAGTAGAGCAAGGGGGGAAGGAGTTCGAGTCTCATCTGCAGCATTTAGAGCTTTAATTTTTGTGCTCAAGGGGTGGAGAAGGTAGCATTCGGCTGGAACTCTTCTAGGAGGAGTTTGAATGAGTCAAATGAATTTGAAATGGATGGATGAGAGGTGATGGAGGAGTTGAAGTGGTCAAATCGGTTTGAATGGGTGATGGAGAGCAATTTGTGGAGTAGAATAAGGGATTTGGAGTGTGGTGGAGGTGTTGGCCGAATGAAGAGGTCTAGTGTGGGAGTGTTTCGGTTGAGAGCTAGTGTGGGAGGTGTGCCGTTTTTCTTTTGGTTCCTTTAGGCATCTTTGTTTTCAACAGTCTGTCATAAGGGGGTAGTGGTGTGCCATTTGTGCCATTTGGGAAGGAGTAAAGCCGAAACTCATTTTGAAGCCCTTGCTTTCTTTTGCATTTGTTTGTCATTCACTTCTTTTTACCAAAACTGTAGCATTTTTCTCTTCTTTTTCTCCTTCTTGTGTTGGTATTTGCCGAACCTCTCTTTCATTTCCTATAGCTTGATTCTTCATCATAACTGAAACCTTTCTCATTCGTTTCTCTACATTCATCACTAAACCAAAACTTTCTTTCTCTTCTACACTTCTTCTTCTATTTTTTTCATTTTCTCTTGTGACTTCTTCATTTCTTGCTTCTCTAGCCGAACCCCAGTTTCTATTTTCTTCACTTTTCTTTTTGTCTCTCTCTTGCTTTTCTCTTGTGCCGAAACTTTGTGGACATTTGCTACTTCTGCCGAATCTCCTTGTACTCCATTCGGCTTTTCTCTGTTGAAGCCAAATCCCTAAGAGTCGAAGGGCTAGTTGGTTGCCGAAGGTCTCCTCTTCAATCGATTTCTGTTGTGCAAGGTAAGGGAGAGTCTTTCGATTCTTTCTCTATTTTTCTTACGATTCTATGTGGTCATAGCCGAATGGCTATTTTGTTCTTGATGTTTAGATTTCGGCTAATCCCTCCTTTTCTTCTCTCATTTTGGAACGTTTACTCCGGGAAACCCCAGTAGCCGAACGTTTTGTAGTCCAAACCCTTAAGGTCTGTTGATTGTCGAATCTTACCATTCCATTCGGGTTCTTAAGGTAAGGAGCCATCTATTCGATTTCTTGGTTATTATCCATTTTGTTTTTAGTCTACCTTAATCGAATTCTCTTGTTAGACAACTGTAAGACCCATAATTTGCCCGGCCCAATTACAAAACCCATTAAACCAACCCGAACCCGAATGGCCCATTTCACAGCCCAATACCCAAAATTTATCAGCTTACCCAAACCCAAAAATAAGCAGCCCAATTACAAAGACCCAATACAAGATTACCCTAGCCCAAAACCTAACTAGCCCAATACCCAAATGAAAAAAACAACAATGGCAAACCCTAGGTGCGCCGCACCTAGGGTGTCTGCCTTCTGACCCTACCAGCTCCACTTGCCTGCCACCGTGGTCTTGTCCACCGCCCAGCACCGCCCAAGTACCTGCAGGCCATAAACGTGAATAGACAGAAAGCAATAGAATGTGGCTATATAAGCCGAATAAATTTCTTTGTAAAGGGGGACAGTTCTTCGAATAAAAAATGAGATTTTTTAACACAAAAATAGCAGAAATTCAAACGGGTACACACCCACGAATCAGTACAAAAAAAAGAGAGCAAAATCAGATTATTAAGTCACAATAGAATTGAGTTTTTCTATTTTCGGAAGGCGATTCATATTTTAAAAGCTTCATTCTTTAAGTTTTTTATTTTGTTTCATCTATTTTATACATAAAAAAAAGGGGAGATATTTTACCTTTTTTCGAGATTTCGGCCTTAGATCGATGCCCTACGCCTGACGAGGTTAAAAATAAGGTCTTCTCGCCTTTCTGGCCACCGCACACGACGATCGCCGGTGCCGAAATCCTGGCCGGAGTGGTGGCTAGAGTTTAGGGCCAGATTGAGAGAGGGAAGAGGTTTTTGTGTTTTTTTTTTTTGAGAGGTTAAAAATGAGTTTTAAAACAAAAAAATAGATATATATAGGAGAGTAAAACGGCACCGTTTTGTGCCTTGGGTTCGGATGCCAAAATGGCGTCGTTTTGGCTCCGACCCGCGCGACCCGACCCGCCTGCCAAGGGATCCGCGTGTATCTTTGGAAAATGGGGTATTTGCGCGCGCAGTCCCTCCTCTTTTGCGGCGCATCGCAATTTCACCCTTGTTTTTTTTTCTTTAATTTTTTTTTTAAATTGGCTTTATAATTTTACATTATTTCATTTTAGCCCATGTTGAAACGCTGTGCATAAAGCTTGGGAATAATTTCCCATCCAGCCCTTGCAGTTTCACGCGCTTTTCATTTTGCTCCTCCGTTCGACCCTATTCTTCCATTTATTTATAATTTGTCTTTTGGATTTTGTTTTAATTTCAATCTAATCCTGTATTTATTTATTTATTCAATTTCGAGCTTTTTGGTTTAGTTAATATTTTATCAACTTGTTTATTATATATTATTTACTTATCTTCTAGTTGTTATTGTTTTTCTTCCATTTATATTTCATATTTTCATTCCCTTCATTATTTCTATTATTACTATTATTATCATATTATTAATTATGTATTATTATTATTACTATTGTCATTCTTATTATTTTTATTATTACTATTATATTTGCTATTATCATTACTTTACTACCACTCGTATTATTATTATTATTTATTTCTTTTTATATTTTCTATTATTATTATCATTATTTCTTTTATTAATTTATTATTATTTGCTTATTATTCTTATTAACCTTATTAACACATATTATTATTATTATTATTATTATTTTACTATTTTATACCTTACTTATTTATTTATCGGATTACTATTAAGTTTCTTTTTTTCTTCTTATTATTCTTATTTATTTTCATTTTTATCTCTTTTATTACTTTTACCTATTGCCTTTTAAGTTACATAGCTTATTTGTTTTATTTCTTTTATTTTTGTCATTCATACTTTTCGTTTATTATCATTCCGTTATGCTTGTTAATATCATGATTTATTTCTTTTTTATTTTTTTTACAATCTGGTGTTATATTAATTTTTACTCGATACAAAATTGATCATTTTCACAACAAATGCATAGATTTTAAATAAAAAGCTTATTCTCGAGAATTCGAGACGTCGTGTCCTAACGCATTGGATGTGACGTTTTGTTATTTCGAGATAAGATTTTTCAAAATAAGGCAATATTTCGTGTTTGGAAATCCGAGAAATCGTGCCCTAATGTGCGGGGTTTCGGTTTTTCGCTTGGCCAAATAATCGAATATTCTTTTGATATTTTCAATGCATGAGTCTCGGGAATCATGAGATGATCTTGGATTCGAGTATTTAAATTACCGTATCCTAACGTGCTGGATGTGATATTTTATTCCTTCGGGGCGAGAGAATCTTAATATCTGATTCGAGAAAATTTAGATATTTTTTTAAGAGGTCGTATTTTTTAAAAATCTTTTTCAAATTTTCAACTTTCGACATTAAGACATTAAATAATCAATTAGGTACCAAGTTTGGGCGTGACGAGGGTGCTAACCCTTCCTCGCACGTAACCGACTCCCGAACCCGTTTTCTAAATTTCGTAGACCAAAACTGTTGTTTTAATAAATTAAATTTATTATTAAAATGACCGAATTACGAGGTGACCCGATCACACCTCATCAAAAAAGATTGGTGGCAACTCCCTATTTTATTTTCGTTTTCAAAACCAAGTCGATTCCCGTTTTCCAAAAAAATGGTTTCGACAGCTTGGCGACTCCGCTGGGGAATTCAGAGAGTCGAGTCGTAAAATTGATTATTTTCCGTCTTGTTGTCGAAAATTGAAAATCTGATTTGAAAAATTACGATCCTATTATTGCATTTGTTCATATTGTTAGTTACTTTAGTTTGAGTCTTGCATCATATTGCATAGGGACCATTTTGGTCTTACCCCTTTAAGTGGGAGTGAAAAGCTACTCCTTTGTGAGGTTTTCACCTCCGTGCAGGATAATGGATCGCTTTTTGGATACATCCGTACCTATGTCTTCGTGAGATTTTCGTCTCCGTGCAGCCATAGGGAAATGTATTCCCCTGAACTGAACTCGGTCCGTATGAGCCTATAATGGGTGAGGATCGAGGAATCTACTAGTTCGGGTACCTCTCTTTAGAACCAAACCACATATAGTGAACCCTAAGAGCCCACTTTAGGTAGAGCCACGCCAAACCTTAGTGGTTACCTGAGTAGGTGCTTTATTTCTTGCTTGTTTTAAGCTGTGTGTGAAATACTGACTTGTTTTGTTTTATTTTGATTGAACGGCATTTTCATCACACTTAGTTCACTTTTGCGCATCATATTGCATAATCGTCTGATTAAGTGGGAGTAAGAAACTATGCCTTCGTGAGGTTTTCACCTTCGCATGGGCTAAGGGATTGCTTCCGGGATACATCCGTACCTATGTGCTTCGTGAGATTTTCATCTCCGCATGGCCATAGGGAAATGTATTCCCCTGAACTGAACTCGGTTCATATGAGCTTATAATGGGTGAGGATCGAGGAATCTGCTAATTCAGGTACCTTTACTCTAGAACCAAACCCCCATATAGCAAGTCTTAAGAACCCACCCTAGGTAGAGCTATTCCGAACCCCTAGTGGTCACCTAGATAGGTACTCTATTTTGTTTATTTCTCCTGTGCTAACATGTTTTCTTTTGTTTTGATTGCATTGCATCATCATCATAGAAAGGAGGTGTTGACTTATATTCGATTGCTAAATAGAAGAGTTTGTCATAAGGAAATGGGTTGCTTGATAAAGTGGATTATAATACGGTCGTTCGAACATAGTCCAGGTAAACAACGAGAGAAGGCTGATAGTCCGCAGAAGAATACAAGACTTTGCCCCGGGATTCAAGCCGACAAAGATTATTCGAGAGTCATTATGTCTCAATTTTCTTAAAGAAGCTTATGAATATCGCGGAGGATAAGTGAGTGAAGAGGTATGGCCTGAACCAAGCAACTGGGAGCTAGAAGAGGCATCTATTGAGAAAGTTCACAGGACACGACCATAACATCCGGATACGAAGAAAAGGATTGGTGTTTTCACCTAGACTATGATGACAAAGCCGTATATGCAATCCGTTTTATGTAAAGAAATTTATTTTCTAGAAAAGTTCTTCGAATGAAATTGAATTCAGAATCAACACCTCTTTTTCTTTTTGCACTCATTCCATGCATTTGCATTGCATTTCATGCATTTGCATTACATCATATCACAAGCATTAAAATTTGAAGAAAGACCCTAATTAGGTGAAATTATTTCAGTTAACCTAGAAAGCCATGGACCGAAGGTTGGAAATAATAGATCAAATGCAAATGCAAATGCAGGAGAAATTGATCGAAATCCAACAGGATATGCGAGATCAAATGAATGTGATGAGCTAATTAACCCAGTTACTAGCTGGAAGGCTTAAAAAAGGGGGTGACCCAGTGGTCGATAGTGTAGATGATGATGAAGATATCGTTTATTCCCCAATAAATATCCCGACTCAACCAGACGCACATTCGCATGGGGTAACCGTGTAACACCCCCAACCCATATCTGTCGCTGAAACAAGGTTACGAGGCATTACCAAAGAATACAGAACACTTTCAGATAATTTGAAATCATTATCTTTACACAAATAGTACACTTGAAATGTACAGTTCTATAATTATGAATAAACACATTTATCAAACATATTCCATGTTTTTATATATCACAATCTCATATTTCCATGTATCAAGTACCATCATTTCCTCGTATTTCAAACAAATACGTGTAACAATTCATAGACACACAACTCACTAACTCTTCCTGCCAATCACAATTTAAATTGAAAAGTCACTTATTGAGTCCAATTTCAATGGTCACTAAAATCTATCATATAAATTTGGATGTACGTATCCACCAATAGATTCCATGTACCGATATCATCATCTCAAATTTCCACATGCATTTACTTTCCACATTATGAACTCAAATAACATATACAAGACATACCAATGTATTTCAAGTACATTTTCATAATATTTCATTTCGAATTCAGATTATTTCATATTAGAACTCTTCTCATTAACTCATTTGGAATACCAATTCATACGGATAATACACTCAAGGGTGTACAAATATATAATCACAAATGAACTCATTCATCAACCAAGTTCTATGTTCATGTCTCATCAACTCATATTTCTTTATATCACATAATTCTATGTAACACTTACCAAACTTTGTCAAATTAGTGAACTTCTTATGGAATTGGTTTGCACCGGTATGCACTAAATTTCACTGATAATCACTGATGCCATAACATAGCTATGGTCTTTTCACTAGAATGCCATAGCTTAGCCATGGTCTTACATCTTCACTATCATTATGCCATGGTGAAACTATGGACTTATCCGTCAATTCATCACTTTTCACTAGAATGCCATAGCCCAGCTATGGTCTTACATCTTAAACACGTATCACACTGATGCCATATCCTAGATATGGTCTTACACCGAAATCACTTGTCACTTGTAGCCGAAGCTACCACTATCCACTGATCAGGTAGCCAGAGCTACCACTTTTCACTGATCAGGTAGCCGGAGCTACCACTTTTCACTTGATCAGGTAGCCAAAGCTACCACTTTTCACTTGATCAGGTAGCCGAATCTACCACTTATCACTTTCACTTGTCTTTGATTAGATAAGTGTAGCCGAAGCTATCACTTATCACTTGTTGCCATAGTTCATCTACGGTCTTTTCCGTCAATTCATCTTGTCACTGAACTGAAGTACTCAATTTGATCATTTATTCAATTTTCATGCTTTTACATTGTTCACGATTTTATCATCAATACATATGAAATAACACATCATGAATTTCATAAAATTAACAAATGGTTACTAAAATTAAGCCATATAAACTCACAAGTTCAATTTTTGTATTATAACGATAATCATAATTTCATAATAAATATTCCAAATAAAACATTATATCATTTCTAATTCAACATTTATCAATTATAATCGAGCATGTGATCAATTTATACACAAGTCGTTCATATATTATTTTTCCTCCTCCTCCTCTCTATCCACATCCTTAATATAAACAACACACTTGTAAGTAACATTATTTATAATTTCAAGCTGTCCATCTGTGTCATAGTCACTAAATTATTTTTATATTAAGCTAAAAAACTCAAAATTAAGATACGTTAATTTTATTTGAAACTAGACTCACATGTCTTCTTACTATAATTTTTCCAGAATTTTTGGTATGGCCAATTAGTACAGTTTATTAGTTAAGTTCTCCCCTATTACACAGTCCGACAGCTCTGACCTCTCTTCACTAAAAATCAATTATCTCATAGTACAATTTTCATATAGTGTTTCTGATTATTTCTAATGAAAATAAGCTCACTAAGGAATACAAAAATATAAATTATAACTCATAATTATTTTTTTACAATTTTTAGTGAATTTCTAAAGTAAGAACAGGGGATCACTAAGTTATTCTAAACCAGTCTTACAAAAATTTAAATATCTCAATATGTAGAATTCCTTTGCTTGCTCTGTTTCTTTTATATGAAAATAGACTCAACAAGCTTTAATTATATATCTCATTCAACTTCTATTTCAATTTATACCATTTTTGGTGATTTTTCAAAGTTAGACAACTGCTGCTGTCCAAAACTGATTTAGTGTAACATGTTGATTTCTATTTTGTCCCAAATTCCACAATTCATACAATTCAGTCCTTGCTCAATTCACCCCTCAATTGAGATAATTTTCCCATTTAATACTTTTATCTATCATTTTAAACTACTTCATAACCTTTGAAAATCAGAATTTTAACACTAGGCCTTAATTTCAACTCTTTCATAATTAGGTCCTAAACCAATTTCCATCAATTTCACTTGATAAAATCATCATGTAACAAAATTAAAGCTTCAATTCAATATTTATTCATCACATTCTTCCAGCAATAATCCACATCAACTTTAAAATTAGCCATAGAATAAAAAACTAATGAATTAATAAGTTGGACCCAATTGTAAAAATTCCAAAAACATAGAAATTTCAAGGAGAAAGCAAGAATTAAACTTACGTGAAGCTAGAGTATGAAAACCAGCTTGAACCCTCTTTCATGGCTGTTTTTCAGCTGATGAAAATGAAGAGAAATGAAGAAAATTCTAGATATTCCAATTTGGTCCCATTTTTATTTAGCTAATTTTGGCAATTTTCCAATTTTGCCCTTATTTCACACATTTTCTGATTTTTCTCAGCTATTGCCGCCAAAAATATCTCCTTTGGGCTTATTTGCACTTTAGATCCTTCCTCATTTGACAATTAAGCTATTTAATCCTTCTAGCAACTTTTACACCTTTTTCAATTTAGTCCTTTTTATTTAATTAATCACCCAAACGTCAAAATTTTCTAACGGAATTTTCATACTACCTTATTGACATTCCATAAATATTCATAAAAAAATATTTATGACTCGGTTTATAACACCGAGATCTCGATACCTTTTTTTCTCTATTTCTTGACTAAATAAATCTTTATAAAAAAGTTGCTATTTCAAAAATATTTTAAAAGCTACATTTGGCTCGTAAATATTAAATAATATAATCTACGAGTTCATTTGTCAGATTTGGTGGTCTCGAACCACTATTTCTGATATCACTAAAATTTGGGCTATTACAAACCGTCATTATTGGACCCCAATGTCAGACTGGTACTTCGGCCCTGTTGAACTTCCCAATGGGTTCAGGTTTTAATCCGGGGGATGATCGAGTCAATCTTGTGGTACATGGCTGATCGCTGTAAATCAGAGTTTTAAAAATTTATAAAAGAATGATCGAACCTGGAAACTAACTCTGACAACGATTGAGGCAAGTGCACCTATCGAACAGTAGTATAGCTTAGGCAAGACCGGATTATCGAACCCAAAGGAACTAAAAGTACTAATACTCACCGTCTTTTTATTATTTAGCCTTAATATAAAGTGATGGTTTGTTTAAACTAAAACTAATCTACTTACTAAGCTAAGATGCAAAGACAAAAAGAATGAATTCGGGAAATAACTTTTGGGAAAACTCAGTTGACTCAAGCGATACCCTTAGGAAAAATCCACCTAGACTTCACTTGTTATTTAACCTTGAACCATATGATTTATTTACTTAGTTTGATCCGTGAGACTTCCTAACGTATATTAAACCCTCTTTCGATGCGAATAACGTCTAACCCTAGGTTAATTAGTGGAACTCTCGTTCACTTATAATAACCCCGTAGAATAGCAGTAAATCGATCTGTGGACTCCCATATTAGGTTTCACCCTAATCCAACAAAATCTCGTCACCCTATCTCTAGGCGTGCGATCAACTCCGCTTAATTATGTTGGATCTACTCTTAGGCGTGGTCTATTCCTCCTCCACCTAAGCACATTAGATTTGGATTAAGTTCACACAATTAAGAACAAACTAGGTTATTATCATATAATTCAAAAATCAAATAACAAGATTCCTCATAGGTTTCATCTCTTCTGTATCCGAAGGTTTAGTTCATAATAATAAAGTACAACATCTCAAGAGAAAAGATAAAACAAAACATAAGAAATCCCTAAAACCCCTGAAGGAATTGAAGAGGAGATCTTCCGTCTTGAGTAGAATTCAAGCTTCTTGAGATGGATCAACTGGCTATCTTCGAGTGATTCCCACAAATCGACCTTTTCGCTTGGCTTCTTGGCTAGCTCGCGCCCCTTTCACCTGGTACCTAGGGTGTATTTATAGGCTTTTGAAACACGTTTCTTTCTCCCTAAGTATCCTTTCCGAATGAAATTGCTCTTCTCCACAGCGGAGGCACGGCCATGGCACACGCCGTGTAAATTGTGGCCAGCCGTGTTCGACATCTGTTGAATGAGGCACGACCGTGTAAGTCATGGTAAGGCCGTGTTCTAGTAGGAATGGTGGCACGCCGTGTGGCTTGAAGTCGAAGCCGCGGTCTCGATTTTCGTGGCTTGGCCCAATTTGGTCCGTTTTAAGCCCGTTTCTCGTTCTTTTCATCATCGGGCGCTTTCCTGAGTATAAGACATGAAAAGAAAGGATTAAGAGCACCTTTTTACATAAATTGGGGCTTAAATCATCCAAAAGCATACTAAATGTGGGCTTAGAATATGTTATTTTTACGGTTTATCAAATACCCCCACACTTAAGCTTTTGCTTGTCCTCAAGCAAAATTCTCAATTTACAATTAAAACGAACTTTCCTCAATTCATAATAGTCATTGATAGTGTCTCATTAAAATTCATAGATAATTTATACATGGATAATTCAATTCAAAGTGTCCTAAAAATTCAAACAGTATAAGTCATAAATTTTGTAGCTCGAAAACATAGGTGTCTCCCCTTATCTAAATAATTACTGTTAATTTGAAATCGACAAGGATTGACATCCTCACAAAAGATTCACTCAAATCACTCAAATCACTCAAAGTGTTTAAGGTTCAAAATTTAGGCACTCAAAAGTCAAACATGAAGAGTTAATCCCATAGGCTTGCATGAAAATCAAATCTCCACCACTGAAATATGAGATGAAACACAAATCAAAAGGTCTTTGTTAGGGTTGTAACGGGGCTAGGGTTAAGGTGTGGAAAAAGGCTAAATTAGAGGGTTAGAATCGAGATTGAATTGACAAATTACCTAACTAAGAACTAATGAACTAATAATAATAATTACATCAATTGAAAACTAATAATACTAATAATACGAGCTTCTTTTTTCGATATTTGGATTTTAAATGTATAAGCTCGTTTAATCACATAACTAATAATGAATATACTTCGTTTATTTTAGAACAAACTAAATACATAATAAAGAATAAACTATTAAAATTCATAATTAGGCAATTGATCAAATCAAATCTCGATATAAGGGTAGTCAAAAGGAATGGTGATAACAAAAACAAAGGGGTTCTGGGTTAATATTAGTGGTTATGTCAATAAATATGGTAGTTAGGATTAAAAAGGGTTCACTAGGGGTTAATTTGTGAAGGTAGGCTTTTAGTGGAGTAAGTGGGTTAAAACCTAGGTGCCTTCATCATCTCTGTATATCAAATCATAGGTGTGGTCTCGACATGTATAATTGATGCAAGTTCTAGAATAACAAATCAATGTTGACATACTCATAATCAATAAGGTGAGCAAGAAAAAGAATATATGCTCTATAAGGCTCAAAATCTCACAAAAATTATGGGTATTTTGATGTCAACCTCGTAAATTTCAAACTTTAAGATAATATTTAAACTCAGTTTGACAACCTAGCAAATTTTTAATTTATGAAAAATAGACTTATCATGCTTGATTCTCTAGTATTCTTAGAATTTAATTATCAATGCACAATTATCAATGACTTAATCTAAAATATATCAATAAAAATCATAAATCATCAGAAATTTCATCCTAATTAGTAATATGAGTAATTTACTTTCAAACAAGACTAAATTCAGGATTTTGAGAACAATGCAAAAAGTTTGGAATATCTAAGATTCACCCCCTACACTTAAGATGTACATTGCCCTCAATGTAAAAAGATATATAATGACAATTAATATGTAAAATCAAAAGAGAGGGGAGAGACTGACACTCCCTGAATTGGATGATTTCCTAGAGTTGGTAGTGGTCGTGGTGAAAGATAAGTTGGAGGGCTCATTTTTGGATGTGGTGGATGCTCACGAGTTCTACGCTAGATGAAGAAATTGGGGAACTCGTGGAGGATTAGCCAGGATTTATTAAGATAAATTTAAAATAAACTAAATATATAATTAAAGAAAAGAAAAGTAAAGAAAGAGGAAACAAAAATGTAAACGAAATAAAGCTAAAAGATAAAGGGGCTTGAGAATCCTTATTGGTGTATGGTTCGCGAGGTGGATGTGACTTCTACGGTCACGGAGGTGTCTTGGTGGTGGAAGTGGCGTGATTCCCAAGCAACCTTTAGCTCCTAAGTCAAAGAAACTAAGATAGAATAAAATAATTTAAGCGGAAGAGAAGTGTAGATAAAGAAACTTAAGAAAAAGAGAAAAAATGAAATAAAAACTAAATAGCCTCAAATATCATTGGCTTGTTGTTCAAATGAAGTTGCCGGCATGAACTCATGTGAATCGGTCTCCTTTGGGGAGATTGGCCTCTTACGCTTCTTTTCTATGGATATGATTTTGATGTAGCTCAAGAGTCTAAGGATTTATTAGGAAAAGGAAAAAGGAAAAAGAGAGAAAAGAAAGGAAGAAGGAAAGAAGAAAGAAGTGGGTTAAGAAGAGAAATGAGAGGGGTATGGTGTTTAAATAAAATTTCAGGTCTGGCGGTTTCCCACGCTCGTGGTTTGAGGGTGTGTCGATTCACACGGCCGCCTCGCACGGTCGTGCTCTAGGGCGTGTTGGTTCCCCACGCTCGTGTCTAGCCTGTGTTCGATAAGTCAATATATTGGCATGGTTATCCGGCACGGGCGTGTTCAGCCCGTGGTTGGTAAGTCAGTAGCCTCACACGGCCGTAAAGCACGGCCGTGCCACTTTGTCGGTGCCCGTGGGGTAGTAGTTGGATCCGTGATTCTGAAAATCTGTTTTGCCCCGACATGTACCTTCTCTCGCCTCGTTAGTTCAAAGCGTCTGAGTACCACACGGCCACGGCCACGGCCGTGTGTAGGGCCGTGTGGCCTGGAATTCTACACTTGGTTAGTTGGTTGTTAGTTGCTAAAAAGGAAGATAACAAGGAAAATTAAGATAAACTGAATATATATAAAAGAAAATACTAGTATTAGTGCTCGGGTTACCTCCCGAGAAGCGCTCGTTTATAGTCTTAAGCTAGACTCTCTTCTCATTTGCATCTTCAGGGTGGTTTGAGAAGTTGGAAGTCCTTCCTCATGCTATCATTTGCGTCTCCGTGAAAAAATTTAAGTCGAGATGTGTTTATAGTAAAAATACCAAAAATAGGATTACTTACCTCGACTGCTCCGTGTGGAAAAACATTGGTTACCATAAAAGATATTTCTTTGTTTGTGCTAGGGTCCGGAGGAGATATTCGAGGATTTATCTGATCTAACAGTACTTGGTCCCCTATTCTGAAGTGATTTGTTGTTCCTATTAGCTCTTTTGGGGGCTCCTTCGGTTTTATCTCGTGTGGTTCCAGTTCTTCGTCGTGTATCCCTAATTTCTCCTTGAAGTGTGTCTTCCACTCGTCTAGATCATCGAACCGAATCCATCGATCTTCATGAGTTATTTCTTTGTTGGCATGGGGTTTAGGATCGGGTTCTGGGCTTGTATTCTTTGGTGGTGCTTCCTGAAAATAAGGGTTAACCGAATGGTTATTAGTAGAATTTACGTTCTCACCTTGATTACTCGATGTTCTAGCCGAGTCGAGAGCCTTGATGGTGACTGTCTCGTTACCTACACAAAGTATGAGTTCTCCTGCATCAACATCAATTTTAGTCCTGGCAGTCGCTAAAAAGGGTCTTCCTAAGGTTAGGGGGATCGATTTCCTCATCCATGTCTAAGACAACAAAGTCTACTTGGAAAACGAATCTGTCGATTTTCACAAGAACATCTTCGATAATACCCCTAAGAATTCTAACAGTTTTATCAGTTAATTGAATGCTCATCCTAGTTTGTTTGGGTTTCCCTAGACCTAATTTTTTAAACAATTTATAAGGCATGACATTTATGCTTGCCCCTAAATCAGCTAACGCATTATCAACAGTTAGTCTACCAATTAAACATGGAATTATAAAACTCCCTGGATCTTTTAGCTTTTGTGGTAGCCTATTTTGGAGAATTGCTGAGCACTTTGCGTTAAGTTCCACATGTGATGACTCATCTAACTTCCGTTTGTTTGTCAAAAGCTCTTTTAAAAATTTTCTAGAATCTGGCATCTGTGACAGAGCTTCAAGTAATGGTAAGTTAATATGTAATTTCTTTAAGAGTTTAAGAAACTTACCGAACTGTTCTTTTGTGTCGTCTCTCCTTAATGCCTCAAGGTAAGGTACGCGAGGTTGGTACTCCTTGATTACCAGTTTTGGCTTGTCTTGTGTTACCTCAACTTTACCTTTTTCTACCTCGTTTCCTTATGTTGGACTGGGTTCGTCTACTTCTTCGTTTTCTTGAGCTGTTATGGCTTGGATTTGCTCCTTTGGATTAATTTCAGTATTACTCGGTAGACGCCCTTGCGGTCGTTCGGATAATAGCTTTGCAATTTCTCCGACTGACTGGGTAATTTCCCCGATTGCCTTTTTAAGTCCTCCAACTTGGTTCTCGATCTTTTTGATCGATGTTTGTTGGGTGTCTAGTGTTACCTCATTTTTTTGGAGACGGGCTTCTGTGGATGCTATGAATTTGTTCAACGTCTCTTCAAGACTCGGCTTCTTTTCTTGTGGATAGGGCTAATTTTAGAAATTTTGAGGAGGTTGTTGTCTTTGATTTCCTTGACTTCCTTGTCCTCCCCATGAAAAATTTGGGTGGTTCCTCCAACCTGGATTATAATTATTACTATATGGGTTATTATTAGATCTCAAATTGTTACCTATATAGTTAACTGCTCGCTCTCGTGCCTGGTTGGTAGGGTGGGTACTCAGGATTCGCCACAGTTCCACTTGCATCGCATTGCATGACTGGATGTACCTGCGAAGAACACAAACTATCAATCTTCCTATTCATCAATTCTACCGATTTGATAGCATGGTTATCTGCGCGTCGAGGTTGTAAACTCCTATTGCTTTTGTTGGCCTTGTTCTTGTAACTTGCCACCGATAGTTATTCAAATGACATCTCTTCAATAAACTCGTAGGCTGCCTCAGGAGTTCTATTATTCAGGGTTCCACCGGCGGTTGAATCAATTAATTGCCTCGTTGAAGGATTCACACCGTTATAAAAAGTTTAGACTTGGAGCCACAAAGGTAAACCATGGTGCGGACACCTTCTCAAGAGATCCTTATATCTCTCCCATGCATCGTATAATGTCTCTAAATCCATCTGCACAAAAGAAGAGATATCATTACGTAATTTGGCCGTTTTGGCTGGTGGGAAATATTTTAATAAAAAATTTTGGTCATTTGTTCCCATGTAGTGATTGACCGTGGTAACGAAGTTTAACCATCGCTTAGCTTTATTTTTTTAATGAAAAGGGAAATAATCAAGATGTATGACATCATCGAAATGCCATTTATTTTGAAGGTATCACGTAACTCTAAAAATTAGCTATATGAGCGTTTGGATCTTCGCCCAGTAAACCATCAAATTGAACAAACTGTTGAATCATTTGTATAGTGTTAGGCTTTAATTCAAAATTATTAGCGACTATAGCAGCCTAACAATACTAGATTCGGCCTCTGTTAAATGATGTTTAGCATAATCAAACATAGTACAATGAGCATTATTTTCTTCCACATCTTGTGGTGGAAGATTATTTAAATCCATCCCTTCAAAGAGGATTGGATCTGCTTTCTCGCTCTCCTTGGTAATTTAGGGCTCGCCTAATTTCTCTGCGATTTCTTCGAGCGGTAGCTTCAATATCACTATCGTATCCTAAAGGTCCTCTCGGGTTCCTTCTAGTCATAAACTAGAGGTACCTGCTAGGAAAAGAAAGAAAGAAAATTTAGCAAATTTAAATTTAAAAATAAAAATAAATTATGGAAAATAAAAATAATGGTAAAGTAATAAAAATAGAGTTTTCTTAATATTTTAGCTCCCCGGCAACGGCGCCAAAAACTTGATCGCTGTAAATCAGAGTTTTAAAAATTTATAAAAGAATGATCGAACCTGGAAACTAACTCTGACAACGATTGAGGCAAGTGCACCTATCGAACAGTAGTATAGCTTAGGCAAGACCGAATTATCGAACCCAAAGAAACTAAAAGTACTAATACTCACCGTCTTTTTATTATTTAGCCTTAATATAAAGTGATGGTTGTTTAAACTAAAACTAATCTACTTACTAAGCTAAAATGCAAAGACAAAAAGAATGAATTCGGGAAATAACTTTTGGGAAAACTCAGTTGACTCAAGCGATACCCTTAGGAAAAATTCACCTAGACTTCACTTGTTATTTAACCTTGAACCATATGATTTATTTACTTAGTTTGATCCGTGAGACTCCCTAACGTATATTAAACCCTCTCTCGAGGCGAATAACGCCTAACCCTAGGTTAATTAGTGGAACTCTCGTTCGCTTATAATAACCCCTAGAATAGCGAAGAAATCGATCCGTGGACTCCTATATTAGGTTTCACCCTAATCGACAAAATCTCGTCACCCTATCTCTAGGCGTGCGATCAACTCCGCTTAATTATGTTGGATCTACTCTTAGCGTGGTCTATTCCTCCTCCACCTAAGCACATTAGATTTGGATTAAGTTCACACAATTAAGAACAAACTAAGTTATTATCATATAATTCAAAAAATCAAATAACAAGATTCATCATAGGTTTCATCTCTCTCTGTATCCGAAAGTTTAGTTCATAATAATAAAAGACAACATCTCAAGAGAAAAGATAAAACAAAACATAAGAAATCCCTAAAACCCCTGAAGGAATTGAAGAGGAGATCCTCCGTCTTGAGTAGAATTCGGCTTCTTGAGATGGATCAACTGGCTATCTTTGAGTGATTCCCACAAATCGACTTTTCGGCTTGGCTGCTTGGCCTAGCTCTCGCCCCTTTTAGCCGGGTACCTAGGGTGTATTTATAGGCTTTTGAAACACGTTTCTTTCTCCCTAAGTATCCTTTCCCGAATGAAATTGCTCTTCTCCACGCAGCAGGCACGCCATGGCACACGCCTGTAAATCGTGGGCTGTGCCGTGTTCGACATCGTTGAATGAGGCACCCGTGTAAGTCGTGGTAAGGCCGTGTTCTAGTAGGAATGGTGGTACCGCCGTGTGGCTTGAAGTCCGTGTCGTGTTGATTTCGTGGCTTGGCCCAATTTGGTCCGTTTAAGCCCGTTTCTCGTTCTTTTCGTCATCGGGTGCTTTCCTGAGTATAAGACATGAAAAGAAAGGATTAAGAGCACCTTTTTACATAAATTGGGGCTTAAATCATCCAAAAGCATACTAAATGTGGGCTTAGAATATGTTACTTTTACGGTTTATCAATGGCTTAGCCGAAACAAAGGAAAAGGGAGAATGGACCTTAAAGGCCTTGAAGAAGAAAGAAAAAGAAGTGAATAATACGAGTAAGTATAACAAGGGTAATTCGAAGTCGATTACGGTAAGCCGACCAAAGACAGCGGCTACTAACTATCAGGTCTCCCCAAGACAAGAGCCCAATCCAAAACCAAACTAAGAAACACCCCAATTTGCACCCATCCCAATCACGTATAGGGAGTTGTACCAAATTTTGTTTGAAGCACATGTTGTATCCCCTTTTTACGTGTAACTAATATAGCCTCCATACCCTAAGTGGTACGATGTGAACGTCCAATGCGAATACCATGCAGGAATTACGGGGCACTCGATGGAAAACTGCACCGCTTTCAAGAAATTAGTCAAAAGATTCATCAAAATAGGAGTTATAAAATTCGATGACCCCTCTGGTACAGAGAATCCGTTACCCAACCATGCTGTTAAAGGGATAAATATTGTGAGTACCATGATGAATAGGGCCAGGAGATCTAAGAATGCGTCGAGCTCAGGGCCCTAGCGCAAGGCCTGATCGATAACAAATTGAAGAGATCAAAGTTCTGGTGGGAACGTTGGGGAATTTAAACATTTTTCCAAGCTTCTGCCTTTACGTACTTAGGAAGATTTTAAACAATGGGACTATGGAAGGGATCCCTGTATTTTAGAACTAATTTAGAGTAATATTCAGAACACGCTTGTTGCTTATCCTTTTGTGAAATAGGCTTGTGTCCAGAACTTTTATTTCAATAAAATGTATCTTTTTGAGTAAATATTTTTATTCTTTGTCATATTATACATTCTTTTGTTCTTTGGAATATTCTTTCATGATCATACCACATAAATAATCATCCTTAGAATCATTTATTCTTTGAAATTTGCCTCCAATAGGTACCCAGATATCAAAACATGAGCGACGCTGTTACTGACTCCCTTTTTGAATAAGATATGGGTCTAAGGGATCTAAGGACTTTGAAGATGATAGAGATTGTGGCCTATCTTTTGATTTGTTAAGGATGGTAGACCAAGATAAAAATAGACTCTACCTTACAAAGGGTCAGTGGACATGGCGATTTTAGGAAAAAAGGTGAAGATCGAAGCCTAGCTTACCACAGAAATAAGGCGAGACATCATTGAGCTATTTTTGAGAATTTAAAGATGTTTTCGCACGATCATATCATGGCACGCCAGACTACTAAAACGTGGGAATGTTGCTAAGGAGGGAACCCATGATTAATGGTTCTACAATGGCCGGGCTAATCAAGAGGTTCGGGCTACTGGTCTACCCAGAAAGGGAAATTGCATCAAATGCCAAATTGAGGAAGACAGGACTTATGTGCCTCATCTATTTTTCCTACATGTGGGGCATAGATATTATGCGATCGATCTCGTCAAAAGCATCTAGCCGACACCAATTCATCTTTGGTTGCCAATTACTTCACTAAGAGGGTGAAGGTCACTTCATATGCCAAAGTTGCAAAGTCAACAGTCATCAAATTCAAATTCAAATCCAAATCCAAATTCAAATCCTAATCCAAATTCCAATTCAAATTCAAATTCAAAAAATAGTGGCAATTGCGCGCTGTCAAATATTTACAGTCTGTTCAAAGATCAGGCACCATATCAGTGCAGCAAAGGTAGCCTAAAAAAAAACCATTCAATTTTTTTTGAAAAATGACTGCGACTTGTAAAGGTTGGCATAGAGAAGTTACCATTTACCCTCTTTGTTTCTTGAACGTTGGCCAGGACCTTCACCGGGGCATCTTTCCCAATTGGTTTATGAAAGGGAAGTAATTGTTGGATGTTAAGATTCCTTTTCTCCAAGCTTTGATTGAATTAAGAATTGGATAAAGCAAAACGTCTACAGTAAGCTTGATTGAAAGTATTGATCATGGTCGAATGTACCAAAAAACAGATGATACGGGCTTATGACAAAAAAGGTTCGCCCAAAAGAATTTCATAATGGGGACCTAGAATTATGAAGGATTCTTCTCATACAAAAAGACTTCAGAGGAAAGTAAAAGCCAAATTTGGCAAAACCTTATGTGGTGAAGAAGGCTTGTTCTGGAAGATCATTAACTTTGACCAAGATAGATGGAAAAGGTATGTTCAAGCTAGGGAATTTAGATTTCATCTGAAAAGAGAGGCCAAAGTGAAAACCCGCAAAGGGCGCCTTGAGTTCAAAAAAAAATGAAATGAAAAATTCAATCAAAAGAAGAAAGAAAAAGGAGAGGCCAAGGCGAAAACTCGCAAAGGGCATTTTGAGACCAAAGGTGATTTGAGTTGAAAACCCGAAAAGGACGGCTCAAATTTTGTTCGAAAGTGGGGCATACAGTAGTCTTGCTATACTCGAATTAACAGTGAAGAAGTATGCTACGTCTTGGGGAATCAACAAAGTACTCCGGATCCCCTAAACGCATATCAAGCTTAAAATGGTCCTCAAGAAGTTTGAACAGAGAAGCTCAGGCTGCGATATCTGAAGCACCTAGTTCCCATCTTACCCATTTTGAATTTTCTATCTTTGATTACTTTATTCGTTTCAAAATACACTCCCAATAAATTTTTTTCTTGATTGCCTTTGCTACCATTGCTTAACCTATTTGTTTCGAGCTATGCTCCCAATCAATTTCCTTCTTGTCCAATTGTTACGATCTTTTTCAGGCATTTTGCATTGAAATAACGATTAATGGGCTAACGACACTTTCAAAAAAGAAGTTTCGCATATTACTCTGGGGACTTCTAAATAACACAAGAACCTGAAACAGGACTATCGTTTAAAACTCATCAAGATTAAGGGATAGAAATATTGGTGGAGGAAAATTCTGAACTGAGACTATCTCTTCGGATTTTGTCAAAAATGGTGATTAAACAAAATGACAAGATATTACGTTAGTAATACCATTTTGAAGAAAAAGGGGCAATGTTAACCCATGTGTAAATGGGGAATCATTCGCGAGAAAAAATGATATTCTGTATCCATGCAAATATCATGCATACACACCTGGTCATGACACCTAGGGAATGGAAGGTGTAGTAGACCAAATTGATTGAATAAGTTACAAATTCTATGCCCCTGAGTCGTAGTGGGATGGATTGAAGATGATACAAATTCTATAGCCTTGAGTCGCAATGGGATGGATTGAAGACGACACAGACCCTGTACCCCCCTGAATTGCAGAGAGAGGGTCTGAAGATGGTATAAGCCTTAAAGTCCTATAGGTACCGTGGAATGGACCTTGAAGTTACATTGGGGCAAGTCATTTGAGCAAAATATGATTGTTTCTTTGAGTTTTTGGAAAATGTACCAGCAGAGCTAGATAACAGTGTAATACATCAGCAATAAGACTCTGATGGACGACGAGCAGTGATAGCCCTAAGCATTAAAAATGGATTATTTCATTTTACATCCATACATCATCATTAGGAGCGTTTCGATCATCGTATCCTGATCCTTATACATTTTTAACAAAGAATCATTATCATGACATTCTACATTCATGCAAATGTCCTCCATAATATCATTTAGTAGGGCATTCGATTTATTACAATCATTGCATCTTAATCATTGTAAAAAAAATAAAAAAAATCATTCTCATGACATTCTGCATTCATAGCACATGTAGTTAGGAGCATTAGATTCATTCCGATCATAACATCCTAATCATTTGGCATAAGCACAAGCATATAAAACTGAGTCTACAGGATATGTCCCCTAGAAGACGGTGTAGCAACATCGGTGAATTCCCCAGTCCTGTCTCCCTGAAGTTGCAGGAGCAGATTGAAGATAGCAGGTCTGGCATTCCTGAAATTGCAAAAGCAGATTGAAGATAGCAGGTCTGGCATTCTTGAGGTTGCATGAGCAGATCGAAGTTAGCAGGTCTGGCATTCCTGAAGTTGCAGGAGCAGATCGAAGATAACAAATCTGACATTCCTGAAGTTGTAGGAGCAGATTGAAGTTAGCAGGTCTGGCATTTCTAAACTTGCAGGAGCAGCTCGAAGATAGCAGGTCTGGCATTCCTGAGGTTGCAGGAGCAGATCGAAGATAACAAATCTAGCATTCCTGAAGTTGCAGGAGAAGATTGAAGATAACAAGTCTAGCATTCCTGAGGTTGCAGGAGCAGATCAAAGATAACAAATCTGGCATTCCTGAAGTTGCAAGAGCGGATTGAAGATAACAAATCTGGCATTCTTGAGGTTGCAGGAGTAGATCGAAGATAACAAATCTGGCATTCCTGAAGTTGCAGGAGCAGATTGAAGATAACAACGGCATTCCGAAGTTGCGAGGAGCAGATTGAAGATAACAAACTGGAATTCTCGGTTGCAAGAGCAGATTGAAGTTAGCAATCGGCATTCCACGAAGTTGCGGAGAGCGATTGAAGTTAGCGATCCGCATTCCCGATGTTGCGTGAGCAGATTGAAGTTAGCAACCGCATTCCTAAAGTTGCAAGAGCAGATCGAAGTTAGCAAATCTGGCATTCCTGAAGTTGCAGGAGTAGATTGAAGTTAGCAGATCTGGCATTCCTGATGTTGCAGGAGCCGGTCGAAGTTAGCTGATCTGGCATTCCTGAAGTTGCAGGAGCAAATCAAAGACATCAGATCTTGTCTCCCTGAGTTTGCAGTGGAGCAGATTGAAGATAGCAGATCCGGCAGTCCTGAAGTTGCAGGAGCAGATCGAAGACATCAAATCCTATCTCCTCGAAGTTGCAGTGGAGCAGATTAAAACAACAAATCCTACACCTCTGAAGTTGCAGTAGGTGGGATTAAATCTATTATAACTACAAATCTCATCTTTCAAGGTTGCAGTGAAGCGGATCGAAGCAAAGAGATGCAGTGGATTGGAATAAGGCGGCCTGAAGAATAAGAGCGCCGAAGAATCAAGACTCAGCGGGACCGGGCAAATTTGGACCTTTTAAAATCTTTGCTCTATTCCCGTTGCACGACAACGAGCAAAGAGGGGCAGCTGTAAGACCCATAATTTGCCCGGCCCAATTACAAAACCCATTAAACCAACCCAAACCCGAATGGCCCATTTCACAACCCAATACCCAAAATTTATCAGCTTACCCAAACCCAAAAATAAGCAGCCCAATTACAAAGACCCAATACAAGATTACCCTAGCCCAAAACCTAACTAGCTCAATACCCAAATGAAAAAAACAACAATGGCAAACTTTAGGTGCGCCGCACCTAGGGTGTCTGCCTTCTGACCCTGCCAGCGCCACATGCCTACCACCGTGGTCTTGTCCACCGCCCAGCACCGCCCAAGTACCTGCAGGCCATAAACGCGAATAGACAGAAAGCAATAGAATGTGGCTATATAAGCTGGATAAATTTCTTTGTAAAGGGGGACAGTTCTTCGAATAAAAAAGGAGATTTTTGAACACAAAAATAGCAGAAATTCAAACGGGTACACACCCACGAATCAGTACAAAAAAAAGAGCAAAATCCAATTATTAAGTCAAAATAGAACTGAGTTTTTCTATTTTCGGAAGGTGATTCATATTTTAAAGCTTCATTCTTTAAGTTTTTTATTTTGTATCATCTATTTTATACATAAAAAAGGGAGATATTTTACCTTTTTTTGAGATTTCGGCCTTAGATCGATGCCCTACGCCTGACGAGGTTAAAAAGAGGGTCTTCTCGCCTTTCTGGCCACCGCACACGGCGGTCGCCGGCGCCGGAATCCTGGCCGGAGTGGTGTCCAGAGTTTGGGGCCAGATTGAGAGAGGGGAGAGGTTTTTGTGTTTTTTTTTGAGAGGTTAAAAATGAGTTTTAAAACAAAAAAAATAGATATATATAGGAGAGTAAAACGACACCGTTTTGTGCCTTGGGTCAAAAAATAGATATATATAGGAGAGTAAAACGACACCATTTTGTGCCTTGGGTCTGGATGCCAAAACGGCGTCGTTTTGGCTCCGACCCGCGCGACCCGACCCCTTGCCAAGGGATCCGCGTGTTTCTTTGGAAAAGGGGGTATTTGCGCGCGCAGTCCCTCCTCTTTTGCGGCGCATCGCAATTTCACCCTTGTTTGTTTTCTTTAATTTTTTTTTAAATTGGCTTTATAATTTTACATTATTTCATTTTAGCCCATGTTGAAACGCTGTGCATAGGGCTTGGGAATAATTTCTCATCCAGCCCTTGCAGTTTCACGCGCTTTTCATTTTGCTCCTCCGTTCGACCCTATTCTTCCATTTATTTATAATTTGTCTTTTGGATTTTGTTTTAATTACAATTTAATCCTGTATTTATTTAGTTATTCAATTTCGAGCTTTTTGGTTTAGTTAATATTTTATCAACTTGTTTATTATTTATTATTTACTTATCTTCTTCTAATATTTAAGTTGTTATTGTTTTTCTTCCATTTATATTTCATATTTTCATTCCCTTCATTATTTCTATTATTACTATTATTATCATATTATTAATTCTGTATTATTATTATTACTATTGTCATTCTTATTATTTTTATTATTACTATTATATTATCATTACTTTACTACCACTCGTATTATTATTATTTATTTATTTCTTTTTATATTTTCTATTATTATTATCATTATTTCTTTTATTAATTTATTATTATTTTCCTTTTATTATTATTATCCTTATTAACACATTTTATTATTATTATTATTATTATTATTATTTTACTATTTTATACCTTACTTATTTATTTATCGGATTACTATTAAGTTTCTTTTTTTTCTTATTATTCTTATTTATTTTCATTTTTATCTCTTTTATTACTTTTACCTATTATTTCCCTTTTAAGTTACTGATAGCTGTAAATCAGAGTTTTAAAATTTATAAAAGAATGATCGAACCTGGAAACTAACTCTGACAACGATTAAAGGCAAGTGCACTTATCGAACAGTAGTATAGTTTAGGCAAGACCGGATTGTCGAACCTTAAGGAACTAAAAGTACTAATACTCACCGTCTTTTTATTATTTAGCCTTAATATAAAGTGATGGTTTGTTTAAACTAAAACTAATCTACTAACTAAGCTAAAACGCAAAGACAAAAAGAATGAATTCGGGAAATAACTTTTGGGAAAACTCAGTTGACTCAAGCGACACCCTTAGGAAGAATCCACCTAGACTTCACTTGTTATCTAACCTTGAACCATATGATTTATTTACTTAGTTTGATCCGTGAGACTCCCTAACGTATATTAAACCCTCTCTCGAAGCGAATAACGTCTAACCCTAGGTTAACTAGTGGAAATCTCTTTCTCTTATAGTAACCCCTAGAATAGCGATGAAATCGATCTGTGGACTCCCATATTAGGTTTCACCCTAATCCAAAGAAAATCTCGTCACCCTATCTCTAGGCGTGCGACCAACTCCGCTTAATTATGTTGGATCTACTCTTAGGCAGGGTCTATTCCTCCTCCACCTAAGCACATTAGATTTGGATTAGGTTCACACAATTAAGAACAAACTAAGTTATTATCATATAATTCAAAAAATCAAATAACAAGATTCATCATAGGTTTCATCCCCTTCGGGTATCCGAAGGTTTAGTTCATAATAATAAAAGAAAACATCTCAAGAGAAAAGATAAAACAAAACATAAGAAATCCGTAAAACCCCCTGAAGGAATTGAAGGAGAGATCCGCCGTCTTGAGTAGAATCCTGGCTTCTTGAGATGGATCAACTGGCTATCCCTGAGTGAATCCCCACAAATCTGCCTTCTCTGGCCTAGCACGACGCCCCTAGACGATGGCTTTTGGCTCCCCCTTTCAGGTCATACTTAGGGTGTATTTATAGGCTTTTGAAATACGTTTCTTTCTCCCTAAGTATCCTTTCCTGAATGAAATTGCTCTTCTCCATGGCAGAGGCACGACCATGGCGCACGCCCGTGTAAATCGTGGCCAGGCCGTGTTCGGATTTCTTTAATGCGACACGGCCGTGTGAGTCGGGGTTAGACCGTGTTCTAGATGATTGACTTGGCACGGCCGTGTGGGTCTAAGTCCAGGCCGTGTCGATTTCCTCTTTGGTCCGTTTTGGTCTATTTTGAGCCTGTTTCTCGTTCTTTTTATCCTTGGGTGATTTCCTGGGTAAAGACATGAAAAGAAAGGATTAAGAGCACCTTTTTACATAAATCAAGGGATAATTCATCCAAAAGCATACTAAATGTGGGCCTAAAATATGTTACTATTTCGGTTTATCAAATACCCACACACTTAAGCTTTTGCTTGTCCTCAAGCAAAATTCTCAACTTACAATTAAAACGAACTTCCTATAATTCATAATAGTCATTGATAGTGTCTCATCATAATTCATAGATAATTTATACATGGATAATTCAATTCAAAGTGTCCTAAAAATTCAAACAGTATAAGTCATAGATTTTGTAGCTCAAAAACATAGGCGTCTCCCCTTATCTAGATAATTATTTTTAATTTGAAATCGACAAGGATTGACATCCTCACAAAAGATTCACTCAAATCACTCAAAGTGTTTAAGGTTCAGAATTTAGGCACTCAAAAGTCAAACATGAAGAGTTAATCCCATAGGCTTGCATGAAAATCAAATCTCCACCACTGAAATATGAGATGAAACACAAATCAAAAAGTCTTTAACAGGGTTGTAACGGGGCTAGGGTTAAGGTGTGGAATAAGGCTAAATTAGAGGGTTAGAATCGAGATTGAATTGACAAATTACCTAACTAAGAACTAATGAACTAATAATAATAATTACATCAATTGAAAACTAATAATACTAATAATACGAGCTTCTTTTTTCGATATTTGGATTTTAAATGTATACGCTCGTTTAATCACATAACTAATAATGAATATACTTCATTTTTTTTTGTTTTTTTTTAAGAACAACTAAATACATAATAAAGGATAAACTACTAAAATTCATAATTAGGCAACTAATCAGATCAAATCTCGATATAAGGGTAGTCAAAAGGAATGGTGATAATAAAAACAAATGGGTTTTGGGTTAATATTAGCGGTTATGTCAATAAGTAGGGTTGTTAGGATTAAAAGGGGTTCACTAGGGGTTAATTATGAAGGTAGGCTTTTTATGGAGTAAGTGGGTTAAATCCTAGGTGCCTTTATCATCTCTGTGTATCAAATCAAAAAAAATATGGTCTCGACATGTATAATCGATGCAAGTTCTAGAATAACAAACCAGTGTTGACATACTCATAATCAATAAAGTGAGCAAGAAAAAGAATATATGCTCTATAAGGCTCAAAAACTCACAAAAATTATGGGTATTTTGATGTCAACCTCTTAAAATTCAAACTTCAAAGTAATATTTAAACTTAGTTCGACAACCTAGAAAATTTTTAATTCAAAAAAATAGACTTATCATGCTTGATTCTCTAGTATTCTTCAAATTTAATTATCAATGCACAATTATCAATGACTTAATCTAAAACATATCAATAAAAATCATAAATCATCAGAAATTTCATCCTAATTAGTAATATGAGTAATTTACTTTCAAACAAGACTAAATTCAGGGATTTGAGAATAATGCAAAAAGTTTGGAATATCTAAGATTCACCCCCCCACACTTAAGATGTACATTGCCCTCAATGTACAAAGATATATAACATAAATGTAATGTTCAGATCAGAAGATATGGGGAGAAGTGAAACTCCCTGAATTATGGATGAGCTCCTTGAGTTGGTAGTGGTCGTGGTGAAAGAGAAGTTGGAGGGGCGGTCTGGATGTGGTGGTTGCCCACGAGTTCTGCGCTAGATGAAGAAATTGGGAGACTCGTGGGGGATTAGCCAGGATTTATTAAGACAAATAAACTAAATATATAATTAAAGACAAGAAAGGTAAAGAGAAGGAGACTAAGAAGGAAAATAAACTAAGTTTAAAAGATAAAGGGGCTTGAGAATACTTATTGGTAGATGGTTCGAGAGGTGGGTGTGACTTTGAAGGTGACGGAGGTGTTGGTGATGGTGGAAGTGGCGTGATTCCCAAGCAGCCTGAAGAACCTAAAAATAAGAAACTAAAACAAAATAAACTAAATTAAGTAGAAGAGAAGTAAAGATAAGGAAAATAAAGGAGAAGATAAAAATAAAAGAACAGATAACTGGTCTCAAAGACCCTTGGCTTGTTATTTGGATGAAACTGCCGGCATGAACTCATGTGAATCGGTCTCCTTTGAGGAGACTATGATTGGAATTTTATGCTTCTTTGCCATGGATATGATGTTGTTGTAGCTCAAGAGTCTAAGGATTTATTAGGAAAAGGAAAAATAAAGAGGGAGAACAGAAGGAAAGAAAGAGAAGATGGAAGAAGGTGGGGTGAAGGGCTGTGGGTTTTAAATAAATTTTGCATCTGAGGCTCTCCCACACCTGTGGACGGAGGGTGTGTCGATTCACACGGCCGCCTCGCACGGCCGTTTTCCTAGACGTGTTGATTCCCCATGCTCGTGTCTAGCCTGTGTTCGACAAGTCAGTATGTTGGCACGGTTTTAAGGCACGGGCGTGTTCTGCCCGTGGTTGGAAAGTCAGTAGCTTCACACGGTTATGGGGCACGGCCGTGCCCCTTTGTCGGTGCTCGTGGTGTAGTGGTTGGATCTGTGACGTCGAAAAGTGGTTGGAATTGATTCGCACGGCCTCTGCTATGTCAGTACGGGGATTCTTATGGTCTACATGGCCACGGTCGTGTGTCCTAGAATTCTGCACTTCTGGTTAGTTTATAACTAAGTGTTCAGAAAGAAAAGAAGAAAAGAAAAATAAATTTAAAGCGAAATATGAGAATAAATTATGTTAGTGCTCGGGTTGCCTCCCGAGAAGCGCTCGTTTATAGTCTTAAGCTAGACTCTCCTCTCGTTCGCTTTGTCAGGGTGGTTTGAGGAGTTGGAAGTCCTTCCTCATGCTATCATTTGCGTCTTCGTGAAAAAATTTAAGTCGAGATGTATTTATAGTAAAAGTACCAAAAATAGGATTACTTACCTCGACTGTTCCGTGTGGGAAAACACTGGTTACCCTAAAAGATATTTCTTTGTTTGTGCTAGGGTCCGGAGGAGATATTCGAGGATCTGCCTAATCTAACAGTACCTGGTCCCCTATTTTGAAGTGGTTTGTTGTTCCTATTAGCTCTTTTTGGGCTCCTTTGGTTTTATCTTGTGTGGTTCCAGTTCTTCGTCGTGTATCCCTAATTTCTCCTTAAAGTGTGTCTTCCACTGCCTAGATCATCGAATGAATCCTCGATCTTCATGAGTTATTTCTTTGTTGGCATGGGGTTTAGGATCGGGTTCGATTGTATTCTTTGGTGGTGCTTCCTGAAAATAAGGGTTAACCGAATGGTTATCAGTAGAATTTACGTTCTCACCTTGATTACTTGATGTTCTAGCCGAATCGAGAGCCTTGATGGTGACTTTCTCATTACCTACGCAAAGTATGAGTTCTCCCGCATCAACATCAATTTTAGTCCTGGCAGTTGCTAAAAAGGGTCTTCCTAAAATTAGGGGGATCGAATTATCCTCATCCATGTCTAAGATAACAAAATCTACTGGGAAAACCAATCATCAATTTTTACAAGAACATCTTCGATAATACCCCTAGGAATTCTAACAGATTTTATCAGCTAATTGAATGCTCATCCTAGTTTGTTTGGGTTTCCTAGACCTAATTGTTTAAACAATTTATAAGGCATGACATTTATGCTTGCCCTAAATCGCCTAACGCATTATCAACAGTTAGTCTACCAATTAAACATGGAATTGTAAAACTCCCCGGATCTTTTATCTTTTGTGGTAGTCTATTTTGGAGAATTCTTTGAGCACTTTGCGTTAAGTTCCACATGTGACGACTCGCCTAACTTCCGTTTGTTTGTCGAAGCTCTTTTAAAAATTTCCTAGAATCGGCATCCGTGAAAGAGCTTCAAGTAATGGTAAGTTAATATGTAATTTCTGTAAAAGCTTAAGAAACTTACCGAATCTGTTCTTCGTGTCGTCTCTTCTTAATGCCTCGGGGTAAGGTACGCGAGATTGGTACTCCTTGATTACCGGTTTTGGCTTGTCTTGTGTTACCTCAACTTTACCTTTTTCTACCTCGTTTCCTTATGTTGGACTGGGTTCGTCTACTTCTTCATTTTCTTGAGTTATTGTTATGGCTTGGATTTGATCCTTTGGATTAATTTCAAGATACTCGGTAGACGCCTTGCGGTCGTTCGGATAATAGCTTTGCAATTTCTCCGATCGATCGGGTAATTTCCCGATTGCCTTTGTAAGTCCTCCAACTTGGTTCTCGATCGTTTTGATAGATGTTTGTTGGGTGTCGAGTGTTACCTCGCTTTTTGGATACGGGCTTCGTGGATGCTATGAATTTGTTCAACGTCTCTTCAAGATTCGGCTTCTTTTCCGTGGATAGGGCTGATTTTGGAAATTTTGAGGAGGTTGTTGTCTTTGATTTCCTTGATTTCCTTGTCCTCCCCACGAAAAAGTTGGGTGGTTCCTCCAACCTGGATTATAATTATTACTATATGGGTTATTATTAGATCTCGAAATTGTTACCTATACGAGTTCATCTGTTCGCTCTCTGTGCCGGTTGGTAGGGTGGGTACTCGAGGATTCGCCACAGTTCCACTTGTGTTGCACTGCATGACTGGATGTACCTGCGAAGAACATAAACTATCAATCTTCTTATTCATCAACTCTACCTGATTTGATAGCATGGTTACTGCGTCGAGGTTGTAAACTCCGGCTATTTTTGTTGGCCTTATTCTTGTAACTTGTCACTGATAGTTATTCAGCGACATCTCTTCTATAAATTCGTAGGTCGTTCTCGGGAGTTCTATTATTCAGGGTTCCACCGGCGGTGAAGTCGATTAGTTGCCTCGTTGAGGGTTTACACCGTTATAGATAGTCCGGACTTGAAGCCACAGGGTAAACCATGGTGCGGACACCTTCTCAAGAGATCCTTATATCTCTCCCATGCATCGTATAATGTCTCTAAATCCATCCGCACAAAGGAAGATATATCATTACGTAATTTGGCCGTTTTTGGGGTGTGGAAATATTTTAATAAAAATTTTGGTCATTTGTTCCCATGTAGTGATTGACCCTCGGTAACGAAGTTTTAACCTTATTTAGCTTTATTCTTTAATGAAAAGGGGAATAACCAAGTCGTATGGCATCATCGAAACGCCATTTATTTTGAAGGTATCACGTAACTCTAAAAATTAGCTATATGAGCGTTTGGGTCTTCGCCCCTGTAAACCATCAAATTGAACAAACTGTTGAATCATTTGTATAGTGTTAGGTTTTAATTCAAAATTATTAGCGACTATAGTTGAGCCTAACAATACTAGATTGGCTCATTGTTAAATGAGGTTTAGCATAATCATACATAGTACGCGGAGCATTATTTTCTCGCCACATCTTGTGGTGGAAGATTATTTTAAATCCATCCCTTCAAAAGTAGGATTGGATCTGTCTTCTCGTTCTCCTTCTTGGTAATTTAGGGCTCGCCTAATTTCTCTGCGATTTCTTCGAGCGGTAGCTTCAATATCACTGTCGTATTCTAAAGGTCCTCTCGGGTTCCTTCTAGTCATAAACTAGAGGTACCTGCAAGGAAAAGAAAGAAAGAAAGTTTAGCAAATTTTAAATTAAAAATAAAAATAAAAATAAAAATAAATTGCAAAAAATAAAAATAATGGCTAAAGTAATAAAAATAGAGTTTTCTTAATATTTTAGTTCCCCGACAACGGCGCCAAAAACTTGATCGCTGTAAATCAGAGTTTTAAAATTTATAAAAGAATGATCGAACCTGGAAACTAACTCTGACAACGATTAAAGGCAAGTGCACCTATCGAACAGTAGTATAGTTTAGGCAAGACCAAATTGTCGAACCCAAAGGAACTAAAAGTACTAATACTCACCGTCTTTTTATTTTTTAGCCTTAATATAAAGTGATGGTTTGTTTAAACTAAAACTAATCTACTTACTAAGCTAAGACGCAAAGACAAAAAGAATGAATTCGGGAAATAACTTTTGGGAAAACTCAGTTGACTCAAGCGATACCCTTAGGAAGAATCCACCTAGACTTCACTTGTTATCTAACCTTGAACCATATGATTTATTTACTTAGTTTGATCCGTGAGACTCCCTAACGTATATTAAACCCTCTCTCGAAGCGAATAACGTCTAACCCTAGGTTAACTAGTGAAAATCTCTTTCTCTTATAGTAACCCCTAGAATAGCAGTAAATCGATCTGTGGACTCCATATTAGGTTTCACCCTAATCCAGGAAAAATCTCGTCACCCTATCTCTAGCGCGTGCGATCAACTCCGCTTAATTATGTTGGATCTACTCTTAGGCAGGGTCTATTCCTCCTCCACCTAAGCACATTAGATTTGGATTAAGTTCACATAATTAAGAACAAACTAAGTTATTATCATATAATTCAAAAAATCAAATAACAAGATTCATCATAGGTTTCATCCCCTTCGGGTATCCGAAGGTTTAGTTCATAATAATAAAAGAAAACATCTTAAGAGAAAAGATAAAACAAAACATAAGAAATCCCTAAAACCCCCTGAAGGAATTGAAGGAGAGATCCGCCGTCTTGAGTAGAATCTCGGTTTCTTGAGATGGATCAACTGGCTATCCCTGAGTGAATCCCCACAAATCTGCCTTCTCTGGCCTAGCACGACGCCCCTAGACGATGGTTTTGGGCTCCTTCTTTCAGGTCATACTTAGGGTGTATTTATAGGCTTTAGAAATACGTTTCTTTCTCCCTAAGTATCCTTTCCCAAATGAAATTGCTCTTCTCCATGGCAGAGGCACGGCCATGGCGCACGCCCGTGTAAATCGTGGCCAGGCCGTGTTCGAATTTCTTTAATGAGACACGGTCGTGTGAGTCGGGGTTATACCGTGTTCTAGATGATTGACTTGGCACGGCCGTGTGGGTCCAAGTCCAGGCCATGTCGATTTCCTCTTTGGTCCGTTTTGGTCCGTTTTGAGCCCGTTTCTCGTTCTTTTTATCCTTGGGTGCTTTCCTGGGTATAAGACATGAAAAGAAAGGATTAAGAGCACCTTTTTACATAAATCAAGGGATAATTCATCCAAAAGCATGCTAAATGTGGGCCTAAAATATGTTACTATTTCGGTTTATCAGTTACATAGCTTATTTGTTTTATTTGTTTTATTTTTGTCATTCATACTTTTCGTTTATTATCATTCCATTATGCTTGTTAATATCATGATTTATTTCTTTCTTTTTTTACAAACTGGTGTTATATTAATTTTTACTCGATACAAAATTGATCATTTTCACAACAAACGCATAGATTTTAAATAAAAAAGCTTATTCTCGAGATTCAAGACGTCGTGTCCTAACGCATTGGATGTGACATTTTGTTATTTCGAGATAAGATTTTTCAAAATAAGGCAATATTTCGCGTTTGGAAATCTGAGAAATCGTGCCCCAATGTGCGGGGTTTCGATTTTTCGCTTGGCCAAATAATCGAATATTCTTTTGATATTTTCAATGCATGAGTCTCAGGAATCATGAGATGATCTTGGATTCGAGGATTTAAATTACCGTGTCCTAACGTGCTGGATGTGATATTTTATTCCTTCGGGGCGAGAGAATCTTAATATCCGATTCGAAAAAATTCAGATATTTTTTTAAGAGGTCGTATTTTTTTAAAATCTTTTTCAAATTTTCAACTTTCGACATTAAGACATTAAATAATCAATTAGGTACCAAGTTTGGGCGTGACGAGGGTGCTAACCCTTCCTCGCACGTAACCGACTCCCGAACCCGTTTTCTAAATTTCGTAGACCAAAACTGTTGTTTTAATAAATTAAATTTATTATTAAAATTACCGAATTACGAGGTGACCCGATCACACCTCATCAAAAAAGATTGGTGGCAACTCCCTGTTTTATTTTCGTTTTCAAAACCAAGTCGATTCCCGTTTTCCAAAAAAATGGTTTCGACAACAACCAACGTTTCTCTTTGAGTAACTGATCAAGGCTCTCTTCATGGATGCGAGTGCCAGTCAATCTAAGGAGGGGAGTGGAACCGCAGTCTCTGCTCCTAAGTTTAAACGACATGCTGTGTCGGCAGTTCGAGACTTTTCGCCGGGTTGTGGTAGGGAGCCGACATCTGCCTGGGATAGACAAATCGCGGTTGTTTCTTCTAGTGAGAGTGTTGACGATCTAGAGTGTTTAGTTTTACGCGTAATTAGGTGTGTAATGCTCACACTTTTCTTTATTATTTTGCCTTAATGACTGTGTTGGCTGAAAGCCGAAGTAACTGTATAGACAGTTGAGATACTCTTGTGGGTAAGGTTGGAGACACCAAGTAAGTACCGCTATGACTTCCTCTCGTGTAACATGTTTATGTATGATTTGATTATCTGCTGCATATTATTAATATGATTGCATGGGCTTTGGGATATGATTGAAAGGGGAAGTGTGATTCAGTGACTTTTGTCACAGTGGTTTGGAACCACATATACATTTATTAGTGACTGTCACAGTGGTTTGGAACCACAGTGGGTTAGCCCCACATACATTTATCAGTGACTTTCATAGTGGTTTGGAACCACAGTGGGTTGGCCCTACGTACATTTATCAGTGACTCTGTCACAGTGGTTTGGAACCACAGTGGCTTGGTGCCACGGGTGTTTGGCTGATTCAGGTGATGTAGAGGATGGAAAACTAGGTGGGGCTGGGTTACATTGCATCCAATTTCTGATATGCTATGTTGTGAGGGCTAAAGCCTAATGTGCATCTGTGGGCTTCAGGCCCAGATTACGTTATAAAGGGAATTACACACTGAGTCTTGGTGACTCACCCCTCTGCTTAATTTTACAGGTAACCCTTAGTTGCGGATTTGGAGCCGAGGTGGACTTTGAGGTGGCCACGCATTACTACTTCCGTAAATCTTTCATTTCTTTCTTTTAAACTTATTCTTAATTTGGGATTTTGTTATGTAATAAGGCCTCTATAACTTTAATTTGGGTTTTGATTTAATGCTGTTATTACATATTTTATGAAATATTAAATATGTAGTTTTTCTAGAAAAAATAAAATAAAGATATAAACAATCATTTTTCCCAAAGTGTTAACAAAAGGATAACAAGCGAATAAATAATTAATTCGGAAATTTTCTTAAAACCTCAAACATTATGTTCAAAATTTCACGTTTGTGAAATTTCCTAACTTTGATTTTTGTAAAACAAACCTATTTACGACTCTTAGTTCATTTTAATAAGAAATTGGTAAGAAACCTTCAAACAAAATTTTAATTTAATTTTCAAGATGGAAACTCAAAATAGAAAGTTTTCTAAATTGCGATGTTTCTTTAAAATTTTCAAACTATCTTTCCCTGTGACATACCAGATTCGGTCGTAACGTTTAGACTGGGTTTGGGGTGTTACAATTTTGGTATCAGAGCCAAGTTACAAAACTCGGCTGTAGAATGGGTTCAAAAATGTTTTCAAGTTGGTTTGAAATATGATTTAAAAAATACATGTTTTCTGAAAGTATGGCACCCGAGTCTCCGACACCAATCCGCACTGTAAGTTTTCTGGCTACTACTTGATTTCTTATGAAAAGATTATATTGTGATTGATAGTTTTAAGAGATTCAACTTTAGAGATTGAGACCTTTAGAAATATGTTTTGCGAAAAACTACTTCTAATTCTATTTTCATAAGACTATCCGGTAATAAACAGTGGAAGATATACTAATTCATAAAATTTTAATTAGATTAAGTTGATTCCGTAATCATGAGCGCTAGAGGACGTGGACGTGGTTTACGCGGTCGTGGTAGAGGCTGGGGTATTGAGGCTGAACCCTCGAAATCAGGGCATGGGCCGAAAGACGAAGTACCAGCATCACTAGTAGCGAAAGCGGGATCTCAGGACCGAACTAGAGGGGACGATGCTGTGTCCCAAGCTATGCTGCGTGTTCTAGAGCGGGTTGCTGGAGCAAGCACGGGATCAGTAGCTCAGAAATCTATTCCTGAGTGACTCCGAGCTAATGGGGTCGAGATATTTAGGGGTATTTCTGGTGTGGCTCCTAACGTAGCTGAGTACTGGCTGGAAGCGGTTGAACGAATCATGGACGATCTTGATTGTACCGTAGAGGAAAAGTTGAAAGGAGTAGTGTCCCTCCTTCGAGATGAGGCATACCAGTGGTGGCTCACGGTAAGGGATGGTACGTCAGTAAACCGTATTACCTGGGATTTCTTTAAGACAGCGTTCCAGGGGAAGTATGTTGGGGCAAGTTATGTGGATACGCAGAGGAAGGCATTTTTAAACTTGGTCCAGGGGATTAAGTCAGTGGTTGAGTATGAGGCGGAGTTCTTGCATTTAAGTCGTTATGCTCGGGGTATCGTCGTAACTGATCACGAGCGTTGTGTCCAATTTGAAGATGGTCTGAGGGACGAGTTGCGAGTATTGATAGCTCCGCAACGGGAAAGAGAGTTTGCTACTCTGGTTGAGAAGGCAAAAATAGCTGAAGAGGTAAAACGGTCTGAGAGGCAGAATCGAGATAAGGACATGGGTAGGAACAAGAGGAACTTTGGGTCGTCAGGATCTACTGGGGGTTTCCAAAAGAAGCCTAGGATTGATAGGCCGGGTCGAGTTACGAAGCCTGTTACTGTTGGTTAGTCTCAACCATGTGCTAGATGTGGGAATTTCCATTCGGGGGAGTGTTGGGCACGAAATAGAGAATGCTTCAGGTGTGGATCTGTAGATCATCTGGTAAGGGACTATCCACAATAGCCAAACAGGGCACGGCCAGTAGGTCAGGGATATGTACAGTCTGGAAGAGGTGGGCATCAACCACCGAGAGGTCGTGGTCCAGTCAGAGGAGGAAATGGTTTTGGTCGAGGGCGTGGAGCACCGGGCAGAGGTGCTGGGAATACAGATGCGAGACAGCCTGGGTTGGTTTATGCAGCTAGACGTCGAGAGGATGGAGATGCACCGGACGTCATAACCGGTATATTCCTTATTTTTAGTGTGCCCCTTTCGGCCTTGATAGATATTGGGTTTGCACATTCATATGTTGCTAGTACTGTGTCTGGAACTCTGAATATAGAATCTGAGATTGCTTTTAGGGAAATGACTGTGATTAGCCCTTTAGAACAATATGTAGTGGTGAACAAACTATTTAGGAGTGTGCCTTTAGAAGTGCAAGGGATTATTTTCCCGGCTGATTTGATGGAATTACCGTTTGACGAGTTTAACTTGATTTTAGGCATGGACTGGTTAGTTATGTATCGAGCAAACTTGGATTGTGCTGCTAAGCGCATGTTATTGAAGATTCTTGAGGATAAGGAGGTACTGGTGATAGGTGAGAGAAGGAATTACCTGTCCAATGTGGTGTCTGCTTTAAAGGCTGAAAAGATGGTGCGAAAAGGGTGTGAGGCGTTTCTAGCCTTCGTTAGTGCTTTGGAGGCCAAAGAATTGTCTGTAAGAGATGTGAGAACGGTGAATGAGTTCTCGGACGTTTTTCCAGAAGAGCTTCCAGGGTTACCTCCAGATCGCGAGGTAGAGTTCGGCATTGATCTACTTCTCGAAATAGCTTCGGTGTCCGTTGCCCCATATAGGATGGCACCAAAGGAGCTGGTGGAGCTTAAAGCTCAGATTCAGGAATTGTTGGACCGTGGTTTTATCCGACCAAGTGTGTCTCCGTGGGGAGCACCGGTATTATTTGTTTAGAAAAAGGACGGGTCGATGCGGATGTGCATTGACTACAGGCAATTGAACAAGTTGACGATTAAGAACAAGTACCCGTTGCCAAGGATTGACGACTTGTTCGATCACTTGCGAGGCGCTTCGGTCTTCTCAAATATAGACTTGAGGTCAGGGTACCATCAGCTTAAGGTCAAGGAGGCGGATATTCATAAGACCGCTTTTCAAACTCGTTATGGTCATTACGAGTTCTTAGTGATGCCGTTCAGGTTGACGAATACACCAGCTGCATTTATGGATATGATGAATCGGGTATTTCAACCCTACCTGGATCGGTTTGTCGTAGTGTTCATAGACGATATTTTGGTATATTCAAGAATGGAAGAGGAGCATGATTCGCATCTTCGGATTGTTCTGCAGATTTTGAGAGAGAAACAATTGTATGCCAAATTCAGCAAGTGTGAATTTTGGCTGAGGGAATTTACCTTTTTGGGGCATGTTGTTTTTGCCGAGGGGATTAGGGTGGATCCCCGAAAGATTGAAACTGTTTTGGATTGGAAACCACCGAAGTCGGTAGCAAAAATTTGAAGTTTCCTTGGGTTAGCTGGATACTACAGAAGGTTCGTTGAGGGATTCTCGTTGATTGCTGTACCATTAACCAAGCTATTACGGAAAGGGATACCATTTGTTTGGACAGATCAACAGTAGGAAAGCTTTGAGAAGTTGAAGAAGATTTTGTGGAGGCACGGTGTTGATTCAAACTCGAGGTGGAAAGAAGTTTGTCGTCTATTGTGATGCGTCACACACAGGGTTAGGATATGTGTTGATGCAAGAGGGAAAGGTGGTAGCGTATGCGTCTCGATAATTAAGACCACATGAAGTGAATTATCCCACTCATGATCTGAAATTAGCAGCGGTAGTGTTTGCTTTGAAGATTTGGAGACACTACTTGTATGGGGAGAAGTCAATTATCTTCATTGATCATAAGAGCCTGAAATATCTCCTTACCCAGAAGGAGTTGAATTTAAGGCAGCGGAGGTGGATTGAATTGTTGAAAGACTATGACTGCTCGATTGAGTATCACTCAGGTAAAACTAACGTAGTGGCGGATGCGTTGAGCCGTAAGGTGATATCAGATTTGAGGGCAATGTTTTCTCATCTCAGTTTGCATGAAGATGGAAGCTTGTTAGCCGAACTTCAAGTGAAACCTTCATGGGTAAGTCAGATTAAAGAGAGACAGATGTCAGACGAATTGTTAAGTTCTCGACTTCAACAAGTGGAAGGTGGTGAGACAGAAGATTTTGGTCTAAACAGTGATGGAGTGTTGTGTTTCCGTAGGAAAGTTTGTATGTCGAAGGATTCCGAGTTGAGACAGAGGATTCTGCAAGAAGCGCATAGTAGCCTATACGCTATGCATCCCAGTGAGAGTAAAATGTATCGAGACTTGCGTGAATAGTTTTGGTGGCCAAATCTGAAGCAAGAAGTTACCGAGTTTATGAGTAAGTGCTTGACGTTTCAGTAGGTGAAGGCAGAACATAAGTTGCCTTCGGGGTTGCTACAGCCAGTGAAGATTCCACTTTGGAAGTGGGAGAGAATAACGATGGATTTTGTTAGTGGGCTACCTCTTACGCCTACTAGGAAAGATTCAGTGTGGGTAATTGTCGATCGACTGACGAAGTCCGCTTACTTCATACCGGTTCGTGTTGATTACTCACTACAGAAGTTAGCCAAGCTGTATGTAGTAGAGATTGTGAGGTTACATGGGGTACCAGTGTCTATCATATCAGACAGAGACCCTAGGTTTACATCGCGATTCTGGAAGGCGTTACATAAAGCGTTGGGTACAAGACTGGATTTCAGCATGGTGTTTCATCCACAGACTGATGGTTAGTCAGAAAGGGTAATTCAGATTCTGGAAGATATGTTGAGAGGATGTGTTATCGACTTCAGGGGTAGTTGGGAGGATTTTCTACCGTTGGCAGAGTTTACGTACAACAATAACTATCAATCCAGTATTCAGATGGCACCCTATGAAGCGTTGTATGGTCGTAAGTGTCGTACTCCTACCTGCTGGACAGAGTTGGGTGAGCGACAGTTGTTGGGTCCGGAATTGGTTTCAGAGACGGAGGAAAAGGTTAAGTTGATTCGGGCTCGATTAAAGGAAGCTTTCGACAGGCAAAAATCACATGCAGATCTGAAGCGTAAGAAAATAGAATTTTCAATGGGTGATTAAATTTTTCTGAAAGTCTCACCTTGGAAGAAGGTTTTAAGGTTTGGAAGAAAAGGCAAGTTGAGCCCCAGGTTCATCGGGCCTTATCAAGTGTTGAAACGTGTGGGACCAAGAGTGTATCAGCTTGAGTTACCACCGGAGTTAAATCAGATACATGATGTATTTCATGTTTCAATGTTAAGGCGCTATCGTTTGGATCCATCTCACATAGTGCCGGTAGAGGAAATTGAAGTAATACCTGATTTGTCTTTTGAAGAAGAACCAGTGCAGATTTTAGATCGAGATGTTAAAGTGTTGAGAAGGAAGTCAGTTCTGTTGGTTAAAGTTTTATGGTGGAATCACGGTTCAGAGGAAGCCACGTGGGAGCCAGAGGATGTGATGCGACAACAATACCCTCACCTCTTTTGATCAGGTAAATTTCGAGGCCGAAATTTTTTTAAGGAGGGTAGAACTGTAACATCCTAGAATTAGGGGTTCTGCATTTTATGTTTTTCTGTGTGATTGGCTTGTTCTGCTTGTTATTTGGATGTGTTTGGGGGTTCTGGGGAGGCTCGGGTTCAAGCCAGAGCCTTGGTTAAATTTTAGTTTTGGGCTTAATGGGGGAGAGCTAGTGGAGGCAGGCCTTAAGAGTATTTGCGTGTGCTTGTTGACACAAAGGAGCTTGTGTCCAGGTGGAGGTAGTGTCATTAGCAGAGCAAGGGGGAAGGAGTTCGAGTCCCATCTGCAGCATTTAGAGCTTTAATTTTTGTGCTCAAGGGGTGGAGAAGGTAGCATTCGGCTAGGACTCTTCTAGGAGGAGTTTGAATGAGTCAAATGAATTTGAAATGGATGGATGAGAGGTGATGGGGGAGTTGAAGTGGTCAAATCAGTTTGAATGGGTGATGGGGAGTAATTTGTGGAGTAGAATAAGGGATTTGGAGTGTGGTTGAGGTGTTGGCTGAATGAAGGGGTCTAGTGTCGGAGTGTTTCGGTTGAGAGCTGGTGTGAGAGGTGTGCCATTTTTCTTTTGGTTCCTTTAGGCATCTTTGTTTTCAACAATCGGTCGTAAGGGGGTAGTGGTGTGCCGTTTGTGCCATTTGGGAAGTAGTAAAGCCGAAACTCATTTTAAAGCCATTGCTTTCTTTTGCATTTGTTTGTCATTCACTTCTTTTTACCAAAACCGTAGCATTTTTCTCTTCTTATTCTCCTTCTTGTGTTGGTATTTGCCGAACCTCTCTTTCATTTCTTATAGCTTGATTCTTCATCATAACTGAAACCTTTCTCATTCGTTTCTCTACATTCATCACTAAACCGAAACGTTCTTTCTCTTCTACACTTCTTCTTCTATTTTTTTTCATTTTCTCTTGTGACTTCTTCATTTCTTGCTTATCTAGCCGAACCCCAGTTTCCATTTTCTTTACTTTTCTTTTCGTCTCTCTCTTGCTTTTCTCTTGTGCCAAAATTTTGTGGACATTTGCTACTTCTGCCGAATCTCATTGTACTCCATTCGGCTTTTCTCTGTTGAAGCCGAATCCCCAAGAGTCAAAGGGCTAGTTCGTTGCCGAAGGTCTCCTCTTCAATCGGTTTCTGTTGTACAAGGTAAGGGAGACTCTTTCGATTCTTTCTCTATTTTTCTTACGATTTTGTATGGTCATAGCTGAATGGCTATTTTGTTCTTGATGTTTAGATTTCGGCTAATCCCTCCTTTTCTTCTCTCGTTTTGGAACGTTTACTCCGGGAAACCCCAGTAGCCGAACGTTTTGTAGTCCGAAGCCTTAAGGTCTGTTGATTGCCGAATCTTACCATTCCATTCGGGTTCTTAAGGTAAGGAGCCATCTATTCGATTTCTTGGTTATTGCATCCCTTTCGTTTTTAGTCTGCCTTAATTGAATTTTCTTGTTAGACAACCAACGTTTCTCTTTGAGTAACTGATCAAGGCTCTCTTCATGGATACGAGTGCCAGTCAATCTAAGGAGGGGAGTGGAACCGTAGTCTCTGCTCCTAAGTTTAAACGACATGTTGTGTCGGCAGTTTGAGACTTTCCGCCGGGTTGTGGTAGGGAGCCAACATTTGCCTGGGATAGACAAATCGCGGTTGTTTCTTCTAGTGAGAGTGTCGACGATCTAGAGTGTTTAGTTTTACACGTAATCAGGTGTGTAATGCTCACACTTTTCTTTATTATTTTGCCTTAATGACTGTGTTGGCTGAAAGCCAAAACAACTGTATAGACAGTTGAGATACCCTTGTGGGTAAGGTTAGAGACACCAAGTAAGTACCGCTATGACTGCCTTTCATATAACATGTTTATGTATGATTTGATTATCTGCTGTATATTGTTAATATGATTGCATGGGCTTTGGGATATGATTGAAAGGGGATGTGTGATTCAGTGAATTTTGTCACAGTGGTTTGGAACCACATATACATTTATCAGTGACTGTCACATTGGTTTGAAACCACAGTGGGTTGGCCCCACATACATTTATCGATGGATCATCACAAGTGGTTTGGAACCACAGTGGGTTGGCCCCACGTACATTTATCAGTGACTCTGTCACAGTGGTTTGAAACCACAATGGTTTGGAACCACAGTGGCTTGGTGCCACGGGTGTTTGGCTGATTCAGGTGATGTAGAGGATGGAAAACTAGGTGGGGCTGGGTTGCATTGCATCCAATTTCTGATATGCTATGTTGTGAGGGCTAAAGCCTAATGTGCATCTGTGGGCTTCAGGCCCAGATTGCGTTATAAAGGGAATTACACACTGAGTCTTGGTGACTCACCCCTCTGCTTAATTTTGCAGGTAACCCTTAGTTGCGAATTTGGAGCCGAGGTGGACTTTGAGGTGGCCACGCATTACTACTTCCGTAAATCTTTCATTTCTTTCTTTTAAACTTACTCTTAATTTGGGATTTTGTTATATAATAAGGCCTCTATAACTTTAATTTGGGTTTTGATTTAATGCTGTTATTACATATATTATGAAATATTAAATATGGAGTTTTTCTAGAAAAAATAAAATAAAGATATAAACAATCATTTTTCCCAAAGTGTTAACAAAAGGATATCAAGCGAATAAATAATTAATTCGGAATTTTTCTTAAAACCTCAAACATTGTGTTCAAAATGCCACGTTTGTGAAATTCCCTAACTTCAGTTTTTGTAAAACAAACCTATTTACGACTCTTAGTTCATTTTAATAAGAAATTGGTAAGAAACCTTCAAACAAAATTTTAATTTAATTTTCAAGATGGAAACTCAAAACAGAAAGTTTTCTAAATTGCGATGTTTTTTTTAAATTTTCAAACTATCTTTCCCTGTGACATACCAGATTCGGTCGTAACGTTTAGACCGAGTTTGGGGTGTTACAAATTCTACAGCTTGACTCTCTTATTTCTCCCTAGTGAAGTCGCCAAACTGTCGTAACCATTTTTTATTTTGAAAACAGGGTCGACTTTAGAAATGAAAATGGAGTCGCCACCAATCCTTTTTGAGGTGTGATCGGGTCACCTAGAGGTTGATCGTTAAAACATTTAAATTTATTAAAACGATGATTTTGGTCTACGAAATCCGAGAAAGCAGGTTCGGGAGTCGGTTACGTACGAGGAAGGATTAGCACCCTCGTAACACCCAAAATTGGTACCGAATTGATTAATTAATGTCTTAATGTCAAAAATTTTAAAAGATTTTAAAATACGATCCTCTTTATTTAAAAACTTGAACAGAACAAATTGGATACTGAGACCCGTTTATTTCGAAGAAGTAAAATGTCACATCCAGTGAGTTAGGATACGACATTTCAAAACCTCGACACTAAACTTGTCTTTTAACCCTTAAAACTCGCACATTAAAAATTTAAGAAGGATATTCAGTTATTTGGGTCAAATGAAAAATCAGAACCCAGTGAGTTAGGGCACAATTTCTCAAAACACCAATTTCAGAACATCGCCTTTATTTTTTAGAAATCCTTATCCCGAAATAACGAAATGTCACATCCAATGAGTTAGAACGCAACGTTTCGAATTTTCAAGAATAAGTTTTTATTTAACTCATATGCTTTGGTTTAAGAGAATAATTGGTTCTTTTAGATTCGATGAGAAAAATCGAAACCCAGTAAGTTAGGGTACGATTTCTTTCGAATCTTAGAACGCGGAGTGTTTGCTTATTTTGAAAATCAGGTAAAAGGTGATATGATTTTATAAATAAATGTAAAGTAAATTACAATACTAATTTGTATGACCAAATAATGGTGAAAAAAAATAAATAACAATACCAAAGGTAAAAAAAAATAAAATACAATAAAATAAAAGCGAAATAAACAAATAAAAAAAACAATAGCAAAAATAGAAGCTAAGGGTAAATAGATAAATAAATAAATACTATATATAATAATTTAAAAAAATAATAAAATAATAATAATAGTAACAAAAACACAATAATAATAATAATAATATATTAATAAACAAATAATAATAGTAAAAATAAAAATAATATTAGTAATAATAAAAATAATAGAAATAATAAAAATAGCAATAATAATATTGATGATAAAAATAATAATAATAATAACAATAATAAATATAAATAATAATAAATATAATTATAGTAATAATAATTGTCGAAACTATTTTTAAAATTTTATAAAAAAATGGGGATCGACGTTAAAAAAAACAAAATGGGAGTCGCGACTAGTCCCTTTTTTACTTAGGTGTGATTGGACCACCTTATAAAATGTTTCATTTCAAAACATTGATTTTGGTCTGCGAAATACAAGAAAACGGGTTCGGAGAGTCACATGCATTTACGAGGAAGGGTTAGCACCCTCGTAACGCCTAAAATTTGGTACCTAATTGATAATTTCATGTCCTAGTGTTGAAAATTCGAAAAGATTTTAAAATACAATTCCTTTTAAAAAATGTTTGTATAACCCGTTTTGGAATATTAAGATTCATTTATTCCATAAGGATAAAATATCACATCCAGTACTTTAGGGTGCGACATTTTAACCTTCGAAACTAAGATCGTCCCTTAATTTCCCAAAACACGAAATTAAAAGGATATTTAGTTATTTGGATGTACGAAAAACCGAAACCCAGCACATTAGGGCACAATTTCTCGAACTTCTAAACACGAAACATTGCCTTGTTTTCTGGAATCCTTATTCCGAGATAACAAAACGTCACATCCAGTGAGTTAGGACACGATAATTTTGAATTCTCGAGAATAAGTTTTTTTATTTAACTTTTAAAAGGAAAGTAATAGGTTCTTTGAACTCGAAGAAGAAAATCGAAACCCAGTAAGTTACGGTGCGATTTCTTTCGAACCATTAGAATGTAGAGTGTTTTCTTATTTTGAAAATTGGATAAAATGTAATGCGATCGTAATAAAATAGAAAATGAATTTAAAATAAAGTGTAGAACGATTTACAATGCTTGCTTATATAACAACACGACGATGATAAAATATAACAACAATAATAAAGGTAGAAATAAAATACAGTAAAGCAAAAGCAAGATAGACAAATGAAATAAAATAAAAGAGAATAGTAACAAAAATGAGGAAAAAAAATAGAATAATAATAATGAAAATGTGATAATAATAATAAAATATATTAATAAACGAAAAATAGTAAAAAATAAAAATGAAATTAATATTAGTAATAATAAGAAGAATAATAATAATGAAAATAATAGTAATGATATTGATAATAAATAAATATAATAATAATAATAATAATAATAATAATAATAAAAAAAAAGTTAATTATAAATAAAATAATAATAAGAAAAAATAGTAGTGGTAATATAATAATAATACTAAATTAGTGATAATAATTGTAATAGGCCAATTTAGCCCGGGCCCATACAAAAAATAATAAATCCAAAATAATAAAACAAAGTCCAAGTCTAGTCCAAAATATATCATTTGGCCCGATCGGAATGGCACATTACTTGAAAAGATTGAAGGTCCATCTACAAGCTTGACGTATATGGGAACACAATCTTTAAGGATATGCAATCTTAGATATGATATGCAAATCTTAGATATGATATGCAATCCTAGAAGATATAGTATGTAATCTTAGAAGATATGATATGCAATCTTAGATATGATATGCAATCTTAGAAGATATGGTATGCAATCTTAGAAGATATGATTTTGTAATCTTAGAGATTTAATTTGTAGATACCTTTTAATCTTAGCCGTTGATGTAATTGATCTGTACCGTTGGATTTGGGGAGGCTCAACTATAAATAGAGGCCTCTCCCTTCCTTGTAAAGCACACTTGAGTTTTGGGGGAAGCAATAAGAATTCTTGAGAGCATTCACTCAAATTTCTCTCATTCTTGCGTTCTTATTTTCTATGATTTGTTCTTATTTTATTCTTCATTCATCTTCGTTTTTTAAATCTTTTTCATTTATCCATTTAATTGTTTAATTATTAGTTATTCTTTTATTTTATTCGTTTATTTATTATTTTTGTATAGAGATTTATTTTATTTTCACACTTTTGCAAATTTGTATTTTATTTATTTATTCCAAATTTTTACGTGGTATTTATTTCAAGCTGTTTTATTTTATTATTTTATATATTAATTATTTCAAATAGTTTTATTTTAATTAAGTTTTTTTTTATATTATTACTTTAAATTATCTTATATATCATTCATTTTTCTTATTTTTTTATATAACGATTATTTTAAAGTGGTTTTATTTTATATCATTTTTAAACTGTTTTTATATTATCTATTTTAAGTTTTCAGTATATTTTTATTTTAAACTTATACGTATCTTTTAGGATTTGTCACATATCATTTTCTTTAAGTCATTTTGTATATTATTTATTTAGATTGATATATATATTGTTTTATATATTACTTATTTAAACTTACTTCTTATATAATATTTATTTTAAAATTTATTTATATATTATTATTTCATATATTATTTATTTATTTTTGGATTTATTTCAAACTTTTACATATATTACCTACTTTAAAATTTTTATACATGAATTTATTTTTAAGTTGCTTTTTATTGTCGATTTCAAAATCCTTTTCTTTCACATTATTTGTTTTAACATTGTCCATTATTATTTGAAAGCTTGGTACATTTTTTTTTATTTGTTTTTTAGACTTGTTTTTTTTTTTAAAAAATTTATTAATCTTTATTTATTAATGTGGCCAAATATACATTCATATTTCAAAATCCATGATTTTTCAAATTAAAAAATAAGGCAATATTCGATATTTGGGAGTTTTGAGAAAATCGTGCCCTAACTTACTGGGTTTCGATTTTTCTCATTAAGTCCAAATGATTGAGTACCCTTTTTGAAATTAAAACATATGAATTTTTAAATAAAAAACCTATTCTCGGGAATTTAAGTTGTTGTGTCCTAACTCACTGGATGCGACGTTTTGTCATCTCGAGGCAAGATTTCTAAAAAGCAAAGGATATTTGGTGTTTGAAAAATTTGAAATATCGTGCTCTAACTTACTGAGTTTTGATTTTTCTTTTAAAATCCAAATAATTGAATGTCCATTTAAAATTAAAGGACATAAGTTTTAAAAATCAAAAGGATCGTGTTTTAAAATATATTCAAATTTTTGACATTATGACATTAATTAATCAATTAGGTACCAATTTTTGTGCGTTACGAGGGTGCTAATCCTTCCTCGTATGTAACTGACTCCCGAACCCGTTTTCTTGAATTTCGTAGGCCAAAATTAATGTTTTGAAATAAAATGTTTTATAAGGTGATCCGATCACACCTAAGCAAAAAGGGATTGGTGGCGACTCCAATTTCGTTTTTAAAGTCGACCCCCGTTTTTAAAATTAACTTTAAAAATGGTTTCAACAATAATAGTAATAATAATAATATTAATAGTAAATGAAAATAATAATAAAAGTAATAGTAGAAATAAAAAAATAATATTAAAAAATAAAATAATTGTAAATATTGAGATTAATAGTGATTAAATAATGGTAGTAAAAAAATAAAACTAGCAATACTGAAAATAATAATAATAATATTCATAATGATAAATAATAATATATAAAAATAATGAATATGGTAATAATAAAATAATAATGATAATATTTATATAGAAATAATAAATAAAAAATGTTAAAACCATGACAAAATAAAAATAATAATAAAAGAAAATAAAGTAGGGACAAAATTAAACTTAAAAATGATACTTTGGGGCGAATTTTAAAAGAAATAAGTGAATTAGGGCCCCTTAGCAATGCGCGCAAAAAGTGGAGGACCAAAAGGGAAATATTCTCGCCCTCCTAAATGACACCGTGCGTTTTAGGACTAAAATGAAAACCGAAGAAAAAATAACATAAACTCAATTAAAAAACAAAATGAGAAAGGGCTAAAGCAGCAAATAACCCATTTCACAAAAAAACACGCGGATCCTTCGGGTCGGGTCAACTGCGCGCGAATCCTGGGTGAAACGACGTCGTTTTGGCCTTAAAAGTGGACCTCCAAAACTGCGTCGTACAATAGGCCCTGTATAAGTAAAAAAAAAACCAAAAAAAATTCATTTCAAACACTTTTAAAAAAAAACAAACAGGAGCTATGAGAAGCTCTCTCCCTCTCGGCCTGAGGTCTGACTCCGGTCGTTGGACCTCCGGGCTTCTGCCTCCATGCGCGCCACGTGCCATCGTCGGCACCGCCCAATACGACGGCCGGAGGTTAAAAACCTCTGCTTTTCAGCGCGAGTCGACATGTATTCCTTTTTTATATTTTAAATAGTTTTTATATATTTAAAATGCGTAGATTGAAGAGAAAAAAAAATAGAAATAAAATGAATGAAAATAAAAAAAAACCTCTGCTGTTTTATTAATCTCTATATCTTTTTTGAATATTTGCTTGTATTCTTTTGTCTCCGTGTATATATCGTATTACAGATTCTTGTAAGGCTTTTATAGCCTTCGAAATGAAAAATAAAAAGGAAATAAAAATCTTGCCCCTGTTTTGCCATATTTTGCTAATGCTCCTTCATTTTTTGTGCAGGTCAAAGGCGAGGATCTCGTGACGGAGGCTGTCCGTGCGTTGATGTCGGAGTGGCTCGCGCAGACTGCCGCGCGATGGGTGTCGAGGCTGCTAGGCTTGCTGGGGGCGCTTGCGGCGCAGTGGAAACCTAGGGTTTCCTGCGTCCGCAAGCCATCTGGGCCATTTGGGCTTAGGCCTAGTTTGGGTCAGGGTCTGTTGGGTCTATTTCAGGTCTGGGTTTTGGTGTAAGCTACGGGTTTAGTTTCGGGTTTGGGCTTCAAAGTTGTAAATGGACTAAAAATAATCTGGACTTTATTTTTATTATTTTTTTTATTCTGGTTTATTTAAGCCCGGGCATAAATGGGCTATTACAGCTGCCCCTCTTTGCTCATTGTCGTGTAGTGAGAATAGAGCAAAGACAATAAAATGACCCATTTTGCCCGGTCTTTACCAAGCTTTGACTTCTTGGTCCTTATCTTCTTCAAATGGCTCCAACTCTACTACAACTTCAACGGTATTGGAACTTCTTTTCAATAAGTCTGATGGCTTCAATCTGCTTCCTGCAACTTCATGAATGCCAGATCTACTATTTTTTGATCTGCTCCACTGCAAACTCAGGGAGATAAGATATGATGTTTTTGGTCTGCTTCCTGCAACTTCAGGAATGCCAGATCTACTGTCTTCAGTCTATTTCACTGCAACTTCAGGGAGACAAGGCTGAAAGTGTCTTTGATCTGCTTCCTGCAACTTCAGGAAGATGAGATTTGCTATCTTCAGTCTACTCCATTGCCTATACATGGAGATAAGACTTGCTGTCTTCGATCTGCTCCACTCCTGCTCAGTGGAGATAAGATCTGCTATCATTAGTCTGCTCTATTGCCGATACATGGAGATAAGACTTGCTCAAATTCGATCTGCTCCACTCCTGCTCAGTGGAGATTAAGATCTGATTTTTTCAGTCTGCTCCATTGCCAATACATGGAGATAAGACTTGCTCAAATTTCGATCTGCTCCACTCCTGCTCAGTGGAGATAAGATCTGATTTCTTCGGTCTGCTCCATTGTTAATACATGGAGATCTGATTTCTTCAGTCTGCTCCATTGCTAATACATGGAGATAAGACTTGCTCAAATTCGATCTGCTCCACTCCTACTCAGTGGAGATAAGATCTGATTTCTTCAGTCTGCTCCATTGCCAATACATGGAGATAAGACTTGTTGTCTTCGATCTACCCCACTCCTACTCAGTGGATATAAGATCTGCTATCTTCAGTCTGCTCCATTGTCGATACATGGAGATAAGACTTGCTGTCTTCGATCTGCTCCACTCCTGCTCAGTGGAGATAAGATCTTCTATGGTAAATTCAATCCGACCTACTGCAACTTTAGAGGTATAGGATTCATCATTTTAATCCATTCCACTGTAACTTCAAGGAGATGGGATTAACTGTCTTCAATCTGTTCCACTGCAACTTCAGGGAGATAAGACTTGTGACTTCAACCTGCTCCACCGCAACTTCAGGGAGATAAGGTTAGTGGCTTCAATCTGCTTCACTGCAACTTCAGGAAGATAAGATTTGCCGCTCGATCTCGTCCCACTACTACTTAGGGTGATAAGATTTACAATCTTCGACCCTTTCCACTGCTGATCAGGGAGATAGGACTGGTGAATTCACCGATGTTGCTATACTGTCCTCTGAGGGACATGTCCTGTTGACTTATGTTTATGCCAAATGATTAGGATGCTATAATCAGAATGAATCAAATGCTCCTAACTAAATGTATTATGGACGACAATTACATGAATGCAAAATGTCATGAGAATGATCCCATTTTTAAAATGTGTAATGATTAGGATGCAATGATCGAAATGAATCTAATGCTCCTAACTAACTGTATTATGAATGCGGAATGTCATGAGAATGATTTTTTTTCATATGTACAGCGATTAGGACACAATGATCGGAATGAATCAAATGTTCCTAATTAGAAGTGTGAGAATGATCCCTATTTAATGTTTGGGTTGTCATTGCTCATAGTTCATCGAGGTTCTATCACTGATGCGTTACCATGCTTTCTCGTTCAGCTGGTATCTATGATAGAAAACCCAAAGAAACAACCATATTATGGCTCAGCAAGCTTGCCCCGCTATAATTTCAGATTCCCTTCCACTGTACCTTTTGGGTCATAAAGTTTGTACCTCCCACTGCAACTTCAGGGGAATAACATTTGATTTCTTCCATCCATCCTATTACTACTCAGAGGTATGGAATTTGTATCATCTTCAATCAATTACACCATTCCCTAGGTGTAATGCCCAAATGTATGAATGCAGGGTATCATTTTTCTTTTCCTGAGAATGATCCCCTTTTACACTTGGGTTGACCTTGCTCGTCATTGGTCGAAATGGTATTACCGACGAAATGTCTTATCCAATAAAAATCCGAAGAGATAATCATCTTTCAATATTTCCAACCCTTAGGCTTGGTGAGTTCTAAACAATAGTCCTATTTTAGATTCTCGTATTATTTAGAAACATCCAAAGTAATATACGAAACTCCTTTTATGAAAGTATTATTAGTCTATTAATCGTTATTTCAATATAAAATGCTTGAAAAAGATCACAACAATGGACGAGAAAGAAATTAATCAAGAGCATAGCTCAAAACAAATAAGTTAATCAAAGCTAACCAAGCCAATAAAAAAAATGACTGAGATGCATCTTGAAAAAGAATAAAGTAAAAATAGCCAAGGCCATAAAAGAAAATTGATTGGAGTCTATCTTTAAAGAGAATAAAGTAATCAAAGATAGCAAATTCAAAAATGGGTAAGATAGAAGCTAGGTGCCCCATATATCGCAGCCTGAGCTTCTCTGTACAAACTTCTTGAGGATCATTTTGAGCTCAATACGTGTTTAGAGGATCTGGAGTACTTTGTCGATGCCTCAAGACATAGCATACTTCCTCATTGTTAATTCAAGAATAGCAAGACTACTACATGCCCTATCTTTGATCAAAATTTGAGCCGCCCTTTTCGGGTTTTCAGCTCAAAACCCCTTTGGTCTCAAAGCGCCCTTTGCGGGTTTTCGCCTCGGCCTTTTTTTTTTTTTTTTTTTTAGAATTTGATCTCAAGGTGTCCTTTGTGGGTTTTCACCTTGACCTTTCAGGTAAAATACTTCTTGTCTGAACTTGAATTTTTCAGATTGAGCAAGTCTTCGCCATCCGTTTCAGTCAACATCAATGTTCCTCTAGAACAGGCCCTACATAAGGTCCTTCCCAGTTTGGCATCTGCTTTCTTCTGAAATCCTTTTGTATGAGAAGAATCCTTCTCAATGCCAGGTCCCTATCGTGAATTTCTCTTGGGCAAACCTTTTATCATAAGCTTGTACCATCCATTTTTGGTACATTCGACCATGAATACTTTCAATCAAACTTACTGGAGGCATGTCTGCTTCATCCAATTCAATCAAAGCTTCGAGAAAAAGAATCTTAACCTCCCACGATTTCTTCCCTTTCATAAACCAATGGGAAAGATGTTGCCCCGGTGAAGGTCCCGGCCATCGTTCAAGAAACAAAGAGGGTAAATGGTGACTTCTTTATGCCAACCTTTACAAATCTCAGTCGTTTTTCCATGATTCCTATTTTTTTTCTTTCTGGCTACCTTTGTTGTTCTATGATATGGCGTCTAATCTTTGAACAGACTGCAAACTTTTGACATTGTTCTTTTTGGCATTCTTTGTCGGCGCCCTTTTTTTTGAGAATTTGATGACTATCGACTTTGTAACATTGACATATGAAGCTACTTCCACCTTCTTAGCGAAATAAATGACGACCACGACGATGAATCGATATTAGCTAAAATCTTTTGACGAGATTGGCCCCATCTCATCCATGCCCCACATATGGAAAATTTGTGAAGAGCTGAAGAAGGCACATGAATCTTGTCTCCTTAAATACGGCATAACTGATACCATTCCTTTCTATGTAGATCAACAGTGCCCGATCCTCATGTTTAGTCCGCGTCTTAGTAGCCCAGGCATGTCCTGATATGATCGTGCAAAAACATCTTTGAATTCTCAATGATGTCTCGCATTGTTTCTATGGTGAGCTGGGCTTCGATCTTCACCCCTTTTCTAGGCTCATAATATCCAATGACCCTTTATAGAGTATGGTCTTGTTTTTCATCTTGTTCTACCATTCTTATCAAATCGGAAGATAGGTTACAATCTCTGTCATCTTCAAAGTCCTGAGATCCCTCTAAACACATATCTTACTCGAAAGGAGACTCTGAGTCAGTAGTGGTGTTGCTCACATCGTTAATATCTGGAGCCCTATTGTAGGCTCAAAAGAAGATTCTAAAGAATAAATGATTCAAAGAATGGTTATTTGTATGATATGATCATGAATGACTAAAAGAATATTTGAAAGAAAGTCTAAAAAATAAAAGAATCTATACATGGAAAGAATAAAAGAATATTTGTTCAAAAAGATGCATATCATTGAGATAAACATTTTGGACACGAGCCTATTTTACAAAAGGATTCTTATTGCCTTTAGGCTTAAAGCAACAAGCGTGTTTTGAATATTACTCTAGATTAGCTCTAAAAATACAGGGATCTCTTCCACAGTCCCATTATTCAAAACACTCCAAGTACTCAAGAGCTTGGAAACCTCATTCCCTGGTTCCCTCATCACTTTTGATTTCTTCAAGGAGTCGCAACTCTCTTGTATCCTCCTTCAATTATCGCATTTACTACCTCGTCAAAGTGATCAGGTTCTGATGAATCGTCGAACTTCACAATTTCCATTTTGATGAACCTTTCGACCAACTTTTTAAACGTAGTACAGTTTTCAATTGAGTGACCCGTTATTCCCGCATGGTACTCGCATTGGGCATTCTCATTATACCACTTTGGGAACAGAGGTTGCACAAGTTCCGAGTAGGACGGAGACACCACATACACATCAAAAAGATTTTGATACAGCTCCTTATATGTCATCGGGATGGGTGTGAACTGGAGCTTTTATGTATTTGGCCTCGAGTTGGGTTCCTGCCTTGAAGAGCCTTGATAGCCAGTGGTCACAGCCTTCGGCTGGCCTACGATGACTGATTTGGGATGCATGCTCAAGGTACTCACTTTATTTTCCTTATTTCTCGGGGCTGATCTTTTGGCACTTTCTCCCGTGTCTATCCTCCCACTCCTTACCGTATTTTCAATCATCTCGCCAGACATTACCATATCTGAAAAGCTTATGGTGGCGCTTCCCAACATATGGTTAATGAATGAGGCTTTTAAAGTATTGATGAAAAGTATCGTAGTTTCCTTTTCTAAGAGTGGTGGCTGAACTTGCATGGCAACTTCCCTCCATCTTTGCGCATACTGCCTGAAACTTTCATTTGACCTCTTTTCCATATTCTGCAGTATGATTCTGTCAGGCGTCATGTCTGTGACATGATTGTATTGCTTCATGAAGGCTTGGGATAGGTCTTTCCAAGAACTAATCCTAACACGGCTGAGTTGATTGTACCACTTGGACGCTGCCCCTACCAAACTATCTTGGAAACAATGAATCAGAAGTTGATCATTGTTAACGTAGCCGGTCATCCGTCTACAGAATATGGTAATATGAGCTTCAGGGCAGCTGGTCCTATTGTACTTCTCGAATTCTGGCATTTTAAACTTATGAGGAAGCACCAAGTCTGGAACCAAGCTTAGGTCTTTAGCATCAATTCCATGATGATTATCAGCATTTTCCAAGGCCTTGAACTTTTCTTCCAACCATCTGCAATGATCTTCTAACTACCTTGAATATTCAGTCCTTATTCCCTCTTTTTCTGCTATGTCTAAGTCAGGGATGACAGGATTAGCAGAGTGATCTCCTAGGTTGGATCCTATGCCAACTTGGAAGTTCATGGGCTATCCAGTGTTATTTTGCCCTTGTTGAGGCCTAATTGTGACATATGGCCTTCGGGGATACTCTTCAAGTTGTACTTGTGTATGCGGAGGAGTAAAATCCGGAGGAAAGTCCTCATTATCTTCAGCATTAACTATGGGACCCTTTCCTTTGTCCATTTCCCCGTTCAGCATCTGAGCCATTTGAGCCATCATATTTCTTTGGGCTTCCAGCATTTGGTCTCTCATCTCCTGTTGGAGCTTTGCTAATTGCTCTTGCATCTGGTCTTGCATGTCTCTTTGAATTTGTTCAAGTCTTTGATCAATTTTCTTAGTCTTGGCACGTGTACCGTAACGGTGTTCAGTTTTTAGATTTTTCTTTCCCTCTTTCTCTCTCTGTTATAATTTCAACTAATTAGACTCTTTCTATGGACTTAGATACATATGATGTGATGTAATGCAAATGAATGAATGCAAAGAAAGAGAGGCGTTGATTTTGAATTCAATTCCATTAGAAAAACTTTTCTAGAAAGCAAATTTCTTTACATAAAACGGATTACATATGCGGCCTTGCCCTCATATTCCAAGCAAAAATATCAATCCCCTTCTTCGCAAAGGTCAAATCTTGCAAACTTCTAATAGATGCCTCCACTAGCTTTTTTTTGCTTGATCTGGGCCGCGACTCACTGCTCACTTATTTTCATAATGCTCGTTAGCCTCTTCAAGAAAGCCGAGACGTGGTGATTCCCGAATAGTCTTTGTCGGCTTGAATCCTTGGGCAATAAAGTCTTGTATTCCTTCACGAACTATCAGTCTTCTCTCGTTGTGTTTACTTGGGCCATATTCGGACGACCGTATTATAATCCACTTTATCAAGAAATCCATTTTCTCATGACAAACTCTTCTATTTAGTAATCTAATTTGAATCAACACCTATTTTCTATGATGTGAATGCAATGCAATCAAAACAAAAGAGAACACGTTAGCACAAAAGAAATAAATAACAAAATAGGGCACCTATCTGGGTGACCACTAGGGTTTGACATAGTTCTACCTAGGGTAAGCCCTTAGGTTTTCTACATGTGGTTCAGCTCTAAAGTTAAGGTACCCGAACCAGCAGATTCCTCGATCCTCATCCATTATAGGCTCATACGGACCGAGTTCAGTTCAGGGGAATACATTTCCCTATGGCTATGCGGAGGTGAAAACCTCACGAAGACATAGGTACGGATGTATCTCGGAAGCAGTCCACTAGCCCATGCGGAGGTGAAAACCTCACGAAGGCATAGTTTCTCACTCCCACTTAAGGGTGCGACCACAACGGCCATGTAATGCAATGTGTTCAAGAAAATAATAATCATATGTTCAAAATAAAATTTTTAAATTTTCAAATCAAATTTTCAAGTTTTCGACAAAGGACAGAAAATAATCAATTTTACGGCTTGACTCTCTTATCAGTCCCCAGCGGAGTCGCCAAGCTGTCGAAACCATTTTTAAAATTTTATAAAAAAACGGGGATCGACGTTAAAAAAATAAAAATGGGAGTTGCCACCAATCCCTTTTTACTTAGGTGTGATTGGACCACCTTATAAAACGTTTCATTTCAAAACATTGATTTTGGTATGTGAAATACAAGAAAACGGGTTCGGGAGTCCGTTACGTACGAGGAAGGGTTAGCACCCTCGTAACGCCCAAATTTTGGTACCTAATTGATAATTTCATGTCCTAGTGTCGAAAATTCGAAAAGATTTTAAAATACAATTCCTTTTAAAGAATGTTTGTATAACTCGTTTTGGAATATTAAGATTCCTTTATTCCATAAGGATAAAATATCACATCCAGTACGTTAGGGTGCGACATTTTAACCTTCGAAACTAAGATCGTCCCTTAATTTCCCAAAACACGAAATTAAAAGGATATTTAGTTATTTAGATGTACGAAAAATCGAAACCCAACACGTTAGGGCACAATTTCTCGAACTTCCAAACACGAAACATTGCTTTGTTTTCTGAAGTCCTTATTCCGAGATAACAAAACGTCACATCCAGTGAGTTAGGACACAATAATTTTGAATTCTCGAGAATAAGTTTTTTATTTAACTTTTAAAAGGAAAGTAATAGGTTCTTTGAACTCGAAGAAGAAAATCGAAACCCAGTAAGTTAGGGTGCGATTTCTTTCGAACCCTTAGAATGCTGAGTGTTTTCTTATTTTGAAAATTGGATAAAATGTAATGCGATCGTAATAAAATAGAAAATGAATTTAAAATAAAGTGTAGAACAATTTACAATGCTTGCTTATATAACAACACGACGATGATAAAATATAACAACAATAATAAAGGTAGAAATAAAATACAGTAAAGCAAAAGCAAGATAGACAAATGAAATAAAATAAAAGAGAATAGTAACAAAAATGAGGAAAAAAAATAGAATAATAATAATAATGAAAATAATAGTAATGATATTGATAATAAATAAATATTATAATAATAATAATAATAAGAAAGTTAATTATAAATAAAATAATAATAAGAAAAAATAGTAGTGGTAATATAATAATAATAATACTAAATTAGTGATAATAATAGTAATAATAATATTAATAGTAAATGAAAATAATAATAAAAGTAATAGTAGAAAAATAATATTAAAAATAAAATAATAGTAAATATTGAGATTAATAGTGATTAAATAATGGTAGTAAAAAAATAACACTAGCAATACTGAAAATAATAATAATATTCATAATGATAAAAAATAATAATAATAATAATATATATATATATAAATAATGAATATGGTAATAATAAAATAATAATGATAATATTTGTCGAAACCATTTTTTGTTTGAAAAACGGGACGACTTAAAAAAGAAAAACGGAGTCGCCACCAATCTTTTTTTTTGAAGTGTGATTGGGTCACTTTGAAAAACATTTTGGTCTACGAATTTTAAAAAAATGGGTTCGGGAGTCGGTTACGCACGAGGAAGGATGAGCACCCTCGCAACGCCCAAAATTGGTACCTTATTGATTGATTAATGTCCTAATAGCGAAAATTGGAAGAGATTTTGAAATATGAATCCTTTTAAAAAAATGTTTGGATAACTTGAATTGGATATCAAAACTCTCTTGTTTCGGAAAGTCGAAATACCACATCCAGCACGATAGGACACGATGTTTCAAACCCTCGATACCAAGATCATTTCATGATTTCCAAAATTCAGGTGTTACAGTTTGAAAAGGGTATTTCACTATTTGGCCAAACTAAAAACCGAAACCCAGCACGATTGGGCACGATTCCTTGAATTTCCAATCATGAAATATTGCCTTTATTTCAGAAAATCCGGTCAAAATCTCTGAAGGATGTTTGATCATTTGGACGCATAGAAAATCGAGACCCAGCACGATTGGGCACGAATCTCTCGAACTTCCAAACACGAAACATTGCCTTTGTGTGTTTCTTGTGTAAATCGTAAAAACGAAAAAAACAAAATCCCCCTTCTACACTGTTTTGCTTGACTTTTATAGTCTATTTTACAACCGATTTCTTTCTAATTTGCAGTGCACGTGATGGAGAGGACTCTCTCACGGACGTGGTGGACGTGGCTTAGTGGCGTGGGTGCGCATGACACGGAGGTCTGCTGCGAGGGTCTTGGCGCTACTCATAGCTAGGATTTTTGTTTTCTGTTTTGGGTCTAATGATTTGGGTAGTGGGCTAGGCACTTGGGCTTTGATTTGTTTAGTAATTAGGTCTTTTATTTATTCTGATTTGGGCCCCGAGCTCTAAATTGGGCCTTACAATATTTATATAGAAATAATAAATAAAAAATGTTAAAACCATGACAAAATAACAAAAATAATAAAAGAAAATAAAGTAGGGACAAAATTAAACTTAAAAATGATACTTTGGGGCGAATTTTAAAAGAAATAAGTGAATTAGGGCCCCTTAGCAATGCGCGCAAAAAGTGGAGGACCAAAAGGGAAATATTCCCGCCCTCCTAAATGACACCGTGCGTTTTAGGACTAAAATGAAAACCGAAATAAATTATCGGGCAAAAATTAAAAAATAACATAAACTCAATTAAAAAAACAAAATGCGGAAGGGCTAAAGCAGCAAATAACCCATTTCACAAAAAACACGAGGATCCTTCGGTCGGGTCAATCAAGCAGCGAATCTGGGTGAAACGACGTCGTTTGGCCTTAAAAGGGGACCTCCAAAACGGCATCGCATAATAGGCCTATATAAGTAAAAAAAAAAAAAAAAAAATTCATTTCAAACACTTTAAAAAAAAAAACAAACAGGAGCTCTGAGAAGCTCTCTCCCTCTCAGCCTGAGGTCTGACTCCGGTCGTCGGACCTGCTGGCTCGCCTCCGCGCGCCACGCGCCGTGCGTCGTCGCGTATTTGCCTAATACAAATGACCAGGAGGTTAAAACCTCTCGCTTTTATTGTAGTCGATGTGTATTCCTTTTTATATTTTTAAATAGTTTTATTATATTTAAAATGCGTAGATCGAAGAGAAAAAAAATAGAAATAAAATGAACGAAAATAAAAAAAAACCTCTGTTGTTTTATTAATCTCTGTATCTTTTTCGAATATTTGCTTGTATTCTTTTGTCTCTGTGTATATATCGTATTACATATTCTTGTAAGGCTTTTATAGCCTTCGAAATGAAAAATAAAAAGGAAATAAAAATCTTGCCCCTGTTTTGCCATATTTTGCTACTTTTCCTTCCTTTTCTGTGCAGGTCAAAGGCGAGGATCTCGCGACGGAGGCTGTCCGTGCGTTGATGTCGGAGTGGCTCGCGCAGACTGCGGCACGATGGGTGTCGAGGCTGCTAGGCTTGCTGGGGGCGCTTGCGGCGCAGTGGAAACCTAGGGTTTTCGCGCGTCCATAAGCCATCCAAAACCATTTGGGCTTAGGTCTAGTTTGGGTCAGGGTCTGTTGGGTCTATTTTAGGTCTGGGTTTTGGTGTAAATGGGCTACGGGTTTAGTTTCGGGTTTGGGCTTCAAAGTTGTAAATGGACTAAAAAAAATCTGGACTTTATTTTTATTATTTTTTTATTCTGGTTTATTTAAGCCAGGGCATAAATGGGCTATTACAATAATATATATAAAAAAATATAGTGGTAATAATAAAAATAAAAATAATAATACTAATGAATATAATAATAATAAAGTTAATTAAAAATAAAAAATAATAGTAGTAGTAATATTAAAATAATAATTATAATAGTAAAATAATAGTAATACTAAATTAGTAATGGTAATAATAATATATATATATATAAATAATAATAAAAGTAATAGTAAAAATAAAAATAGTATTAATAACAAAATAATAGTAATAATATTAGAATTAATAGTAATAATAATAATAAATAATAGTAGTAAAAATAGAAATAATAATACTAGTAATATCAAAAGTAATGATAATAATAATATTAATAATAATAAAAATAATGGAATAATGACAGTAATAGCAAAAATAATAAAAGAAAATAAAATAAAGGACTAAATTAAACTTAAAATAAAAATTTGGGGCAAATCTAAAAAAAAATAAAAAGAAAAAGACCTATTCGAACGCGCGAATAACAAGGAGGGACTAAAGGGGAAAATATCCCCTCCCTCCAAAACGCTGCGTTTTATAAAGGACCTAATTGAAATCAAAATAAAATATAGTGCCAAATTAAAAAATAAAAAAAACCTGATTATAAATTCATAAAAAAGTGGAAGGGCTAAAAGTGCAATTAGCCCTTCCGTAGAAAACACGCTGATCCTGGGACCGGGTCGGGTCAGCGCGTGGGTTGTGGCTTAAACGAAGCCGTTTTGTGCCCAAATGCACGGCCTAAAAACGACGCCGTTTTCAATCCGTATATAAGGCCAAAATTTTTGAAAAAATTTCATTCTCCATTCTGTTTAAAAAAACAAAGGGGCTCTCTAAAATTCTCTGCCCAGGCGATTTCCGATGGGGCTCCGGTGGAACTCTGGCGATCACCGCCACCGTCCACCACCGTTGGCGCCGCCGTGCACGGCGGCCAGAGAGCGAAAACAGGTATATTTTCCCCTTTTTTCTTTATATTGTATTTATATACGTATATATAATCTAAAAAAATAAAAGAAAATCTTTATGCAGGTAGAACAGTTTCGAAAAAAAGAAAAAATAGAAGAAAATGTGTAAAACCTTGGCTGATTTCTGTATTGATCTCGTATCTCTAAAAATCCTCCCTTTTTACAAGTGATGCTTCGGCCTTTTTATAGCCGAATGAAATCGAAAGTAAAAATAAAATAAAATGAATACAATCTGTTTTCTCCGTTCTTTCCGTGCTGTTTCTGTTGCTTTTCTGTTTTGTAGGTGAACTACTGGGGTGACGTGGAGAGGCTGGCGTGGGCTGCGGTGCACGTGTGGGATTCGGCTGCTGCGGCGCTGGTAGTTCCAGAAACCTCTAGGGTTTCTGGAAGGGTTAAAAGTTTTGGGCCATTTGGGCCTTGCAATGTATTGGGCTAATGTAAATTAAAAATGGATTGTTTATTGGACTATACTGTTTTTGGGTTTTTTTAATTTTGGTTAATGTTTAATATCAGGCCCGGGTAGAAATAGGCTCTTAAAATGCTTGTAGTGTAATTGGTATGAATATTATCTATTGGTTAAAATATGCAGTCCCTCTACTTTGATAAAATTTAAGTTTTAGTTCATATATTTTTTATTTAAAAATTTCAATATAATCATTAAAATTGTAAATATTTTCCATAAAAAATTGTTAATTTGCTATATTGGTTAGGTTGCCTTTATGCAACATGGCATACGATTGACGAAAAATAAACATATTATACTAATAGATTTCAACGATAAGAATGATTGAACTAGGATTTTTGAATTGAAAAAGTAAGATAATTAAATTTTTAACAGGATTAAGTTTCAAATTCTATAGAAGTATGAGGACTAACGACATATTTTCTCAAAGTAGTTATTCGAACGAACCCAATAACTAATTATTTATATTCTGTAAATTCGTTAAGAAATTTATTATAAATATTATTAACTAATAAACAACATGTGAAATAACACGTCACACAATAAATAGACCTGATACAACTCACAGCTAAAAGCGAAAAATGTGGCTTTATAGAACATGCAATAAGAATAAAAAAGTTTTAATAAAATATCAATCGGTTGATTTGGTCAATCTCTTAAAGACTAATATCCAATCTCTTTTTATTAAAAACATAACTCTATTTAAACATAAATATTCACATGTTGTGGTGACTGAATGTAGCTTTAAGTGTTCGACAAAATACGTTAGCGAACAAATATGATTATAAATAAATATTTATATTTAAAATACTATATACGAGAAATAAATTAAAAAAATAAAATTATGAAAAACCAGAAATCGAATAAAGAATCGAGTTTTATAAAATGTTAAGGCTTGTTTTACACAGTTTCCTAAAGACAGATTCGACTGCTCCTACGATACTTGGAGAAACGTTGGTCGACTATCTCCTAGGATACAACAATACGATGATCAAAGCAGTAGTACCTCTGCTGTGATCAACGAACAAACATTGCCTTCTTCTATCACCAAAACATTAGAAAATATGGAGAGGAAAAGAGAAGAATTTTGGAGAGCAAAATAAACTTGGTGTGAGTGAGTGCGTGTCCAAAAAATTCTAAAGAATTCTTAGATTTTTATAGGCATTCAATATGGAGGAATTTTAGAAATATCCATAAATAAAGATCAAAATCTGTATTAAAGGAGCAATTAAATCAATTTGACTGGAATCAAATAAAATCAGGATATATGTCATTTTAAATGTTTACAGGCATAGATAGAGATATGTTTAAGGCTGAAAATGTTGTATTCTCGGTGGCTGATAGAAAAGGCAACGAGATGGCAACTTCCTTGGCAATTGCTGGCATTAATAGGGAGAAAATGTTTAAAGCTTGGTAGTGAGATTTTAGTATTGTTGCTATTTTGATGTTGTAATGTTGGTATGCAACTTTTTTAATCTGCTGAAATTCTGTATTTCTGTTTGCTGTTCTGTTTGTCTTTTGACAACAGCACAGTTCGAATGTTGCAAAAAAAAAAAGTCCTTTTAAATCATATTTTGTATATATTTGTTGAGAAAAATAAATTTCGTGTTGGGCTAAAATATTCAAAAGCCCAATTTTAACTTGAACAGTTGAAACATTTTGCGTCAACCACGTCGTGCAAATGTGCCCTAACCTTGTTGTGTTTAGATCTGCACCCCCCTTACGCACAAAGTAGAGTTTCAAGTTTAGTTATTCAATCACCTTTCAAGTGGATTCTCATATATATAAACATCTCACACTTGATATTTAACCAATGTGGAATCTAAGTTTTCCTTTTCCTCAATTATATTCACAAGTAGCTTACTTTGAGCATCAATTTCTCATTCATCAATCAACCATTTTGAGCACATAATATACTGTTGTAAAGGTCTCATGGAGTAGAATATAAAACCATAGTTTTATGATTCAACTCTCCACCTTTACCAATCGAGAATATATCTCAAAGTTTTTCAAAAATTACAATTTTTCCAACACTAAGATACATTTGTTCTTTCGTAATTAATTGGACAACATCTAAACTACATTACACTAATATAATCAACTTATTTAAGTAATAGCAAATTAATTGATTTAACTTTTTAAAAGCTAATAAAGTTTTTATACTATGGTAAAAATTGAGATACGGATTTTCTTTTAGATTATTTTGGATTTAAGTTTATTATGTCTAGATTTTGTTAAGATTTATTCTCGTTTAAATCCAGATAATATTTTAGGTTTTAGTCTATTATATTTTACATTAAATTGATTCTGGTTATATATTATTTGTAATTTGTATTGTAATTATACTAGGGTTATAACTGTACTTATTAATCATACATATATTGTTTATGATACTGTACTGGGAATAAATCATATTAGGATCATTTTAAAAAGCATAGTTTTTAGGCATTAATAAAATAGTACCACGTCATTAAATTTTAAATATAACAAAATATTATTATACACTATCTATATCCAATATCTTCTCCAACTTAATTTAACTTTAATTAAATTACTTAAAGTAATTAATTTTTTAAATTATAAAAAAAACGTCTTTTTTTCTTTTACAAAATTTAATCATTTTTTTCCATAAGTTAATATTTTTTATTTTTGTGCAACCATTTTTTTAAAAAAAAATAGTAATTTTTGTGCAATTTTTCCATGTCATTGACACATAATTTTGATAATTATTTTACCTTGAACTCGAATCCTGAACCTTAAACCTTGAACCCCAAACCCCGAGATTCAAGGTTTGGGTTTGAGGTTATGGGCTACGTGTTTAAGGTTTGAGGTTCTAAGTTTTAAGTTCAGGGTTTGGGAATCTAGATTCAATGTAAAAAATTACCAAAATTATGTGTTAATAACATGGAAAAAATTGTTAAAATGTTATTAAATAATTGGAAAGGGACCATGAATAATGTGGTGAGAAGGGTCCATAAAATAATTTCTCTATGGATGAGTGTATAATAATAATTTCATGTCTTTAAAATTTGATAATGTAAAAAAATTTTATATTAGTGCCTAAAAACTTTAATTTTTAAGATCATCATTGTAAGTTATTCCTTAATCTAAATTTATATTACTATTTTAATTAAATAAATTTATTTTAATCGACAAGGAATGAAAGCGTCGCAATTTTTATGATTATTCATTTACTTATTCGGAGAATATTTACGGTAAAAAAATTAAGCGCTACTACCTCTAGTGAATATCCTAGTTTTTTTTTTAAAAAAAAAAAAACCATTATCGTATATTGAGATATTATTGAGAATTGGATTTCTGTGAATTTTTTAAAATGTAATATAAATATTATTTGTACCAAAAATACAGTCATATAATAATTGATGCAAAGTTTGCCACTGGAATTTGCATATTGTACCGTCTGTATTTTTCTCTATGTTATGGAAATATGTCATTTGTCTCTTCATCTTAGGAATTTAAATTGCCATAAAGAATATCACATTATGTTTATACATCACAATTATAGACGTAATTACCACAATTAATCGTGTGATTAATTATTATTGTTTATGGGTCAAAGGTGACGTTAACTCATGATTTAAATCAATAATGGATGGAACTAATTATTTTATAAAATAATATTTTAATAAATTCGAAAAAGTAAATGATTAATTCATCGGTGATCCTCAAATTATAACTTTAGTTATATTAGTCGAGAGCTAAAGCCTCGAGCTCTCACAAACAGTAGCTTGGAAGGCCCCAAATCTCTCAAGTGCATATATACGTGCGATGTGATGACTAAGTTGCATGTACCCAACAAAGAGTTAAAAATATAATCTTATCGAATTAAGGACGCATACTTCAACTAATATTTATGCGTTGATCTCCACTTGTCGTCAAGAACAATGACTATAGACACAGCTAGGGGCTCAAGGATAAAGAAGAAACATGTTTACCACTACATATACACTTAACAACATTATTTCAAGCTTTCATCCTCATTCTTCCATTGACTCTCTTATCTCAGTGTTGGAAAATTTGGACATCACATATATAATAAGGATAATTACATGTTATTATTTACTATCATGATAGGTTAGCCCAAATTAAAAGTGATCTAATTTAGTTAAAATTTTATTGAGCTTTTAATTATTAAATAAAGTATGGGTCAAATATGTGTAGATACTCTTCTAATCAAATTCTAATTAATGATGGGCTAATTAGAATTTGATTAGAACTAATATGCTAAGGTTATAAATATTAGGGTTATGGTCCCCAAATTATACACAAGATATCTTTTCTAATATCTCATCATTAGGAAAGAGAGAGAGCAAATATTCTCTAAATTTCTTGTGTGCTAATTTGGAAGATCAAATCCCCAAAATCCGGTAAAACTACAAGGAATTCATGGATTCAGCATGCGCTCCGCATCTAGTTTTATTCTTCATTTATTCTTGATGATTTGACATGATAGATCCTGGTTTATTAAGTTTTATTTTAGATTTATTTTACAAATCTAACAAGTGGTATCAGAGCTTTGTCATGTTGAATCATTGAGAATGAATTGATTCTTTATGGATTTGATATTTTAATTATATATTATGTTGAATCTTTGAGATTCCTGATAAATTTTTGGGTTTTGATTCTTTAAATAAAATTTTAAAGTTTTAAATAAAGTTTTAAGGTTTTAATTTTCGTATAACTGGAAAGATTTACAGTTTTAATTGAGAATTAAAAAAAACTGAGGATTTTATGTTGTTTATATAATTTTAATAAATATTTAAAAAGCTGTGTAGGTTTGGGTTCATTAGAAACTTTTTTATGATATATATTTGATTATATCAATAGATGGATTGTTAATCTGCTAATCGCTTGTTTTACAGTTTTACGGTTTTATATATATATATATATATATATACATATATATATATATATTGTTTTGGAGACACTTTAGTAATTATGTTCAGGATTTTACATGATGATATATGGTTGGTAAAAGAAATTGCTTCAGGTAAAGTGTCTTTTATATACCGATTGTTTATCAATGAATTCATTATATATGTTGAATCTTTAAGATTGATGGTAATATTTGTTAGTTTTAATTTTCTTTTTATCGATTCAATTTTAGGGTTTCATTATAATCTTTTTTTTAATTCGAATCCGGTTCAACAATTGTACAATTGAATTCAATTTTTATAATCATTAATTCTTGAATTCAATATATAGTTGATAGAATATATTATTTATTATTGAGTTTATATGCTTATTCTTCTCATACTATTCAGTTTAAACATATATTTTGAATTTGGATTTACTTGGGATATCTAAGGCAAGTCGATCAAGGTTATATTTTTATGGTTAAATTATAATGAAATTAGATTTTGATGCAAATTGATGTTAATCATATTATGTGTTTAAATAATTTGGTTTTAAGATTTTGGCATCTTATGGTTCTAAATATTTGGTTAAATTATGATGATTTATTGTATGAATTGTGAGATATGCCAACTATTGTGATTTTGTTTTTGAGATTTATTGGCTTGAAAATATTTTTCAAGTATTCATGTGAATATTTGTTTAATCATAAATAAAACTTTGGATTTACATGGTAAATTTAAGGTAAGTTTTTCTATTTGATTATGGATACATGTATATGCATGAATTGCTTTGGTATTTTTATCCATGCCAAAATTATGAATACATGTGCTTGTTAATTAGTTGGCTTTGAACCACTACATTATTTCTGTTTGTGTTTTGATATATATGGTTTTGGAACAAAAAAGAAATAGTCAAAAATTAAAGTTTTCGGTTTTTATTGCATTATTAAGACAACCTTATTTTGGGTTATTTCGGAGTTTATAAAGCAATAAAAAAATATAGTTTTGACATTTGACTATTGGAGAAATTTTAATTTTGAACATTGGTATGTTTATATATATTTTCTAAAACAACTTAATTGAAGCAATAAGTCACCAAAGTGATTTCTTTTTTGTATAAATTATTTTGTTTTAAAATATAAAAGGTTGTGTGCATGTAACTTAAGTTATGTTAATATTGATCGGCCCAAATGAAGGTTAATAATATTACATGTGCAACTATGGTGATAAACATGTGACGATTATTCGGTTTTACATGTGAGTAATAAATCGGCCTAAAGGAAGATTTATTGTTCGACATGTTCTTATTGTCAATGTTTGATTACTACACCAAGATATCACTTACAAGTTAATATTTTGTCCAAAGATAAAATATTAATGGAGTGTTAGATATCTTAAGATGAGGTTTACCTTTATTCAAATTATTTTAGTTTAAATTTGAAGTCTTATGTGAGGTTATTTTTGGTTTATGATTTATTCAACTATTATTATATTTGCCAACATCATTGTATGTTGTTTTGGGATAAATATATATACTATTATATACTATTATATTTTAATTTGATTGAAAAATGAAATTAAAAGAGATATTTTGAAACAAATAAATTCATATTTTGGCTTTCAATTAAGAATGTCTAATATTTTAAATAAATTAGTTGAAATAAAATGTCGCCAAAGTGACCTCTTTTGTGTAGATTAGTTTATTTGAAATATCAAGATGATTATATGTTTTTGTGATTCATGCGTTTATTAATTGACCCAAAGGTAAGTTAATATTTGACAGAATTTCAATGACATCTGTGGTGATAAATGTGTGACAATTATAAGGTATTTTATGTGAGCAATAAGTTAGTCCAAAGATTAATTAATTGTTTGACATAATTTATTGTCAATGTTTGATTGCTACAACAAGAGTACCGCTTACTGTTAATATTACTGTCCAAAGACTTGATATTAATGTTGTGTTTGGTATCTTGAGATGGGATTAGCCATTATCCTGAATTTATTGTTTACTTATGAATATTGATGTGAGCTTATTTTTATTTATTTTTTGTTCTATATTCAGCTAATTCATATTCTACTGCCACAATATCTACTAATATAAATTCTATACCCATGCTTAATGGGACTAAATGAATGGAAAAGGCACTTATTTATCTTTGCTTTGGTTGTATGAACATAGACCTTGCACTAAGGGAAGAACTACTTGCACCTCTCATCATGGAAAGCACCCCCAATATTAAAAGGGATTTTGAGAGGCGGGATAGTTCAAATTGCAAGAGTCTAATGATCATGAGGCTCACCATTTGAAGCCTTTAGAGGCATAGAATCGAAAAGATTTCTCGGGCCAAGGTTTCCTTGACGAATTAAGAAACGTTTTGCTAAAAACGATAAGGTTGAAATGACATCACTTCTGACTTCTTTGATGTCTATAAAGTTAAGAGTTAAGGAAATTCTGAGCAATCTAAAGGCTATGAGTTTTATGGTCCCATAATAAGGAATATTTTTGAGGCAGGAGGCGCAACATTTTTGAGGATGTTGAGTTTGGGGGAGAAATAAGGTTAGAGACATTGCTTTTGAGGAGGAATTGGATTCTAACTCAGTTCCTACTATCACTTTTGACGATGTTCAGGTTCTTATACCTATCATTGATCAAGAAGTGAATCCAGAATCTCTGCAAGACAATGTTGAACAACTCCCCATTCAAAATGAGATAATTGTTCCAGAAGAACAAACTCAACAACCTCAAGAACAAGTGCCATTAAGGAGGTCCACAAGAGAAAGGAGAAATGCTATTCCAGATGATTATGTTGTATTTCTCTAAGAACATGATGATGATAATGGAATGATGGAAGATGATCTAATCAACTTTCATCAGGCCATGAAAAGTTTTAATTCTCAAAAGTGGATTAATGCATAGAAGATGAGTATAAGTCTATGCGAGACAATAAAGTTTGGGAACGTGTCCCATTACCTGAAGGTGCAAAACCAATTGGTTGTAAATGGATATTTAAAACCAAGAGGGATGCAAATGTTAATATGGAGAGGTATAAGGTGCGTCTTGTAGCTAAAGGATATACTCAGAAAGAAGGTGTTGATTTTATAGAGACTTTCTCTCCAGTTTCATTGAAAGACTCCTTTAGGATAATCATGGCGCTTGTTGCTCATTTTGATCTTGAGTTACATCAGATGGATGTTAAGACTGCGTTTCTTAATGGCGACATTGAAGAAATAATTTATATGGTGCAACTAGAAAATTTTAAGTCAGAAGACTCAAAGAATATGGTTTGCAAATTGACAAAATCCATCTATGGACTCAAACAAGCTTCCCGTCAATGGTACCATAAGTTTCATCAAATAATTGTCTCGTTTGGTTTTGAGATAAATATTGTTGATGATTGTGTGTATCACAAATTCAATAGGAGTAAGTACATATTTCTGGTTCTATATGTTAATGACATACTACTTATTAATAATAAGTATAGCCTCAATCAATACCCTAAGAATGATTTTAAAATTACAAAAATGCATTAGATTTTTTTTTTACATTTTAGCAGTGGAAAGTCTAATGTACGTTCAGGTTTGTATACATTGGAATATTGTGTACACTATTGGGATGTTAGGCAGATATTTTAAGCAACCCTGATTTGGACCATTGGATAGCATCCAAGAGGGTTATAAGGTATTTTCAGAGAATAAAAGATTACATGCTCACATATCGGAGGTCTAATCAGTTAGAGATCATCAGGTATATAGACTCCGATTTTGATGGAATATGGATATAAGATTTTTTTCACTAAGGTGCAAATTGTGAAAACAAATTGCAATCTTTTATTCCAATAGTAACAGGAGCACATCAAAGTAAAAACACGTAGACTTTAAGTTCTTGGTTGTTAAAGTAAAAGTTCAGAGTGGTTAGGTGCTTATAAAGCATATTAGGACAAACTCCATGATTGCGGATCCGCTTACTAAGGAATTACACATAAGGTTTTATAAGAGCACACTGCTCATATGGGTGTAATGTCATTTAAAGGATATTTGGTTTTAATGGGAGTTTGTATTTTTAAATGCTTGTATGTTATAGACACATTTTCAGTTATTTCAGTTTAAAGATATTAAGTTTATTTTCTGCAGAAATAAAGTTTATTTGGTTTATTCACACTCTGATTTTGGTAAGGTTTGATCTCACTAAGGAGGACCAGTTGGAAATAGACATGTTTAGATCATATTGCATGCAATTTCCATGCTACACATCCATACTTGATCTATGTCATTTGGTTGTGTTAATATACGTGATCATGGATGGATTTAGTTACGATATATGTAACGAAAGTGCCTTGGTTCTATGTTAACATAATTAATGGACGAGATTGTTCGGAATACCTTTTGGATATGATAGTAAAATTTTGAGCTCATAAGGTTATATAATGACATGTAATTATAAAGTAATTAGTATATATATGTGGTCCAAGTGGGAGATTGTTGGAAAATTTGAACATCACATATATAATAAGGATAATTACATGTTATTATTTACTATCATGATAGGTTAGCCCAAATTAAAAGTGATCTAATTTGGTTAGAATTTTATTGGGCTTTTAATTATTAAATAAAGTATGTGTCAAATATGTGTAGATACTCTTCTAATCAAATTCTAATTAATGATGGGCTAATTAGAATTTGATTAGAACTAATATGCTAAGGTTATAAATATTAGGGTTATGGTCCCAAAATTATACACAAGATATCTTTTCTAATATCCCATCAATAGGAAAGAGATAGAGCAAATATTCTCTAAATTTCTTGTGTGCTAATTTGGAAGATCAAATCCCCAAAATCCGGTAAAACTACAAGGAATTCATGGATTCAGGTACGCTTCCGCATCTAGTTTTATTCTTCATTTATTCTTGATGATTTGACATGATAGATTATGGTTTATTAAGTTTTATTTTAGATTTATTTTACAAATCTAACACCCAGAACATAAACTCTATTATAAACTCGAAGCTTAGAACTAATCTTTAATCTATCTCCATCTAATGGAGACATTAGCGATCCATATTTTAAATTAATTCATAAACTCTAAAATATTTTATTTGAATCTTTAAAGTATTAGTATCACATCAATTAAGCCATTTCGTTAGCTCAAGCATTAAATATTAGTTTTGATTTGATGTGAAGCATATTTAAAATACATGGATGACAACAACATAAGAGATCAATTATTAATACCCATTGTTGACTCCCCATTAATCAGAATTCAAACCCTATAATTCATGTTAAATCTAAATTAACGTTCAACATCTAAACTTATCCCGTGTGTTGGCCTGATGGTTAGAGTGTTCATCACCTCAGATATGACCTGAGTTCAAATCGCGTTGCTGTTAGGACTTTGCCCTCCTCTTCTAATTAAAAAAAAACTCAAAATATAATTAAAAACCAATTCAATATTCTAGATGTATGCTACAATTGACCTAAAAATAGAATAATAGATTTCCAAAATTTACATGTACAAACGTATATGTTTACTGTCCAAACTTGAGCCAACAAAGAGCACCTATATAGGTATTGACCCCATTACTTGTTTGCTGCACTAGCACCTTGTCTGCCTATCCATTAGCTACTGTCATTCAGTATATTTTGCTTTGCTCCGTTTATATGATTGATTTTAAACACCCCCCCCCCCCCCAAAAAAAAAAAAAAACAAAGAAAATCGTACCTATATGCAAGGAAAACCCTTTGTTTAGTCATGTCTACGTGAAAGATCTATGCATGAATTTTGTAGTATAGCGAATTTCACTTCGTAAAACAAAGTTTTTTTAAAAAAACCCATAGACGGAAAAAATAATCATACAATATGATAATGAAATATCCCATCAACTCTTATCCTCTGCTCTTCTTCATCATCACCATGATTGATTGATTCCTTTTCTCTTTTTTTTTTTCTCTTCTGTCTTTTCATTTCCTCTTGTATATAAACAGCTCTCTATTGTTTCTTTAGTATATTTTGTTGAGGATTTTTAATTACTCCTCTCTACTGGGTCCAAAACGTTGTTTTTGATGGGTCTTAACTTAAGCTACTCATTTTGCTTGATTTGTGTTTATAATAATTGGTTAATATGGTTTCTGCAATATTATTTTATCTACGAGAATTTGTGAAAGATCAATTTAATGGTTGGGGTATATGGGCATATCTAGAAACTTTTTAGGTGTTAGAATCGAATTATAATTTTTTTAGAGGTTAATATTAATTTTTATAATGTATTAACTTATGATTTCATCATTTTTCAAGGAATTAAATAGAATTTTTTTTTTCATTTTGAATTTAAAATGTAATTTTATTATATATTAATTTATCATTTATCATTTATAGAGGTGTTGGATTACAAATTTTCATTTTTAAGGTGGCAAAGACCTTTATCTGCCCCCTTGTATTCACCTCTAATTGAAAGTTGAAAACAAATCGATTTAACTAGCTAATCTCATAGGTAGATTAATTGTAAAAACAAAAGTTCACGTTAGTTAAAGAAAACTTTGACACCCTTATTTTCAAGTCATTGTATATCATTAGGTTTATAAAAATCAAGTTTAGATGATGAATTTGCATTCATGAGAATTGGACTCAGATACTTAGTTCGCGTGTGATATATTGATAGAAAAAATTGTTAAATCTTGTAAAATATAAATAAATATTCTTAAAGATAATGTCTAACATACCCTAAACTATTTAACTTGTATTCATAATTCATTAACTTTGTAAGATTGATTTAGTTCTTAATTTATCTAAGCTCAACATTAATTCTTAGGCGGGTTAAGTAAATTGAGCTGATTTTCTTCTTGTTTTTTTTCCTTCCAAATATGATTGTAAGAGATATAAAAATAGAAATAAAAGTTTAGTTAAAAAATTATATATTATTAGGGATGATACGAGACAGTGGAAGATGAGATTTGTCCAAAAGATTGATATATATATATATATATATATATATATGCTCAATTGTAGAAGTTGAGCTATGGGGAGCTTATAATAGTCTACGACAAACTTGGAGTATGGGTATTAGGAAGGTGATTCTCGAGATGGACAACTTAGATGCTATCCAAATATTGTAGAACTCTACGTAAGATGTACCCTAGTATGCAGTGGCTTGAGATGTTAAACAATTGATTCAAAACCAATAGGAAGTAAAGATATAACATGTCAACAGAGAAGGTAATAGGGTTGTGGATACTTAAATAAGTCCTTAGATGAGAGCTAGGTTTTTACAAATTCTTGCAACCAACTGATCATGTTTTGGAATTAATTCATGATGATTTAGAGGAATTGACTAAAACTGAATGAGTTATTTGTAACAGTATCTACTACCTTTATTTACCGAAAAAATTATATATTATAAACATATTTAAAAAAATAGAAAAGTTGATTAAATGGATTGGTTTATTTTACTGAAAAGTGCACTTAATCTAATTTAAATACTTAAAAATCGAATTAATAATTATGAAACAATGAAATAAACCAACGGAGCAATCTTGATAATCAATTCAGACAATTAGATTAAATCCTAAAAGTTGTTTTGGTTTTAGACCCATATATGTTTTGTCATGTTAATGAAACCAGGCGAGCTGACTGTTCAAGTAAATTTTCAGGGAAAACGGAATCGTTACTGTGTAATTCCTTACACGCCAAGTAAGCAACGAAGAGAGGCAATAAGAAGAAAAAACAACTGGAATCTGCCATTAAAAGAACAGTTTAAGCTTTTTTCTTTACCCTCTCTGATCACTTCAATTCCTTTTATGTCGCATTTTTCGACAATAGTTGACACCAAAACCAGACACGATGGCGTGTATGGTGAAACTATACCAACTCAAAAATCATTGTCTACTTTTTAAGTAAATACTTTACACTAATTTCTAGACCCCCCCTCCTCCCAACGTCATAACCATTTGCCCAAGAAATCGTATCTTTGTACGTATATACCAGTACAAATACACGCCCCACAGCAACAGCAAGTACTATAGATTCATTTTCTTTTTAAAGATTCAGATAATCAAGAAATTTTACAATGGAGTTCTAATATGTTCTCACAAGCAAAAAAAATACTTACATGGTTCAAAAATGGGTATTTAAGAACCTAAAATATATATGTATTTATGAGCTAAGGGTTGAAGATGAAGTTGCCACATTTGCATTTCCAACTCATGGGTTTGTAGTTAGAGCTTCCATCACCTCTTGCATAAGCAACATGGGAGATTTGAGGATTGGTAGGCACTTGAATGGCTTCACAATGGTCGCATGAATTGCACCTTCTCTCACACCTTGGTGGCCTTGATCCTATCTGTGCTCTTAACCTCGCCTTTTCTTCATCGGATTTTGGTATTGATCTACCTGCAGAAACAAAAGTAAGCAAGCAAGAAAAAATTGCCTAATGAAAAAGATGATTAAAAGTTACCTTCAGCTTTGTATCTCAGTTGAGTTGAGCTTAAAATCAAGAGAAAAAGAAGGGAAAATATGAAACTATGGCTCATTTTGATGAAGAAAACGAAGGCAAAATTTGGATACTTTTTATAACGGAAGAGGAGAGTGGTAATAATATTACAAGGGCGGGCGATATATCACAGTCTGTTGAAATGATGTAACGATCGAAGGACAAGTAAGTTAATGCAGAAGCGAATGACAAAAAGGAAAAAAGAGAAGGCAGAAAAGGAAAACAAACCTTTTTTTGTAAAACCTCGGGTGTTGAGCTTTTGTTTAAGCTACAATGGCCAACAAAGATTTGGGAAACAGAGACAAGTTACTATATATAATAGAAGATAGAGAAAGAAAGCCAATAGAATTTGAAAGATAGGGTGGGATGACAGTATTGAAAGGAGCATTTGAGAAGAGGAAAAAGCCGTAATTCAGTACATATACAAGGAAAGAAGACAACTATGGAACAAAAAACAGCAACCAAACACCATAAACGCCAACCAGTTCTTACAAAACGGATATGAAATCACAGATGTATCATAAGAAGAATGTAGATTATTTCAATTATTATTATTTTGTCCAAGTATATTGTGAAACCGTATTAACAAGTGCTTGGAAAGAGTGGATTTTTCCGTCTGTCATTTAGGTTAAGTTTGATTTTTAGAGTTCTCATTATTGAGAGTGTTTTACTCAAATCCATTCTTAACCCGAGCGAAACTAATCTCATATCGAATAAGGACACTTGTGGTTATAAAACAAAAAGAAACCTATGTGATCTTAGAAAATTTTTGGTAAATGTATCGTGGATGACCCTGTATTAGGAGCCAGATTGTATTTTGTCATCTTTACTAAAAAAAATAGATAAATTAATCCATATATATTAGATTAAAGAGTCAATTAGTCCTCTGTTAAAAATTTCATCTATTTCTATTGTTAGAAATTGATGAACTTTTTAGTTAAAAGAATCAATTTGCTCTTTGATCTAATATATAAAGTCTAACTTTTTATTTTTTAAGTAAAAGAGACAAAACACAATTTGACTGTTACCACATGAGCTTTTATGATACTTTGATTGAAAAATTTTCGATTTTGAAATTGGAAAGGGCATGGGCTTTTTTTTCTTTCTATAGCTCAACCTTCACCGCATGGTAGGCAGAGCGAAAAAAAAAATTGGATGAAAATCGCATGAAATGGCTTTGGGTCTTCATCAATTTTCTTTTCTCTTTGGATACATAGGATAAGTAAAAATCGATTATCATTGATTTAATTGGTTCATTCGGTTAAACCAATATCGATTTAGTGTATTTTATTAAATTAGTTGGCATATGCTTTTGATTAAGTTAGTCAATTTAAGGTTATTAATGAACCAATTAACTTAACAAACTTCATATATTTATAAATTTTATTTATTTTAAATATATTTGTTGATACAATATATCAACAAACGAGGAAATATAGAGGAGAAGGTGGTGGAGCGAAGGAGGTTGGTTAATCTAAACAAGTGAAGAGTTAAAAAAGTGAGGGAATAAGAGGAGGCTAAGGGCTTAGTATGTTACTTAGGGTTTATGAGAAGGCAGAAGAAGATTCCCTTTTATGTTGTGTCTTGAGGTATTTATAGGTAGGAGGTCTCCTGTCCAATTACACCACTCGAAGGTCCCCTCTTGAGGAGAGTGCACTAGCTAATAGCGGGTGGCCTAACAAGGGGTCTAATCGAGTGGTTAAGGATGTATGATCTTTCCCCTGGGTAGTACGAAGCATACATGTGATTGGTCATTGAGAAATCATATGGACGATATAAGGTGGAGGGCCATCCATGTGTGTTTCCCCAATTGATTCTCATGTTACCACATGTCCAAGCAGAGGTAGCAGTATAACAATCTTGAATGTCAAATTCTTTGAAACCTTTGGTTAACACAGCCTAGCCCCTTTTCACCTTCATTCTTACCCTTCCAAAAGAACCTTAAGGGTTGAAATGCCTACCCTTGAAGCAAATTCCCTAGCACAAACCTAGTAGTTTTCTTGATTTCCTATTTTGCAATTGAAAAAAAATAGAGAGAGCAAGGCAACTAATCCAAGTGTCATGATTCGTGAGTGAGCAAGGTCTTATCAAGATCGAAATCGAGCAAACATGAGACTACTGAGCCACAAGATTCCCGAAGTGCCCCGAAAGACTTTAGAACCATGTAGAATATTTTTAGAAGCTCTAGAACTATCCGTTCATGTGTAGAAATTTAATGGAGTTAAGTGGGAAAGTTCTAGAATGCGATATTGACCATTTATTGTAATCAATTGTAACCGTTGGATTGAATGGGGCTTACTTATATAAGGAGAGGCTCTCCTCCCTCATTTGTACAAGCTAACTTTGAGAGTTAATAATAATACTTCCACATTCTTCCATATTCTCTTGTTCTATCTAAGTTCCCTAAGTGTGCTAAAGTCTCTCCCAAGAGAGGACCAAAGGCTGACTTAGGCTTGTTGGCAAAAGAATCGAGTCTAAAGCCACACGTGATCGGAGCTAAAGTCTCGACCCGTGACACAATGCAATCCAATAAGGAATAAAAATTAGAGAAAACACAAAACCTACAATTCATGAGAACGAAGGAACAAGTCATTGGCTTCATGAGAAGATCGAGCAGTGAATGGCGTTGGTGAAATGCTTCATTGACCCAAGTTCAGTCAAACTAGATTTGGAAAGCTCAAAATGACTACTATAAGATTTGAGTTGTGGTTGACAATGTGCGAGGGAGATTGAAAGCTCGCCAACCAAAACTTTGAGTTTAGATTAGAGAAAACCAATGATGTTGGAATATAATCCTAGAATAGTAGACAGGATATTAAGAGGAACATATTGAAACCAAAATCAATGCCAGAAACCACTGAAGAAAAGCGAAGCATTGCGACGAACGACTAGGACGACGCGGTGAGTTTAAAGCTTTGGGGGAAAAATAAAATGCGCATAAAGAGATGGTTGTATTGTGACTCACTTAACCTAAATTGCATAAACTTTATTTACTATTATTACTAGATTATGACACAACCAATACATATATTTATAACTAATTAATATAATAAACGAGACTTTGGTTGAATGGTAAAGTATAAATGTTGAAACTATAAATGCACGAGTTAAAGTCTTATTATATGTATACATTTTTCTATATAAAAGATGTAAAAAGACAAAAACATCCTTAAAATAATACAATTTACTTTGTAAAGTAGGGGTATTTTCACTTAAGTTGGCGTCCAGTCGACTCGTGATACCAACTCTTTTATGTGCTTCAAATATAGTATATATTTTTACATTTATACTTTTACTTAATTTAAGAATGATGAAAACTTGGTTAAAACCGAATTAATCGATTAAATTCGATTCACTTAATTCAATTAAATCAATTTTAATTTCAGATCGATTTGTGAGATTAATTCAATTGTTTTAAGTCAATCGATTTTAAAAGCTAATTCGAATTAATATAACTTATTAAATTTATATATTTTTAAGGGTAAATTACACCAACAGTCACCCAACTTTGGGGTAGCTGACAAAACGATCACCTAGGTTTCATTTGATCACTCAACTTTTGAAAAGTTACAAAACAAATCACCAACGTTATAAAAAAGTTACAAAACGATCCATCGATTAACGCTACCGTTAGGGTGTTAACGGAATTGTTGACGTGGGAGTTAACGGTGATGTGGCAAGTTAACTTGCCATGTTGGCGAAGCGGCTGATGGGTGCTTGGTTTGGGGCGGTTTAGGGAAAAAATTGAAAGGTTATGCTTAATGTTTAGGGTTAGAAATAGATTAGAAGTTTAGGGGGTTTGGGGGAAAAAATCGATTTGGGGAAATTTTTGTTGTGATTAGGGGTTTTTTAGGGTTGAAACTGATTTGGAAATCGATTAAGAAGGGTTTAGGGTTAGAAATCGATTTAATAATTGATTAACAAGGTATAAGGGTTTAGGGTGCGATTGTCTATTTTGTTTGGGGAGAAAAGAAGACGAAACCAGAAACCATTCAGTGTATTTGATTGTCAGCGACAATAGGCAATAGAAGAGAAGGTACCAGTGTTGTTACATCCACTTTAACAGGTAAGTTGTTGCATTTAGTTTTAAATTTTTTGGATTTCAATGCTGTTATTTCGATTTAGGGTTATTTAGGGTTATTTCGGTTTCAATTTTAATTTCGATTCTGATTTTGATTTCGATTTCTATTTCGATTTTGATTTCAATTTTGAAACACTCACTGCCATTATCAAATTGATGTTTATTGTGTATATCTTCCATTATATTAATGCCATTATCAGATTGATGTTTATTGTGTATATCTGCCATTGTATTAATGCCATTATCAAATTGATTTTAATTTCGATTTTAATTTCGATTCTGATTTTGATTTAGGATTTCAATGCCATTATCAAATTGATGTTTATTGTGTATATCTGCCATTGTGTTAATGCCATTATCAAACTTATGTTTATTGTTTGTATCTGCCATTGTATGAATGCTATTATGAAACTGATGTTTGTTGTGTATATCTGATGGTTGTGTTTGTATTAAATTATTTTTGTATTGGTTGTTGTCTGCCATGTGCATGACAAAAATGGTTGTGTTTTTATTAAATTATTTTTGTATTGGTTGTTGTCTGCCATGTGCATGACAGAAATGGTTGTGTTTGTATTAAATTATTGGGTATTTTGTATTGGTTATTGTTTGACAGAAATGGTTAAAGTGTCTGCCTATGTTGTCTGCCTTTATTGATGAGTACTTTGTTTGGCAGGTTTAATTGATGACAATCTTAATGAGAATGAAGAAGACATGTCTGGTAGTGATGCATCTGAAAGTGATAGTGATGATATAGGAGTTAGTTTAGATGGTTTAAACATGGATGGTATAGGAGTAGATGAACTGTGTGATAGTGATGATTCTGGGAGGTTAGATAGTGCACATGAATCTGACTCAGATGGCCAAAATTGGCCTGAGTTCAACCTAGAGACTGACATAAGTAATCCTAGACTTAAGGTTGGAATGTTATTTAAGTCTAAGGACAGTCTAAAAGAGGCTGCCAAGCAGTATGGTAGGTTGAACAACTACTTTATTAAGTTTCCCAAAAATGATTTAAAAAGGTTTAAGGCAGTCTGCAGTGAAAAATGTCATTGGTTCATATGGGCTTCTAGACTAAACCCTAATGACCCTACTGACCAGACTTGGCAAATTAGGAGTTCAAACCCTAACTATACTTGTTCTAAAGTATATAAAAATAATAATGTAACCTCAACTTGGATAGGTGAACATTATAAAGAAAAATTCATTGCTGATCCTGATTATTCTCTGAAATCATTACAACAAGATGTCAAAAGAGATTTGTGTTGCATAGTCTCACTAACCAAATATAAGAGGGCTAAACTTAGGGTATTGGAATTAATTGAAGGAGCTTATAAGGCTCAATATGAGAAGATTGATGAGTATTTGTTGGAGGTTAGGACACAAAATGAGGGAACAACAACAATCTGTTATCTGGATAACAGGTTGTTTCAAAGGATGTATGTCTGTCTGTAGGCATGCAAAGATGGCTATAGGGCTGGTTGTAGGAGGATAGTAGGTTTAGATGGATGTTTCTTGAAAGCTACTATGGTGGCTACTTGCTTGCAGCTGTTGGGATAGATGCAAATAATGGCATCTATCCTCTTGCATATGCTGCTGTGGAAAGTGAAAACCAAGCATCATGGCTTTGGTTCTTGGAGTTGTTTGCAATAGACTTTGAAATTGTGAGCTCGTACCAAATATCTTTCATGTCTGACAAACAAAAGGTAAAACTCCATTTATTTATTTTTTTATGTTGTTTCTATTTAGGGATTGTCAAAGAATTAAACTGTTTTTTTTCTAATTGCAGGGACTTTTAGAAGCAATATGTATGTTGTTTCCTAATGTAGAAACAAGACACTGTTTTAGAAACCTACATGCCAATTTCAAGAAGGTTGGTTTCCGAACAAAGGAATTGAAAGATTTTCTTTGGAAAGCTACCAGAGCAAGCACTACAAGGGACTTTGAGGATGCTATGGATGAACTGAGGAAAACCAATCAGCAAGCTTATGATTGGTTGAAGGAGAAGAACCCTACTCACTGGTCAAGGTCTCACTTCTAAATTAGGAGCCATTCTGAAATGTTGGTGAATAATCTTTCTGAATCATTTAACAAGGTAAACCCCTATGTTTTATGTTTCTTACTAATCATTAGCAATTCACTAATCATTTATGTTGTTTACTGCAGATGATACTGGAAGCAAGAGGGAAACCTATTCTAACCATGATGGAAACAATAAGGACCAAGATTATGTTGCTTATTGTCAAGAAGAAAGAAGAAGCTGACAAATGGAAAGGAATGTTGTGTCCAAAGGTCAAGAAAAAGCTGGATGTAAATATAAAAGATTCCTTGAGGTAAAGTTACCATTTTTAATATTTTTGATGCCTTTATTTTGACTTCATGTTACCTTTATTCTGACTTCATATTGTTGGTCACATGCTGTTTCTTAATATGCATGCAGTAATTGTTGGTGTGTTGACTATTTTTTAATTTGCATGCAGTGAGTATTTTTTTATAATATGCATATAGTGACTATTTTTTTGGGGGGTGTGTGTGTGTATCATTATCGGTGGGGCTACTCAAAAAGTTGTTTTAGTGATTATTTTTTAACCAAGCATGCTTTACTTTTTTTTAAGTGTGTTCCATCACATGCTGGTGGGGATAAGTATCAGGTTGAATGTGGTCCTGGCAGCCAGCATGTGGTGGACTTAGTTGAGAGTTACTGCTCCTGCAGGATTTGGGATCTCACTGGCATTCCTTGTATGCATGCATTGGCTGTCATTCATCTAAAAGATGAGTTCCCAGAGACCTATGTACAAACCTGGTACACCAAGCAAACCCAGCTTCAAATTTACTCCAACTTTATAAGTCTAGTAATGGGTCCTAAACAATGGGCCTCTTTGTCAAACATGCTGCCAATACTACCTCCTACTCTAAAAAGACCACCTAGCAGACCTACTAAGGTGAGAATGAAAGAACCTGATGAAACACAAACAACAGAAAGGTTGAGCAAGAGAGGGGTGGACATGAGGTGCGATAAATGCAAAAGAATAGGCCACAATAAGAGGAGTTGCAAAGGGAAGTTGGCCAAAACATTCCAAAGTAAGCCATTTGCCTTAAGTTTTAGTATATATACATTTATGAATTTGTTTGTGATTTCTCTTGTTCTGTAGGTCAAAAGACATAAAGTTGGTGTCCCAACTCAAAGAATGAGCTACCCCAAATCAGCAAGAGAGTACCCCAACTCAACAGGCTGCCTCAACTCAGTTACCTACTGCCCCAACTCATCAACAAGCTGCCCTAAGAGAAAAGCTCCCATTGAAGAGAAGACCAACCACTGTTAGATGGATGCCTTCTACTCAAGCGTCATCCACGACAGACCATTGATTAACCAGAAACCAGAGAATTACTTTGTTAACTTTTTGAAAATGTGAAAATTTGCCTGCTACTGATCTATTAACTTAGGCAGATAATTTTTTTGTAAATTTGCCTATGACTGCTACTGTTGATAAACTTAGGCATATAGTCATTGAATTTTTTTGTAAATTTCCCTACAATTCACTTTTGCTCACTTGTGTTGAATTGTAGGAAAATTTGGCAATATTTTGCCTCAATTCCTTTTGTAAACAGTTTGGCATTTTGGCCTTAATTTATGAGAAATACATATGTGTTTTTCCATCTGTTATCTCTTATCCATGCTATTTTTGTTATCTTCTGCATTTTGAGTATTGAGAAATACATTTGTAATCAGCATTGAAAAATGTTGTTATCTTCTGGTTTGTTATCTCTTATCTTCTGCATTTTGAGTATTGAGAAATACATTTGTGTTTTTCCATCTGTTATCTTCTAACTGTTGTAAGAGAGAAAAACACAACAATATACCAGCAGCCATGTATACCAGCAGCCATGTATAACATATGTTAAGCAACAATATACAATTTGTAATCAACAAAAATATCTCATTTCAATTCTTTCAAGTGTTTGTAAACAACAATATGAGCTGGTTAGCCATGTATACCAGCAGCCATGTATACCAGCAACCATGTATAACATATGTTAAGCAACAATATACCAGCAGCCATGTATACCAACATAACCAATAATATACCAGCAACAATATTACAAAACATAAGCTGGTTTTCAATGCTAACAACAACAACATAAGCTGATTTTTAAGGTTTAAAAAAAATAACACAGTTACAAATACAAGCACCAAAAACCAGGTTCTTCTCTCCCTCCTCCTTGCATCCTCCAATGTCCTCACTTTTTTCAGAAGACCCAACAACACATTTCGTAAACGGGCGTCAATGGTGGATCAAACCAACTGAAAAACTGACATTATTTTTGAAATCCAGAGCCAAATTTGTTACACCCAAAAAACCTCCTACCTGGGTTGTCATTGGACCAAGACGTGTTCAACTTGGCTGGGTTTCCACAATAGTACACCGGAATCACTTCAGGCATCTCCATTTTTCCTCTTCTCCTTCTTCTTCTTCTTCTTCTCCTCTTCTTTTTCTTTTTTTTTCTCTAACCCTAAAATGCTGTTGATAGGGCTGTGTGATGGACCTCGAAACTAACTATTATTTCGATAAAGGCAAGTGCACCTATCGAACAGTAGTATAGCTGTGGTGAGTTCGGAATATCGTATCCTCAAGGACCAAGAGTACTAGTATTAACTATCTTTTTATTATCTACCCTAATAATTAAGGGGATTTATTTTTAATCTAAAATTTACTAACTAATTTAACTAACTATGAACGCGACAGAGAGAGTAAATTGGGAGAATACTTTTGGACAACTTATATGAGATAGACAATACCTAAGGAAGAATCCACCTAGACTTCACTTATTACTTTTGATTCATGTGATTTATTCACTTGGCTTAAAAATCCCTAAATTATATTAATACCTCTCTCGAGGCTACTAACAACTGACTCTAGGTTGATTAATTGAAATCTCTTTCTAATTAAAACCCCTATTGTCGCATTAACTCGATCTATGGATTCTCTTATTAGGTTTGACCCTAATCCGGCAGATTTTCGTTGCCCTATCTCTAGGGTTGCGATCAACTCCATTTAATTGTGTTGATCTACTCTTAAATGAGGACTTTGCTCCAATTTGAATAAGCACATTCGAACTTGAATCAATAACTTTGAATTATCAAAACAAGAATAAGAACTCACAATTAAGAATAAGCACAAGTATTTATCTCATAAATCAAATAATAATAAGATTCATCTAGGTTTCATCCCCTTAGGTATCTAAGGGATTTAGTTCATACTAAAAGAGGGAAACATCATAAAAGAGGAAAAACAACAAAACATAAGAAAACCCAAAAACTTCTAAAGAGCTTGATGGGAGATCTTCCGTCTTGATGGAGATCCTTCTCCTAAGCTGTTCCCGACGACTGTCTTGGAGTATTTGCTCATTCTACTCAGCGTCTATTCGACGTCCTGTCGAGCTCTCCTTTTAGGTTTCCCCCTAGGGTGTTTATATAGGCTTTGAGATGCCTTACTTGGCCCACAAGTATCCTATTCTGAATGAAACTCATCTTGATTTCGGCAGGGACACGCCCGTGTGACACGCCCGTAGTGGACTCCCTTAGCCGTGGTCGATCCTGCTCGCCACACACAGCTGTGTGATCTGCCCGTGGTTGATAGTCCAGGCCGTGTCTCGGTTTTTGCTCGAAACACACGGCCGTAGATGATAGCCCAGGCCATGTGAGTATCTAATGTAGGCCCATTTTGTCCCTTTTTGGCCCGTTTCTCGTTCCTTTCGACTTCCTAAGCCCTCCTAACTATAAAACATGAAATTAAGAGATTAGGAACATCGAATTTATCAAATCTAATGAATATTCATCCAAAATTAAGCCAAACATGGGGTTAAAATATGTGTAAATTATGGTTTATCAAATACCCCTACACTTAAGCTTTTGTTTGTCCTCAAGCAAAATTCTCAACTCACAATTAGAATTAACTTTCCTCAATTCATAATTCTCATTAATAATGTTTCATCATAATTCATAGATAATTCATACATGGATAATTTAACTAAAAGAGTCCTAAAGATTCAAACAATCTAAGTCATAAATTCTTGTAGCCCGAAAACATAGGTGTTTCCCCTCATCTAAATAATTACATTTGATCCAAAATCGACAAGAATTGACATCCTCACTAAAGATTCACTCAAATCACTTAAAGTGTTTAAGGTTCAAATTAAGCACTCAAAAAGTCAAACATGAAAAGTTAATCCCATAGGCTTGCCTAAAAATCAAATCTCCACCACTATAAAATGAGATGATACACAAATCAAAAGGTCTTTGAAAAGGTTGTAATGGGGCTTGGGTTAAAGGTGTGGATAAAGGCTGAATTAGAGGGTTAGTATTGAGATTGAATTGATAAATTACCTAACTAGAAAAATAACTAAAACTTAAATAATTACATTAATTAAGAATTCATCACTAATAACACGGGCTTCTTCTTAAAATGTAACATTAGCGCTTAAGCTCAAATAACATAGAACTAATAATGAATATACTTCGTTTTTTTTAAGAACATAATAATAAGATAGAATTTAACAACTGAAATAAAGAAAATAGTTAAGCAACTGATCAAATCAAATCTCGATATAAGGGTAGTCAAGAGAAATGGTGATAACAAGTACAAAGTGGGTTTTGGGTTAATATTAATGGGTGAGTCAAGAAATGGTTGACTAGGTTTCAAAGGGTTCACTAGGGGTTAATTAAACGGGTAGGCTTTTTAGTGGAATAAGTGGGTTAAAACCTAGGTGCCTTTATCATCTCAGTATATCAAATCAGAGGTGTGGTCTCGACATGTATGATCGAAGCAAGTTCTAGAATAACAAATCAATGTCGACACACTCATAATTAATAAAGTGAGCAAGAAAAGAATATGCTCTAAAAGGCTCAAAATCTCACAAAAATTATGGTTTTTTTTTATGTCAACATTGCAAATTTCAAACTTCAAATTAATATTTAAATTTAGGAAAACAACCTAGAAATTTTAATTACGGAAAATAGACTTATCATGGTTGATTCTCTAATATCTTAAAGTTTAAGTCATCAATGCACAATTAACTATGACTTAATCCAAAACATATAAATGGAAATCATAAATCAAAAGAAATTTCATTCTAATTAGTAATATGAGAAAATTACTCAAGAACAAGGCATAATTCAGGGTTTTAAGAATAATGCAAAAAGTTAGGAACTTGAATAAAATTCGCCCCCCACACTTAAGATGTACATTGCCCTCAATATACAAAGATATGTGTTCTATAGATTAATAGCATGATATCATAAGAGAGAGAGATAAGTGAAACTTCCTGAATTTTGGATGGATTCCTTGAGTTGGAAGTGTAGAATAACTTGAAGGAGGCGTGGTAGATTTTCCTCATTAGAGTTGGGTATTCCAGAGTGCTATTTTAGTCTTTTTAATTTCGATTAAATCAGTGGATTCTTTAGACTGTAAGGATTACTCAAATATTGCCAAAAGATGTAAATTGGGTAATAGTGGTTATGAAACCTAAAAATAACTTAAAATAAACATGAGTCAAAAATAAATTGAAAATAAAAATAAAATGAAAATGAAAATTAGTATTCTAAAATTTAAAGGAAAATAACAAAAGAAAGAGGACTCAGAAGTCCTCATCGCCAGATGGCTCGCGAGGTGGGGGCGGCGATGAAATGTGAAGGTGCTGATATATCTGGTGGAGGGTGGCGTCGATGTGATCGAAACGCTGGAAGCATTGCTGCTCAAATCGTGTTAGGCGCTCAGATATGTCTGAAATAGAAGCTGTCGCATGAACTGGGCGATTGCTCGGTAGTGGCTCCTCGTGTGGTGGGGGGACATCGTCAGTAATGTCCTCAAGCTCCTCCTCCTCGGGGGTATGGGCTAGACGGTATTGGGGAGGATCGGTCCCACAGCGACGCTTGATCATCCTCATGTTTATCATGGTCGAGATGCCCTGTGGAGCCATCTGGCCTATCAAGGTGAGGGAAGATAATTGTGCCGCGGTGTTGAGAAGGCCAAAGTGTCTCGCGAGTCGTGTCACATAGGGCCCCATGGAAATTACCCCCTTACGATGCCGCTCCGTCTGATGCTGGATGGCGAGAGCGATGAAGTAGGCAAGGTCGAACACGTGGTCGTGCGCCATGTTCCACAGAAAATAGGCGTCGTGGGTATTAATGACTTCGGTGCTCTCGCGCCTTCCTGTCAATGTATGTGCGAGGAGGGAATGGAGGTACCTCAGTGATGGGGGAAGAGCGGTCGCTTTGGTGCGACTAGGATCGTATGTTGCTGAAACTGGAACCAAGGCCTGCCAACATTTGGAAGGTGAATAGTGAATGTGGCGGTGGAGAGTGTCGAGTTTATTCTCCTCTATGAACTCTTCTGTGTAGAGTCCCAGAGCGATTCCAAATTCAGGGACACTTATTTCGCGAACCAAACCTCCTAGGCGAAATTGTACGGTGCCTGGGTCGTCGTGGTTCGTCATCACCTCCTACAAATGAAAAGTAGAGCAAAGCTCTAATGTTAGTTTGAGGTAAGTGGGCTCGACAATACTGAAGAACCGCTCCCAATGGTCGGTGGATAGTAGGGCCCGAACGGCATCAACAAGTTGTACTTGCTCTAGGGCGGCCCAGTCGATGCATCTCCCTACGCCGAGGGGTCGTACCCGTAGTATCTGAAAAAGCTCCTCCTGGGTTCTCGAAGGTAACTGTAGAAATGGGTGTCGTACTTCGGCAGATGCGCGTGTCGATGATGAACCGGGCCCCTTTCGTTTTTTTGAAACAGGGACTGCGATTTTCTTACCGCAGGAAGAAGACATTATGTACCTGAAAATGCGACAGAGTTTCCCTAAATCCAATATCATCACCATCCAAACAATTGTTCTATTCTAGTAGAATCCTATTATATTTCATCAAATAGTGTAGAATGTAAATACTAGTCCTCATCCGAAGCGGGTTTGATAGCATTAGTAATACTAAAATAACAAACTATTAAACTAACCCAAACTAAATAACACAAGAAAATGAGTAATAAATAGGAATTTAAATTATGAAAATATGAACAAGGGATAATATAAAATTTAAAGAAATAAGTAATCAATGGTGAAGAGGGGAACCGATGAATGTGTTGAAGGAAACGGCACGGTCGAGGTGGTGGCACACAGTCGTGGCGGTGGTGCACGGGCATGGTCTGCGGGAAAGGAGTTGCACGGGCATGGACTTGTGTGGAGAAGAAGAGGGGGGAAAGAAGAAAGGGAATGAGGAAAAAGATGAATAGTGGGTTGGTTTGGGAAAAAGAAGAAAGGGAAATGAGTTGCTAGGGTTTTGAGGATAAGGATTTGGGAAGAAGATGAATCGTGGGTTAGTTTAAATAGGAAATAAGGAATACGGTTAGGGGCCAGAGGCGAAGCCAGGGGGGCTGGCATGGGCCCCGGCCCCTCCTAAAATATAATATTTCTGTTTAGGCCCTTAAATTTTTTTAAAAATTTTAAATTAGTAAAAGTAAAATTGCACTTTGACCCCCCCTAAAATTATAAAAATTTGATTTAATCCTTTACAAATTATAAAGATATAAACTAAAAAAAATTAAAATTTCATCCATTTCTAAAAATTATCTCCCGACTTCGCCGCCTGTTAGGCCACGCATAAATGTTTCCTTTATTTAGCTCGTGTATCTTGAGAATTTTGAATTTAAACGTGTCTGAGTTCTGTCCCACGCCCGTGTTACCTGGGCGTGTTGGATCACACGGCTGCCTCACACGATCGTGTACAATCTTGTTCACTTCTCCCACGACCGTGTGGCTGTTAGCACGCCCGTGTTGATTTAGTCAGTGTCGACCACGCCCTATAGGCACGGACGTGTTACTTGCTCGTTTCACTTACTCAGTGTCGACCACGGCCATATCGCACGGCAGTGGCCTTTTATCGCAGCCCGTGTTTTTGAGTCAGTTTTTATCGTAGCCCGTGTTTTGGGAAAAATTTTCGTCCTTAGCTCGCACGATCTCCGCCATGCCGATGTGCCTACCCGTGGTGTCCACACGGCCACGGCCACGCCCGTGCGTCAGGCCGTGTGGTATGGAAACTTGCACTTATTAATCTGGTTAGTTTTTAGTTAAGTGCTAAAATCGAAAATATGAATATTAATCGGGTTAGTGTTCGGGTTGCCTCCCGAGAAGTGCTTGTTTAGAGTCCTAAGCTAGACCTACCTTGTATCCGCTCGTTATGGAGGTTCACGGAGCCGAAGCTCCTCTCTAATATCTCTAAAATCCTCAACGTTATATAGTTTAAGGCGTTGACCGTTTACCTTGAATGTGCCACGAGTCGGATGAGTTACCTCGATCGTGCCATAGGGAAAAATGGTTTTGATTACGAATGGACCTGACCATCTTGATTTCAGCTTTCCAGGGAACAACTTGAGCTTCGAATTATATAGTAGAACAAGATCTCCAACTTCAAATTGCTTAGGTTGCTTCAAACGAGCATCATGGCGTCGCTTTGTTGCTTTTTTATATAACCGTGAGTTCTCGTAGGCATTCGCTCGCCACTCATCTAGCTCGTTCAACTGCATCAATCTTTTCTCACCTGCAAGTTTAAGATCATAATTTAAAAATTTTGTAGCCCAAAATACTTTATGCTCTAATTCAAACGGTAGATGACAACTCTTTCCGTAGACAAGTCTGTATGGGGATATTCCTATGGGGGTTTTAAAAGCGGTTCTATATGCCCATAAAGCATCGTCTACTTTTAATGCCCAATCTTTCCTGTTCGATTCTACTGTTTTCTCTAGAATACGCTTAAGCTCTCGATTTTCTACTTTCACTTGTCCACTGGTTTGAGGGTGATAAGGGGTAGCTGTTCTGTGGTGTACTCCATATTTCTTTAAGACTCTATCAAATTGAGTATTACAAAAATGAGTACCCCTATCACTAATAATTGCTCTAGGTGTTCCAAATCGAGAGAAGAGTTTCTTAAGAAATCTTACTACCACTCTAGCATCATTAGTAGGTAAGGCTTGAGCTTCCACCCATTTTGACATATAATCAACTGCTACTAGGATGTATTTATTCTCAAACGAGCTAGGGAATGGACCCATAAAATCAATACCCCATACATCAAATATTTCACATGATAACATATATGTTTGGGGCATTTCATCGCGTTTAGAGATATTACATTCTCGACATCTATCACACGAAGCAACATACTGTTAGCGTCTTTTTGAATAAAGTGGGCCAATAAAAACTGATTCGAGCGTTTTGTGTCTTTGTCCTAATCCCCTTTGTAATGTCCTCCCGATGGTCCCGAATGGCAATGTTCTAGTATTTTGCTTGCCTCTGCCTTTGTAACACATCTCCGAATTACTTGATCTGCGCATATACGAAACAGAAAAGGGTCCTCCCAAAAATAATTATTCGCATCAGCAAAGAATCGCCTCTTTTGATGATGTGTTAACCCTTTTGGCAGGATGTTAGCAGCTAAATAATTCGCAATATAAACCAAGGTACCTCGGAGTCGGAGATAGCAAAGAGTTGTTCCTCAGGAAACGAGTCATTTATCTCACTTTCGTCGAGTTCTTTGATATGTGGATTTTCCAGCCTAGAAAGATGGTCTGTCACGAGGTTCTCAGCTCCTTTCTTATCCTGAATTTCCCAATCAAATTCCTGTAAGAGTAAAATCCATCTTATGAGTCGAGGTTTTGCATCAAATTTAGTTAAAAGATAACGAAGAGCTGAATGGTCGGTGTAAACGACAACTTTAGATAATATCAAATACTTTCTAAATTTATCAAATGCAAAAACCACAGCTAGCAACTCTTTTTCTATGGTAGTGTAATTTTCTTGCGCGGCTATCAATGTTTTGCTAGCGTAATAAATTGGCTGAAAATGCTTGTCTCTTCGCTATCCCAAAACCGCACCTACTGCAAAATCACTCGCATCACACATTAGTTCAAAGGGTAAATTCCAATCAGGTGCAATTATAATCGGAACATTTATTGATTTATTTTTGAGGGTATTAAATGCATCTAAACATTCCTGATCAAAATTGAAAGGCACATCTTTTTCTAGTAATTTAGTTAAAGGCTTAACTATTTTAGAAAAATCCTTAATAAATCTTCTATAAAATCCAGCGTGTCCTAAAAAACTTCTAATAACCTTAACTGAACTAGGGGGAGGTAATTTTTCTATGGTTTCATTTTTTGCTTTATCAACCTCAATCCCTTTACTAGAAATTTTGTGACCTAATACAATCCCTTCTCGAACCATAAAGTGACACTTTTCTCAATTAAGCACAAGGTTCGTTTCCTCACATCTCATTAGAACTCGTTTTAAATTTTTAAGACAAAGATGGAAAGAATTACCAAATACCAAAAAGTAGTCCATAAATACCTCCATAATATCTTCCACGAGTTCATCAAAGATGGCTAGCATGTATCGTTGAAAAGTAGCAGGAGCATTACATAATCCAAAAGGAATTCTACGATAAGAAAATGTACCATATGGACATGTAAATGTTGTCTTTTATTGATCCTCAGGAGCTATTGGAATTTGGAAGTAGCCAGAGAGTCCGTCTAAGAAGCAATAGTACATATGCCCAGATAATCTTTTTAACATCTGATCAATGAAGGGCAAGGGGAAGTTGTCTTTTCTCGTGGCATCGTTTAACTTCCTATAGTCAATGCAAACTCTCCAACCTGTGACTGTCCTTGTTGGAATCAGTTCATTCTTCTCGTTGGCTATAACAGTCATGCCTCCCTTCTTTGGAACAACCTGTACAGGACTTACCCAAGTACTGTCAGAAATAGGATAAATAATTCCAGCATCTAGAAGTTTAATTACCTCAGCTTTAACAACTTCCTTCATGTTGGGGTTTAATCGTCTTTGAGGTTGCACACATGGTTTATATTCATCTTCCATTAAAATTTTGTGGGTGCAAAACGATGGGCTTATCCCTTTAATGTCAGAAATCTTCCAAGCTATGGCTCTTTTATGCTCCTTTAGTACCTGTATTAACTCGTCTTTCTCATTGGGTTCCAATTCCGAAGAAATAATTACCGGTAGTGTAGAATTATCTCTGAGGAATGCATACTCTAAGTGATTTGGTAACTATTTCAATTCCAATTTGGGGGGTTCTTCAATAGAGGGTTTTTGTTTTAGTTCGTCATTTATTTCCATGCCCTTATACTTCTTTTGTCTTGGGGAAGAAATTTGTACTTCCCCCGTTTCATTGGTATCATCATCGGCCTCCCCTACTTGGGCAAGACACAGTTCCAACGTGTCCTTATATATGATTTCCTGAAAAGAATCTTGAATAGAATGATCAATAGCATCGATAAAATAACAGGAATCACCTTGCTCTCTAGAGTATCGCATAGCATCATAAATTTTAAAAATAATTTCCTCGTCACACTATCCCGAGCACAAGTTTACCATCTCCTACATCAATAATGACCCTAGCGGTGGCTAAAAATGGGCGCCCTAAAATTAAAGGTACCTCAACATCCTCATCCATGTCAAGCACAACAAAATCAACAGGGAATATGAATTTATCAACTTTTACCAAAACATCTTCAATAATTCCCCTAGGATACTTAATAGATCTGTCAGCTAATTGGATACTCATCCTAGTGGGATTTGGTTCCCCAAGACCAAGCTGCTTAAACATTTTACAAGGCATTAAATTAATACTGGCACCTAAATCAGCTAATGCTTTCTCAATATTTAAACTACCAATTAAACAGGGAATGGTAAAACTTCCTGGATCTTTCAATTTCATTGGAAGTTTATTTTGGAGAATAGCTGAACATTCCTCGTTAAGTTCCATGGTTGATAGCTCTTCAAACTTCATTTTATTTGTTAGAAGCTTTTTTAAGAATTTTGCGTATGTCGGCATCTGCGAAATATCTTCAACAAAAAATAAGTTAATATGTAGTTATTTAAAAAGTTCAAGAAATTTACCGAATTGTGCGTCCATGCGATCTTTCTTCAACTTTGCCGGATATGGGATCGGTGGTTTATACTCTTTAAGTACCGGTGTGACATTCTTGTTTACCTCCTCACCTTTTTCCTTATTAGTTTCTTGTGGCATTTTCTTTTCAGCTTCAACCAACTCCTTCTCACTCCTTAGCGTAACTGCTTTCACATGCTCTTTTGGTTTAGGTTTGGTGTTACTAGGTAAACTACTTGGTCGCCTTTCGGAAAACTAACTTAACTAGTTGTCCAATTTGACTCTCAAGCCTTTGAATCGATGCTTGCTGATTTTTCAAGTCCATTTTGGTATTCTAAAAACGAGTCTCTGACATTGAAATAAACTTTGCTAGCATATCTTCAAGGCTCGGTTTTTTCTCCTGCTGGTAGGGTTGTTGTTGGAAGCCTGGAAGGGGTTGTTGTCTCTGATTTCCTTGACCACCCAATGAAGAATTGAGATGGTTCCTCCAACCTGGATTATAAGTGTTACTATATGGATTAGTCTGAGGTCTAGAATTATTACCCATATAGTTTATCTGTTTGTTTTCTATGCCAGGGTTGTAGGATGGGTATTCTGTGTTGCCTATTCCTCATCTATTCGTATCGTAATGCATCACTGAATGTACCTGCAAAGAACCACACAAACCATCAATTTTTTTTATTTAGCAGTTCTACCTGGTTAGATAGCATGGTTAATGCGTCGAGGTTGAAAACACTGGTAGCTTTTGTTGGCTTTGTTCTCATAACTTGCCACTGATAATTATTCAGTGACATCTCCTCTATAAACTCATAAGCTGCTTCAGGTGTTTTGTTATTCAGGGTTCCACCGGCGGCTGAATCAATCAACTGCCTAGTCGAGGAGTTCACACCGTTGTAAAATGTTTGAACCTGAAGCCACAAAGGTAACCCATGGTGAGGGCACCTTCTTAATAAATCCTTGTATCTCTCCCATGCATCGTAAAGTGTCTCTAAATCCATTTGCACAAAAGAAGAGATATCATTCCTTAACTTGGCCGTTTTAGCCGGCGGAAAATATTTTAATAAAAAATTTTCGATCATTTGATCCCATGTAGTGATTGATCCTCGTGGTAACAAGTTCAACATCTGTTTAGCTTTGTTCCTTAACGAAAAGGGAAACAACCGAAGACGAATGGCATCATCAGAAACGCCATTTATTTTGAAAGTGTCGCAAAACTCTGGAAAATTTGCCAAGTGATTGTTTGGATCATCATCCTGCAAACCATCAAACTGAACAAATTGTTGAATCATCTGTATAGTGTTAGGTTTTAGTTCAAAATTATTTGCAAAGCAACAAAGAGTCTAACAATACTTGATTCGATTCTCCTAAAAGTAGGTTTAGCATAATCATACATAGTACGAGGAGCAGGGTTTTGATTCACCGGATTTGTGGCAACTACAGGAGGTAGCGGATTATTGTCAACCATCTCTTCGGTAGTGTTGGTGTCGTCCTCTTGCTCTTCTTGTATGTACTGTAGGCTTCGCCTAATTTCTTTCGGTTTCTGCGAACGGTACCTTCAATATCACTGTCAAAGAGTAATGGTCCTGACGGGTTCCTTCTAGTCATAAACTAGAATTACCTGCCAGAAGCAAATAAAAGAAAAATTAGCAAAGTTAAAATAAAATAAAAAATAAATTACAAATAAATAAAATGGCTAAAGTAATAAAAATTTAGTTTTCCTAATATCTTAGTCCCCGGCAACGGCGCCAAAAACTTGATGGACCTCGAAACTAACTATTATTTCGACAAAGGCAAGCGCACCTATCGAACAGTAGTATAGCTGTGGTGAGTCTAGAATATCGTATCCTCAAGGACCAAGAGTACTAGTATTAACTATCTTTTTTATTATCTAGCCTAATAATTAAGGGGATTTATTTTTAATCTAAAATTTACTAACTAATTTAACTAACTATGAACGCGACAGAGAGAGTAAATTGGGAGAATACTTTTAGACAACTTATATGAGATAGACAATACCTAAGGAAGAATCCACCTAGACTTCACTTATTACTTTTGATTTATGCGATTTATTCACTTGGCTTAATCCGTAGAAATCCTTAAATTATATTAATACCTCTCTCGAGGCTACTAACAACTGACTCTAGGTTGATTAATTGAAATCTCTTTCTAATTAAAACCCCTATTGTCGCATTAACTCGATCTATGGATTCCCTTATTAGGTTTGACCCTAATCCGGCAGATTTTCGTCGCCCTATCTCTAGGGTTGCGATCAACTCCGCTTAATTGTGTTGATCTACTCTTAAACAGGACTTTTGCTCCCTTTGAATAAGCACATTCGAACTTGAATCAATAACCTGAATTATCAAAACAAGAATAAGAACTCACAATTAAGAATAAGCACAAGTATTTATCTCATAAATCAAATAATAATAAGATTCATCTAGGTTTCATCCCCTTAGGTATCTAAGAGATTTAGTTCATACTAAAAGAGGGAAACATCATAAAAGAGGAAAAACAACAAAACATAAGAAAACCCAAAAACTTCTAAAGAGCTTGATGGGTGATCTTCCGTCTTGATGGAGATCCTTCTCCTAAGCTGTTCCCGACGACTGTCTTGGAGTATTTTCTCCTTCTACTCGGTGTCTATTCGACGTCCTGTCGAGCTCTCCTTTTAGGTTGCCCCCTAGGGTGTTTATATAGGCTTTGAGATGCCTTACTTAGTTCACAAGTATCCTATTCCGAATGAAACTCATCTTGATTTCGGCAGGGACACGCCCGTGTGACACGCCCGTGGTGGACTCCCTTAGCCGTGGTCGATCCTGCTCGCCACACACGCGGTGTGATCTCGCCGTGGTCGATAGTCCAGCCGTGTCTCGGTTGAAAGAAAACAAACACACGACCGTGGATGATAGCCCAGGCCGTGTGAGTATCTAATGTAAGCCCATTTTGTCCCTTTTTGGCCCGTTTCTCGTTCCTTACGACTTCCTAAGCCCTCCTAAGTATAAAACATGAAATTAAGAGATTAGGAGCATCAAATTTATCAAATCTAATGAATATTCATCCAAAATCAAGCCAAACATGGGGTTAAAATATGTGTAAATTATGGTTTATCACTGTGCTGTTGAGAGTAACCGGCCAGCTGGACGGTTTTTTGACACCAACGATGCCGTCACCTGCCATGTCACTTTGCCGTGACGTCTGTGACGGAAAACGACAAAAAGGACTGTTTTGTAACTTTTCGAAAGTTGAGTGACTGAAATGAAACCTAAGTGACTATTTTATCAACTACCTCAAAATTAGGTGACTGTTGGTGTAATTTACCCTATTTTTAAAATATAAATATCATTCTCATTTTCCAATCCCCAAATAAAATCATTATACACAAAATCTCAAACCCAAGCTATAAAAATTAAAGCCCAATACAAATTCTAAAAACTAAAAAACCCAAATACAAAAGAAAAAAAATTAAACGAATTAAAAATAAAAGCCTAAATCTATGGTGAACAGCCTTGAACTGAACCAGTAAACCCAACGCCGGTCGGTAACAGCTCATCGCCTTCAACCTTTCTCGGACCTCGGTTGCCGCCTTGCTCATCGGCAAACGCCTCGCCACCGGCCACTGTAAGTTCTTTTTGGCTTTTGCCACATTTAATCTACTGTATATAGCTGTTCAATCTTTCTTTTAAAACTATTTAAGCTATTGATGTTCAACTTTGTCGTCTTGCTCATCGCCTACTTTTCTTTTACCCTAAAATTAGTTTAGGCCCATTTCGAAATTCTATGGTAGTCATTTGAAGTAGTAGCCAAATGAAACAGGTAGCTTATGACTTTCGATTAGCTTTTCCAATTAATTATGGTTGTAAATTGAGTTTTTTGTTGCGATCAATTATGGGAAATTCAATTATTTACTACAGATTTACTTTCATTATGGTTTGTGTAAATTAAAAAAAAAAAAAGACAGCTTTTTTCATGATATTTTTTCGGTATGATTAACCGACGGGACCGACCGACTAAACTCAGTTGTTATTCCGGTTTCCGTCAAAGTGAATTTCGTTTCCGATTATAATTTTTATAAAGTCGGTTTTGCTTTTCCACTTTGATGAAGTTAATGTGTTAAAACTGCAGGTTTCGATTTATAGTTGCAATCTTTCAATGTAATAGAAGCTTAGCCATCACTGACTTGTGCTAATATGGTAATAATTTTTAGGAAATGTCGTGTTTCCGGTTTTACACACCGGACTCATATTCGAACATCAAATACGGATATATGCTCGATACTGATATGTTTTTAATAAAATGAAAATCATACATGATTGTGAGTTACCTTAATGCTCTATCGCTATAATGCAGGGCCATATATGAGGTTATGGTTGCCTGACTATGAGTTGATGCCACCGTACTGGGCCACATTCGAACAACTCGGTACACCCTGGCCTCATTCTTGCCAAAACTTATCCAACTTCATTCGGAAACAATCTCGTAAGATTTTTACCTCATTGTTTTGTTCAACCTCAACTCTTGCAAAGACACTAAATTCCCCCACAAGCAATGTCAATTGCTTCACTCTCTAGATTGATTTCACTTTCAATTCACCCTAAACAAAGCAAAATTTTCAATCTTCAATTCAGCTCAGTCTCCTCTGCCGACAAATTTTTCACTCATTTAGAGAAGAAACAAAGCAATATAGAGAAAACCTTAGCTTTAGTCAATGCCAAATTGGACCCAAACTGTGTTTGTGAGGTGTTAAAAAGATGTTCTTTTGATATATCTCTATCTCAAATAGGTTTGAGGTTTTTCATATGGGCAGGTCTTCAATCAAATTGTAGGTATAGTTCTTATATGTACAACAAAGCTGCTGGATTTTTGAAAATTAAGCAAAACCCATTTCTTGTTTTGGATGTTATCAAAGCTTACAGGATGGAAAAGTGTTCAGTTAACTTTAAAATGTTTAAGGTTGTTTTGAATTTGTGTAAAGAAGCTAATATTGCCGATGAAGCTTTGTTGCTATTGAGGAAAATGCCTGAATTTAATTTACGTCCGGATACTACTGCTTATAATGTGGTTATCAGGCTGCTTTCTGAGAAAGGGGATATGGATATGGCTCATAAATTGATGAAAGAGATTGGCTTGATTGATCTTTATCCCGATATGATGACTTATTTTGCAATGATCAAGGGGTTCTGTAATGCTGGTAGATTGGAGGAGGCTTGTGAGTTGTTTCAGGCTATGAAGGGGCAAGGGTTTTCTCCAAATGCTGTGGCTTATTCCGTGCTTCTCGAGGGTATTTGTAAGTACAGGAGTACGGAAAAGGCATTGGAATTATTAGGGGAGATGGAGAAAGCAGGTGGGAATTGTAGTCCGAATGTAATCACATATACATCTGTGATTAAAAGCTTTTGTGAGAAGGGTCAAACAATAGAGGCATTGAGGATTTTGGATAGAATGGAAGCTTGCCAGTGTGTTCCTAACCGTATAACTGTTATTATTTTGATCACGGGTCTTTGCGCAGAGGGACATGTCGAAGAAGCATATAAGTTGATCGATAGAGTTGCCGGACGTGGTGTTTCCAATAGTGATTGCTACAGTTCTCTTGTATTGGCTTTGATTAGGATTAATAGACTCAATGAGGCAGAGAAGCTCTTTAGGAAAATGTTAGTAAGTGGGGCTAAACCTAGTGGCATTGCTTGTAGTACCATGATTAGGGAGATCTGTCGTGAGGGACGAGTGCTAGATGGTTTTTGCTTATACAATGAAATCGAGTGGATGCAATACGTTTCATCCATCGACACTGACATCTATTCTATTCTTTTGGTTGGCTTGTGTCGGCAAAGCCATTCGGTTGAAGCTGTGAAGCTTGCTAGGTTAATGCTTAGAAAAAGGATTCGCTTAGAAGCTCCGTATGTCGACAAAATCATCGAACATCTGAAAAACTCTACAGATAAGGAGCTAGTTACTCAACTCAGTGGAATTGCAAGTTGATATTCTTGAACACCTATTTATTGTACTGTAAGCTTCTTTCCAGGGTTTTATAATAATCAAATTAAATTACTGTTTTTGTTATATCACATGTTATATAGATCAAAGAGAACTATCCACTGTCCTTTCAAGGTTTCTATCCCATTGAATTTGAACTTCCAACTTTCTTTTTCAATTCCATTGTTTCTCGATAGGTAAAAGTAACAGGAGTCCTGTTTGTACTGAGAGTCAGATTTCATTTTGTCCCTTCTATTAAAATTGGGTAAGTTAGTCCTTATGCATTAAACCGAAGAGCAGACTAGTCTTTCTGGTAAAATTTACATCTATTTCTATTGTTAAAAATTGGTTAATGTACATTAGAGTGAGGTACACGTAGTGTGTCACGTGTAACTGTTTTGTTATTTCATTAATCATGTCAATTTTTAATAATAGAAATAGATGAATATTTTAATATTCATGATACTTATATTCAATGATGAGTTTACAACTTTTTCATAATTATTTAGACCAAACGTGTTGATTGTGCAAAAAGTAAATCGAAATCATTGAACTTTATATATATATATACCATTAATAGCATTCAACTCTACAGTAATACAATTCAGTGACAACTAGTTGAAATCAATCAAAATCCAGAGAAATTGGGGTGAGAAGGACCACTTACCCCGACACTAGGCTTTATTGTTTTAGGTTTTAACTTTATTGAAGGTATTGGGTCCCTACACCATCATCCCTCAACCACATTTGGTTACGCTTAGGGGCGGAGCCAAAAAATTTGTTGAAGGAGTCGGAATAAAGTTATATATTTTTATGATAATAAAAATAAAATTTCATCATTTTAATAGTTTATATATTAATTTTTTTCTCATTCTTGAGAGGCAAAGTATAATTTTATCATATACTAATTTAAACTTTTTAAAATTATAAAAGGATTAAAGATGATTCCGCCCCTGTATACGCTGAAGCATGGACGAAGTTAAAAAATTATTTTAAAGAAAGTTAGATATGAATTATGAATTACTAGAAGGATTAAAGTATAATTTTATCATTATATTAAAATATAAATTTCCCTGTTAATTATTTTTTTCCCGATAACCATTTAAGTTTTAAAATTTTATATTTTTTTTAGTTATTTTCATTAAATCGAATTTAGCAGATAAGAAAAGGAGGTGTTAAATGATTGAGGGTATAATTTTAGCCAAAAAGTCGTTGTATGTAAGAAAATGTTTGAGCAATCTTTTTCAGGGCGTGTGCATACCTGACCCTGCAATTGCCATGCATGCATTAAATGAGCTTTGAGGCAGCTAGCTTTTTAAATAGATTTTCATAATTATTTTAATAACATTCATTTTTTTATTCTTAGAAGCTTTAATTTATAGATATTATTTTTAAATATATATATGTGTCAATTTTAATTGAATTATTATTTATAAAAATGTAATAATTAATTATTAATTTCATATGGTTAATTAAAAGAAAATTATTAGTTTTTTTTTATATATATACGAGTATATTTATAGTGATAGTACCGAAAGGAAATTGTTATTTTCTGATATTTTTAATTATTTTATTTAATAATTATTTTATATTTCATTTTGAAAATAAAATTATCATAGCAACTTTGTTTTATAATGAAGGATGAAATCTATCAATTGATGATAGGGTAGTTGTTTATACTTGAATCAGTGAATGTTGGTTTAAATCTATCAATTTTTTTATCCTATTCAATTGATTGTAAGCAATTTATTTAAAATTTATTTCTTTTATCTAAAACCACACAAAAGATCAATTATTTGTGTTTGTTGAAATATTAAATTATACCTGATTTGATTTTCCCTTCAAAAAATTCAATGAATTAAAAGTACTTTTTTATGTGTGATCCAGCTAAAATATACAAAATAGAACTTTCTATACATTAAATTTGATTTATATGAAGAAAAAAAATGTCATGTAGGTCTGATTTGATATTTCACAATAATGTAGGGTCTCAAATCTCATATAATATTCTTATCATTAATTATCCCATTAAAATAATTGAAAATTTTGCAGCAATTAGATTAAAATTTAATTAATCTTCTCTATAATTTCTAATACAATTAAGTTTATACAAGCCTTTGAGTTAAGTTTTTAGAGTAGTGATATTGCTCGTGTCCAAATTAAGTTTAAGTTATCTTATATACTTGGATACGCAAATCCAAGAAGACGCGAGCTGATTTTATGAAGATTTACCTCATTCATTTGTATTTTTATATTAAGGGTAGTTGATTTGATAAAATTTGGACAGATTAAGATGGATTAAATGGTACTTTATAAAGATGGATTCATATCCTCTGAAACCAAGAGTACTATCCACAGAGTCCTAGAGAGAGCAGTATCTGTTGCGGCTTGTGATGGAGGAGAGTGGTGGCGGAGAGAGGGATTCCGGCGAGGAGATCTCTTTGTTAGCGGAAGAACTTATTCAACTTTCAATTAAAAGATCATGGGTAGTACCGACAGAGAAACCCACTTTGATCTGTTCGGTGTGGACCAAAAAACAATTCAATACCGAAAGCTTTAAGGCGCAAATGAGGAGCATCTGGAAAACAAATAAGAAGTTTGAGATCCGATTGGAAGGGCAAAACTTATTCTCAATAATTTTCGATCTAGAAGAAGATTTGGAATTGATCCTAGAAGGACGGCCCTGGTTATTTCGTAAGTATCTTATCTTATTTGACCAACTATTTAGTCCAATTGATAGAGATCTAATATGTCTTACAACATCGCCATATTGGATCAGGATTGGCCCTTGCTTACCAGATTTCGACAAAAAATATCTTTTACATGCAATCGGAAGTACTTTTGGTGGTGTTATTAGTTTGGAGATTAATGATGATTTCTGCAGACTTAGAGTTATGTTAGATGTCCAGAAACCTTTAAGGAGAGGCATTTTTGCTTCTAGCAGTAACAGTGTTAAAGCATGGATCCCTTTCAAATATGAGAAATTACCAGTATACTGCTTTGGTTGTGGGCAATTGGGTCATAGCCTCCATGATTGCGTGCTGCTGAGTCTGGAAGAGAAAAACAGAATTAAGGACGACCCCCCTTTTTCTATTGCACTAAAAGCAGAATCAGAATCAAAAGCAATGGGGAAAGAAAGTATGAAATTCACAGCATTCACCAAAAAACTGGGAGCCCAATGCTCATACACTGGTTGTCCGAAGGAGGAGACTGATGGTCACGTCAAAGTGGCCGAACTTATGGCAAAGAAAGAAAGCATGTTAAGTGGAAGACAACTGGCTAATTGGGAGGAAGGTTTAAAGCACAAGAGAGATAGTTCTGATATGGTGGAGTCGAATGTGGTAAACAAGTCGCTGTAGAAAGCTAAAGAAGCACACAAAAAGATGAGCTGGAGGAGAGTGGATCCAAGGAGTATGATAGAAATCTGAATGAGTGAACATGTTGCGGGGAAGAGGAAATTTCTTGAAAATGAGGATCGCAGAAACTATGAGGAATGTTTAAGTATGGAAGGGGCGAAAAGACAGAAAATAGATGATCTTGAGGGCGGTAAGGACATGCTTATGAATAAAACAATCGAGTCCCAAGTTGATTATGTGGATTCAGATACTTTTAAATCGGCGGCTGCCATCAGGCAAGCCGACCGAACACAATGAAAAGCTTATGTTAGAACGTCCGTGGGTTGGGGAGTCCACGGGCAGTTCGGAGGCTGTGCTACTTGGTTAAGCAGCATAATCCTCACTTGGTCTTCTTAATGGAGACCAAATTAGATAAGAATAGGATGGAGAAGATCAGGAGAAGATGTGGTTTTCTGAATGGAATTGAAGTTGAAGCTGAGGGATCTAGGGGAGGTCTTTATTTGGCATGGAAGGAAGAAATTAGTGTTAATTTGAGAAGCTTCTCTAAATGGCACATTGATGCTCTTATTAAGGAGGATAACGTTAAAGAGGAATGGAGGTATACTGGTTTATATGGCTCTCCCTACTTAAAAGATAAAAACACAGTATGGAATCTGCTCAGAAGACTCGATCAAGAGGCTGACTACCCTTGGCTTGTTGAAGGGGATTTTAACGAAATTCTTTATTCCTTTGAGAAAAGTGGAGGAGTATAAAGGGATAATAAGAGAATGGAGGCCTTTAGTGAGACGTTGGAGGATTGCAAATTGGTTGATATTGGGTATTCGGGGGTTTGGTTTACATGGGAAAGGGGAAATCTACCAGAAACGAACATAAGAGAAAGACTTGATAGGGGTTGCAAATGAAAAATGGTTGAAATTATTTCCATTGAGTATTATTCAACATCTCACTTACTCTACATCAGACCATTTTCCCCTTCTTTTAAATACAAATAAGTCTAAGGCATTCACAGGGAGTAAAAGATTTTACTTTGAAGCATGGTGGACCATAGAAGAATCTGTAGAAGAAGTCATTCGAGAATCTTGGGAGTCAAATGAAGGAACGTTATTGGAGAAATTAGGAAAATTGCAGATTAGTTTGAAAGAATGGGTACGAGGAAATAAAAGAGAAAATAAAGGTTTGAAAAGGAAATTAACAAAGGAGCTGGATATACTGCTGGAAGGAGAAAGGAACGATCTCTCTATGGCGAAAATCATTGACACTAAAATACATTTGAATATGGAAGTTGACAAAGATGAAATGTATTGGGAACAACGAGCAAGAGCAAATTGGTTAAAGCTTGGGGATAAATATTTGGCATATTTTCACAAGTGTGCCTTAGTCTGGAGGCGAGCAAACACAATCTCAAAGCTAGAAACGGAGGAGAGGAAGGAGATTGATGAGGGATCAGCAATTATGGATGCGGCCTCATTATTTTTCTAGGATTTATTCAAGTCAAAGGGAGTGGCGAATCCTTGCAATGTATTAGAAGGTATTGAAAAAACGATAACGCAAGAAGAAAATGAAATTTTATTATCTCCTTTTCGAGAAGAAGAAATTCAAGCAGCTTTGATAGGGATGGGCCCCACAAAAACACCCGGAGCTGATGGTTTTCCAGCATTGTTCTTCCAAAGGTATTGGCATATTGTAGGACGAGATGTTATTGACTACTGTTTTAGGAATTCTGAATGATAAAAAGGACATTGAAGATTTCAATAAGACAGATATTGTGCTCATTTCAAAAGTTCAAAAACCTACGAAACTGGTTAACTTTAGGCCCATCAGTTTGTGTACAGTTATTTATAAGGTTGTGGCTAAAGCTATAGCAAATCGACTGCAGAATGTCATTGATAAATGCATTGATAGAGTTCAAAGTGCTTTTGTCCCATGGCGACTTATTACAGATAATGTGCTTCTAGCATATGAAATTCTTCATACGATTCGTCAAAAGCGCACAGGGAAGAAAGGTGTTATGGCAGTCAAACTTGATATGAGCAAAGCCTATGACAGGGTGGAATGGGGGTTTGTTGAAGAGGTGATAAAAAAAATGGGATTTACTTGTGATTGGGTAGAACTTTTAAGAAGATGCGTTACTACAGTCGCTTATGCAGTTAACATCAATAGAAGGAGGGGAAGTTTGTTTCACCCCACTAGAGGACTTAGGCAGGGTGACCCATTAAGCCCTTTTCTTTTCCTGATTTGCAGTGAGGGACTTTCATCTCTAATGAGAACAGCTAAGAGAGAATGACTTATAAGAGGGGCTAAAGCAAGCAGGCGTAGGCCATAAATCTCACATTTGTTATTTGCAGATGACTGCATTCTATTTGGAGAGGCAACCAGTAGAGGAGCAAAAATTCTAAAGGACATTTTACAGGCTTATGAGACTTGTTCGGGTCAATGTGTGAATTTTATTAAGTCCACAGTCTTTTTTAGTCCGAATACAACTGAAGAGAACAAAGAAGCGGTGTCAACCATGTTAGGAGTCAGAATTGCAACAAATCCAGAGAGATATCTGGGACTTCCTAATATGATTGGTAGAAGGAAAAAAGAATCGTTTCAAAACCTCATTGATAGAATTTCCTTGCGCATTGAAGGGTGGAGTAATAGGTTTTTATCACAAGGGGGTAAGGAAGTCTTCATCAAATCGGTCCCCTCTGTGCTATACCAATTTTTGCAATGTCGTGTTTTCTTCTGCGAATTCTTTATATCTGAGAATGGTAGAGAGCATTTTCGCTAAGTTTTGGTGGCAAAAAGGAAAGGGAAGAAAAGGTATTCACTAGTGCCAATGGAGTCATTTATGTCGTCTGAAAAGTGAAGGTGGCTTGGGGTTTCGAAATATGGCCCAATTTAATGTAGCTATTCTGGCAAAGCAGGGATGGCGTTTTTTAGAAAACCCAAATTCATTTGTTTCACAGGTGTTCAAAGCAAAATATTTCCCAAATAGTAATTTTCTCAATTCGCAGTTGGGAAATAAAAACTCTTATGTATGGCGTAGTATTTGGGCTGCAAAAGGCATTTTGGAGAAAGGGCTGATTTGGAAAGTTAGAACGGGTACGAGCGTTTCTATTGGCAATGATGCGTGGGTTTCAGATCTTGTTAATTCCAGATTATTATCTACTTATGAAGGTCCAAATGAAAGTAAAGTTGCTGAACTTATTAATAGCCAAGTAAGAGAATGGAATAGGGAAGTGATTGAGTATACCTTTGGAGCTGATGAGGCGGAAAAGATTATCCGCATTCCTTTAGCAAAGATTCCTCATGATGATCTTCTAGCCTGGAGGGGCGAACCGTCGGGGGAATTTTCGGTCAAGAGCACCTATAAACTATTACAAAGTCTTGATCCTAGAGCTTACGCGGTACAAAACATCTACAATGAATTTTACAGAAAGTTATGGAACATTGATCTACCTACAAAGATCAAAATCACTATTTGGAAAGCCTCCTGGAACTATCTACCCACAAGGATAAATTTATTACACAAAAAGTTAATTGCAGACGCCTCATGCCCTCGATGTGGTTTGGGAACAGAGACAATGAACCACCTGTACAGAGAATGCCCAATATCAATAGAAATGTGGTTACATTTACCAGATGTTAAATTGCTACAAGGTAATAATTTAGACTTTGGATAGTGGCTCACCAAGACTCTTGATCTTCTCCCTTTAGATCTATGTAGAACCTTTTGTAGAGCTTTATGGGCCATCTGAGGGGATAGGAATGCTCGGATACATGAAAAAGCAAGCAAAACGGGTAAGGAGATTGCATATTTTGTGAGGAACTACATAAAAGAACTAGACGGTGTGAAGAACAAATTAACAAAACTACCTAAGGCTGTAAGCAGATGGCAGCACCCACCTCAACAGGCTGTGAAAATTAATTTTGACGGAGCATATGATATGGAGAAGCATCAATCAGCGACAGGAATCGTGGCCAGGGATAGCGAAGGGAAGGTTCTCGTCTCCAAATCCACAATACATGAGAAGGTGGCTTCTGCTTTCGCTGCCGAAGCCATTGCTTGTCGGGAAGCAGTATAGGTATGGATTGACATGCAGAAAGAAGAAATCATTGTAGAAGGCGATTCACTTACAGTAATCAAAAAATGCAAAAATTCTTTACCGGATAAATCTCAGATCGGGGCATATATCAATGATATTCACAAGATAAAAGCAGAAATCAAGAAGATAAGGTTCGATTTAATTTCTAGATCAGCAAATACCTTAGCCTATATTCTAGCGACAGAAACATTGAAGAAGAAAGAAGAGCTTTACCTGATTGGAGGAGTACCCTACTATGCCGAAACCCAGGCGAGAAACGAAAGTATGCGGGAGCCGGACTGATTAACAGAGAGCAAAAAATGAGAAGATGGAAAAGAGGGATACAAAAGAAGTTGTGAAATAGATTCAAATTCAAAGAAACCCCTCGATTGACACAAGACATTAAAGAATGAAATGATAGAAATGATGGAGATGTCAGATGATTGGATTGCTGATTGGGCACTAGGGCGGTTGTAGCATTTAATTTTAGTCTTTTCATTTTTTTTAAGAGTTGTCCCATTTCTTTATTTATTAGAGCAGACCTTATTTTTTCATCAGATTAATATTATGTTTGGGTCAGACCCTTAAGATTTATGTTGTTTTTGTCTCTTTCCTTTTATAAATAAAAGCCCAATCTGTTTTAGTTCAAAAAAAAAAAAAAGATGGATTCATATTCTAAATATGGAATTCTTGTTGGAAGAGATTGTTGAGGCAATATGTGAGCAATGTCTCATGTAGTGCCACAGTCGGTGTTCATTGCTTTTGGCTTTGCACAAGTTACATAACTTAGCTTATTAATGTCGACAATTCTTTAAACCAAAACAGTTGGGTCATGACTTAGTGAATATTATGAACATGTGTTGACCCATATTTGAAGATCGATTTTGTGGAGCTACAAATCCTTGAAGTTTGGACTGATCTAGGTCAAATAAATTGAATCCCTTGATTTATGAAGATTGACTTGCAGATATATCTTGTAGATTTTTGTTTTATTTTGAACTTTACGATTATATTTGTAAAATCTTTTTATGAGATTATTTTAGGTGGATCTTATTTGTAATTAATATTTATCTTCATAAGTCTTAAACTCAACACATAAAATCAACACATAGCAAAAGTTAATGATGTGACTTGAAAACTTTCCTAATTTTAACTTCTCTCTCATGCATTTTTTTTATCATAGTTAGTTTTTAAAGCCATTAGCACTTTTTATTCATTTATAAGGTCAAATTTTGTTATTGGTCCCTATATCATGTATAATTTGTGAATTTAGTTCTTATGCTCTAATTTGGTCAATTTTAATCTTTGTACTTTTTGAATTTTGAAATTTTAATCTCAACCCAAACGACAGTTAAATATGTTAAATCAAATTATGCTATTAATCTTGTACTATGCGTAAATTATGGATTTAGACCATGTTCTCAAATTTCATCATTTTTAATCCTTAACTTTTAAATTTTGATATTTTAGTCACGATTCAAACCATAACTATTTTATCAATTAACTAAAGTGATTGACTTTTTTTTTTTTTTTTTTTTGCGAGGATTATGTGGAAAAAAACATGTTTGCCATGTAAGATTTTAGAAATAACAAATTTGACTTAATTAATTTAACGACTATCATTTGGTATTCACTAAAATTCCAGAACATAAAAAATACAAGAACCAAAAATGATAAAATTAGAGTACATGGCAATAAATAAATCGATAAGGATAAATAGTAAAAATTAATTTTTAAAACAAAAAAAATTAAGTAAAATTATATATTTAAAACCTATACACTGATTTAAATGAAAATTTTTAAACAGTTCAGTGATTATTTAGTAATTTTTTAAAGTTAAATGATCAAAATATTAATTTATTAATTTATTGATCTTGAGTGTAGTTTACCTCAAGTAACAACGTCAATTAAATTTAAGAGGTTCATTTCTTAACACGTCAAATTCGATACACATATTATAATTTAATCCATATGTTTAAAAAAGGCTCAATGTTATGTTTGAGCCAACGTTTATGCTCAAGCTAATGACTAAGCTTTCGAAATGACTTGATTGATACGATACTTATACCAGTTCAGTTAGAAAGTTTTAAAATTTAGTGACCAAATAAAATTCTGAATCATAATTTCAAAACATTAACTATGATTAGATTTGTTCAATGGTCAATATACATACCCTAACTCAAATTCCTTCTCAATAATTAGGAGGATTCAAAAAAAAAAAAAAACAATTACTATGCTAGGAGTAAGTTTATGTAAAAAAATTAGGTTCATTTAAAATATATGTCTAATTCGAGCTCCAATATTCAAATATCAACTCAAGTATGTTTTCAAGCTTATGATATGTTACTTTTCCTTTTATTTATGCATTATGTACTTATATCATATGAAAATTAAATATGTTATATCATAATATATATATTTAAAAAAAGGTAAGTTATTTATATTTGAAATTTTAATAAAAAGATATATAATAGTAGTGAAAGAAATATATAATTATCAAAATTTTAAATAAAAATAATATATTTCTTAAAAAAGTTTTAAAAAATCTGGGTAGATTTAAACAAGCTTAGATTAACTATTTCGAGTTGGACCGAATTTAAACAACTATATATAATATTGAAATAATATATTTATGTAGCTCGAACTCAACTTGATTTGATTGTAAACACTTCTAACTACAATTAACTAAAAAAATTTGAAAATCGAATTGCGACCTTATGATCTAGTGGTGTGCATGAAATGAATAGTGAATACCAATCATTTAATTGGATCACATACCTGATGTTGACATCATACCTTTCAAATATATCATTGTACGTAGATTTGTAAAATGTAGCATATTATACGTTAGATTGTATCACACTTATGATATAGGTGGAAAATTTTATGTAACAAATTTTAAAAAATTGTTCAAAACTAAATATATCTCTGGTTGAAATAGTAAAGTTAAAATAGTAGAAATTATTATATCTTGCTTCAAATCTCGTGTTTTTCATCATGTGTATATTTTTTTTCTAAATTTATCAAAATATAAAAAATATAAATACCCTCAAAATAATATTTATTCATTTGTAAAAGAAATGGGTTTGGACCCCTTGCGAGCCTAATTCCATCCTATAGAACACTGCAAATTTACATATATAGTAGATTATAGGTGCCTATGGACCGGTTTGGATTAAGATTCGATTCTAAAAAATTTCATGTCCGACTCAAGCCAATAAAAATTCCCATATCACCAATTAAAAAATTAGTAAAATATTAAAATACGTTATTTTATGTTAATATTTATATAAAAATTTAAAAAATTATTTAATTTATATTCAAATCGGATCAAACCACACGAACTAAATGAGCCACTCGTCTTATGAACAACTCTATATTTACTCCAATTTCTATTTATGACACTAAAACTTTTATGTTTAATCATTATCAAGAAAAATAAATAAATAATCCAAATTAATTATTAATATAAGATAATGAAAGAAAAGGAATTGAAGAGCCATTGGCTTGCCAGCCTCTATTTAAAGATGCTTCTTATTTATTGTTGCTTTGTCAATTCCAGCATTCTCAATTTACCGGCAAAAAACAAAATACATTAAACCTTTTTGTCTACCTAAGCCCTTTTTATGTTTTTCAAATAATTGAGTTTGGGATTAATCTACACCTATTCATAGATCGGGTTCTTCGTTTATCCGATATTTAAAAATGTTAAACTCGTAAAAATAAGCCTAAACAAAAAATAGGCTCGTTTAAAATAGGATCGAATTTGAGTTTGAACATTTGAAGTCCGACTTGGCCCAGACTCTTTTATATTTTTAATATATATTATGTAAACATTAAAAATATTAGATGTCTATATATAAAATTTTTATAAATAAAAAAATTGAAATTATTAAATAATAAATTAAAGATAATATGAGCGGGTTTAAAATGAATTTGGACTAGATATTTATAAATATGGGTAGATTTAGATAAAATTTTAAATTTATATTTCAGACTAAACGAACTTAGACAAACATACATTGTGTTAATATTATACTTAAACCTAATCCGAGCTTGATCCGGCCCGACCCATTAACAAATATATATATTATTAGATGGATTACATTATTAAGATACAACCGGCAAAAGCTATACACTTCGCAATTATTTGATATACTTTCCATTAATATTAATAAAGACTGACTTTAATTTTGAGTTTGACGATCAAACCATATGATAAGGACTTGATTCGCTTGGAAAGTGCTAGGCTTTTACTAAAAATGTTTAGGTAAAACTATCTCTTTAGTCCCTCTTAATTTTAATATCGAGCAGATTGATTTTTTCAAAAAATTAGAGTAGTTTAAATTTTGTCAATTTTAAAAGTGAGTAATTGAAGACAATTAATTACAAAAATTAATGTTTTTTTGCCAATTATACATAATTTTGATAAATATAATAATAAATTAGGCCCTTTACCATGGGCATTAATAGTGTTATAGAAATTTCAAAAATAGTCCCATATCTTTGTTTAAGTTTACATATGGGTCATTGATGTTTCAATTGTTATGATTTGATCATAAATTTTATCAATTGATAACAATTTAATCACTCGTCCGTTAATAGCCGTATATAGTGTTAATAGAAATCTGACATTGCACAAATTGTACCATTAAATGCTAACATGACTTCCGTGTCACGGAAAAGAAGAAGGAATAACATCTCAAAAAAAGAGAAGAACTTGCGGAGAGAGATTAGAGAAATAAAAAAAAAAAAGAGAATAAAAAAATCAAGAAAAAGAGAGCAAATGGAAATCAAAAGGGGAAGAGAAAACCCATTTCGGGTTGTTGAATTCTCGGGGCTCTAGTTATTTGCTCGCAAATCCAATGGTGAAAAGCCTCATTGGACGGAGGAGAGGCACATATCCTAGGATTAGGCCGATCTGACGGTTGGAAAAGGTTTAAGCTTCAACTTGGGCTTTTGTCCTTTTGTTTGGTCTAGAAGAAATCTGAATCAGTGAACGGAGAGGGGAGGAGTTGTGGTGGCACTATCAGCCGGAGGACCATCGATGGCGGTGAGCAGCGACTAGGGTTTGGTTAGAAGAAGAGAAAAAGAAGATGGGGAAGAGTATTGGTCCGAATATAAAAGTGAACTACAAAACGTAACAATTGAAACATCGGTGACCAAAATTAAACTTAAACAAAGATATGGGACTATTTTTGAAATTTACCTCAGATATTGTTATGGTGGCAAAATTCAATGCCAATGGAGAACGCATTTATTAGCTTATCCTAGCAATCACTTACATGCCATACCATGCATGCATCCACATTTCCCAATCCCCAGAAAATATTTGCCATCATTTTCACCGATATTATTTTAATAGGATCGGATTGGTCGGTTAAGTTAATTGGACCAAAAATTAATCGGTTCGACTATAAAAGTTAAATTAGTTTTTCATTGTTAGGGAAAAAACAATTAATTACGGATCTTAACATTAAATTTTGAGAGTTAATTACATGACTAATTTTATTTATAATTTAATTAAGATATTTCTTTATGTTTTATCAATATAAAATATAGTGTTAAATCATTATTTGGAATTTGAATTTGATAACTTTTTCTATATCGGAGTATGAATTTTTTTTGAGTTTAAGTTAGACTTTAAACTTAACAATTGTTCTCACATTGGGGTCTAGACTAGGCAGTTGTTCTCACATTAGGGCTTGAGCTTTTTTTTCAAGTTAGTCCAAGAACTTAACAATTATTCTCACATTGAGGTCTGACCTGAACTTTTAGGGTTTTTAAGAACTAATTTGGAAAAAAAATTCGACCCTAATATTGGAAAAATTGTTAAATCAAGATCTATCTTGAATAAAAAAAGTTTAATTCCCAATGGAAGAACAATTCTAAGTTCATGACCTAACTTGAAAAAAAAAAAATCAAAACCCCAATATAAAAAATGTTACCATGTTTTGATCCTAAAAAGTGATTTAACCCCAAATATACATATATGCATGTAGGAAACAACAAGTTGAGTAAGTTGAGCTTAAATCATCTTTTGTATTGTTGAATTATTTTGAATCACTCTTTGAGTAAGATCCTATAGACGTGGGAAGGGGTTTTGAACTCTGTAACTAATTTTTGGATAAAATATATTATAAGTCTCTAAACTCTTCGTAAATTTAGAATTTAATCTGCTACTTTTTAGATGTAAAAAATTAGGTCCAACTGTTAGCACTATTAAGATTATTTTGTTAAATTCAGGTTTATTACAACAACATTATTTTAGTTACATTACTATCAAGTGAGTTCTTTTTTTATTTCAAAATGTCACACCAACAAATTTAACAAAAAAATTAACATAATTAATAATTAGACTTAAATTTTAAAATCTAGAAAGCAGAGGAACTAAATTCCTGAAATTAAAAGTACAGGAACCTATGAAATATTTTAACCCTTTTCTTTTTCAATTTCAATTATTTCCTTAGTTGCAACTCAAAACACAACAAATCTGCAACTCAATACTAACATACAGGATATAAGAGAATTTGCCTCCTCCTATACATAATTTTAAAAAATAAAATGTTGGGTGCAGTGGTAAACCGTATTCGCTCTTATTAAAAGAACTCAAATTTGGATCCTGGAGACATATAGTTGAGAGAGGAAATCATGACCCTCAATTTTTATTTTTTTATAAATTAATTATAATTTGTGAGGAGAAATTAAAAAATTTATTTGGATAAGGAAATTTGCATATTTAATATTTAAAATAATTGAGGTTTGGCAGCCAACATTGGTTGAACTTTAATCCCAAGAATCTTTGTGCGTCAATTATGCAAATGGTGAAAGAAATGATCCCTTTCTGTCTTATAATTTTCAGATATCTCAGCCTTTCACTATCTGTGTTTTAACTTCAAATTCCCTTCAATTGATGTAAAATAGTATAATACTTTTGTTTGAAATTATTCCTTGTCACAACAATTGTCAAGTGGTAGAAAAAGATGGGGATGGAATTTGATCCAATTTTCAACATGCCTTTTGAATGATTTTAGTTTTTGATGTTTTTTCGGATTTGGATTATTTGTAAGATGAAGTTATTCGGGTTTGCTAGTGAATTTTTTGAGTTAAGTCATTTCGAGTTATTTATTCATGTCATTTTAAGTTTGGGTCAATAATTAGGATTTGAGTCATTTTCGATTTAAGATTTTTTTATTCGAGTTGGGAAAGTTTTCGATTAACATTTAAAAGCTTTTCTAGAAGAGTTAGCCATGTTAATATGTGTTAGAAATTGTGTGACCCGAATCTCGTCACTTATTGAAGAAAATCATGTGTTCTTATTTTTCTTATTTTTATCGACGTCTACTATATCAATATGAAAATAAGGCAACCCCTACCCCCAATGTTTTCGGAATCGGATTGGTGATCGAACTAATCAGATTACCAATTTTTAGTTCGATTGGTCCAAAATTAAAGAAAATTTGAAAAATAAGTAAAAATCTGGAAAAATTTAAAACAAAATTTTATAAACACAAATAAATAACAATAATGACACTTCGATTTATGTTAGTTTTTCTCCTCTCTTTTTTTTCTTAATAATAATAAATTTTTTAAGTATTAGGGTGGGTTGGGTTTATATACTTAAGTATTTAGATTTTGCCGGTTGAGATTTTTTTTCTTGATTTGGACCATTAATTTAGACTAAAAACATTAAAAAACAGTTCAACCGGTTTATGGTTCAAATTTGATTTTAAGTGCTTCACTCTAAAATCAATCTAACCCTTTTATCTAAATTGATATACTGATTGGTTTCCAGTTCGGCCTGTCAAATTGACCAGAGTTTAAGATTAGACCCCAAAAAACCTAATGGTGGGGCATGTAACTCGGCGGATCCGGCCAACCGGCCGCTCAATATCAATCTAAGCTGTGCACAGATATATTAGATAAGCAATATTGAATGAGACTGCCTTAGTGAACTTAAGTCCAAACCCTATTTGACCCAAATTTTTAGGCACACCTCATTGGTCTTCAATCCTTTTCTACACCACCTTCATACCATATCAATTTCATGAGATGAAAAATTATCCATCCATACATAAAATTAATCAAATTTTCATGTGATGATGGAACACGACAAACAATACAGATACGATCAATTCAATTGTAAAATTTCAATATCTGTGATCCCTTTTTCTTGTTAGGTTGGAGAATGAAAACAAAAACAAAGAGAAAGTTATGAAGTGGAAGCATTAAGATTAGGTTCCGAAAGGGCAAAATTAGAGCACAGTTGGGGGGTTTGTAGGGCCTAAAGACGGCTTGCCATTAGCTGTATCGAAAGCTAAACTTATGATGGCACTTTCTATTTCAATGCAGCAGTCTACATCAACCTTAATCTCTCCCACCTATATATATACATACATACACATATACACATATTCACCACAATTTAATCTTCTAAGTTCAAAACATTGATGACAATGGCAACTCTAAGCAGTGCTTTTCTTTTCATCTTCTCTTGTTTCCTTGCATGTTCGATCTCGGTTTCGGGACGAACCGCCACTTTCCTCGAAGATTTTAGAATCACTTGGTCCGATTCCCATATCAAGCAAATCGATGGAGGGAGGGCCATTCAACTTATTCTAGACCAAAATTCAGGTTTAACTTTTTAAAAATAATAATCAATGATTAAATGTGTTAACCCTTCGATAATGTGTTGTTAATTCATTTTGTTTTATAGGCTGTGGATTTGCTTCCAAAAGACAGTATTTGTTTGGACGTGTCAGCATGAAGATCAAGCTTATCCCCGGTGACTCGGCCGGAACCGTCACCGCCTTTTACGTACGTAAAGCTACCTACCGACATAACCTTTAACCTTTAATCGGTTTTTCATTGTAATCTGGTATTGCAGATGAATTCTGATACGGACACCGTAAGAGACGAGCTAGATTTCGAGTTCTTGGGAAACCGAACCGGGCAACCATACACGGTCCAAACCAACATATATGCTCATGGTAAAGGTGATAGAGAACAAAGGGTTAACCTCTGGTTTGATCCAGCTGCTGATTTCCATACATACACAATTATTTGGAACCATCATCATATTGTGTAAGTCCAGTATCTAACTATAAATGTGACATTAATAAGCATATATGACATTAAAATTTGACCATTTGGGTGCTTTTTCTTAACAGGTTTTATGTAGATGAAGTGCCAATAAGAGTATACAAGAACAATGAAGCAAAAAACATCCCATACCCAAAATTTCAACCTATGGGGGTATATTCAACACTATGGGAAGCTGATGATTGGGCAACAAGGGGAGGACTTGAGAAAATTGATTGGAGCAAAGCACCATTTTTGGCTTATTACAAGGATTTTGACATTGAAGGGTGTCCAGTTCCAGGGCCAGCAAATTGTGCTAGTAACCCCAGGAACTGGTGGGAAGGTACTGCTTATCAAGCTCTTAATGCCATGGAAGCTAGGAGATACAGGTGGGTTCGGATGAACCACATGATCTACGATTACTGCACCGACAAGTCTCGGTACCCGGTCACCCCACCGGAATGCATGGCAGGTATATGAAGTACTATCAAGAGTTCCCATTATTCCATATCCAACTGAACTGTCCAGAATATTTGATATACCAATATGTTTCATGTCATATATACTTTGATGTATATGCCTCCCTTTGTACCATAATAGCTATATGTATATGCTATAAGAGGGCCATGCAAAAATTGGGGTTATAAAGGGAAATAAATTGTGATCGTGTGTGCAAATATTTAATTTTAAAACTTGTATTTTTTTTTTATCGTATTATCCAATTCAGAGTTTGCAGGCCTAAGACAAAACTACTTGCTGCTTCATTTTATGGGTTGATGAAAACAAGGAAATGAGTGAATGTTAGAAATTCAAAATTAGTGATTGAAGTAATTGGCTTTCAATTGATTTTCAGAATGGTCCCCTTTTGTTTTGGTTTTTCCTGTTATTCACTTTAAATGTTTGGCTAGAATTTGGCTCATTTTGGTCGTCCCCGAAGTGCATAAAAAGCTCATAATGGTCCCAGTGTGAAGGGATACTCCTCGCTTCCTTCATTTCTAATACCATATTTTTTATTTGGAATCAATTAGAGTGGGTTTAGATGGATAATGCGTTTATTTGTAGTTAGTGTAAAAACAGCAATAACGGTGAGATTAGATACTGTAATGATACTATAGCGTGGGACAAAAAGTAAGCTAAATACACCGTATCACCCATCCAAATCCACACTTAATTTGTTTTCTTTGAGAAACGAGAGTTTTGTACTTCAAAATAGTTCTCTTTCGATTATTTATACAATCACTTTTAAAAGGTGATATTTAATAAATGTTTATTTGAATTCTACATTTATAATTATTTCCTTTATGCTCAAGTTTATGAATTTTAGGATATACCATATTATAACAAGCTTAATTATGTAAAAAAATTATATTTATAAAAAATAAATAAAATTTTGATTGAAATAATAAAATTAAAGCTTTGAAGACTAGTGTTTTAGGTTCAATTTTTTTTTCTAGATTTATTTTGGATTTAGATTGATTTTTCTAGATTTTATAAGAAATAAAAATAATCTCGTAATAATATTTATTATTTTGTAAAATAGATAAAATTGTTAATTATTTTTTAATTGAGTTTGTATTACGAGTTAAGTGAATCAAATATGTAAATATGTATTACATTATGATATACGATATGGTTAAAAAATTATATAAAAATTTATTTTAAAACTGAATGAAATATTAGTTGAAATCATCAAAATTTTACCATTAATGGCTCATGGATAAAGGAGGAAAATTTTCAAGTGCGATTCGCTAAATCTTTTGGTCGTTTAATTTGATAATTTAGTAAAGAATAAAATAATGGGGATAGAGAAAAGAATTTTAGATACCCACCTTTTTGGTCATTGAGCACAACAAAGGGGTTATAAATTATAATTCATGATAACAGCTCACATCCTCAAGGAAATAAACAACTTGGCAGTCTAGGGTTATTTACTAGGATTTTTACAGTCTAGGTCCCCACTAGGCATAAATTCTCATATGACCCCCAACTGATTGCCTTCTGGAGGCAAACACCATTAAAGCTAAGAGAGAAAGGGCCATCCTTTGAAGCAGCAGCAAAGCTACAATATCTTCCACAACTCCATTCTCATTAATCCATATTTAAACATGAATAAATTCCCATGCAAGAAGTCCCAAGTGTGAATTATTTAGTAATTTGAACTGCATGTTCTGTCATTGCAGCCAATATGTTGGAATAACGAGTGAAACAAAACATGCTTGAATTCCAGCTAAAAGCAGTCATTTAATAGAGGTAACATATTGTTGGAATATGACATACCAGTGGCGAGAAATGAATGTGTTGGGACAAAGAATCTAATATTCAAGAAAAGTCTACCAATCAAGTGAAACACTTTTGATCAAAGTAAATAATGCCTTAGATAAGTCAGGACAAAACATAAAGACGGGAATGCCACAAATCATTGTTGGTCATAAGGTAATAGTATAGTGCTTGTGGGCACAAACCTACATTGAATGCTTCTTATTTCAGCAAAACGGAATTGGTTTTAGGTACCTGCATGGACAAGAGAAGCTTTAATCTTCAGAGTTTTGCTGCTTTGGCAGTAATGGAAATTCACACGCCTCTTCTGCTCGTGAAAGGGTTCTCCGGGACAGGATGAATCAGCTTAGGATCATAGATTATGACTTATAAGATCTTTAATTCTTTGTGGCATTGATTTTCACTGCAATTGGCTCTGAGCAATAAGGACAATTTCCAAACAGAACATTGAATGACCTGCAACACAAGCATTCACAACCATAAATCAAGCAACCAAGTTGCCACGGTCGAAATTGAAGATAAGTTTGTGCTAATATCTTTTCATAAACTAATTGCAAATAATCAAAGCTAATTTGAATGTGGGGTATGTACAAGCAATAAGGCATATTCAAAGGCAACCCGGTTTACTATGAATGAAAAGTCAGTACCATGAATCATATAACTTGAAGGGTCATTTGCCAAACGACACACACAAAAGGTAAAAAGAGAAAAAGGCACTATATCACTATCTTAGCAAACCTTAACACACCATTTAATCTAACGGACAAAAGTAGCTCCGACAATTTATTGGACAACGTTTTGGATAATGTACTGGTGCCTTTTAAAGCTTGGAAAAACATAGCCCCTTCAACTTTCATGTAGGTCCCTCTTGATCAGACTCCAGAAATAGTGTTACCATACCTAGTTGCAACTGAAAAATATGAGGCCAGTAACGGTCGATCCTACCTCTACTAAAGGCTACTAGCCCTAGGTGTATCAATAAGATATAAAGGTAGACAGGTAGCCCAATGCCAAAAGCAGGAAATTCCGCAAGCAATTAATTTTGAATTGATCACAGCACATAGTGGACAGGAATAAAATTATACTCTGACACAAAGTAGATTAAAAGATACAAGTACACTAAGAGCTCCACATACTGCCTTGTCGTCGTGATCGACCTCAACCAGTCGACTAGGCACATGCTGTGGAAAGCCTTACTACAACTGTTATTCTCACAAGTGTAATCAGTTGCACTTCCAGTCTGAGGTCCAAGCACATCACCTACAGGAACATTTGAGAATTAAGTCTCAAAACAATAGTTCAGAGACATCTAAAGCATGTGAAGCATTACCAATGGGGAGATATTGAGCATAACAGATTCCACATTCATCTAGATGATTGTTGGTCTCTTCATCAGCAAGCCTTGGAAATTGGGTGTTCAAAAGACACTCAAGATTTTCTAAAAAGGCTTTGTCCCTCTCCCTAAACAATTAATCAGACTATGTAAAGTTAGTACAATGGAATGAAACCTATCCCTTATACAACACGATGTTATAAGCTTCTATCCTCTTAAATTAGATGGAAGACTTCAAGGCTCCAATTTCAGGCATTCTCTGTTACTAGAGAAGGAATTAACAGATTGCATGCAGAAAATTACGCAACTCGGTAATTTTCTTCCTCCACTGTTAACCACACGTTCACTTCACTAGTACAAAAGTTAAAAATTTAAGATGAGACTCAAGGGCATACCATTTATCAACATTTCTTTTCCATGTCTTTCTCAAGGAGTTCACAGTATTACCTAAACCCATAAAACGACACCTACAAACACTTAAATATTCGTTATTCATACTGAACAAAACCAACTTGCTAGCAGCTATAATTTTATATGAATTCTTACTCTGGTAATGATCTAGGATCATTGATATCGATGAACAATATGATGAAGCAATCATTTCCTGAGTAGCAAATAGTTAAACCTTGTGTTCAGTAATAAAGGAGGGGGCAAGAAAATTTTAATGTACATAAAAGAAGACGGTATGAAGTAATGACTCACCTACGTGGATTTGGCGACTCGGAATGGCACGAGATGCTTGCTTTGAATCAACAATATGAAGAGACCTGTCAATTTCATCCAAAGTAGACCAGAATGCTTGAAGCTTCTCCAGATGCTGGATACAAAGAGAAAGCACCTAAGTTCTAACAATAGTTAAACATGCCATGGCACCAAAAATATGTTCTGAAGCAGAAAGGAATTATATTGGGTTCAAAAATGTTGAAGCAAATACCTTCTCAAACTGTTGTACCAAGTTTTTCAGTCTCGAGTTCATTGACCATTTTAAATTGAAGATATAGGGAACATCCTGAGAACAAAGCAGAGTAAGATAAAACACCTGTAGGACTACATTGGAAGAATTAAGACCAAAAAGATAGGAGACAAACCGCTGAAACCATTGGAGGAACTCTAGGATAAGCTTTATCCAATTGAATTTCCATAACATGCACTCTTCCCTTCTTATCTCTAGCACCGAAATATACAAGAAGGATAACAGGATAAGCATCTAGGAACAAAGAGGATAACATGAAATATAAAAGGAGAACAAAACTACAGAGGGTTACAATACCAATACCGAAGTTCGACAATAGAAACATCTTAACAGGTATATAGAGATATATAGTGTACTGAGGATTTTATAACTCCAATATCAACTGTTTATCAATTTTCAGAAAATATATTCAAGCCTTTAGGTTTCAGATACAGCCAATTCTGTATCAATACCATATTAAAGATATAAAAGTACATGATTATAACATTGATAAGAATGGAGTACAAAAAGAGCTAGTAATGGATACAGTAAGAACATTTAAAGACAGCACCAAGCTGGATATTGCAGGTTAGTTACATAACCTATCATCACCATTCTAAGAAAATATACAGATTCCATTCGTTTGCAGAAAACCAAAGGATTATCATGATTATGTGACTAACCCTGGAAGTTGCACTAGCTGTTTACTACAAAATCTAATGCTCCAAAAAAAACCAAAGCTTTCCCATATTAGATGGATTGTCAATACAATCAAAAGGGTACTTACAAAACACGAAAAATAAGGAAACTTAGATCTCCTCCCGCCCTCACCAAATGCTCCCATCCAACCTCTTCTATCTGTACAAATAAAAATAACTCATCAAGAGAAACCAAACAAAACCCATAAAATGGTTGACATTAGAATAAATATAAAGGGAAAAAAAAAAGATTAAATGACCTCAGAGTAAACTGTACTATAAAATGAGGACGATTTAGCCAACTCTCTACATCTAGCCTGTTGATTAACTTCCTGCAAGCAAAAAAGGACTCAATAGCAAAATAAATATGTCTAGTAATTTCAAGCCAACCAATTGGTTTTGATTATTTTATGTCTACATTTATATCTATTAAATGATAAAATTTGAATACCAGAAAGCATAAGACCCTAAATTCTTTCAGGCATCTTCACAAACAATTCATCAAAAATTGTGAAGATCAAGCAACACAAGTGGACAACAAGAAAGCGCTGAAAGAAAATAAAATTACCATTAGCTCCTCTTCTCTAAGGAGAAGAAAGAACGGGAAACGCTCCGTTAACGTTTGGCTGGTGCTGGTATGGTGACGGCGGCTTGAGCAGCGTTTGTAGCGGCGGTTTCAGGCGTTTCTGCTTTGCCCCTCTTTGGCGCTGTTTTCTGGTTGGTTTAGGCGCGAAAGTATTTAGATTCTTTACTTGATGGACCGGCACCGGATCGGTTGTGGATCGGGCCTATGCATATATTATTTGTTTTTTTTTTTAATATAATTATTATATTTAATATTTAACATAAATAACTTAATATATATTTAATTTTTTTCTATGGTATAAATTAAATAATATATGAAATTAAATTAAATTACATATCATAAACTTGAAAACATGTCGGGTGAAGCCAGAAAATTTTTTTAAGATGTCAAAATTAAATTATAATTTTTACGATAGTAAAAATACAATTTTAAAAAGATTAAATCAAAATTTTATCATTTTTGGAGGGTTAGAGTACAATTTTACCTTTACTAATTTAAAATTTTAAAAACTTTAAAGGGCCAAAATAAAAAAAAATCCATTTTAGGGGGCTAGGCCCTTGCCGGCCCTGAAAGAATGTCTTATTTCAATTTTAGATATTGAAACTTAAACACATTTATATTTTAAAAGAGGTTTTTGTAAAACCTTTTCAAATTTCAGATTGACATTTAAATTTGAATAAATAATTTAAACCTTAAACATGTCTATCTACTTATATCAATTTTTATTTCATTAGTTTGTTTTTTTAAATTATATGTTAAAATTATCTAAATACTTTTCATTTTATTTTATCATTTTACAAAATTAAAATTATCCATAACTCTTCAACCTTTAAAGTAAAAGGTATTATACATTTGGGAGTATTTGAATCTACATCTTTCAAATTATTATATCACTAACACGTTAATTGATTTAAGACTCGACTATTTATTAATGGGTAAACTACACCATAGGTCACTTAGCTATGGGCCAATTTCCTTTTTGGTCACCCAATTAATTGGGTTTGTTTTTTGGGTTATTTTCCATTAAGTAACGTTAACTATTTATTGGAAGGGTGAGTTGGCAGTTTAAAAATAATAAATTTAGCCCTCAACTTTTATATATTGTGTCAATTTAGTCATAATTTTTTAAAAATAACCCTCAGTATTGCAAATTATTTCAATTTGGTCCTTAAAAAAATAAAGGGATAATCGCATGAAAGCCCCCTGTACTTTAAGGTTTGTTCTAATATAGTACCTATAGTTTCAAAATGCCTAATTTGTGTTGAGGATTAATTTTCAACCAAATTGAAATAATTTGCAATATTGAGGGTTAATTTAAAAAATTATTTTAATTCAGAAACAACAAATTGGATTGAAACTACTTTCGTTTGTTGGTAGATAAGAAATTGAATGGAAACTGGAATGGGTGTAGAAACAGTAGAAAGTTGCCGCATATGTTGATAGTTATTAGGATTCTCCACCTATTTGGTGATAATTATGAGGTTCGAAACAAGACGATAATGTTGGGAGGGGCTATCATGAACCTCGAACATAAACTGTAAACAGACATGAAGAATTCAAAAAAATAAAAGTAATTGAAGCTTTGGTCATGTTTGGACTAGTAGTTGGGAGGTTCTGTCAGTTTCCTTCCTCCCTTCACGCCACATGCAGTAAGCTTCGAACCTAAGCAGTATCCCTGACAGATTGATCAAACATCATACCAAGACAATCAACAGTTATTTTCACTGCTAACATCCCTTCAAAAGCTTCAAAAGATCTGCCGAAAAATCCCATTTTTCACACATGAACCCCAATCCACCCCGGAACCTTCTCTAGACCTTGGAAAGGATGTGAATCCCATTCTTAGTGTCAAAACCTTTTTTGGAAATCAACCTTTTATTTTAAAATGAAAATAGAGTCGCCACCAATCCTTTTTATTAGGTGTGATCGGATCACCTCGTAATTTTGATCATTTTAATAAAAGTTTTAGATTCACTAAAACGATGATTTTTAGTTTACAAAACCTAGGAAATTGGTTCAGGAGTCGGTTACGCACGAGGAAGGATTAGCACCCTCGTAACGCCCAAAATTGGTACCTAGTTTATTAATTGATGTCTTAGTGTCGAAAATTGAAAATTTGAAGAGAATTTAAAACACGATCCCACCTTGCATAATGATATTTTTAATTAAAATCACTTAAATGAATTAAAACATATGTAAATGGCCTCCTTATCTCGATGTAACCAAAACGAAATGATCACGTCCCGTAAGTTAGGACACGACATCTCGAATCCTCGAAAATAAGCTTGCTCATTATTTAGTTATTATTTAAATCTCACGCGTTTTAGTTTTAAAAAGGGTGTTTGGTTTTCTAGGTTCAAAGAGAAAATCGAACCCCGTAAGTTAGGGCGCAACTTCTCAAATCTCCAAATACAGAAAATTGCATTGATTTTAAAATTTTCCCTTTTTTATGCATCGAGTAAAAACGAATGTAACATTTAAAGTAATGTACATTTAACTTATTCGAGCATAGTATAAAAATGGATAAGTATATTTAAACACAGCTCGTGGCATGGTTGTAGCAAAAATAAAATAAAATGGAAGTGTAATAGAATGCTTAGCAAAAATGAAGTTGCTATACGAGTTCAAATAATATTATAAATAAAATATAAGAAATAAAATAATAGTAGCGATAGCAATAATAATGTATCATGAATAATATAACTATAATAATAATGATGATAACTTTGATCAGTAGCAATACGGATAACAATAATAATCATAATACCATGCTAGATATTAAAATAAATAAGATAACTCAAAATAAAAAATAAAAATGAAAGATGCATAATTACAAAGGTAAATATAAATGACGTGAGAGTAATAAAAGAAATAATAAAATAACAAGAATAAAATAAAAATAAAATAATAACGACAATAATAATAAATGGGCGAAGGACTAAATTGGAATTTAAGTGAAATTCCAAGTATAAATTTAAAAAAAAGAACAACAGAAAAAGGACTAAATCAGGACAAAACAAAAAGTACAGGGGTCTAAAAGGGTATTTTCCTAAGCCCAACACGCGTGTCATCCCCTTGGCAGGTCAACGCTGGGTCAAATGATTAATTTGTAAACAAATTAAAATTACAGGGCAAGAAATAAAATAACTAAAGAAAATAAAAAAAACCACAAAAGCGGAAGGACCAAGGAAATAAATAGACCCCCCAATATCAAAACACGCGGATCTAAAGGGGTGTTGGGTCATGTAACACCCCAAACCCGGCCCAAACGCTACAACCGGATCTGGTATGTCACTTAAGAGATTTTACATAACATGTCGCATTTTGGAAAACAATTACTAGGTTTACACCTTTATTTCGAAAGCTTAATAATTCATTAAAGTATAAAATATTAAGTAACCAATTATCTTGGTAGATTTTAAATGAAAACCGAAATTTCATGCAGGTCTTAACTTAATTGAAACGTAAAACTTGAAACCCAGTAATAAAAGCCCAACAAAATCCCAAGACATAAATGGTAGTCTAGTGGCCCATGGCCTTATTACAAGGAAATTTGAACCCATTAATTAAATGAAAATAAAAAAAAATTAGACTAAGTCTTTTTGCTTCTCAAAGCTCTGTCGCATGGCCACCTTGCTCTCCTCTCCAGCCCGGTCTGATGCCCTAAGTGTCACCTGAGATGGTTAAAATTAAAGGGTGAGTCGCGAGACTCAGTGTGCAACCCTCATGCACCATTAGATTTGGGCTTTAGCCCCATAAAACAGAATAATCAAAATATAAGTAACAAAAATAATATGCAAAGCCCAACCCATATCCTAGGTGTCCATCCGCTACACGCCCCGTACCACCATTCACACCATTGGGGATTTCTACAATCAACCCACACCGCTACACGCCTTGATGGCGATCGTCTTTGCTCATCATCGAGATCATGGCGTAGCCACTACAATAGATCACGGCAGGGCGTTACAAAGCAGATCACGGTAAGGAACCGCTACAGCAGATCACGGTAAAAACCGCTACAACATATAACTTCCTCCTTTCATCAAACCCAACCCATGCAATCACATAAAATCAAGTATACTTATAACATTTAATCGGATCATTTACTAACTGGTGATTTGCTTTACCCTCTTTGGGTTCCGTCAATATACCTGGGTTTTTGCATTTAACAAAACATGTAATACTTATTTTCATATATTAATCAAACAGATCTAGATGGTGTGGAGAATTACACACCTGATTAATGTCGATACCCTTGCTACAACTTTGCTCAAAAAGCCGAAAAGATGCGAAACTAGGGCCTCTCCTATATTCGGCCATGGTTAGTGTTCTACCCAATTTTATATATTTGAATAACAAATCTTCTTACCTTAAAATCCCGAAATTGGAGACTTATAATTTTCGGCTTTTAGATCTAGTCGACTAAGCTTCCTTCAAATCCCGAATTGCCGCCCATCATAAAACCATTAAACTATTAGCTTTTGGCTTTTGCCTTTCAAAAACCGGGAATAGATCATGAGAACTAATAAAAAATCAACACTTACCTTAGCATAGGAGATTCGGCTAGCACTAGAGAGAGGATTCGGCAATGCCCATGGAAGATTTAAATACAGGAAGTACTGAACTAATTCTCAAATAGGATGAAGCAGAAGAAAAGACTATGGATGCTTGGCTTTCTAGAGAAATCGGCACAAGAAGGAAAAAGTGGAGAAGAGTTTGGCTTTTAAGGAAATTGGAGAAAAGAAATTGGAGAGGAGAGGCTAGGAATTTCGGCACAATGGGAGAGAAATTTAGGGATTTCGGTGTCAGAATCAAGGAGCTAGCCCCTATTTATAGATATTTTGGCACCCTCTTGCTAAAAACCGAAAATGCCCTTAAAATTCAAGCTAAAAGAGAGGAGAATTCGGCACCCTCCTTGCCATGCAAGAGCCGAATTTTACACTCCTCTAGGTGGTGGATTTTCGGCCAACACTTCCCTTGAAGATAAGCTCCTAACTTTTCTCCTTTTTATCTATGATATTATCACTTAAAAATCCACATAAATTCTCCTATTTTATAGCCTTGTAGCCGTCCACCTCTACTAATCCCTAATGCCAAATTTAACTCACTTAAATTAAAATATTTGGGCCTCATTAAACTTAATACTTGGGCCCCTAATTCCTTGTGTGTGGCGTCACCCTCTCTTCATTTAAAGTGCCGAATTTGGCCTAAAACATGGGCTCCTCATGACCCAAAACTTGTTCCTTTTTAAGCAATTAATGATGCCACTCTAATCTGGGCCTTTTTGCCTAATTCTAAGCTCAAATTTAGACCCCTATCAATTAAATTAACATAGTAAACCTATCCCTACACTAAATGTATAGGCCCGTAAATTTAGGATGTTACAGGTCAGGTTGGCGGATCTTGCTCAAAATGATGTCGTTTTGGCGTCTGAAAATTAAGCCCAAAACGATGTCGTTTTATAGGGCCGGAATCCTCAAAGCGACGTCCCTTTTGACCGTTTCGGCTCATAGAATCCAAATCTGGGGTCGATTTTTCCAAAAATCCGTCAAAGATCGTAAAAATACCCAAACAACCCTTCAGTTTCTGGGTTTCAAAAAACATTTTCATCAGAAAAAGAGTCATCTTTCATCGGAGATGACGACCTCATAGCAACGGTGAACATGTAAAAAAAGTTCTATTTTTATTCTATTTTTCGAATATAAAAAAAGAAAATGAATCACCTTTTCCTTTTAACCTTTTTTGTTTTTCGTATTTTCTCTGTGTTCATTACAATCTATTTATTCGGCTTTTATAGCCGATTGATTACAAATATTGTATTTTTTTTCTGCTTCTGTTCTGTTTCTTTTTCTTTGCAGGTGATGGTGGAGGTTCAACGTCGACGATGGGAGTCGCTCCTTAGCCATTTCGGTGAAACAATGGCAGAGCGGCAGACCTCAAGGCGTGAGAGTCTTCGGGCTAAGTACCCTTCTGACGTGGCAAGGAGCGGCGGTGTAACAACCCGATAGCCATGGGTATCGGAAAGTGTATTTTTGAGTTTCTGTTTTCGACAAACGAATTTGTAAATATTTTTAATAAATATTTACGAAGTTAGTTGTGTGATTAATTAGGTTTTGGTTAGGTGAATTTGTCTAAATTAAGAGAAATTAGGTATAAGGACTAGATTGTAAATAGGACAAAAGTTGAGTTATAGATTAAAAGAAAAGTGAAGGGACTAAATTGATAATTAAACCATAAATGATAAGTGTATGGTAACAAATAAATACAAGTGTATAAATATTGTACATATGTATAAAATACTAATATTTGAATACTTAATATTTAAGAATATAATATAATATTATAATATTATAATAAATAAAAGAAATAAAGAATAAATAAATAAATAAAAGAAAGAAAAAGAAACAAAAGAACAGGGAAGGAACGAAACAACGAAGAAAGAAAAGAAAAAGGAAAATTTAGGGTTTCAAGTTCAAAGGTTTAATTGGTAAGTCAATTTGGCCACTTTTCTTGTAATTTTGATGTTTTTAGTGTCCTAGAACAAAATACTTGTCGAAACTATTTTTTTTTGAAAACGGGAATCGACTAGGGTTTTGAAAACGAAAATTAAAACAGGAGTCGCCACCGATCTTTATTTGGTGTGATCGGATCACCTTTGTTTTAATAAAATGTTTTGGTTTACTAAAACAGTGTTTTTGGTCTACGAAATTTGAGAAAATGGGTTCGGGAGTCGGTTACGTGCGAGGAAGGTTAGCACCCTCGTCACGCCCAAAATTGGTACCAAATTGATTAATTAGTGTCTTAATGTCGAAAGTTGAAAACCGAGAACAAATTTAAAAATACGACCATTTTTTATTAATGTTAATTTTAAAACACTTAAATGAGTTGGAATAATCATTAAAGGCCATCTCATCTTGAGGCGACGAAATGCCACATCCAGTAAGTTAGGACACGACACCTCGAATCCTTGAGAATAAACCCTCCTTTTATTTAAAAGCACGTGTATTTTAATTTTAAAAGAATATTCGGTTATTTAGATTAAACGAGAAAAGACAAAACCCAGTAAGTTAGTGCACGGTTTCTCGAATTTCTAAATACGGAATATTGTCATTGTTAGAAATTCTTATCTCGAGGTAACGAGATGTCACACCCAATAAGTTAGGGCACAACACTTTGTACTCTCGAGAATAAGCTTTTATTTTAAACTCGTATTTTGTTTTAAAAGGATATTCTGTTATTTAGGCTAAACGAGAAAAGTCGGAACCCAGTAAGTTAGGGCACGATTTTTTTCTCGAATTTTCAAAACGCGAAATATTACCTTATTTTGAAAGATTTTCGTCTTTTGTACGAATTTGGACGAAATTAATAAAATATTTAAAAATGATACGCATTTGATGGATTATGTTTTAAAGAAAAACTATTTAAAGCGTGAATGGGGTTGTACTCGACGAATAATGGTAATGTGACACAAATTTGGCGTAATGATAACGTAATACACATAATACATAACATTGGTATAATTGATCTAAAATATTAATATGCATGGATAATAATAACGATAATGGAAGAATAATATAAACAATAATAACGATGATGATAATAACAATGATATGGAAATATGAATAAGCAAATTATAATACATACAAGAATGATAATCACATAGCTTACACCATTTAAACACTAATATTAATAATCAAAGGCCAATAAATTAAACAATTCAAAAGAAATAACACATAAAGCAATTTAAAATAATTAACAAAACGACTTTAAGTAAAGAATACATAGTAAAAAATATATGAAACAATTTAAAATAACGCCAAAGGTTTAAAATAAATAATATGTAAAAAGAAATTTAAGATACATAATATATAAAAAATATAAAACGGTTTAAAATAAATAACATAATATTTAAAACGAATAGCATATAAAATAGTTTGAACCAAGTAATACATATAAAACTGTTAAAATAGAAAATATATACCAAAATTTAAAATAAACAATATATATATAAGAGGAATTTAAAATAAATAATATATTAAAATAGTTTAAAACGAATAATACATATATATAAAAAGCAAATAATATATATAAGAAAAGTCTAAAATGGACATTATATATAAAAGTAAGATAAATGATAAATTTAAAAATATATATATAAAAATAAAATCTAAGATAGTACGTAAAAGAGTTTAAAACAAACAGATGAAAGAAAAAAAAAACAGATAATATATGTATATATGATAAAATAGTTTAACAAATAATATCTAAAAATTTAGAATGAATAAATAAAATAACAAATTAAAAGGGGTTAAAAATCAACAGATTAGGGATTGAATCAGAATAGAAATGAAATTATAGGCCTAAATTAAAAAACGCGCTAAGACAGGGGGACTGGTCGGGGCAATATTCCCAGCCTATTTACCGCATTTATGGGTCAAGGACCCAATTGAAATCCCGAAGAAATTTAAGGGTAAAATCTGTAAAAGCAAAAATAATAAAAAAAGGGGCCGATTGAATAGCGCTGCAATGGGGAAGGATCCATCGCGCAAATATCCCTTTTAAAGGATATGAGCAACTTCCCTTGTATCCGAACGGCGCCGTTTTGGTAGTTATATATAAAGCCCAAACTTTCTGGAAAAAAAAAAACACATTTTAAAACCCTAACTTTTTTTAAAAAAACAGAGCAGCCACAACCCTCTCTCTCATTTTCATCTTCCCCGATTGAAAAGGGGTTTTCCGGCCGTCTGTCGCACCACCAGATCCGATGGCCGACAGTCCGCGAAAATGGGTCATTCGGCTCTTTTTCGAACGGGTCCGAAGACGAAACCCTCTGAGCCCGCAAAAATCGAAAGCGAAAGGCCCACTTTCACCCTCCTTTCGTGCCTGATTCCGACCGCGGAGAGAAAACTCCGACGATGGACCATGGGGTGACAACGCGGTTGCAGGGTAACTCCGGTGAGCCCTTTTCTCTTCTTTTTTTATTATTTTATTATTTCGTTTGAAAAAATTTTAAAAAGAAAAAAGACAAATGAATCGAAACAAAAATCGAAGCAATATTGAATAGTCGAAAAAAAAAAACAGAAAGACTAAAGAACCACCTTTTTTCTATTCGCTTTTTCTTTTTTCAAAATGTTCGTAAAAGTTCCTAAAAAAGGAAGCCGAAGTCTTTTTGATTTGTTTCGGTTTTTTATAACCGATTTACAGAGACTTATTTTTTGTTTTTTTTCATTTTGTCTTCTGTTGCTTTTGTCGTCTTCCTTTGCGTGTTAGCTTGATTTTGCAAATGTCAGATGCGTGGAGGAGCAGGTGAAGGCGTGACAGGCGGTGGAGCAGGTGGCTGCTGGCAGGGTCGGAAGGTCGGCGGTTAGGTTATTTTAGGGTTTCAGAAACCCTAAAATTTTCTGAAAAAAATTAATATTTTGGGCCTATTGGGCCTTTCAGATTTTGGGCTGTGGGCTGTAATTGGTTTGGGTCAAAAAGGGTTGACTTAATTGTAAATGGACATTGTTGTTGTTTTCATTTTGGACTATTATTATGGTTTTTATTGGTTTATTTTGTTTTTGAATTTGGGCCAAAATTAGCTATTACAGCTGCCCCTCTTTGATCATTGTCGTGTAACGAGAATTGAGCAAAGACTTCAAAAGGGCCAATTTTGCCTAGCCTCACCGAGTCTTGACTTTTTTGGTGCTTCTGTTCTTCGAATAGCCTCATTCCATTCCTCTGCATCTTCAGGGGTATAGGAATTAGTGCTTCAATCTTCTCGACTGTAACTTTAAAGAGATAGAGTTTGATGTGATATGCTCTACTGCAACTTCAGAGAGATAAGAATCGTAACTTCAACCTGCCCCACTACAACTTCAGGGGGATAAGGTTTGTGGCTTCAATCTGCTCCAATGTAATTTCAAGGAGAAGAGATTTGTAACTTCGATCTACTCCGCTGGAACTTCAAAGAAGTAAGAATTGTGGCTCCAATGTAATCTCAGGGAGAAGAGATTTGTAGATTTGACCTACTCCGCGGGGACTTCAAGGAGATAAGAATTGATCTTCAATGTAATTTCAGGGAGAAGGGATTTGTAGCTTCGACCTACTCCACTGAAGTTTCAACGAGACAAGAATTCAGGGAGAAGAGATTTGTAACTTCGATCTTCTCTATTGGAACTTCAAGGATATAAGAATTCAGAGAGAAGAGATTTGTAGTTTCGATCTTCTCTACTGAAACTTCAAGGAAATGAGGATTTCAGGGAGAAGGGATTTGTAGCTTCGACCTACTCCGTTGGAACCTCAAAGGGATAATAATTCAGGGAGAAGAGATTTGTAGCTTCGATCTTCTTTACTGAAACTTTAAGGAAAACTGGCAATTTCAACCTGCTCCGCTGTATCTTCAAGGAGACGAGGTTGGTGGTTTAAATTTACTCCGCTGCTTCATAGAGATGAGATTCGTCATTTTCGATCTGCTCCACTACTGCTTAGGGAAACAAGATCTGTAATCTTTAGTCTACTCCACTGTCGCTTCAGGGAGATAAGACTAATGGATTAAATCTACTCTGCTGCTTCATAGAGATGAGATTCATCGTCTTTGATCTGCTCCACTACTGCTTAGGGAGACAAGATCTGTAATCTTCAGTCTACTCCACTGCCGCTTTAGGGAGATAAGGCTGATGGCTTAAATTTACTCCGCTGCTTCATAGAGATGAGATTTGCCGTCTTTGATCTACTTCACTACTGCTTAGGGAGACAAGATCTGTAATCTTCAGTCTACTCCACTGCCCCTTTAGGGAGATAAGGCTAATGGCTTAAATCTACTCCGCTGCTTCATGGAGATGAGATTCGCCGTCTTCGATCTGCTCCATTGCTACCTCATGGAGATAAGATCTGTAATCTTCAGTCTACTTCACTGCCACTTCAGTGAGATAAGGCTAATGGCTTAAATCTACTCCGCTGCTTTATGGAGATAAGATTCGCCGTCTTCGATCTACTCCATTGCTACCTCATGGAGATAAGATCTGTAATCTTCAGTCTACTCCACTGCTACTTCAGGGAGATAAGGCTGATAGCTTAAATCTACTCCGCTGCTTCATAGAGATGAGATTCGCCGTCTTTAATCTGCTCCACTACTGCTTAGGGAGATAAGATCTGTAATTTCACCGATGTTGCTACACCGTCCTCTGGGGACATGTCCTGTAGACTCGATTTCATATGTTTATGTTTATGCCAAATGATTAGCATGCAATGATCAGAATAAATCTAATGCTCCTAACTAAATGTATTATGGACGACATTTGCATGAATGCAGAATGTTATGAGAATGGTCTTTTTACAATGATTAGGATGCAATGATCGGAATGAATCAAATGCTCCTAACTAAATGATATTATAGATGACATTTGTGTGAATGCAGAATGTCATGAGGATGATCCTTTTTTTTTATACAATGATTAGGATGCAATGATCGGAATGAATCAAATGCTCCTAATTAACTGATATTATGGGTGACATTTGCATGAATGCAGAATATCATGAGAATGATCCCTTTTTAAATGCTTAGGGTTGTCATTGCTCGTTCTTCTTCCAGGTTATAATATCCTGTCTTCTTGCTTGGGTGGTATTCTGACCGAAAACCCAAAAAACAATCGTATTTTGCTCAACCAGTTTGCCCCACTGTAACTTCAGTGTCCCTTCCACTGTACCTTAGGGGCATAAGATTTGTACCATCTTTAAACCATCCTACTGCGACTTATGGCTATAGGATCTGTATCAACTTCAACCCATCCCACTGCAACTCAAGGGTGTAGGATCTGTAACTTGTTCGATCAACTGATCACTCCCCGGGTGACTTAACCAAATGTGTATGCATGATATTTGCATGGATGCAGAGTATCATTTTCTTTTTCCCGAGAATGATCCCCTTGTACACTTGGGTTGACATTGCTCGTTATTTTTTGAGGTTGTATCACCGATGAAATGTCTTGTCTTTTTGTTCAACAAATAAAAAGTCAAAAAAGATAATCATCTTTCTCCAATATTTCCAAACCTTAAGCTTGGTGAGTTCTAAACAACAGTCATGTTTCAGGTTCTTGTATTATTTAGAAGCTTCCAAAGTAATATGCGAAACTCCTTTTATGAAAGTATTGTTAGTCCACTAATCGTTATTTCAATGCAAAATGCTTGAAAAAGATCATAACAATGGACCGGAAGGAAATTAATTGAGAGCAAAGCTCGAAATGAATAAATTAATCAAGATATCAAATTTTGAAGAAACACAAAATGAGAATGAATTAATCAAGATAACAAGTGAAATTTATTGGGAGCGTATCTTGAAAAGAATAAAGTAATCAAAGATAGCAAATTCAATATGGGTAATATGAAAACTAGGTGCCCCAGATATCGCAGCCTGAACTTCTCTGTACGAACCTCTTGAGGACCATTTTGAGCTTAATATGTGTTTAAGGGATCCGGAATACTTTGTCGATGCCCCAAGATGTAGCATACTTCTTCATTGTTAATTCAAGCATAGCAAGACCACTGTATGCCCCACTTTAATCCAAATTCGAGCAGCCCTTTTCGGATTTTCAACTCAAATCCCCTTTGGCCTCAAGGCGCCCTTTGCGGGTCTTCGCCCTGGCCTCTCCTTTTTCTTTTCTTTTTCATTTTCTCTTTATCTTCTTCTTTTTCTTTTTCTTTTTTTTCTTTTTTTTTACTGAAATATTTCTTGATTTGAACGCATAGGATTAGGCAAGTCTTGGTTATCCCTCTCGGTCAAAATCAACACTTTTCTAGAGAAAGCCTTCTTTATCACGTAAGGTCCTTCCTAGTTTGACATCTACTCTCCTCAGAAGTATTTCTGTATAGGAATAGTCCTTTTCAAAACTAGGTCTCCTTCATGGAATTCTCTAGGGTGAACCTTCTTGTTATAGGTCCGCATCATTTGCTTTTGGTACAATTGACCATGAGGATATCCCTTACCTCTCTTCTTCGATCAAGTTCAGCTAATCATATTGGGATTGAATCCATTCTACCTTTTCCAACTTTAGTTCTGACAAGACTCGAAAAAAGAGTGTCGACTTCAATAGACAAAATACTTTTATTCCACAAATTAAGGCATTGCCCTGGAGAAGTTCTTGGCCAATGTTTGATAAGCATAGAGGGTAAATATAACTTCTTTATGCCAATCTTTACAAGTCTAAGTCATCTTCCTAATGATCCTTGTTTTGTTGCCTCTTTTTTTTTGCTGCACTGTGACGTGACACCTGATCTTTGAACAGACCGCAAAATTTTGACATTGTGCGGTTAAATATGATCTTTTTGACATTTTTTTTATTGTCGGCATTCTTTCTTTCTTTTTCTCTTTTTTGTTCTAATGACTATTGACTTTGTAATATTGGCCTACGAAGCTACTTTTACCCTCTTAGCGAAATAATTAATGCCTGCTATAAGCTTCCGACGAGATCATCCCAATAAACTCCATGCCCCACATAGATAAGGTCTACGAAGAAATGAAGGAGGTACCTGAATATTTTCTTCATAAATTTGGCATTTACGGCATAACTGATGCAATCCCTTTCTATGATGGACCAGCAGAATCTGAATCTCATGATTAGCTTGGCTATCGTAAAATCATTAGCATGTGATCTTTAAATACCCTTATGAACCTCTTCTAGGATTTTCTTAGCCTTAAAAGCGTACCCACGTATCAGTAGCCCAGGCGCGTGCGAAAACATCTTTGAAATGATGCCTCGTCTTACTTCTGTGGTGAGCTAGGCTCTCTTTCCTAGGCTCGCAATGTCCACTGACCTTTTGCAGAGTAGGATCTATTTTAATCTTGTTCTACTATCCTTAACAAATCAAGAGATAGGTTACAATCTCTGTCGTTTCCAAAGTCCTGAGATCCCTCTAGACACATATCTTACTCAAAACTAGACTCAGAGTCAGTAGCAGCGTAGCTCATGTCGTTGATATCTAGGGATCTATTGTAGGTACGAAAGAATATTCAAAGAACAAATGAATCTAAGAACAATTATTTATGTGGTATGAACATGAATGAAATAAATGAATAAAAGAATATTTGCTCAAAGTGAGACACAAAAATGCATTTTCATTGAAAATATAGATTTTGAACATAAGCTTATTTCACAAAAAGATTCTTATTGCTCCTAGGCTTAGAGCAATAAGCGTGTTTTGGACATTAGTCCGAATTAGCTCTAAAAATACAGGGACCTTTTCCACAGTCCCATTGTTCAAAACACTCCCAAGTATGTAAGGGCAGACGCCTAAAAAATTCTATTCCTCGGTTCCCTCTTTGGATACGTCGTTAATGTTCAGATTTCTCAATATTTGATCTTGCACTAGAGCCCTGAACTCGACGTACTCTTGGATCTCATGCCGCTATCCATCATGACCCTCACAATATTTACCCCTTTAACAGAAAGGTTGGGTAACGAATCTTCTACACCAGAGGGATTATCGAATTTTACAATATCTATCTTGATGAGTGTTTCGATTATCTTTTTGAAAGCGGTGCAGTTCTCGATCGAATGCCCTGTGATTCCTGCATGGTATTCGCATTGGGTGTTCACATCGTACCATTTAGGGTATGGAGGCTGTACTGGTTCCACGTAAAAAGGGGATACAACATGTGCTTCAAACAAAATTTGGTACAACTCCCTATACGTGATTGGGATGGGTGCGAACTGGGGTTTTTCTGAGTTCGGTTTCGAATCGAGTTCTTATCTTGGGAGACTCGATTTTTGGTAGTTACTGATCCTTGGTCGGCTTATCATGTCCACTCTGAATAGCCCTTGTTATACCTTCTCGTACTATTCGCTTTATTTTCATTTTTCTTCGGGACTTTAAAAGTCCACTCTCCTTTTTCTTTTATTTCTGTCAGTACAATCGGTTTGGCTCGATCATCCTCCGGGTTAAAACCTGAGCCAATCGGGAAGTTTAATAGTGCCAAGGTATCAATCTGACATTGGGGTTTGATAATGACAGGTGCCTCTTGCGGAGGCACGTCTGGTTGGGCCGAGACGTCTATTGGAGTAAAACTTGGAGGATAAATGAAGACTTCATTATCATCCTCATTGTTGACCACCGGGCCTTTCATTTTTTCAAGCCCTCCGACTAGTAATTGGGTTAACTGGCACATCATATTCATTTGATCTCACATATCCTGTTGAATTTTAGCCAACTGCTCTTGCATCAGTATTTGCCTTTGTTCTAATCTTTCCAACCTTTGTTCCATGTCTTCTAGGTTAACTGAAATAATTTCACCTAATTAGGGTCTTTCTACAAATTTTAATGCATGTGATATGATGTAATGCAAATGCATGAAATGCAATGCAAATGCATGGAATGAATGCAAAAAAAAAGAGAGGCGTTGATTATGAATTCAATTCCATTAGAAGAACTTTTCTAGAAAATAAATTTCTTTACATAAAACGGATTGCATATACGGCTTTGTCTTCATAGTCCAGGTGAAAACACCAATCCTTTTCTTCGTATCCGGATGTTATGGATGTGTCACGTGAACTTTCTCAATAGATGTCTATTCTAGCTCGATGTTGCTTGGTCCAGGCCGTACCTCTTCACTCACTTATCCTCCGCGATGTTCATAAGTTTTTTTAAGAAAATTGAGACATGATGACTCTCGAATAATCTTTGTTAGCTTGAATCCTTGGGCAAAGTCTTGTATTCTTCTACGGATTATCAGCCCTCTCTCGTTGTTTACCTGGACTATGTTCGAACGACCGTATTATAATCCACTTTATCAAGTAACCCATTTCCTTATGAAAAACTCTTCTATTTAGCAATCGAATATGAATCAACACCTCCTTTCTAAGATGATGCAGTGCGATGCAATGCAATTCAATCATAAACAAAACAAAACATGTTAGCACATGAGAAATAAACAAAATAGAGTACCTATCCGGGTGACTACTAGGGGTTTGGAATGGTTCTACCTAAAGTGGGCTCTTAAGGCTCACTATATGGGGTTTGGTTCTAAAGAATGGTACCTGAACCAGCAGATTCCTCAATCCTCACCCATTATAGGCTCATACGGATCGAGTTCGGTTCAGAGGAATACATTTCCCTATGGCCATGCGGAGATGAAAATCTCACGAAGCACATAGGTACGGATGTATCCCGAAAGTAATCCACTAGCCCATGCGGAGGTGAAAACCTCACGAAGGCGTAGTTTCTTACTCCCACTTAAGAGGGTAAAAATCTGACGACTATGCAATATGATGCGCGAAAGTGAACTAAGTGTGATGAAAATGCCATTCAATCAAAATAAAACAAAACAAGTCAGTATTTCACACATAGCTTAAAGCAAGCAAGAAATAAAGCACCTACTCGGGTAACCACTAGGGTTTGGCGTGGCTCTACCTAAGGTGGGCTCTTAGGGTTCACTATATGTGGTTTGGTTCTAAAGAGAGGTACCCGAACCAGCAGATTCCTCGATCCTCACCCATTATAGGCTCATATGGACCGAGTTCAGTTCAGGGGAATACATTTCCCTATGGCTGCACGGAGACGAAAATCTCACGAAGACATAGGTACGGATGTATCCCGAAAGCGATCCACTATCCTGCACGGAGGTGAAAACCTCACGAAGGAGTAGCTTCTCACTTCCACTTAAAAGGGTGTGACCCAGCGGTCATGCAATATGATGCAAAAGTATTTTACAAGACTCAAACCACAGTAATCATATGAAATGGCAATAAATGCAATAATAGGATCGTAATTTTTCAAATCGGATTTTCAACTTTCGGCAACAAGACAGAAAACAATCAATTACGGCTCGACTATCTCACGTCCCCAGCGGAGTCGCCAAGCTGTCGAAACTATTTTTTTTGAAAATAGGAATCGACTAGGGTTTTGAAAACGAAAATTAAAACAGGAGTCGCCACCGATCTTTATTTGGTGTGATCGGATCACCTTTGTTTTAATAAAACATTTTGGTTTACTAAAACAGTGTTTTTGGTCTACGAAATTTGAGAAAATGGGTTTGGGAGTCGGTTACGTGCGAGGAAGGGTTAGCACCCTCGTCACGCCCAAAATTGGTATCAAATTGATTAATTAGTGTCTTAATGTCGAAAGTTGAAAATCGAGAACGAATTTAAAAATACGATCATTTTTTATTAATGTTAATTTTAAAACACTTGAATGAGTTGGAATAATCATTAAAGACCATCTCATCTCGAGGCGATTTAAATGCCACATCCAAAGAAGTTAGACACGGCACTCGAATCCTTGAGAATAAGCCCTCCTTTTATTTAAAAGCACGTATATTTTAATTTTAAAAGAATATTCGATTATTTAGATTAAACGAGAAAAGACGAAACCCAGTAAGTTAGGGCACGGTTTCTCGAATTTCTAAATACGGAATATTGTCATTGTTAGAAATTCTTATCTCGAGGTAACGAGATGTCACACCCAATAAGTTAGGGCACAACACTTTGTACTCTCGAGAATAAGCTTTTATTTTAAACTCGTATTTTGTTTTAAAAGGATATTCTGTTATTTAGGCTAAACGAGAAAAGTCGAAACCCAGTAAGTTAGGGCACGATTTTTTTCTCGAATTTCCAAAATGCGAAATATTACCTTATTTTGAAAGATTTTCTTCTTTTGTACGAATTTGGACGAAATTAATAAAATATTTAAAAATGATACGCATTTGATGGATTATGTTTTAAAGAAAAATTATTTAAAGCGTGAATGGGGTTGTACTCGACGAATAATGGTAATGTGACACAAATTTGGCGTAATGATAACGTAATACACATAATACATAACATTGGTATCATTGATCTAAAATATTAATATGCATGGATAATAATAACGATAATGGAAGAATAATATAAACAATAATAACGATGATGATAATAACAACGATATGGAAATACGAATAAGCAAATTATAATACATACAAGAATGATAATCACATAGCTTACACCATTTAAACACTAATATTAATAATCAAAGGCCAATAAATTAAACAATTCAAAAGAAATAACACATAAAGCAATTTAAAATAATTAACAAAACGACTTTAAGTAAAGAATACATAGTAAAAAATATATGAAACAATTTAAAAAAATGCCAAAGGTTTAAAATAAATAATATGTAAAAAGAAATTTAAGATACATAATATATAAAAAATATAAAACGTTTTAAAATAAATAACATAATATTTAAAACGAATAGCATATTAAATAGTTTGAACCAAGTAATACATATAAAACTGTTAAAATAGAAAATATATACCAAAATTTAAAATAAACAATATATATATAAGAGGAATTTTAAATAAATAATATATTAAAATAGTTTAAAACGAATAATTCATATATATAAAAAGCAAATAATATATATAAGAAAAATCTAAAATGGACATTATATATAAAAGTAAGATAAATGATAAATTTAAAAAATATATATATAAAAATAAAATCTAAGATAGTATGTAAAAGAGTTTAAAACAAACAGATGAAAGAAAAAAAAAACAGATAATATATGTATATATGATAAAATAGTTTAACAAATAATATCTAAATATTTAGAATGAATAAATAAAATAACAAATTAAAAGGGGTTAAAAATCAACAGATTAGGGATTGAATCAGAATAGAAATGAAATTATAGGCCTAAATTAAAAAACGCGCTAAGACAGGGGGACTGGTCGGGGCAATATTCCCAGCCTATTTACCGCATTTATGGGTCAAGGACCCAATTGAAATCCCGAAGAAATTTAAGGGTAAAATCTGTAAAAGCAAAAATAACAAAAAAGGGGCCGATTGAATAGCGCTGTAATGGGGAAGGATCCATCGCGCAAATATCCCTTTTAAGGGATATGCGCAGCTTCCCTTGTATCCGAACGGCGTCGTTTTGGTAGTTATATATAAAGCCCAAACTTTCTGGAAAAAAAAACACATTTTAAAACCCTAAATTTTTTTTAAAAAATAGAGCAGCCACAGCCCTCTCTCTCCTTTTCATCTTTCCCGATTGAAAGGGGGTTTTCCGACCGTCTGTCGCACCACCACCAGATCTGGTGGCCGATATTCCGCGAAAATGGGTCATTCGGCTCCTTTTCAAATGGGTCCGAAGACGAAACCCTCCGAGCCCGTAAAAACCGAAAGCGAAAGGCCCACTTTCACCCCCTTTCGTGTCTGATTCCGACCGCGGAGAGAAAACTCTGGCGATGGACCACGGGGTGACGACGCGGTTGCGGGGTAACTCCGGTGAGCCCTTTTCTCTTCTTTTTTTATTATTTTATTATTTCGTTTGAAAATTTTTAAAAAGAAAAAAGACAAATGAATCGAAACAAAAATCGAACCAATAATGAATAGTCAAAAAAAAAAACAGAAAGACTAAAGAACCATCTTTTTCTATTCATTTTTTCTTTTTTCAAAATGTTCGTAAAAGTTCCTAAAAAAGGAAGCCGAAGTCTTTTTGATTTGTTTCGGGTTTTTATAACTGATTTACAGAGACCTATTTTTTTTTTTTCATTTTGTCTTCTGTTGCTTTTGTCGTCTTCCTTTGCGTGTTAGCTTGATTTTACAGGTGTCAGACGCGTGGAGGAGCAGGTGAAGGCGTGACAGGCGGTGGAGCAGGTGGCTGCTGGCAGGGTCGGAAGGTCGGCGGCTAGGTTATTTTAGGGTTTCAGAAACCCTAAAATTTTCTGAAAAAAATTAATATTTTGGGCCTATCGGGCCTTTCAGATTTTGGGTTGTGGGCTGTAATTGGTTTGGGTCAAAAAGGGTTGACTTAATTGTAAATGGACATTGTTGTTGTTTTCATTTTGGACTATTATTATGGTTTTTATTGGTTTATTTTGTTTTTGAATTTGGGCCAAAATTGGCTATTACAATACTACTTGATTTATGTTGAAATTTTAGAAGTTAGTGAATTTTTAGATGTTGCTCATGTTGAATAAATTGAAGAATTAGGGGTTAAATTGATAGAATTTCAAGTTAGAATTGAGAAAAAGGATTGAATTGTAAAATAAATTATAAGTTTTGAGTAATAGGGACTAAATTGAGAGAATTTTGAAATTTAGGGATTTAAGTGAAATTAGAGAGTTGAAATTAGTCTAAAGTGGAAATTGAATAAGATATGGAATTAGTTTTGGAAAAATAAAGTTAGTCTCGGTTTAGGGATTAAATTGGAATTTAGGCAAAAGTTGAGTATAAATTGAAATATTCAATGTGAAATTGTGTGTATTGATGATTTTAAATTGTTTTAATTTCCGTAGCTAACGTCGTGTCGGAAACATCGGCTAAGAAGGGAAAAGAGAAAGTCGATGAGGAGTGACTCGGAAATTACGGTTTGTATTTCTATAATCCGAATTTAATAATTAATTGTTGTAATTATTATTTCATGAGTATGGTAAGTGGATAGAGGTGAGTATTGGTATTATGGTATTGAAATGAATTGAATTGAATTTATGGGTATTTGTGATTATTTGAATTGAAATGTATATATATTGGTTGGAAATTGAAAAGTGATTTGAAACCCTATTAACTGTATCAGGTTGAGTCGGATATAGATGGCATGCCATAGGATTGGAAGTGTTCAGGTATTACTTCGACTTCGAGTCGATGAGACACTGGGTGTCAAACTATTACTTCAGATAAATTCGATGAGGTACTGGGTACCAATTTACTTCGGCAAGGCCGATGAGACACTGGGTGTCAATCTATTACTTCGAATTATCCGATGAGGCACTGGGTGCCAAACTGGTGTGTTTTGGTTGGATCCGTGTATCCGTCCGAGTCCGAGTCGTGTTAATAGGGGTAAATAAATGAATTGGCAATATGAATGATATTGTATGATTTTGAATATGAATTGGAAGGGATATTGAATTGAGATATGAAAATGAAATGTATGAACCATGGGTTCATGAATGGTTATTGATATAGTTCATGAAATGGTTATTGATATAGTGGGATGATGTGTGAATCAAAGTGGAGAAAAGCTATTTGAAATAGCTATTGATGAGAAATGAAAGTTTAGTGCATGAATTGATTTACTGAAAGACTAATGTTTTTTGTAAGGTTAAATGTGCATATTTTATTATTTTGCTTTAAGAATTCGGATTATAGAAATACCACTGAGTTTATACTCAGTGTATAGTTTGTTTTCCGTGCGCAGGTTAGGTTAAATTCGAATTGCTGAATCAGCATCCAAAGCCGATCCCGAACTCAAAACGTGGTGGCGTATGTTTCATTTTGGTAATGGCATGTACCTAGGATGTTATATGTATGTTATTTTGGGAAATGTTTGTAAATGATATTATAAGTTGATATTGGTTGGTTATATATAAACATGTGTGTTATGTTGAGATTATAAATTGATATGTTAAAGTTATTACAAAGTAAGAATGGAAGGGCAAAAAGGAAAAAAAAAAAGGTTAAATTGGTATGATTTAGAAATTGGTTTAAATGATGATTTGTTGGATTGTAACACCCCTAACCCATATCTATCGCCGAATTAGGGTCACGGGCATTATCTTAACAATAGGCTTAACTCAATCAATCAATGCGCATAATGAACCAAATAACACATATTAGACAAAATCTTCATGCATGATATGCAAACACTTATTTACACGCATACTTCATTTCATAACGAATACATTTATTACAACCATGCTTTATAGGGCTTAGCAAAGATTACCGAATCATTGAAATAAATAAATAATCAAATTTTCCTATTTCTAAAAACATTGACCGAATCATAACCTACCCAAATTTAACAGTATTAAACGATGTTGAATAAACTAAGTCCATTATCACACCTATCACCCAAGTTAAATTTTAAGACAATTCATAATTTCAAAACACATCAAATATACATCATCCATATATATCTAAGTATGGCACACTCTATTCGAATGTTCATATGATTTATTATCCATCAATCTTAAAAGTTAAAATATTAAGTCATAACAAAACCGCACTTATCAAATGTAATGAAATTCAACGTTATTATACAAGCTAAGCATTTTATTCCATACATTACTATCGATTTATAATCATCAACTAAAGCTCATTCATCAACCTAACCAAAACCATTTGAATCGATTTATATCCACTCCATTCACAATTCATACCAAATTTCAAGACTATTTCATCGTGCATATACTAAATGCATCACTCATACATATATAAATGCCATGAAATGAATTTCCATATTAAGTTTATATCAAGGCCGAACATACATAAATACTAACAACATGATCAAGCATAACCAATTCAAACCCAAGCATAGAAATATAGCCATTTTTCACATGGCATTTGTATTTACATTCACAAAATAACATGTGAGTCTATTCTAGGAAAGTTAGCTTATACATGCCATAGTATAAAGTTCATTTACAAAAAGAGTACCAAAATAGTTGATAGTGTGCTTGACTTTGACGAGAATCCCCGAGCTTGAACTTCGATTTTAAAGTTCTATAAAACAAAGTAACAACAACACCATGTAAGCTTAAGTGGCTTAGTAAGTTATAAACAATAAGATAGAGCATACACCCAAGCATTCTATAAATTTCCGTAAAATCATACTCAGTCAAACTATTGAATAAATCATATTATCGAAACACATGTTAGGTTAACATTCTTCAATAATTTACCTATTCAATTACGAGCATATAAACCAAGTATTTATAGGCTCCATACCCATATCGAAACATTTTACTTAATCTTTAATTCACCGAATAATGAACTATTATCCAATAGATTCTTACCTAACACTTTCATTTACCTGTATTAGTATTTCGGTCCTTGAAGAAATAAAAATGATAATTCGCACACACAGTGCAATATTCGTAACGTACTGCACACTTAGTGCTGTTACTTAAATAATTCCGCACACACAGTGCCTTTCAACCGATCTCGCACACACAGTGCTCGGTGAATGAATCCGCACACACAGTGCCCTTCTACCGATCTCGCACACACAGTGCTCGGTGAATGAATCCGCACACACAGTGCCCTTTGCCAATCTTTTCTTCAACCACATAAACATATATATATAATCACTTTCAATATTCTCTATGCCCCATTAAAACATCTATTAATCGTAATTCATGATCCCACCTTAACCCATCATGTTCGGCAACCATCAATACATATACAATTATATATATAAAATAACTATTATTCATTATTGATTCCCAACACATTCGGCCAAAGTATAATATAATAGCCTAGTCACCCATTTCAAATACAACCATGATTCTTCTCTGTTTATTACCACATATACTATCACCCAATATAAATATATATATATATATATATATATATTTACTCATACTTTTGTCCATCTCAAAATAAATTAAACTTACATATTCGTATATATATGTATCATCGGCCAACTAATTTTTAACAAACATTTCCTCTCATTCGACTTATAATTAATAACATAAATCAAAATTTAATTTATCCAATTGCTTATAACTTACCTCGGAAGTCGATAAATTTGAGTGTCCCGGCTATTCGTTTAATTTAGCCTTTCCTTTGTCCAACCCCTTTTCCTTTGAACCTTGATCTCAAATGAACATGAAATGGCCGAATATTGAGCTTAAGTTTTCCCCTTTCTTTTCTTCAAGTTTCGGTGGTGAGAAAGGAAGATGATGATACTATTTTTTTTTCTTGTTTTCTTTATTTCATTATGAAATTATCACCTTATTAAATTATTATTACATTTTATTATTATTATAACTTATAAACTAATATTTTCCTACCATGATTACCATCCACTATCATTCTTTTAGGCCAATTTGACATGCAAGCCCATGCATGCAAGAAACATTTCAATTAAGCCCTTCTAATCTAAATAAAGGCTATTTTTAACTCTTAACCAATTTAATCCTCTTTCTTAAGAAAAACATATGAACAATCTAGCACATGCTTAAACATATATCACAAATATTAAATAAAATAAAATATAAAAATTTAATTTTCTAACTCGGATTCGTGGTCCCGAAACCACCGTTCCGATTAGGGTCGTAATTGGGCTATTACATGGATTGTTTTGATAATATGAATAATGTATCTTTGAGGGTTCATTGATTAGGTACTTAGGATGTCTATTTTGACAAGTTTTAGAGGTGTTTAATCGTGTTTTGAAGTGGTTGAACGATTGGTTATTGAGTTGCTTATTATTTAAGTTTGCAGGGTTGGGAGCCCACACAGCCATGCACATGGGCGTGTGACTTGACCGTGTGACACACGGCTAGCACACGGGCATGTGCTCCGGCCGTGTGAAAACTGCACCTAATTTTCGAAAAAAAATAAAATGGCCACAAGGCCTAGCACACGGGCGTGTGACTTGGCCGTGTGAGGTAAGTCAGAGAGTTACACGGGGAAGGACACGGCCTGAAGCACGGGCATGTCATGGGGCCACACGGTCGTGTCCCTTGGCCACACGGGCGTGTGTGCCCTGCACTGAGGAAAAATTTTGAGGTTTTGTGAAATTTTTTTAGAGAACCCGAATAAGTCCCGAATTATTTCTAATACATATTTAAGGCCTTGAGGGCCCAATAAAGGGATGATATGATTAATTTGTGAAGTGTAGGCTAAGAGATTTGTTTAATGTTTGTATTTGATCTGAACAGTCCGGTAATGCTCCGTAACCCTGTTCCGACGACGGACAAGGGTTAGGGGGTGTTACAGGCGGCTCAAAGGGTCTAGGTTTTTTTAGTTTTCTAAAAGAGCTTAGGTTGTGGCCTTTGGGTTATTTGGGCCTTTAGGGTTTTGTTTATATTCGGGCTTGTAATTCGGGCTGGCATATTTTGTAAATGGACTTTTGTTTTTTTTTGTTTTTTTTAGGGTTTATGGTGGGTCGGGCAAAATTGGATTGCTACACTTAGCAACGACCCTAATCTCTCCAAGCTTTCTCAGCTAGTTTGCAACCCCAAAACCTTGCTTGGAAAGCTCCAAAAATATTAGGGCTATACCCTACCTTTAAACGTTGAGGGTTAATTTTCAACCAAATTGAAATTATTCACAATTGAGGGCTAATTTTTCAAAACTATGGCTAAATTGACATAATATATAAAATTGAGTACTAAATTTGTTATTATACCAATTTTTAAGCTGCCACATCATCTTCTGAAATTAGATCAGATCATGGGTCGAGCCACCAAACCAAGCCTAAAGACTCATCTAAAAAGTAGGAGGGTTTGGATAAAAATATAAGCTTGGCTCGAACTCGACTCGACCCGAATTTGCCTAATTTTTTTCACTGTTATTTTGCTACTATTTTGTTGCTATTTGCTGCCATTTTGATATTGTTTTGCTGCTAGTTTGTTATTATTTTGTTATTATTTTGTTGTTATTGATTGAATATTGTATAACTCTTATTTTATTATTGATTTTACTACTACTTTAGAGATATTTGCTTGCTAAGTTGCAACTATCCTAGTGTTGTTTAAGTATAAAGATATTTTTTTATGTATTTTTAATTTGTTGGAAAATATTTATTTTAGTGTTTTTGGTGTATTTGATGTGTTATATTTTTAAATTTATTTTTATATAAAAATTATATAATTTTTTTAATATAGTCAGGCTGGGCTTGGACAAAATTTTAGGCCAATTTTTCGAGCCGAGCCCAAGCTTAAAATTTTGTATTAACTCAACCCATGATCATGACTAATTGGATTGTTAACGATACTTAACTGAAAATGACCAAAAAAACAAACCTAACTAATTTAGTGACCAATTTTTTTAAAAATATATATATAATTAGGTGACTAAAAAAAACTAAGCCATAATTGGGTAACATGTGGTGTAGTTTACCCAACATTTATTACTCCACCCATAATATACAATCCCGCTATGGCCCAAGTTTTAACGAGCGAAATTGGTGGATGCTGACTTGTGCTTCTTAGCCCAAAGCCCCAAGCCGAATTCACCAAAAATTACCTTTTTTATGACGTTGCACAATATTAAAGCACCATGTCATTATTTATTTTGATCAAAATATAATTTCTGGATAATGAGACACAATAGGATAATGCCACATTATCACATAGATTAATATAAAAAAAATTTGTTAAGTTTGAAGATTATTATGAAAAAAAAAAAGGTTTTAGGACTAAATTGAGAAAGTTATAAAGTTCAAGAGCTAAATATTGATTTATCTTTTTCTTTTATCAAGAGTAAAGAAAAAACTGAAAAAGGGCTTGTAAGTTGTAACCTGAATCTGGTATCCAATAATAAGTATTTAGGTTTGAAATTTAAGGCAACACAAAATTATTTACCTTTATAAAGATTTTAAGAATTAGATTGGTGGTCGAACTGTTTCCGGTTAAATAAATCACTAAAAATTTATAAAAATTAAAAAAATCGATTTAACTATCCGGTTCAATAATTTTTTTCTTGGTACAATCAGTCTGTACTGGTTCTCAAGTCAACCAATCCAATACCTTTTTTCCGAACTGATACTTTGGTCGATTCTTGATTTGACCCAACTAGTCCGATTCAAACAATCATGCAATTTTCCTTTCTATTAGTCTATGAATTATTTGAAATTTTGTTATATAACTTGTGAAAGATAGGTATAAATCCCGTTTTATTTTAGTTGAGACTTAATAAAATTATATAAATTCTCGTGATTGGTTTGGTGATCAAGGGATATTCACTTATAGAATTCATCCAGGTTTGAGCTTTCGGAAAAGCAAGTTATAGGCATTTATTTGGATAACTTCCCTTGAATTTAATATGTGACGTATGCGGTGTTAGTATATCCCTATCATATTGTCATATCCATTGATTATAAATATTAAATTAAATAATTAATTCAAACAAAGTGATTAAATATTTCAGATAAATGACATTTGAAAGATTTTATTATTAGCTTAACAATGACTTTTTTTTCTTATTTCTTTTTCAAAAAGATATAGGTAATAATTTTAGGGTATGTATATATGAATTTATTTTATTTCACAAGTTATCTTAAAAAAAATTAATATATGTCTTTCTTTTTAATATTTATTTTTTAATATAATATTATATTTCTATAAGATTCTTGTCAACACCTAACTCTGCTTGTGAAGTTTAAAACTCCGCTAACAGTGTACCAAATAATTTTCTTTAAAGCTTTTTCTATTTGAAGCCAAAGTTTCTTGGGTCAAAAAGTTTGAAAAATAAATAAATTAAAACCATTCAAATAAAATTTTCCTACCATATAGTAAATCAACTATGGACTCAATGATAAGGTTGAGGTTTAAAGAATTTTGAGATTGGTGTTCAAGTCCTACCCAAATGTGTATGTTTTCTTTTCAAGTTTATGTCGGTTATAGTTAATTTGTTGTTAAATTAATTATTCAATTCAATAATTGTAAAATTTTCTATTCTGATTGTAGTTTTAAAAAAAGAGTAAACTACATCATTAGTCACTAAATTATGGATAAGTTATTATTTTGGTCACTAAACTATTCAAAAGTTTTCATCTAAGTTGTCGTAACCATTTTTTTTTTAAAACAGTAAACGGCGCGGTCGACTCTTGGTTTTAAAAAAATGAAAAGGAAGGGAGTCGCCACCGATCTTTATTTGGGTGAGATCGGATCACCTTTGTTTTAATAAATATTTCAATTTACTAAAACAGTGTTTTTGGTCTGCGAATTTTGAGAAAATGGGCTCGGGAGTCGGTTACGTGCGAGGAAGGATTAGCACCCTCGTCACGCCCGAAATTGGTACCAAACTGATTGATTGATGTCCTAATGTTGAAAACTTTGAAATGGTTTGAAAATAGATACTTTTTATTTCCAAAACTTGGAGGAATTGGAAGAGACGTTAAGGCTCTCTTATTTTCGAAGAGATAAAGTATCATGTCCAGTAAGTTAGGTCGCGACACTTTAGGCTCTTGAAACTAAGCTCGCCTTTTAAAACTTGGTTTTATTTTTGGAGAGGATCTCCCGTCATTTGTCAAACGAGAAATCAGAACCCAGTAAGTTAGGGCTCGTTTTCTCGAAGGTCCAAATTAGGAATATTGCCTCCATTTCAGAAGAAAGAAAAGAAATTTATCTCGAAGTGTCTAGATGTCGAGTCCAGTAAGTTAGGGCGTAACATTTCGAATATCCGAAATTAAGTGTTTTGTTTACAATTTTAATTGCGATTTCAAAAAGGATATCCCGTTGTTTAGCTTCAAACGAGAAGAAACCGGAACCCAGTAAGTTAGGGCTCGATTCACTCGAATTGCTAATACGGAATGTCGATTTAAAACTGAAATTTGTGATTTTGAAAGGGATCTTCCGTTGTTTAACTTGAACGAGAAAAATCAGAACCCAGTAAGTTAGGGCTCGATTCACTCGAGTTGCTAATACGGAATGTCGATTTAAAATTTAAATTTGCGGTTTTAAAAGGGATCTTCCGTTGTTTAGCTTGAACGAGAAAATTCAGAACCCAGTAAGTTAGGGCTCGATTCTCTCGAATTGCTAATACGGAAATATTGGCTTATTTTTTAAAAACGTGACGTATCGAGAAAGATCAGTGCGACAAATGATGAGATGTTACACGTGAAAAGAATAATGAAAGACACATACATATATACGTATAAGTAAGGATAATATATTGAAAGTATTACGTATATTAACCGTAATAGGAATAATGATGAAATAATAATAGTAACATGATAACAATAACAATAATAATAATAATAATGGGAGTAAAATAAGAGTAATAATTTTAAAGAAAAGAAAAATAAAATGATAGTAATAACAATATACATATAAAGATGCATTAATAGCGGTAATAAATATAATAATAATACTAGTGATGATAATGATGATATATAAAAAATAATGAGTAAAAACGAATAAATATATATACATATATATGAAAAAATAATAGTATAATAATTGCGATAATAACGATAATAATAAAAATAGATAATAATAATAATGAAAACAAAATAAATATTAATAAATAAAATAATTATATTAGTAATAAAAAATACAATAATAGCACACACAATAAATAATAATAAACAAATAGTAGTGAAATATACCAAAAATAACAAATAATAATAATAATAATAATAAAATAATCAATAAAAATAAAAATAAAAATATTAAATAAGAGTAAAAGTGGTAAAAATTGTAAAATAATCGAAAAATGGGTTAACTTGCATTAAAAAACGGAAGTTTCGGGTCAAATTGTAAATAAGACAGAGGTTTGGGGGCTAAATAAAACGCGCGTAAAAGGTGGGGGACCAAAAAGGTAATTTTTCGGGTAAGTTAAACGCAGCATTTGAAGGGGGGGACTGAATCGCAAATCATGTGAAATCTCTGGGCCAATATTGCAATAATGGAAAACTTGATTTTGGAAACTAAAAATGCAGAAGGGCTGATTGCGCAATTTCCCCCTCCGAAACACGCGCAGTTTCGGATCCTTTACAATGTTCTTTTCGGGCTTTAAATAGCCAGAAGAAAAATACATGCTCTCCCCTCTCTTGTTATGTTCTGTCCTTTCTCTTTTAATTCCTTGCAGGTTCGCGGGCGCAAGTGGTTGTGATGGAGACCAGTGGTGTGGGCGGTGGACAAGACCGGTGACAGCAAGTGGCGGTCGAGAAGACCAGAGTCGGAAAGGTCGCGCGCTACTTGCATTAGGGTTAGGAATTTTGTTTTTTTGTTAGGGGTATTGGGCTTGTTGGGCTAGGTGCAAGTGGGTTAGGGTTAGGGTTATCTATTTTGGGCTAGGTTTGTTGGGTCATTGTAAAATGGGCCCCGATCTTGGTCTTGTTAGGCTATTGGGTTTTGACGGGCATAATTGGGCTACGACATAAGTCACTGGACTGTTAAAACCAATGTTATATGGCTTTCTCTCTTCGCACTACTTGCACCATTCAAAAGCTCTATTTCCTCCTCTTCTACGATTCAATTTTTTTTTTGTGAAACAACTTTAGACTTCACGAATTTGTAAACAAAATTTAAACAATTTTTTTTCTCTAATCTCCAACACAGACCATCAGATCATCTTGAATCTAATGTATGTTCTTCTACTTGTCAATGGGTACTGATCTACCGTACTGATCATTAAATCGTCGCTTGGAGCTCATTGGCGGAACTTAAAAAAAGAAAAAAAAGACTTAACTACACAATGACCTAAATAAAAACTTTTGAATAGTTCAGTGACTAAATTTAACTTCTTTTAATTAAGTACCAAAACAAAAACTTACTCATAATTTAACGATTAATGTTGTATACCTAAAAAAAAAAAAAAAGTATATTATTATAATGATGAGAAAGTTGCATCACACTTGCATGATGGTTATGTCACTCTCTTTTAAAAGTATACTAAATTCAAGCCATTATTTTAATGTTTTGAATGATCTCATCACATTTTTCACCCATATTTGCTGATTTAATCATGTAATTTACTACAAAACGAAGTTGATGCATTTTTCATTAAAAAAAAAGAGTGTAATTTCGTACATTTAATTTTGGAATTTTAACATTTACAATTTCTTTTATGCTTCATCTATAATTTATTCTATAATATCTTATTAGATCTATAGCACATATATTAAATATTCATTGAGCCACATGATGCCATTTGATTTGGGTACTAAACTGAACATTAAAGCCAAATACAAGTATCAAATCTAAAAAAGAAAAACAACTCAGATACTAAATTAAACATTAAATCCAAACAATCCCATTATAGATTCTGATAATATCTGTTCTTTTTAAGATAATATCTAGGACTACCCATAGTCCCTCCCCAACCCATAAATAGGAGAATAATGCGCATCAGCTTATTCAAATCCACATCCTCCTACATTGACAATAATATTCATGCTAATCGAACTAAGACAACTTAACTCTATTGGAATATACTTTATTCTTTTATTTACACTAATTTATTGCTTATTTAATTTTCTTTATGGTGGGGACATTGTAGTCCTTTCATTAGAACTAATTCAATGGATATTAATTAAGTTCTTTTTTCTTTTTCTTTCTTTCTTTTTTTTTGGGGGGGGTAAAATCATTTTTCTTGCCTGGTGTGTCTGTTCCGGTCTTGGCAAGGCAGGTGTTGGGGGACCATCTAAATTATATTCACACATAATTCAGTTTCTCACTGGATGATGGCAAAGATATATATATATATATATAAAATATGTGATAACTCTTTGTAATTTTAGAATTTAGTCAATCTACTTTTTAGATTTTAAAATTTAGGTTCAATTATTATTATTGTTAAAATTATTTTATTGAATTCAAGTTCATTACAACGTCAATTTTTAATTACATTGATACCAAACTAATTTTTTTTATTTCAAAACGAAACACCAAAAAAATTTAATAAAAAATTAATATTAATAATTCAACCTAAATTTTAAAATTCCAAATTTGTAAACTAGCTATAGCATTTTTTATTCCCAATCAGTCTAATGGTTGTCATGTGCTTGATGGGGTCCCCATGTTAATGAGCTCTCTTCTTGTTTGTTGTTTTTCCAATTTGTTGGGTCCATGTTTTACCATTCTTAGTGCAAGAAAATTTGGGTTAGGTTTGAATGACTTTGAGTTTCTCATTGGTTTACTTCTTTTACAAGTTATGCACAAACATGGAAATTTCAATGATAGTTCCACACAATAATTTAAAAATTGCCCATATATGAAAACAATCAAAACATTAACAATAATATAGATGTTTGCAATCCTGTTAACAAGATTGGATATTGTAAAGAATGCATAAAAGCAATTTTCAAAAAGCTTAATTAGTCATGGTCATGTCTTTTTTCCCCCTTTAGCTTGTCCTTGTCTTGGCAAGAGAAATGATACCTTGAATGAGCCCAAATAGGAAGAGATGCCTTATTATATCAAAGGGTTAATTCATCAAATGTCCTCAAATTTTGACATATTTTGAATTGGTTCTTAACTTCAAAATGTTCTAATTCAGCCCTTAAGGCTTTAGTATCGTATCAACCAGATTCTTCGTCATTGGTTTGTACGTTAAATGTTAGCTTAAATTTGAGATGGAGTATATCTATTCTAAAACAAGTGAATTAAATTGTGAATGTTAAAATATGTCTCGAGTCTTACACTTTTTGTACAATTGGAATCCAATCCCTCTATTTTTATTTTAAGGAATTTAATCCCTTTATTTTTCAGATTTAAAAATATATGTCTAATTGTTAACATTTAAAATTCTATTTTAAATTTAGGTTCATTACAACATCTTCTATTTTTTTTGCTACATAACTACTAAATGATTTTTTTATTTATTTAAAAACGTTACACTAATAAACTTAACAAAATAATTTTAATAGTGTTTAACATTTAGACCAAAATTTGAAATTTCTAAAGTAAACAGATTACATGTCTAGAAATAAAAATAGAGGGACGAACTTCTAAATATAAGAAGATTATAGGGACTAAAAGTACAATTTAATCAATTGTAAACGCCTATGTTTTTATTGCATGGATAGCTATCTGTAACACCCCGAATTTTGGGGTTGGAAGTTTTGAGCTTTGTGGTTAGGGTCAGTGAGTAGGTTGTGTTATTGGGTTTAGTTGCGCGTTTAAGTGATAGAATGAGCTTGCTGGTCTAGTGGTTGGTAGTGTGTTAGTGTGCCTTTGGGTCTCGGTGTAACACCCCTAACCCTTATCCATCGTCGGAACAGGGTTACGAAGCATTATCGGAGTTTACAGAACATTTACAGATAAACCATGTCAATCACTGTTCATTTTCCAAGATTTATTCATGACGTCCCTTAAATGGACCCTCGAGGCCCAATATGAGCATTGGTATCGAGTCGGGACTTAATCGGAAACTCTAAAATTTTTTCACGAAATTTCAAAAATTTTCCAAGATGCAGGGCTCACATGCCCGTGTGGTCCAAGGGACATGCCCGTATGACCTTAGGACACGCCCGTGCTGCAGGCCGTGTTCGACCCCGTGTAACTCTCTGACTTGTGCCACATGACCGGCCACACGCCTGTGCGCTAGGTCGTGTGTCACACACGATCTAGACACATGCCCGTGTGTCTGCCCGTGTGGATGAATTAAAGCCCTTTTCTAGCTTCATTTCTCACCCAAAATTTTACCAATGACCTGCACTAGAACTTATATCCATAAACCACCCAATTCTAGCATTCAAATTAAGCAAATTATATCATTCAACATGGCATATCATTACAAAGCATATATGTTTATAAACTTACCTTGGTTTAGTCCATATGTAGACATAATTTGATCAACTACTTAATATATATGTAGCTACCATAATATGACATTACAAGTATATCAAAACAAACCATTACTAGCCATCCCAATGGCTAGAATACAAGCATCATTTTCAAGCCCAAAATGGTCTAGTTATCCTATACATGCCATTATATCAAAATGATTATATTATATATACCCAAAATAAGCTAGTGGATAGTGTGATGATACTCCAACTGATCTCCAACTTTCGCGAGCTTCCGAGCACTATAAAACAGGGAAGATAAAACTAAGTAAGCGTTACATGCTTAGTAAGTTCGTATAACGGGAATTAAAACTTACCAATTTACATTATTTAACAATAAGCATTCAATAACATGCTTTTCATCAATTTGGCAAATTTACCTAAACACATACACTCAATCAAACAAGTTAGTTACACAAATGTTCACATATGCATCAAGTAAGCATAGATGAGCTCATCATACTATATTCCTTCAAGATATCATTCATTTCATTCCATAATTCTCTTACCATGCCAAGAGTTTTGTCCGTTGAATCATTGAAATTCCGATAGATACTCAAGTAGTACACTCAAGGTGTACAATTCAATAACCCGTCAATTTTTATTCAAGAGTGCCCATTAGGGCACTTAATCAAAGAACACATTCTCGAGCCACATATCGTATAACATGATTACCAGTCTATGCTAAATCCTTTATGTAACGTATGCTCAGAAGAGCTCAATGAGGATTACCAGTTAAGACTAAATCCTAATTGTAACGTGTAACACCCCAAACCCGGCCCAAACACTACGACCGAATTTGGTGTGCTACAGAGAAAGTATTTTTAAAAATCCCTTTAAGCCGAATTAACTTTTTGATAAAAGATAGTGTTCGATTTAAAACACTTGAGGTGTATAAAAAAGCATGCTTAGGTTTATTTTAAAAAAATATTCATTAAGTCAGATTGTTACCGATTCAGGTGTGCCCGATGGCACGATGAAATATTTTGCGATTAAATTTTAGAAAACATGTGTACTTAATTTAATGTTAAGAAATAGTTTAAACAAATTAATCCAAAACATAGAATAATAAAAATATATCTAGGAGGCCTTATTACAACTTAATTAAAATAAAACCAACATTAAATAAAATAAAACAAAATCCAAGTTCATCTAATTAAAATTTCCACTGCATGGCCACCTCGAGGTCTACCGTCCCGATCAGTCACTGTTCATCACCTGAAAAATGTTCCCACAACGGGGTGAGTCAACAGACTCAATGTGTACATCATACTAACATTCAACAAATCAGGCATACATGTTCATATCAAATTCATATTCATATAAAGAATGATGCAACCCAACCCAAGCCTATTTGTCCATCCGCTACACACCACCCGCACTCGCCGGTACACCGTGGGACTACTAAGTCAACCCTCCATCCGCTACACACCATCGAAGGCGATCAGCTTTGCGATCGACGTGCTCATCGCCCATATAATTTGTGTCATTAGACACCATATTCAAATAATGTAACCGAAGTTACCAAATTCAGATAATGTAACTGAAGTTACCATATTCAAATTTTTGTGACCGTAGTCACCATATTCCGTTGGTGAGACCGAAGTCAACACCTTCATATTCCGTTGGTGAGACCGAAGTCAACACCTTCATATTCCGTTGGTGAGATCGAAGTCAACACCTTCTTCCCCTTTCACATAGATCCCGAATGCCCCATATATTTTATATCATGCATAACATACTTAATTTCTCATTATTCACATATACATATTCATAATCCTATCAAAAGTAGAAACGTTCCCTGGGTACTTTTACCATATTCATGGTACTTAGCCATATTCACATTCTTATGCAAATTTATATATTAAAATAATTGCCATATGATATATCGAAAGTTAGTGTGAGTACACACCTGATTTGCTTAACGAATTCCTTCCCTTGGCACTCCCTTTTCACCTTAGCGCCCAAGCCACTTTGCCAAGCCCATTCTTTGTGTTACAATTCGCCCAAAATTTTGTTTAAGCCCTATCTCACCTAGCTTCCTCCTTTTAGACACTTAAAAGAAATTTTAATCTTTGGGTCGAGCCTAGCTCGGGTTATTTTTTTTAGACCCTTAAATATGTCAAATAAATCCTAGAATTTAACTCTTCAAGCACACACATGGAAAATAATTAAATTACACACAACCCCTAATTTAGGATGTTACAATTCTACCCCCTTAAAAATAATTTCGTCCTCGAAATTACTTACTAACGAATAATCGTACATCCTAACTCACCGCACTACGCTTATGCTGCGCACTCTGATCTTAACAAATCTAACACATCCCCTAGAACTCATTTCTAACGTTGCGATTTAATCTGATTAAAAAGTTTTATGCATTAGCATTTGTTCCACTGTTTAACCACGAACAATTTTATGAAAAGAATTTCTAGAAGTGGTTCTTTCGATCGAACAAAGTTTCAGTTCAAGTTTACTATTCTAATTCAGAGAATCACATTCACATTCATCCACAACATTCACTTCACCACTTTGGACATTTCTGATAATTCCCTACCCCAGGGGTAATTTCGTCATTTTTCCTATAGGGGTATTTTGGTAATAATCGAGGTCACAAAAATAATCTTTACAAATCAAGGCATTTTGAAATCTCCAAGTTTCGAGGGTATTTTTGAAAATATTTTTCAAATCAAAGGTATTATTAAAATTTCGTAAATCGGGTTTATTTTGGTAATTTTGGAAGTCGAGGGCATTTTGGTAATTTTGATAAGCCAAGAATATTTTAAAAATTTTTCCAAAAATAATTTTTCCCTACTATTTAAAAGGAGTATTGTAATGATTTTTAAAATTAGGGTTTTCATAAAACATGGCTAATCCCTTTTCGGGTTTTATTCAATATGTTTAGCCTATGACCGAGTCCTCTTGGTTAGGGTGAACCGAAGCTACGCACCAGGTAGGATTCCCGCGAAGAGGAGGTGAGTCACGAGGACTGCTTAAGTACCAAGCTCTTCCGGATCCAATCCTAGACATGCGCACCAAGGTTACCACACCCTAACTCGGCGACTTGGTCCTAGGTTTGTTTAATTAGGCTTTTAAAGTCTTATGTCTTTGTTTGGGGTAACTAGTCCTAAAGTTTAAAGCACTTATCATACTATCTACGTTCCATGCTTCCTACCCTTCTACAGAAAATAATTCATACAGAAGTTAGGAGTACTTACCTGGGCGGATAGGTGCCAGAGACTCGGTGCCATGCTGTTCAAGCTAAAACAGTTTCAAATCATTCCAATAAGGCCTACTAACATAAAAACAAAACATTTTGGGCCTTGGGCCTCCACAGCCGAGTTTTGAACTGGGCTCTGATACCAATTTGTAACACCCCAAACCCGGCCCAAACACTACGACCGAATTTGGTGTGCTACAGAGAAAGTGTTTTTAAAAATCCCTTTAAGCCGAATTAACTTTTTGATAAAAGATGGTGTTCGATTTAAAACACTTGAGGTGTATAAAAAAGCATGCTTAGGTTTATTTTAAAAAAATATTCATTAAGTCAGATTGTTACCGATTTAGGTGTGCCCGATGGCACGATGAAATATTTTGCGATTAAATTTTAGAAAACATGTGTACTTAATTTAATGTTAAGAAATAGTTTAAACAAATTAATCCAAAACATAGAATAATAAAAATATATCTAGGAGGCCTTATTACAACTTAATTAAAATAAAACCAACATTAAATAAAATAAAACAAAATCCAAGTTCATCTAATTAAAATTTCCACTGCATGGCCACCTCGAGGTCTACCGTCCCGATCGATCCTTTGTTCATCACCGAAAAATATTCCCCACAACGGGGTGAGTCAACAGACTCAATGTGTACATCATACTAACATTCAACAAATCGGCATACATGTTCATATCAAATTCATATTCATATAAAGAATGATGCAACCCAACCCAAGCCTATTTGTCCATCCGCTACACACCACCCGTACTGCGCCGGTCACCGTGGGACTACTAAGTCAACCCTCCATCCGCTACACACCATCAAGGCGATCGCTGCATCCAACGTGTTCATCGCCCATATAATTTGTGTCATTAGACACCATATTCAAATAATGTAACCGAAGTTACCAAATTCAGATAATGTAACCGAAGTTACCATATTCAAATTTTTGTGACCGTAGTCACCATATTCCGTTGGTGAGACCGAAGTCAACACCTTCATATTCCGTTGGTGAGACCGAAGTCAACACCTTCATATTCCGTTGGTGAGACCGAAGTCAACACCTTCTTCCCCTTTCACATAGATCCCGAATGCCCCATATATTTTATATCATGCATAACATACTTAATTTCTCATTATTCACATATACATATTCATAATCCTATCAAAAGTAGAAAATGTACCTGGGTACTTTTACCATATTCATGGTACTTAGCCATATTCACATTCTTATGCAAATTTATATATTAAAATAATTGCCATATGATATATCGAAAGTTAGTGTGAGTACACACCTGATTTGCTTAACGAATTCCTTCCCTTGGCACTCCCTTTTCACCTTAGCGCCCAAGCCACTTTGCCAAGCCCATTCTTTGTGTTACAATTCGCCCAAAATTTTGTTTAAGCCCTATCTCACCTAGCTTCCTCCTTTTAGACACTTAAAAAGAAATTTTTAATACTGGGTCAGGCCTAGCTCGGGTTATTTTTTTTAGACCCTTAAATATGTCAAATAAATCCTAGAATTTAACTCTTCAAGCACACACATGGAAAATAATTAAATTACACACAACCCCTAATTTAGGATGTTACATAACGTATACTCGAGAGGTATTATATCAGGATTACCCGTCCGGGCTAAATCTTTTTTATAATGAGGTCAATAGGATTACTCGTCCGAGCCAAATCCCGTCAACAGCAAATGCAGGACCTCATTCATTTCGGGAAAGCACATATATTCATCGGAATTCAATATTCAAACGGAACTTAACCCATTTTCACCGTTTCAAGCATGTATTCAATTCTTCATTATAGCAATCAAATAATTCACATCAATATAGGTCATATTCCATACAAATACAACATTCAATTTAACATATTTATTTGCTCGATTAAGTTACACGAACTTACCTCGACACTTGTTCACGTTCAAAAATATACTAATCCGAAACTTTTTCTTTTCCTCGGTCTAACCTCGAATTTGTGTTGTCCGGATCTATATAAATGAATTTATTTATCAATTTATCACATTTCATATTCAAGTGAACTCAATTTACATCCTAGGCAAAATTACCATTTTGTCTCCAACTTTTCCATAAATTCCAATTTCGTTCCTAGGCTCGGAAAATGAAATTTATGCAATTTACTCCCTATTCCAAGCCTGACCGAAATTTCAATATAGAATTTACAGCACATATATTCTATAAATTTCAAAAAATTTCTTCAATTTTCACAACTTTACATTTTAGTCCCTAAATCATGTTTCCATCAAAAATCACTTTGTAAAAGTTGTTTATCTATCAACAACCTTTCGTTTTCTACCATAAATTTCAAATTTTCAGCATATTCATCCATGACCTAATTACTAAAAATTTGATCCCCCAAATAGATAGATTAAGCTATCCCGGTTTTAAAAATATCAAAATTACTAAAAATGGGACAAGAAAACTTACCCAATTAAGCCAAGAAAGTTTATTCTCTCTCTCCTAGGGTTTCCATGTATTTTGGGGTTGAAGATGATATAAAATAAGATGATAATTCTTTTATCATCTTTTAATTAATTAAATTAATTCAATTTCCAATTTAGTCCTTGCCTTTTTTCTAAATTTCCATGGATGAGTCACCAAAATATCTACATACTTTTCTTTAATGGTCTAATTACCATATAAGGACCTCAAGTTTTGAATTCCATAGCTATTTAATCCTTCTAGCTACTAGAATTCAACTTTTGCATTTTATGCGATTTAGTCCATCCCGTAATTAAGCACTTAATCGATAAAATTTTCTTATCAAAATTTTCACAAGACATTTCTAACATAATATGGACCATGTAAATAAAATAAAATAAATTTTATTTTCGACTCGAATCTGTGGTCCCAAAACCACTATTCCGATTTCACTGAAAGTGGGCTGTTACACTCGGGTTCGAGTCCTTAGGAGTGTTTTGAGGGATCATTTTTGTTTTGTTTTAAAGGTTTAGATAATTATTTTCTTTACTTAGTGTTTATTTTTATTATTTTTATTATTATTTTATTTTTCTTTTCTTTCATTCTGGACGTTCTCTTCTTCCCATTTCTTTGTTTTCTTTTTTGTTCTTTCTTCTTTTATTTTTTGAAAATGGTTGTGTTTTGGTTTTCGGATAGCTTCAATTTCTTGGTCATCGAGTCGAGTTCTAGACGCTTCTAATCGCGAATCAGGTATGGGTTCAAACTCTTCAATTTCAATTTGTTGTCTTAATTGTGTGGAACTTAACATGTTCTAAGTGTTTTGGTGAATGTATGGTAGGTTTCGCTTCTAAGTTTCGTAAAACTTGGTTTTCTATGGCATGTTCTAATCTATTAGAGTTTAGGGGGCGTTTGGTGTGTGAATTCAAGGTTTACAGGATATTTCGAGGTGGTTTCGGGACCATATAGGCGACCACACGGGCGTGTGCTGGTTCACACGGCTGTGTGGAATTGAGGATTATGGTTTTTGGACGAAAATTCATGCCACATGGCTGTGTGGCTGATTTGGGGAAATTAGTCAATTTTCACACGGCCGTGTCTGGTGGGCACATGGGCGTGTGAGACCCTCACACGGTCATGTCTGTCTTGAACCCTATTTTAGCACAATTGGACAGAGAGTTACACGACTTTTTCACACGGCCATGCCCCTGGTTTACACGGGCGTATGCATCAGCCACACGACCGTGTGCTTCCTCCTACACGGCCAGAGCACACGACCGTGTGGCCCTAAGTCACCAATTTAGTTTTGTGTATGCTTTTAATATGAATATGTGTCTGTATGTTCCGAACCTTGGCTAGGCTTTAGTGAGGGTAGTTAAAACTCTGATCTGGTCTCCGTCTTATGTGTTATTTGTGATTGATGTGCGAGATATCTGAATCTGAACCAGGTTAGCTGGGTGTGTGCATGTCTGTATCTATCTGACTGTTTGTTGATGTGTTCACTGTTTCTATGTGGTTGTAAGCATGCATGCATTTGCATAAAGTAATTTTTTGGGTTGGTTGTGAAGAAAAGGAAGACTGATTCTAACTGACGGCGCTTTAATTACAACATATCTCAGTATAGTGAGTTCATCAGTAATGCATCAGACAGTATATACGTCTACTTTCTTTGCGTATTATTATCTGAGTGGCTTAGTCCACATACATGGTGTGTAGGGTTGGATGGGCCTTTCGAGGTCCTATGTGGTGTGTTTGGTTAGATGAGCTTATATAGCTCTTTTGGGGTGTGATTGGGGGACGGGGAGGTGTGTTAGTTGGATGGGTGGGTTTTTATTACTTGACTGCATTCATACGCATCTATTTAAGCGACTGGGTGTAAGATTATTTGACTGTATTCTGTCTGACTGAATAATATTTGTGACTAAGTGTCTGTGTATGACATGGTGTGCTTGAATTGTTACGTTCTGTTGGGACGTTGGTTTCAAGTTTACTTTCTAATTCTGTGGATCTCTATAAGTATGTTTCGCTATCGAACTGATTTCTGTAATTTTGTTATTAGTCACGTGTCGAACTCACACTGAGCTCATGTAGCTCACCCCCTTATTGTTTTCCCCTTTCAGGTACATTTACGTGTTTTGATGCTGGGCGGTATGCGGAGGTCTCGGACAGTCACGATTAAAAACAGGCTTTAATAGTGTTATTATAACTTCTGAGATTATAATTAAATAGTTTTTGTTGAAAGTACTATTTGAAAACTGTGGTACGAAATTTGGTGTTATACGCTCGCAAGTGTCGTTGGGACTACATCTTCTTTTAAAATATCAGGATTTTATAACTGAGAGTTTTTACACAACTTGAATACTGTTATGTTTTTCGGTTTGTTAAACTAAAATTTTCCTATGGTCACTTCGGTGATCAATGTGACCTCCGGGACTCGGCCTAAACTTCTAGGCCGAGCTTTGGGGCATTACACTATCCATGATTTTTTTTAAACGCAACGTACACAAGCTATTCATGTGATAAATATACAAGTTTACAATTTGAATAACATATTCTAAAATTTTGAAACCAAATTGAAATCCAAAATGTTCAATAGAATTAAAAGTTAAATCACTATTCGGGGTTTGAACTTGACAACTTTTCCCACATTAGGGCTTGAAGTTTATTTGGATCCAAGTTAGGTCTTGGACTTGGCAATCCCACACTGGGATCTGAACTAGGCAACTTTTTTGTATCAAAGTTACTCCTTAAACTTGGTAGTTGTTCCCACAGAGCTTGAAATAGGTAATTATTCTCACATTGGGGGTTAAACTTTTTTATGTTGAAGTTCCTCCTTAAACTTGATAATTGTTCCCACATTGAGGCCTGAGCTTTAGGGCTTTCAATGACTAACTTGGACCAAAAAAAAAGTTCAAGCCCTAATGTGGGAACAATTGCCAAGTTCAGGGTCTAATTTGGACAAAAAAAAATTTAGGCCCTAATGTAAGAACAATTACCAAGTCCAAAGTAGACCTGTTCATGGGTCGGGCTACCCACTCAGGCTTGAAGGCCCACCCAAAATTTGGGAGGGTTTGGGCAAAAATATTAGGCCCAAAAAATGGGATTCGATAAAAAAATTAAGCCCGTTTAATATATGGGTTGGGCTCGGGCTTGAACATTCAAGGCCCAAGCTTGGCCTGACCCGTTTTAAGTTTATAATACTTTATATTATGTTATTTTTATATATTATGTAATTTAGAACACATTAAAAAAATAAACCTATACTAAATATATAATATTACTCTAATGTAAACATTAAAATAATGTTAAAATGACTATAAAAAAATTTAATAAATAAAAAATGTATAAAATTATTAAATGTTAAAATAAAAAATTTTAAATTTTTTAAATTTTTTTTTAAATAATGATATGGGTGGTTAGTTTTTTGCAAATATGGACAGATTTGGACAAAATTTTATGTCCAGATTTTGGACTGGGCCGAGCTTGGATAAGCATAAAGTATGTTAATAACGGTCCATGAGCACCTCTATTCCAAAGTCTGACTTAGATAAAAAAAAAAAAAATCAGACCCTAATAAGAACAAATGATTTTTTTGCTGCCGACGAACTTTAAATGGTAGCATTGCAATTAGTTTGATAGAGGGCAAATTCCGTTCTTGTCTTGAAGAAAGGCAACAAATCACATGCTATTCATATGATTGTGGGTTGATGATTTCTCATTCAAGCAACATGGCGTGACCTATTCCTTCCAATTTCCCTTTGACTTTTATGGTGTAAAATCTTGTACATAAATGGGAATATGACTAAGTTTGGTCGTAAGTCATTTTAGTCTTCAATTATGTTTTGCTTTTTTATCTTAAGTACCCACTTGTCTCCAAGGTCGGCTCTTTTCCCTATTGATCCCACTTTTAAGTCACGGATGAGTCAGGGTCATCTCTTTGTTTAACCAATAATAATCATAACTCATGACCTAGGGTTAAAAGTCTAATCTTTTTAACAACTTTTTCAATGATATGATCTTTTGATTCATTGAATTATACTTGTAATACAAATCTATATATAATTCGAGAAAAAGTGTTATTTCATATTAGATTTGTTTATAGATTAAATAATTTATTCAAGTCCGAAGATTTATTCGATATTTTAAATAGTTTGAATATTAAGGTTGAAAAATGAATTCAGTAAAAAATTTAACTTATTTAAAAGAATGGTTAAGCTCAGATTTTAATATTCAAAACTTGAGTTCAGCTCAACAAGTTATAATTGGATTATTTGTTCAAATTTGAAAGCTTATAATATATTAGACGTGAAAAATGGATAAGAGTTGAGCTCATACTCTAATGTTTAAAATCCGAGTCCAATTCAATCGATTTTCAAGTTTATAATATATCATGATTTTATATATTATATAATTTATATATATGAAAATTAAATATGCTCAATGGTAAAAATATATATGTTAAACTGTTTATATTTAGATATTTAATAAATATATATAATGATAGTAAAAGAAATGTATATATAATTATTAAATATTAAATAAAAACAATACATTAATAATAATAATAATAAATAGTGAACTTTTAAGTTAGTTTTTAACAAAATTTATAGTTAATATTTCTAACTGAGCTTATATAACTATGTATAATATTAATAGCATATATTGATTAAACTCGTTTCGGTCCATGAATATCCTTTACATAATACAAATTAAAGTGATATATGTATATATCGAAATACTTATGTGGATAATAATAAAATGTGTAAATTATACCCAGTACACTAAACTATTAGTAAGTTTATGTTTTAGTCACTCAATTTCAAAAAGTTATAAATTGGTCAATGAATTATTCGAAAGTTTTCATTTAAGTCACTGAGCTGTTAAAATGGTTATTGTATAACTTTCTTTATTTGCGCCGCTTGCACCAATCGGAAGCTCTCCTTCTCTACTTACCGATGGATACTGATTCACCGTACCGGTCAATGAATCATTGCTCAAAGCTTACTAGATGAACTTTTATTAAAAAACCTTAACAACCCAATAACTTAAATAAAAATATTTAAATAATTTAATGACTATTTTTTTAGAAGAAAAGGTAGAGAATTCATCATTTGGCTTGGCAATTAGCACCCTTTTTTTCTTTTTCCTTACAAGCACATATCTAAAACAAACTAAATACACTGATTAGTTTGATCTTGATAAGGTCTTTTACTTTTTCTAATTTTTTTATTTAATAAATTATTATTATTATTGAAAATGAAAGATGGAAAATCTTTGATTGATTGGTGAAAGAGAGCAAAAGAGTTGCACTCAAAGGTAATCCCATAATTGGAGGGTGACAGACAGTGTCTCATTTAATACAAAACAACACGTAATATGCTTTGGTGGTTGTATTAAAAACAAAACCCCGGCCAGCTTAGTTAATATCAAACCTTAATTGACTAATAATAAATACAAAAATAAATAATACCATATCCAATCTTTGATATATGTATAAAGAAATATGCTTCATGGACCGACAAATTAGCCAACTCACGACACATGTCATTTGATGTTCCATTTTTTCGTGTATAAATTACGTTGGCACACACGTAAGCCAAAAAATCTTAGTCATGTTAGAGAGGAAATGAAATTGACAAATTCTCCATCAACTGTAAACGATTTAATTCTATATTGTATAACTGCCAAATATGTTTTCCCACTGCCAAATAGAGTAGGAATAAAGTCACGGTATGGTGTGATAATTCATATATATATATATATATTATGTTAACATAATATTATTTATCTTATATGTCGTACGAATTTTTATGCGAATTATTATATTTAAAATTTAATGTTAAGCTTTTATAATTTTGTCTAAAATCGATAAAGATCCTTTTTGCAAAAGATGATTATATTCAATGTTTGACGTTCAAAAAGTGTTTGATGATGAAAGTGATGACGATAATGATAATGGATGGGGAAGAAGATAAGCAATGAGAGAGGCAGAGTAAGTTACCCTAATTATTTTCCAGGAAAGTGCTGTGATTTAGGGCATCAAATTAAAAGAAAAGATATAATGATAATAACAGTTTTGTGGTAGTAGAATTTGATAAGGAAAAGTTTGTGATTCATTAATAATGTTACTGTCGAGTGTGAACAGTGGACAGCAATCATGATAGCGTGCCTGTAACGATTACATGCATTTAACTAGTTAACTCCAACAGATATTTTTTAAGTGTAAGTTTACTATAATTTAATTTTAAAAAGTTAATAGATTAGTGATTCAATTATTTAAAAATTTATTTTTAAGTTATGAACTGTTAAAATTGTTATTGTATGATATTTTTTATTTATATTGTTTATATTAATCGAAAGTTTTCATTTCTCTTTTCTTCTTTCTTTAATGAAACACAACTTTAAACGTCACGAATCTACAAACTAAAACCCAAACATCTTTATTCTCCGATCTTCAACACTGATGGTTAGATCAACTTAATCTATGGTATGTTCTTCTACTCATCGATGGACATTGATCCACTATACTGATCGTCGAATCGTCACTTGGAGCTCGCTAGCCGGACTTTAAAGGAAAAAAACTTAACAGCCTAATGACTTAAATAAAAACTTTCAAATAGTTTTAGTGACCATTTATTTCTTTTTGAAGTTTAATGACCAAAACGTAAATTTATTAATAGTTTAATGACCTAGAGTGCAGTTTGCCCATATTCTTTTTAGTTTTGAGGTAATTATAAATTAGGAATAGGAAAAGTTTTTTCAACATTAAATCCCTTAATGCCCAGTCTAATAAACGTCGGTAAACTGAGATCAGATTCCTTTTATGGTAAAGTGGAATATATAACTTTTTTTAGTTGAGATTTTGGAATTTTGATAAAAAGAGGGTTTATTTGAGAATTGGAGTGTCTTTTTAGGGGTCCATTAGTAATAAAAATGTCTCATGTGCCATGGGGAAAATCTCCATTATAATGATTGTGAAAAAAGGGGTTGAGCCATTGGGACATCACGTGGATGCATGACCCATCAGAAAAAAAATATATACTAAATGTCATTAAATTATTAGTAAGTTTATGTTTTGATTACTCAACTTCAAAAAGTTACAGAATGACCACTAAACTTTTCAAGTGTTTTTATTTAAGTCATTGAGGTGTTAAAATCAATATTGCATGACATTTTCTGTTCGCACCACCTGCACCAATCGAAAACTCCCATGTCATGAAATAGCTTTGAACGTCATGAATCTGCGTCAAAATCCAAACAACTTTCTTCTTTGTTCTCCAACACTATAAGGTATGTTCTTCTAATTAACAATGTGTACTAATCCACCATATCTTTCATCGAATTGTCGCTTAGAGCTCACTAGCTAAACTTTTTTTTTAAAGATTAATTTAATAGCCTAGTGAATTAAATAAAACTTTTTGTATAGTTCATTGACTTAAATAAAAACTTTTGAATAGCTCTGTGATTATTTTGTAACTTCTTGAAATTGAATGATCAAAACATAAACTTACTAATATCTAGTGACCTTAGGTGCAATTTACCCAAAAATATATAACAACAATCAAAATGTAGTTATAAAGTCGTTTTTTTTATTTCACTGACAATATAAAATAATTAAATTTCTATTGTGCCTTTTCGCTTTTCAAGTGAATTATCCATTCGTTTCTTTGTCTACACGTTTCTACACTTTTTTTTTTTTGTCTTTTTTGGTAGAATTCTAATTTTGATCCTTTGTTATACTTAAAGGATTTAAATTTATATTTAATTTGATGTAACGTTTGGCAGTTAATTTAAATAATTAACATTGTTAGTTATTTTAATTAAAATATTTATCTGAATTTTTTTCTTAAAAAAAAACTCAATCCAACTTATCTTACTAATGGAATTAATATTTTTCTTTAATTTGCATCAACATTTTTATTTAAATAATTAACGATATTAATTATTTGAATTAACTAATGATGAATTAAAAGTATAAGATTTATATCTCGAAATTAAATAATAGAATGATCATAATTATAAGGGTCGGTACTTGGTACATTGACAATGTACTTTTTTTCACTAACAGGCTTGAAAAATTGACATGTGTTTTTTTTAAAAAAATATTTTACTATACCTTTATAAAGCATTTGTCAACCCCTGACCCAACTTGTAAAATCTAAAATTCTACGAACAATGTATCGAATATTATTCAAATTTATGATTTAAATTTTCTTTACCCACTTTTTTTTTTGGCTTTCTAATTTTATTCATATAAATTTTGATATAATTATATAATTATAAAAATATATTTGTATGGGTTCTACTTTTCTATGAAATTAGAGACAAATACAGATGACCTAACCTCCTTAGCCACACACTTTTCCTTTCTCACTTAAATCATAATTTAAGTTTATTCATAAAATTGGAATCCATAAAAGTGTGATGGGCGTGATATAATTTTAAAATGTCATATTATTAATCATTACATTTTTACAAAATTTAAGTTTAATGATTAAGATATGCTTAATTGTCAAATTTAAGTATCAAAATAGATAAAAAGTACATTGACAAAGCAAGTCTAATTAGGTAAACGTACCATGGAGTCTTTGTATTAAAAGTCGGATTGTATTTTAGTCTTTTTACTAAAAAAAATGGGCAAATTTAGCCGCTATACATTAGATCAAAGAGTAAACTAGCTCTTTTGTTAAAAATTCCATCCATTTCTACTGTTAAAAATTAGTTCTTATATATCAGCATGAGGTACATGTGACGTGTAACTGATTATTATGTTAACCATTCTAATTTTTTAAACAAAAAGTACAAAACGTAATCTAACTCCTTGTAATGATAATTTTACCACCTAATTAACCAAATTCATAGGGCAAAAATCTTCTTCTTTATTTGAAACACCCAAAAAGGTGGAAACCATTTACACCATGGAAATGGAATGACCCTTTCATTTTGTTTTCATGATATTTTATACCATGCCAAACAAAGACTATATATATATATATATATATTACTATGACTTTTGTGTTAAGCATGTATTTGTACCTCAAAATGTTTGAAAAATGTTTGAAAAGAGAGTCAATTAATGTGAACATAATTATTATTTATCTTTAAATATTTTAAAATAAAAATAAAATTAAGAAAAATCAAACCAATGTTGTCATCATCAAATAATCTTCTTATCTTTTCCCTTTTATATATATTCATTGTTCCAACCATAGCCATATAATTAAAATAAGAGGACAAAAATTTGATATAAACAAGTATACCATTAAATAAAAGAATCAATAATAAATACAAACATAATCCCTTCATACATACAACTGCTATATCTTATATTATTTACAAACGTGTTATAATTATACTTTTTTTTTTCTTTCTATTTCTACAAATTAAAATAATTGACTAATTAATTCACTACAAAGCCCTTGTTGGGGTCTCTTCAACATGCTGCAGAAGGATTGGTTAAGGGATTATTATAGAAATGGTGAGTCTTGGAAGCCAATGAAAATAGGTTCTTGGAATTCCCATCGCCGTCGTTAACACCGCCGGCGGCGGCGGTTCTTTCACAAGACGGACATATGGTGAGGGTAGCCGCTTGCATGTAAAACGGATGAGCTGCTAATTTCAGTGCTTTGAGTTCTTGAACTTCTTTCTGTAGTCTCCTGTTTTCATCTGTTAATGTCTCGTAACATTTTTTTAAAAACTCACAGTCCACTTCAGTTTGCTTCAGCTTTGTCCTGTCCAAAAATAAAAAAAACTCAATGATTTGGAGCTGATAATATCAACAAATTACAAAACCCGGATTATGCTTTGTTTGTTATACCTTGCTCTCCTGTTTTGAAACCATACTTCAACTTGTCTAGGTTTCAAGTTTAATTGCCTTGCTAATGCTTGTTTTTGCTTCTGTCACCATAAAACACAGTAACAAAACATCAATTCTATGTATATGTATGTATATATATTTATGTATGAAATTGAATGAAAGCTTACGGGATTGAGAGTGCTGTGTTGTTTAAAGCTTTCTTCAAGAAGGGAAGATTGTTCTTTAGAGAGACGAAGTTTCTTTTTTCCGTTAACAGTACCTTCTTCATCTTCATCACTGCTAAGTTCTCGTTCCCTTTTGGGTTTATTACCACTTGAAAACGAAGAAACACCGCTAAGAGGCGAAGCTGGTTTCACGCCACCGGCGATGCCGGAGAGAGCCAACGTCAACGACGGTTCATCGTTTGGTTCAAGCTTGAGAAAAGATGGGTTTTTGTTGTAGGGTTTGGATGGTGTTTGTAGGGTTGATGAGAAGCCTAAACTAAGAACAAGGCCTGTATTATATGAATCATCAACACCCATCAAGCTGAATTTTTTTTTTTTTTTTTTTTGGTTTCAACAATGGAGTTTTTTTATATAATGAAGAAAAGAGAAGGGTGGAATGAATCGTATTGATTTTTGATATAATGATGTATCATTGTTCTTATTCTCTCCCTGTGTATATATATACACACAAAGGTTGACCATTTGAAAGGCTATGATTATGATATTCTCTCAATATAATTAAAAAATAATAAAGTAAAATTTCCTGTTGAAACTATTAGCAATGTGGGGGAACACATCAAGAGAATGATTCTTCAGCACTTGTCCACTTGTTCAACACCAATAGTTTAAAATTTTTAAAAAAAATGATTTAGGTTAAATTTTGCTATTAATTCATGTATTTTAATTTGGTCATTTTTAAATATTATAGTTTTAGAATTTTGATATTTTAGTCTTGACTAAATGGTAGCTATTAAATTCAATAAGTTAAGTTCTATTACTTTCAAATTTTGATGGAGAAACATATTATCACATGTGTAACATCATGATAAATTGATATTTCTATATGTTACTCACAAAAAAAAGTAGTTAATACATTTAATGACTGTTTTTTGCATTAAGATTGAAATTTTGAAATTTAAAAAATATAGTGACTAAGATGATTCATTTGGAGAACATTGACTAAACCTATAACTTTACGTATAATACTAATAGTAGAATTTTAATCAAACACATTTAACTATTACTGTCTGATTGAGACTAAAATTTCAAAATACAAAAAATACAGACACTGAATTCATAATTTACATAGAGTATAGGGTTTAATAATAGAATTTAACTATTATTTTTCATGTCCATGAATTTATAAGTTTTTAATTCATAAATTATGCTTCGGTTGGAGGGTAATTTACTAAAATATACCAAAATAAAAAAATTTATGGAAATGGGCCGAAATTTACATTATTCACGAAAAGGGTCATTTCCCAAAAGCGCGTCCACATCGGTAGCGTTTTGGGGATCTAACAGAGCGCTCCCTTGAGAAGCGCTTTGTGCCACATCAGCACAAAACGCTACCGACGAGGCGCGCGCTTTTGCGATGTGGCACAAAGCGCTTCCTCAAAAGCGCTTTCTTCTTTGCAACGGTCAATTTTTTTACCGTTGGGCCTCCAATGGTCAGAAAAAACCTATAAAAACCTCCCACCCTTTTATTTTTTTCACAACAAAATCCTTATTCATTTTTCTGTCAACTTTCTCTCAAATTCTTCTCAAATTTCTCTTAAATTCCTTGAAACTTCCTCTCAAATTTCACAAGAGTCCTTTAATATTTACAAAAAAGTCCTTTTTTAAATTTTTTGAAATATATTTTTTTTGATAAATTTTAAAATATTCGATCGTATTACCAATGGCCGGAGAATTAATTCGTCTAGACGATAAACACATCTCCGTCGATCAAATGCAAATGGTAAGTTTTAATTTTAATTTTTCAATACTATTTAATATTTTTTAGGTTTATGCAATTTTAATTAAAATTTATTTTATAATTTTTAAGCGATCGTAGATCGGGTCTTTGCAATGCTATATTCGCAATATGCCTGGTCCGCCATTGTCGTTGATCGAGAATTACCTGCGGGAGACGGGTTTTTGGCACGTGGCCACGATAGGCCGGGGGTGCAAGTTGGAGCCGAAGTTAATCAGTGCGTTGATAGAGAGGTGGAGACCCGAGACGCACACTTTCCATCTTCCATGCGGAGAGTGTACTATCACTCTGGAAGACGTGCATTTGCAATTAGGATTGCCAGTGGATGGGTACGTAGTCACCGGGTCCGCAACTTCTGGCGATTGGGCCGTCGTATGCTACGAGCTTTTGGGTGCTATTCCGGATAACATTTACGGTGTTCAGATCGAGATGGGCTGGTTACGAGACACATTCTCGGAGGCGAATAATGGTTCGACCGAAATAGAAAGAATACGGTATGCTCGGGCATACATTCTTAAGATGATTGGAGGCTATCTAATGTCGGACATGTCACGAAACCTCGTACACCTGAGATGGCTGCTGAAACTTGTTAATTTTAGAGCAACCGGTGAATTGAGTTGGGGGTCTGTCGTGCTATCAAAATTGTATCGGGAGATGTGCGGGGTGACGCGGCCGAGTAAAGCGAAAATCGGAGGTTGCCTATCACTACTGCAGTCATGGGCACAGTTTCGATTTCCATTTTTACGTCCTCGAGTCGACCACCCATATACATTCCCACTCATATCGAGGTAAATTTAATATCATATTTTACAATTATTACGTAGATTTAAAGTATAATTGTATGCTAAAAATTTATTTAATTAGGTGGAACCATTCGGCGAGTTATGTTGGAATACCTAACGAGCTTGAAGATATACTGCTTCTATTAGAGCAACGGTCGGAATCACAAGTAAGTATTAAATAAAATAAATTTTCGTAATAAAATGTCGTTTTGAATTTCGTATTTATAATTTAGTATTTCGTATTTAGTATTTAGTATTATGTATATAACTAATATTTTGGTCATGTTAATATAGTTTCAATGGACACCATACGAGGATCCGGCAATTCGGGCAGTAATTCCGGAGGAGTTCTTGCTAAATCCGAACATTTGGCATGTGAAGGTCCCATTGATCAACCATGCCACCGTGGAGATGCACCAGTCAGATCGGGTTCTGCGACAATTTGGATTCCGACAACCGATTCCCGTGCCACCTGAGGTGCTCGATGATGAGCACAAAGTCGACTTACGGCAGTTGCACACGAATTGGCCAAGATTTTGTCAGCATATATCGAAATGTGGGAGAACCGGTATGATTATATACCTATTTGGGAACCAATCGTCGTTCTTGAGTTAGCGTGCGTGCCGGAATACATGCCATGGTTTAGGATCTATGGCAAGCCGTATTTATTGTCGGAAGAGGAGAGGCGACAACAACTTTGTGAACAAAGGAGCAGCGGAGCCCTTTAAATCCAAGGAGAAGGGTGATGAGGCGGGACCATCGGCGGCAGCGAACACGATCCACGGGCCCATCAACAGCACCTACACAGTCACCGGGCCCAACACTTCAACCGACGGTACCGACATCACAGCCTTTGGCCTTTATGCGGTGCGTGCCACGCCATTATATGTATCCTAACCCATATATGTTTCCTTTTCCCGACCCCATCTGCGGGTTGGAATGCATGGCGGTTCGAGTCCGTTCGACTACTCCGATGGCCAGCGATCTTGAGGCTGCCGCGCGCATGAGGATCACACGAGCGCGCCGTCGGGAGCTCTTCTTTTACCAGTCTCTCCTTCGTCTTATGGGATTTGACACCCCGCCATGGTTTATGCAAACACATCCGTAGTCGTTATTTTATCAATGTGGGTCATCATCCCAACACCCACAACGGACTCCACCGCGGAGGAACAGAATCCGCCGAGGTTCCACGACCCCGCCGGAAGCTAGAAGAAGGAGGAATCCGGTAGCAGAATCGCCGACCACCCCCATGTGGCAGCGATTCCGACCGGCACCAACATTGATTCCATCGCCTTTTTTATTTTTAATTGTAATATAATTTTTTTATTTTTTAATAAAATAAAAGTTATTTTTATTTTGTTTGTAATTTAATTTTAATATCTTTAATAAAATAGAAGTTGTTTATTTTTTTATTGTAATTTAATTTTAATATCTTTAATAAAATAAAAGTTGTTTTTATTTTTGTTTGTAATTTAATTTTAATATCTTTAATAAAATAGAGTTTTTTATTTTTTTATTGTAATTTAATTTTAATATCTTTAATAAAAATAAAAGTTTTTTTTTTTTGTAATTTAGTTTTAATATCTTTAATAAAATAAAAGTTATTTTTTTTTTGTAATTTAGTTTTAATATCTTTAATAAAATAAAAGTTGTTTATTTTTTTTGTAATTTAATTTTAATATCTTTAATTAAATAAAAGTTGTTTTTTTATTGTAATTTAATTTTAATATCTTTAATAAAAATAAAAGTCCAAGATTTGTTTTTTATTATAATTTAATTTTTATTTTTTTGCAAATTAGTCCTTCTACAAAAGTTCACCGTTTTCATCAAGAAATAAATAGAATTTACATAGCCACCAAGAGACAAAAAAGCTAAAAAGGCTGTCAACTATTCCGATTTGGACACGAGCGAGATGTATGGTCTGGGTTCCTACACTATCTGCACAACCTACGTTGGTTGGCCGTTTCTCGGTTATCCATATTGTTGCGTATTCTAGTCGAGCAAGGTCGACCTTTTGGTTTGCGCCTCAGTTGTCTATCCGGCAACAGCTTATACGGTGCAAGTGATACAGACGGCCACTTACGTTAATCTGGAACTGGTGGGAATACGTGTCTCCACACGTTGTACATGTTTTCTATTTTATACACTTCATCGACATAGCTCATGGTCAATACGGAGATTCTGACAAGCCGCAAGTACATGAGCGCATGGGTAACGAAGTGCATCAAATATCCCACAGTCGCAGGTCCTATTTCTCAAGTGTACACGATATTGCCCGCCAACAATACCTTGGTTCGGTCTGTCAAACTCCGCCACACGAAACCATAGGTTGTCGCGGTCGTGACACACTGTGTGCATAATGTTGGCACATGTCTTCGCCTTGTTAATTTCTCGCAATACCTTCGCGCACCATACATGGCCTCCCTGTATTTGGCCTTTATAACTCGCTGCTCGCTTCGAAAATAGTGCCACTAAACGAAAATGTCTCTCGCACAACCGATGTTATCGGCAAATGACGCGTTCCTTTTAGAATAGAATTTATGCATTCGGCCAGGTTTAAGGTCAGATGACCATATCGTAGGCCACCGTCGTATGCTTGTGTCCACTGTTCGAAAGGAATATTGCGTAGGTAGTTTGCGCCTTCTTCGTTAACTGAGAGCAAACTCGCCAACATCTCATGAAACCGGTCCTTATTGATCTCGTACCCTGCCAATATAAGTTGATAGCGAATATTAGATACCACTCTTCAATTAAGAATAAATTGAATATTACAAACGAAATTATATTAATAGATACTACATACCCATATTGGTCACTTGCCGTCGTTGACTTGTAGATCGATGTTGCCCATGGTAGTTGGACGCAACATGCCTTAGGCAATATCGATGGTGTGTGCGATGCCACAGGCTTCCCTGTCACTCTATTGCAGCTAGTATTCCAAAGCCCCGATCTGATATAACGCATATATCAGGTTGGGGGCAGACATGCCTCATTAACCTAGATAGGAAGAAATCCAGTCATTAGCTGACTCCCCCGGTGTTATTGCAAACGCAATTAGAAGGATTCTTCCACTGCCGTCCTGTGCCACAGCTAGCAATAGCCGATGCGTATATCTACCATACATAAAGGTACCGTTAATTTGTACCAATGGCTTGCAGTATATAAATGCGTCTCGGCATTGCTTAAATATCCAGAAAAGACGCTTGAACACTGCGCATCCACGGAGCAATCGATCGTTGTAGTACGCCGGTTCCGTTTCAAGGTCTGTTATGCTGCCTAGGACATATCTCACCAGCACCTGACACAGGGGCGAAGCCAGGACAAATTTTTAGGGGGGCCGGATGAAATTTTAATTTTTTATAGTTTATATATTTCTAATTTGTAAAGGATTAAATTGAATTTTCATAATTTTAGGGGGGCAAAATGTAATTTTACCTTTACTAATTTAAAATTTTTAAAAAAATTTAAGGGCCTAAATAGAAATTTTACCTTTTAGGGGGGGTCGGGGCCCATGCCAACCCCACAGCATGCATGTGACGACGACACCACTGCCACACTTTATTATATGAAGCGTCCCACCGACCATGCAACTTTTCCAACGCCTTCTGCTTGGCTATCCAAGTCTTCTGGTAAGAGGGCGTGTACCCCAATTGGCTACGAATATTGCCAATTAAGGCCGGCACTGTAGTCTTGGGATCGACCTTCACCGTCAGTATTATTAATTCAGCCAACATCTCTGAATCTATCTTCGGATGATCTTGTGAAACACCTGTCAACGAAGTACGTTAAATAATGCAACATTACGTAATATTAGTATTATTCAAAAATATTAAACACATAGTGATACTGTACCGGTAATACATGTATGTGGACCTTTGTACTTTTTGATCTCCCACAAGCATGTCCTTTTCCTCAACGAGGCCATGATTTTTCATGAACATGTACCGTCTTACACTGCACATTTCGCCTCGTACTTATCGAGCTTGGATTTAACCACGTTGTAGTTAACCTTGTTCTTGATGCTGTATTATTTCAATACACCAAGAAAAGCATCCTTATTGGAAAAATCTTTACCAACTTCTAATTCACCCGAATCCAATGACGAACTTGTACGATCACGCGTCCGGTGTGGTAGTTCAGGAAACTCCAATGCATCGTCTTGAGATTGATCGACATTATGTATATGGGCTGGAGGCGAGTACGCCCTGAATAGCAGATCTTCTTCTTCTTCATCTGAACCGCCCTCAACATCTTCAGGTACGGTTGGAACAGGCTCTGGTTCAGAAGATAATGCAACTTCTGCACCATCGGGCCCGGGCTCTCGAGGTGGATCCACATCGGACTCATCATTCGACCCATCATAATCTGCAACGAACAAGGGCCCCTCGCCAGCGGATGTCGTGGGGAGTACATTATCCTTCCTTAAACATCTTTCATAACATTCCCAATCATATGTGGATTGCCAACCACTAGAAGTTGATGACGTTCCCCAATACGTATTTCTATCATCGGACGTCGAAGGAAGGATATGCATGTCTCATCCACCAACCAAGTGTCGTGCATGAGTTATGTTTTCCATACTACCACCAAACACGGGTACTTCCGTAGTCTGCCTCCCACTAACAGAGTGTCGACTTGGGGTCGTGTATTCCCCTCGCACAGCAGTAGATGTTGAGGTCGAAGAAATATCACTTGGCGATGAAAATTGTACATATACCTCAAGATAGGGTGATCCACTAGCAAGATAAGTCTTCACCATTGCCTCAAAGCTCCGAGGACCTTTGATGTCGAATGAGCCATATCTCACCGGATCAACCGAAGCGTAAAATCTATACTTAATAGTCTGAACTTTCATTGGCGTTGTTCCGAAGATTTTATGCCTAATTCTTTTGCGAAGTTCTATCAAATCTATGTTCGATTAAAACCCGATCATATTTGTGTTCTCCGATAAAAAAACAACACCATTTTTCGGTGTCACAAACCTCACCATCGTAGTAAATAACGGCGATTAATACGTTCACTCATTTTCGATTTCTATTTTTCTTTTGCCTCAATTTACGTTATGCAACCCGAGAATGAAATTTGGGTGATTTATAGTCTAAGGATTGCCAGAGACTACTGTAGCAAAATAGCGTCCACGTGAAAGCTCTTTTCGGTACTCTTGGCGGCGGTGCATCCCGCTTGAAGCGTTTGGGCACTATTTGTTCGTAAACGTCTTCTCAAAATTATCTTTTCAGGAACTACTGTAGCAAAAGAGCGTCCACGTGGGAGCTCTTTTCAATACTCTTGCTGACAGTGCATCCTGCTTGAAGAGTTTTGGGCACTATTTGTTGTAAACGTCTTCTCAAAATTATCTTTTCGGGAACTCTCGTGTAGCAAAAATAGCGCCCACGTGGGAGCTCTTTCCGAGACTCTTCTTTGGCGGTGCATCCCGCTTGCCAAGCGTTTTCGGCACTATTTGTTCGTAAACGTCTTCTCAAAATTATTTTGCGAGATACTATTGTAGCAAAAGAGCGCCCACGTGGGAGCTCTTTTGATACTCTTCTTGGCGAGTGCATCTCGCTTGAAGCATTTTCGGCACTATTTGTTCGTAAACGTCTTCTCAAAATTATTTTGCAGATACAATCACAAAAAATTCAAATAATTTTTATTTTGCTATTATATTTTCCCAAAATCCTAAACATTTTTTACTAAACCCTAATTAACCCTATAATCTAGTCCATTAATTTTTCCCTAAAAACCCTAAACCCAACGACCTAAAAATCCTAAACTCTAGCCCTAAAACCTTAAAACCTCATACCCTAACACTAAAAGCAGTGAAAAGCGATCGGGGAAGGAGAGCAAAAAGCGCATACTTTAAGAAGCGCTTTGTGCCACATCGACAAAGCGCGTCCTCGTCGTAGCGTTTTGTCTTTGATGTGGCACAAAGTGCTTCCTAAAGGGCGCGCTTTCCTGCTGCATCCCCCCAAAACGCGCTGACGTGGACGCGTTTTAGGGGGAAATGACCCTTTTCCGTAAATAATGCAAATTTCAACCCATTTTCGTAATTTTTTTTTTATTTTGGTATATGTTGGTAAATTACCCTCGGTTGGATCCCAAGCAATTTCATCCAACACTAATTATAAAAAGAAAAATCAAATGAATCATTGGGTGCGTTTTGATAACTTCATATGACACTTTTTTTTGTTTAATTCAAATGAATACTATCCAAACCCAAAACTATATAATAAATATAAACAAATAATTAATTGGAACAACAACTGAGACATAAAAAATTATGGGAATTTTGTTCTCATTCTGGGATTTTAATGGTGTCCCCCTGGACCAGCCAATTTTGTTTTCCAAAAAGGTGTGTGGTGCCATTGGTTCCACGATATATGATGGGCTAGTTTTATCCTATAGTTTAGTATTTATTTATTTTCTAATTAATTAAAATTTGCATGAGCCGATCAAAATTGAAAACTTGGATTAATTTTATTGTTATTAATCAAATTGAAATGTAGGGTGTTTGATTAGTCAAATTGATTCGTGCAAATGATTATGAAATTGGGATTGGGTTGAATTTGGTGTGTGCCTGTGTGTACGGACGGTGACCACACAAGAACATGTATTATGGAAACAGTGGAATTGGCCAAACCCCAATAGCCCAATCGTATGTTTAATCTTCACCTCTAAGATATTGAGTGGAGAGAAGGATAAGTCAACTTTTAAACTTGTCGTTTGCTTGAAATTTCTCACTTAAATTTTTCCCCATAAATTAAGGAGAGAATTTGAAAGTTAGTCATGCAAATATAAATACCGAATTAAGTATGGTGGGATTTGAATTTAGATATTTAATGATTAAGGTTTACGCCGTAATTGATAATTATTCAATCCAAGAGCGTAACTAGGGGGTTGGTAGGGGCCTCGGTCTTCCTTTAAAATGGAAAATTTTCTATTTAAGCCTTTTAAAATTTAGAATTAGTAAAGATAAAATTACACTTTGCCCCTCTAAAATAATAAAAATTTGATTTAATATTTTAAAAATTATAAAGATATAGACTATTAAAATAGTAAAATTACATTTTTACTATCACAAAAACTATTATTTAATTTTGACCCCTAAAAAATTTTCTGACTTCATGTCTGATTCGATCTAAATATTATATGGGATTGATCTTGTGAATAAACCCACACTTGTTTATAATTTGAAAAAAATAAAATAGAAGAGTATTCTTTAGGTGTGTAAAATTGGTTCTAGAAAAAGAAGAATTAAAAGAGAAATATTCTTATTCAATGAATGAGTAAATGATTTTATTATTATTTAAAAAAAAAAGTATGTTAGACTTCATAAAGGCAGCATTATAATTTGTTATTACTTTTTTTTATGGAATATTCATAAGGATTAATGCTCACTTTAATGTTCAATCAGGAGAGAGCATAATTAACACATAAACGTGTCTTTAATTAAATAATTAATGTGTCAAAAGATGGATTCTACTTTATTATACCATTATAATAAAATATATAATAACTCAACTCGAAGTTCGACTCGAACTTTGACCCGATAAACTCTTTATATATATTTTTATAGACCACATTTGGGGTTTTTTTCTCCTCTGCTCCTTGATTAAAACACCCTTTCTCTCTATCTCTATTATTGTTGATATCGTGTATTAACAGACTTCATTTATTATTTTGTAATTCTAATATTAAATCATATTATTTTTGAATTAAATAATAAATATATTAAAATCTACTAGATAATATTCTAATATTATTTTTGATTTTTTTTCATCCTGTGATTAAAATAATAAGTCAACAATAATTATAATTAATAAAAAGAAAATGGCCAAAAATAATAATAATAGAAAGGGAAAAAAGGAGCTGATGGCTGAATACAAAAAGGCAAAAAGTGATCAGATTATGAGCCTTTAATTTTGGACCTAATTAGATAGACATTGACTTCGAGTAGTTGAAGAAAAAAAGCACCAAATATTTATTTTTATCATAATTTATTAATTAATCCACTACATAAATTATTTTTATTAGAAATATGCATACTTTTGAGAAAACAAAATATTCTGTAAAGGAAAAAGAGTAGTTATGAGTACTTTTTCTTGGAAAAGAGTGGTGTTTTTTTAAATTAAAAAAATAGTTTTTATTAAGAAGGATAAATTAATTAAGATCATTTAGCTTTAAAAAGTTATAAAATGATCACTGAATTATTTGAAAATTTTCATTTAAGTCATTGAGCTGTTAAAATTGTTCTGATATGGCTTTTTCTGTTTGCATTGTCTACACCAATCGAAACTCCTCTTCCCTTTCTCTTCTACAATTCAACTTTTTTTTTATGAAACAACTTTGAATGTCATGAATTTACGAACCAAAATCCAAATAACTTTGTTCTCTAATATCCAACATTGATCGCCAGATTGATTTAAATCTAAAGTATGTTTTTCTACTCGTTAATGAGAATCGTCAAATTGTCACTTAGAGCTCGTTAGCCGATTTGAAGTTAAGTTACCAAAATATAAATTTACTAATAGTTTAATAGCTTTGGGTGTAGTTTAGGCTATTAAGATATAATCATAACAAAATTTAAGGGTTAGAATTTTTTTTAAAAATATTATATATAATTGAATTTAACTTTTTATATTTTTCTAATAAAGAATGTGGTGAAACCTAATTCAAATGACGTGTGTTATAAGGGGTGAGATTTTAAGAGACATGTAGGGCTCACAAATGATTTGGTATGATGTGCATTTGATTCCGTGCTGAGTTTCAAACATGAAAAACAAGGTTAAATTCTGCATATCATCCTTGTACTATGCGATAGTTGCAGATTTAGTACTTATACTTCAAATTAGTCCTTAAACTTGTTTATTTTTAAGGTAAAATATACCCAGTGTCACTTAACTATTAATAAGCTTACATCTTGGTCACTCAACTTCAAAAAGTAACAAAACAATCACTAAACTATTAGAAAGTTTTCGTTTAAAACATTAGATTGTTAAGGTTTTTTTTTTTTTTTCATTTGAATTCCAGCTGGCAAGCTCCAAGCATCGATTTGATGATCAGTATGGTGGAACAATATCAATCGATTAGTAAAATAACATACCTTAGACCTAAGTTGATATGATGATTAATGTTGAAGATTAGAGAAGAAAGATGTTCAAATTCCGATTTGCAGATTCGTGATGTTTAAAGTTGTTTTATGAAAAAGACTAAATTGTAGAAGAAGAGGGGGAGGTGAGCTTTCGATTGGTGTGGATGGTAGTTCAATTCACATGTTATCGTCAATTGGACTAACTTCTTATTTTCATAAAATATGAGGATCAAATTTTGATAAATTAAAATAGACAAGCGAACTTCTCAATTTTAATGAAGCAAAAGGTTGAAATTCATAAAATAAACCGATAAGACATGTGAAAATTTGCATTTCCGTTAAATAAACTATCATGTAAGGGAAAGTAAATACTACGGATGGCAATGGAGCAGGGCAGGGGCAAATGTTGTTAAATCTACTACTATTTCACAGTTGGTACGCTTTGTTCCACCATCCTTTCTGCTCCACTATAGATGTATAATATTGAAAATCACTACCACCTCCATATATGTTCGATGCATCCATCCTCACCTAGTCCTACCTAGTCCAATACCGTTCCGCTTCAATTTAATTTTTATTACTTACTTTTAATGTTTTCAATATTTTTAAAAGCAAGTAAATATTTGAACATACCTTTAAAAAATATATATTAAACATAAAACATATAGATTTTTCTATAACACATTATTATATATACAAAAATAAAATTGTAATTTCTTACAGTGAAGAGGGGTGAGGCGGGGCAAACAATTACCATAATCTTTTTTTCATACCCATTATCTATAAAAAAAAATCCACATCACCCTACCCCGCCGCATCCACTTTCCAAAAGAAAAAAATTATTCTATTAAAAACGGATCAATTTAAAATCTATCAAGTATTTCGAATCTTGTTATCTTAATATATACCCTATTTTATATTATATTATATAATATCAATAGTTAAACATGAATACAACAATATGTAGGAGACAATTTTTTTATCACACACGTAATAAGTGTAGTTGTAATCATGATTAATTTTGTTTTTTCAATGTGAAAATAAGGGAGCAAGAATCAACAAATCCACCGACTTCGAGTAAAGCAAAATTGAACTCTCTTTTATTGGATAAGACATGTTTGGGATCAAAGCCTTTTCACAAATATAAAAAGCATCAACGCTACTCATCTTCATGATTATGCCATTCATCATTCCATTCACATTGCGGATTAGTCGATTAAGTTTTAATTTAATTGATATGAGTAGTATTGTTGTCAATATAAAAAGACGTTAATTTGAGTGTACTAAAATACATTATCCTCCTATTTATGAACTGGTGAGAGATTATGAATAATTCTAAGCATTATATAAAAAAGAGCAATTATAATTAAAATCTGTAATAAGATTTTCAAAAAAAAAAAAAACATTATGAATTAATAAGAAATTATTTTTTATGTCCAGGGGGTCTTGGTTTAAGTTTTTTTTTTATATTTTTTTGGAAAAATGCAAAATTTCAAAATAATATTTTCTTTTTAAATTTCAATAATTATATCTGTTTGTCAGATTTTAAATATAAAATATAATATTAATACTGTTAATGTCCATCATGATCAAGATAAAGTTTTGGTGTACTTTAAATTCTAATAGTTATTAGAATTAGATCTCTACTTCTTTTATACTTCTTATGCCTATAAATAGAGACTCTTATGAAGCATTGTAATCATCCCTTTTGATCAATAAAGTACATTCTCTATTGCTTTATATTTTCTTTGTTATTTATTCTCTCCATCTCTCTTTATTTTATAACAAATACCATTTTTAAGCAGTTTTGTATTCTTATAGTAATGTGAGATTTTTAATAATTTTAATTTAAATCAAAATAAAATAATAATAATGAATTAAATTCTCTTGTTTTTTTTTATATTATTTTTCAAATAACCTTTCAACTATATTTATTAATAGATTAAAATATGCCATCAGTCCCTATACTCTTTCCAAATTTTAAATTTCGTTATTGTACTTTTATTTTCAAGATTTTAGTCCCTTTACTTTTTGGATTTCAAAATTTTGGTCTAATCATTAATGTTGTTAAAATTTTTTTCGTTAAAATTATTGATGTGATATTTTGAAAAAAAAAACTCATTTAGTAGTCATATAATTAAAAAAAAAAGTAATGTTGTAATGAACTTAAATTTAACAAATTAATTTTAACAGTGATAACAAATTAAACTTAAATTTTAAAATCTAAATAGTAAAGAGACTGGATTTCTAAAAATAAAAGTACAGAGAATAAATTCCAATTTTAAGACGTGTATAGGAATTTATGGCATATTTTCACCTTATAATATCGTATATGTTCTCTATTTCATTATAATAATTTTACCATTCTTTTATAATTTTAATTAAAATTATCCTCAAAACCATAAAAATAACGCATTTTAATAAAAAAAGTACATAGTTTATTTATTTGAAAACAATAAACGAAATTAATTTACTACCAAAATGCATTAATTTATTAGTAACATAAATACTATAAGTTTAAGTTGTTGCGTAGTAGCCGATTGAGTCTTAGTTCTATTAGTATAGATATTGTTATCAATGTAGGAGGATGTGTGTTCGAGTGCGCTGAAATGCATTATCCTCTTATTTATGGGTTGGAGAGGAGTTATGGGTAATTCTAGACATTGTGTAAAAAAAAAATAAAAAGAACATATATGATCATAACCTATAATGAAATCATTCAAAAACAAAAAATTGTTGTGTAATAAATGAATCAAACGTCCCATAGAAAAATGTAATGAAATGCAAGAAAGTAAGTGTTTTATCAAATCCTTTTATTATAAGACTGATTCGATGTAGTTTATTTACTATTAAATAGATCAATTAATCACCATATTAGTAAATGAAATAACAAGGCTCTCATGTGATATTTTTTTACTATAAAATTCCACGTTATTTTAAATGATAAAACTTAAAACATTTAAATTTGAATTTATTTAAATATTTTCATTATTAATACATTAATTAAATTATGTCATTTAATAATAAGTAGAGGTGTTCATGGGCCGAATTATAGATGTCAAGCTCGAGCTCAGCCTGACCATATTAATTCTTTTAAAAAAATATTTTATTATATAAAATAAAATTTAAAAATATAATATATCAAATACACTAAAAACATTAAAACAAATGTTACCCAACAAATTGAAAATACATTAAAAAGTCTTTATATTAAAATAGTTGCAACTAAAATAGTAACAAAATTAACAATAAAACAAATGTTCTACAATAGCAAAATACTAGGGAACTAGTTATGCAATTTAGGTTGGCCTAGGTTGGGCTCGGGCAAAAAAATCTTACTCGAGACTTGGCCTGTTTAGAATACGGGTCATATTTTTTGTCCAAACCTATTTTTCGAGCCTATATTTTTTATCCGAATCCTCCTACTTTTTAAACGGGCCAAATAATAAGGGACCAATGAGAAATGCGAAGGCCCATGCGGGAAAAGGCGGGCTGCATTGTGGCACAAAATTAAGGCAATAAGACTATGATGGTCCAATCCATAAATGCAATGGTTCTAATATTAGATTTATTATCATAAATCATCATATGAATCCACTTTAATTATGCATTTTATTGGATACTCAAATATCTAATTTTTTTTAATAATGTTAATTTTCAGATTTTGAATTTTTAAACTTGATTAGAAAACTTAATGCAAACCAGGACCCGAATTGAATCAGATAACCCGATCTCGGTATTGCGTTTACCCTCCGAGTCCGAGCTTCTCAACTACCACACTAAACAGTTGACTGGTAGAGACGATCCCCCAAAAATGGCAAGTTCCAGTGTCTTCTTCATCATCATCATCATCACCACCGTCCTTTTGCCATCCCTCTCTTCACAGCTGTCCGATCTCTTCCCTTCCAACAACCCGCCGCCCTTCCTCGGCAAACATTCACACCCAATCAAACAACCCAACCACCACCAACTATACCGTTATGAAACCCGGTATTTTTCCCAACCGTTGGACCACTTCAGCTTCTTGGACCTCCCCAGGTTCCGACAACGTTACCTTATCAACACTGAACACTGGGTTGGCCCTTCCCGTTCCGGCCCAATCTTCCTTTACTGCGGCAACGAAGGTGACATCGAATGGTTCGCCGTTAACACCGGTTTTGTATGGGACATCGCTCCCCGCTTCGGTGCCATGATTCTATTCCCAGAGGTAAATTAAGGTTAAATTTTGCTATTAGTCCCTGTACCTTACCATAATTGTGGATTTAGTCCTTATTTTGATAACTTTACAGTAACAGATAAATTCCTTTATTTAAATTTAATTATTAGCAACAAAGGTAAATTTAGTCCATTTTCTTCAATCGGATGATTTTAGGTTCCTTTTTTGAAATTTGAAATTTCAATTTTGATAAGTTGACGTTGCATTAATATGTTTATCGCATCTGATTTTGGAAATAACAGATCTTAATTCATTTAATTGTTATTGATTGGCAAGGACTGAAATGTTAAAAGTTGAAAAGAATAAGACTAAAAATACCAAATTAAAGTACAGCAATTTACAAAGAGTAATAGCAGAATTTAACCTAAGTTTAACAATCTATAATTTTTTTAAGGCATTGTTTGGTTGAAACTAATTGAATTTTAATGTTAATGAGAAATAATTTAACAGCATAGGTACTATGGCGACTCAATGCCGTTTGGAAGTAAAGAAGAAGCTTATAGAAATGCCACTACCCTTTCTTATCTAACAGCAGCGCAAGCCCTTGCTGATTTCGCCGTTCTCATTACTGATTTGAAGAAGAATTTGTCTGCTGAAGGGTGTCCCGTTGTTTTATTCGGCGGCTCTTATGGAGGAAGTAAGCCTTTTTTCTTTTCTGTTTTTCATATTAATTTGGTTTTTGAGGCGTTTATGAAATGGTATAATTTGATTAGTGGAATGGTAAAATACATTGCACAACAGGGTTGAACTTTGCTACGAATCTTGAACATGGACAATAAAACGAGCATAGAATATACCAAAAAAGAATTGATTAGTGGAAAGGGTTTTGATTTATGCCATTAATGATGCAGTGTTAGCAGCATGGATGAGGCTCAAGTACCCTCATATTGCTATTGGGGCACTTGCTTCATCAGCTCCGATTCTTCAGTTTGAAGATATTGTGCCACCTGAAACGTTTTATAACATTGTCTCCAATTCATTCAAGGTTCTACATATATGTTTTAAGTTAGTTTGGTCTTTATATGTCATCAGTCACCTTCTTTTTCCCCCTTATTTTGTTTTTATTTCTATATATGTAGCGGGAAAGTAGTAGCTGCTTTGACACCATTAAAAACTCATGGAATGCATTGACGTCCGAGGGTCAGAAGGAGGATGGCCTTAAGCAACTGTCTAAAACTTTTCACTTCTGCCAGTGAGAACAATGGAAGAAAATTTGCATACGTGCATGTTGCTGTAGCATACTATATTATGATTCGACGAAGGGATATATAATTTTTTTAGTGATGTAGTTTTTGAAACTCTTGGCAGGGAACTTACAAGTGTCCAAGGTCTATCAGACTGGTTGGATTCTGCATATAGTTATTTGGCAATGGTTAATTACCCGTATCCTTCAAACTTTTTAATGCCTTTGCCGGGACATCCCATAAGAGAGGTTAGTTGGAATATGTATGACTTGAAACTTATATTATGGATTGCGCAGACCATTTATGGTTTTCTGCATATACAGTCACAAAGCTACTTCTCAAACTGCTCTTCCATGGATGTTCTATTTTCATTTGTTCAATGATGTTGTTTCTTTATCAATCAGTGCACTAATTCGGGGTGACATTTTGTGAAATAAAAAGTAGGAAAAATTATCAATTAAGGGTGACTTATAAATTATAATTGTTAAGTTGATTATGTACTATTATTTTGCTGTTTGGTGATTTGCATCTTTGCTATCTGGAATAAGCTTCGATAAAGGGCGCATTAGTGTTACGGCAGTTCACGTCACTTGCAGCTCTATTTACTGCAATTTTATGATTCTTGAATATCTGCTATTGGTAATGCAAGCTTCATATGTAGCAAACTCGGAACTTACTGTTGTGAATGACTTTGATGCACCATGAATAAAGGTTATGATTTGCTTCAGCTACTTTATTTAAGATAATATTTCTGCTTTTACTGTGGTCCATTTTCTTCAATGCCAGTCCTGAAAAAATTCTTGGTTCGTGGTTAATATTCAATGATTTTGATATGGATTTGTTTATCTTAGAAATGTTTGTGTTCTTAATGTGAGGATGCCTAATGTAACTCTTAGATGATGCTAATATTTTCTTTCATTGTGTGTTATTGCACTCTTTGCATATAATGTTGCTGTTATTTTGGAACTGGGTTCTCTTGTGGGGTCTTGGCCGGTGTCCAACTTCGTGTTTCAAATATGTATAATCACATCGTAGGTCTGCAAAAAGATTGATGGGTCTCCTGCCGGGTCTAGCATTCTGGAGCGTATATTCAATGGAGTAAGCGTATATTACAATTATACCGGAGAGGTTGACTGTTTTCAACTTGATGACGATCCTCATGGCATGGATGGGTGGAACTGGCAGGTCTTGGGATCAAATTACTTTTTATTCTATATCAGTTTAATAAATCTCCAAAACATTATGTAGTTATGCATTTTTACTGATTGTTTATGTCATTTCTGGTTCTCGATTTAGGCATGCACTGAGATGGTTATGCCGATGTCTAGTGATCAAAACACTAGCATGTTTCCAGCATATGATTGGGATTACTCTGCTTTCCGAGAAAGGTGCCAGGAGGATTTCCAGGTGACACCAAGGCCTAGATGGATAACAACCGAATTCGGTGGACATGTAAGATAATATAATATGTTACCATATGTTGGCTAGTTCCTTCAGTTTTGCATCGCTTTTTTAGTCTTCACTACGTTGAATGAATAATAATGTTCGTATGAAGGATATCGAGCATGTATTGAAATTCTTTGGAAGCAACATCATATTCTCAAATGGTTTATTAGATCCTTGGAGTGGTGGCAGGTTAGCTCCTTATATTGATTTTTATCAAAGTTTTAATCATCTAGTTTCCAATGAATGTTCATGTTATTCTTTGCAGTGTTCTGAAGAATATATCTGAAACGATTATTGCTCTCATCACGAAAGAAGGTAACACATTCCGAAGTCTTTTACTTCTTAATGAGTGTGATAAATCAAGAGTTAGTGACGAATATGGATATGCTGTAGCATGTATGTAGAATACAGCTAAACATCGTAAACTGATGAATGTTTCAGGTGCCCATCACATCGACTTGCGTGCCTCTTCGACAGAGGACCCCGACTGGTTAGTGGAACAGAGGGCAACCGAGATCAAGCTGATCCAAGGTTGGATTGATAACTATCTTAAGAAAATGAAAGCAACCTTTGAGATGTAGATATAATTTGTGTAAATATAGGTTCTAAGGTATGCTTCTGGCCATGTTTCTATGGGTTAACCTGCAATCGATGCACTCATTTTAGAGGAAAACTGATACTGTGAGAGCTATGAAATGTATGTCTCTCTCTCTATATATGATCACTATGTCATTGCAATATGAGTTGACCAATCAGTTTTTCTGGTCAATGTATTTTCTTTTTTATATACTGACTAGAACTGCCCATAGCCTCTCCCTAACCTTTCAATAGGGGGATAATGCGCTTCAACGCACTTGAGCCCATGTACTCCCGACTTAATTGGCTATAGTATGAATATATTTAAAATAAATTAAAATGACATGTTTTATTTCAATTAAGTCAGTGGATTCAGTTATGAATTTCAGTAAATGCTAATGGATCGATTTAATAATTTTAACCAAACCCTTCATTGATTTAATTAATATAACCGATTAATTTAGATATGAATTCTAAGGCTCCGTTTGTTTCACTGAAAATGACTTCCGAAAAATGATTTCTGAAAAATGATTTACTTTTCTGGAAAAGTTAATATTTTCTGGTGTTTGAATGAATCTGTGTAAAATATTTTCTGTTGTTTGGTAGGTTTCTTAAAAATATTTTATAAAATTTGTTTTCAATTAAACAAACATACATTTGAGATTTTCTTATTTTTTCATTGTTTAATTGAATTAATTTTTATCTATAATTTTATATTTTATATTGTTTTTGCATATATTAAAAATATTATGTTAAATTCAGATTTATTGCAACCTCATTTTTTAATTACATGACTACTAAGTGAATATTTTTATTTAAAAAGGTGACATCAACAAAATTAACAAAAAAAAAAAAAAAACTAACGATATTAATAATTGGACTTGATTTTCAAATTTGAAAAGTAAAGGGACTAAATTCTTGAAAATAAAAGTACAAAGACTAAATTACAAATCTGTGAAGTGTACATAGACTTATGACATATTTTAACCTTTATACTACAAAACATTTATTATTAATATATTTATAATTGTAATAAATATTTATTATTTAAATATTAATATTTTCAATAATATGTGAATAATATTATTTAAAATTATTATTTTTAAAATTTATTATTAAAATAAAATTAAAATATTAAATAATTTATTAAAATAATAAATTATATTTATTATATTAATAATTTACTATAAGACTAAATATAAATAATTAAATATGTACGTTTAATAATATTGAAAAATATAATATTTTAAATATTTTTAAAAATAAAAATAAAATTTATTATCAATATAATAATATTAAGCTTGATTTAAGTTAATTTTTATATAAAAAATAAAATTATCTATAGATGAGCTCTTTTCTGAAAAATGACTTACGCTTTTCAAAAGGGTAAGTCATTTTACAGGAAACATGGCTTATTTTACCTTGACCTGTAAGTCATTTTCCGTTGACCAAACTATTTTCTGTGAAACAAACACAAGAAAATGCAGAAAATAATTTTCCGTAAAACCTTTTACATGTAAACAAATGGACCTTAAATTCCAGATTAATCAAAAGCAAGTAAAGATAAACATAAAATTAAGGTTAAAATATAGTTATTGTGCTCTTTGTAAATTTGAAATTTAGTCCTTTTATTTCCAAGAATTTAATCCCTAAACTTTTAAATTTCAAAATTTAGGTCAAATTGTTAATTCCACCTTAAAATTATTTTGTCAAATTTGTTGGTGTGAATGAAAAAAATAAGTTAGCTCGGAAGGATCAATTCGCTCATCGATAGGGAGGTTGAATTGGCCTTTGAGAAATTGTGGTGGAAGCAATAAAAAATATGCAACAAAGAACACAATGATTTATAATGGTTGGACCCCAATTGCCTACTCTATTACCTTAGCTTGCCACAACTAAGGATTTTATCAAATTCACTAATTTGACAACCTTTGAGGATAAGGTTTAACCTTATAATCTCTCTTAAGATTTATACCCCAAAATCTTAATACAACTCCCCTTAAGGTTTCTACCCAAACCTTAAGTTAGAAACCTTCTTTCAAAGAGAAACAAATAAGCAAACAAAGAAGAACACTTGAGCTAAATGAATGCAATGAAAGCTCACAAGTGTTTTCAAGAAAAGATATGAAAAAATTAAGTTCTAAGTTGTTTTGATTGAACTTTTAAGCTTTGCACATGTCTCTTGTTGTTGCTAAACTATTTATACCCTCTAATTGATTTTTAACCGTTGTAGTTGTTGTAGAAATGAATATAGCCATTGGGGATGAAATATGTAGTCATTAACTTCACTTGCAGCAACGAGTATCGATACCTACTAAAAAGGTATCAATATTTTTTGTAATTAATGTTGATTTCAGTGATCGTTGGAGCAAGAATATCGATATCTTAAGAAATATATCGATACATTAAGAAAAGTATCGATACCGGATCGATACCTACCAGGGTTTGAAAATGGTAGAATGTCAATTTGGTATCGATATCTTGTAAAATATATACTTGGACAAAAAGTTTCGATACTTTTTGTCCTGGAGCAATTCTAACTTATTTGAAAATGATTAAAACATATGTGAAAATGTTTAACTCAATTGAAACCATTTCAACTTGATTTTATGAAATTGCTCAATTTTACTTTTATTAAAAAATACTTTAATTTGTTATATCAAAATAAATTATCCAATAAGGCTTAGTTTAACAAAATACTTATTTAGTAGTCATATAATAAAAATAATAATGTTGTAATGACTTGAATTTAATAGAAATTTTTTAATAATGTTAACAATTACACTTATATTTTTAAATTTAAAAAGCGGAGGGATTAAATTTTTTGAAATCAAAATAGAGGAACTGAATTCCAAACCTACAAAAGATATAGGGACTTAGAGGACATTTTAACTTAAAATTAAAAATAAAAAATTAATTTTGGGCAAATCATGATAAAATATTTGATTGTAAACTACAAGTTGCCCCACAAAGAAGATCTTTACAACGAAATCCAGCCGTGGATTAATATTTTTTCAAAAAAAAAGCAAAAATAAAAAATAAAAAAATTTGCTGACGTGGAACGTTGACTGTCACTCTTTGGATCTTTACTCTCATCTTTCCCTCCATGGCGGCCCAAATTTCCTAATACGACACCGTCTTTCATTTCACCCACAGTAGAAACTTCTTTTTTTGTCTTAGCGATTTCCTCTCTAAAGAACAAAAACCCGACTCAGTGGTGACCCGGTGGCTCACTACTTTTGATTCTTTTATCTCTTTTCAGCGGAGAATACAAAAAAAGGGTGAAGAATCCGACCAAATCCAGCTAAATCGTACGGAAATTAGGGTTTTAGGGTGAGTTGATCGGGCTTGGAAGATGGCGAGCCCGTTCACGCCGGGTACTGGTAGGGCTTTGTCGATAACTCCGGGGTCTAGGGTTTCGAAGAGTTCTCTTGGTGATGAGACGATCTGGAAGCGGCTCAAGGAAGCTGGATTCGATGAGGAATCTATCAAGAAGAGAGATAAAGCTGCCCTTATTGCTTATATTGCAAAGCTTGAAGCAGAGGTCTGCTTTAAATCTTTATACTGCTTATCTGAATTAATTTTCGTGGTTTTTGATTTGCTGTTTATTTCCCTTTTTTAAGGTTTTATTTTGTTTTTGGTGCAATAGGTAAAAGAAAAGAGTATTAGTATATTTTGAACATTTATATTGTGAATTGTGAATATGGATACAAAAGACGATATATATATAAGGCATTTCAGTTTTAGATTTTTTTACTGGGATTTATGGGGTCAATTTTCAATGTTGAGCAACCAAATAAAGTCTTGAACATTGCTCGTGGTTAGAAATTCTGTATTTCACTTGAACGCTAAATGCCAATTTAGTTGCATAACATGTGTTTTCATTGTATGAGCTTTGATTGAACAAACTTGATTTTCATTTACCTATCTGTTTGCACTTTTTGGTCGAGGTGTTGTTTCTGCTTGTGGTACCATGGAATTGAGTTGTTAATTTTGTAGGTTTATAAGAGCTTTTAGGAACATTCATGGTTTGTTTGTTTCTAGCTTCTTTTATTTGTTTCATCCTCTTTTTGGTCAGTTCTTCTCGCCTATGTGTCATTATTTTGGGGTTGAGTGCTTTTTATGTGGACATTTTTCCTTATGAGTTTTTGCTCTTGATAGTTCCAATGGATGTGTATTATTAAGCTGTGATATTTACCTAGCTTAATTTGAAAATGACTGCTTTGTACAAAGGATAAGAGTGTGGAGTGAAGGCAGTCTTGGTTTAGCATATAATGATCCTTGCATCATTCACATGTTGCTCTTAAGTTCATGTTGTAAATCTTCATTCATTCTCTGCTTCTTGTCTCACAGCTTACTAACATATTTTTAATATTTATTTATTCTTGTATGTAGCTCTCTGACCACCAACACCACATGGGCCTTCTTACATTGGAAAGAGAGGAATTGGCTTCCAAGTATGAAGAAATTAAAGCCTCTGCTGAAGCAACCGAGCTAATGCATAAACGGGATCAAGCTGCACATATATCTGCTCTGGCAGAAGCAAAAAAGCGTGAGGATGGTTTGAAGAAAGCTTTAGGAGTTGAGAAAGAATGCCTAGCAAGCGTATGGTTATTATTTGAAGTCTCTCTTTCTTGTAGTTTTTTTTTTTTTTTTACATCTCTTTGAGGACCATACATTTCTTTGGGCTTTGTTGTTGGATTTTATAGATCGAGAAGGCTTTGCATGAGATGCGTACAGAATCTGCTGAAACTAAGGTTGCAGCTGAAAGTAGATTAGCTGAAGCACGTATTATGATAGAGGATGCTGAGAAAAAGTTTTCAGAGGCTGAGGCAAAGTTTCGTGCAGCAAAGTCTTTACAGACAGAAGCTACCTTCATCCAACGTGATGCTAAGAGAAAACTCCAAGAAGTTGAAGCACGTGAAGATGACCTTAGTAGACGAATTGTATTGTTCAAAAAAGAGTATGTCATATGCATTGCGTTTTCCTTTATGTTGTTTGTTCCATCATTTGCTTTTTTGATTGTTTCTCTGTTTTATTTCCCCATCAGTTTGCAGTTGAGATTCTCTTATTTCCCAGGAGGACGTAGTTGTGCTTTGTATATCTCAGTTAATTAGTATAATGTAGTCTTTTCTTTGCTGAATTTCAATATGGATTAGGTCTTGTAATGAAAAGTTCCTATGAATAAGAATCTGCGACATGATTGCATGGTAATCTATTTAAGCTGTTTTTATGAGACAGACATGATTGATTGCATGTTGTGAAAGTGAACAGGTGAAAACTAATTGGCTGTGGCAGGGTGGTTTTCTGCTGATACATGCCTGCTTTGTCGCATTTTACTGTTTGCTGATGACATTATAATTCATATGATAGCTTTTTCCATGATTTCGTATTATGCAATGAGCCTATAAATTCAAATAAAATTTTGTCTTAATGAGTCGTTAATTTTTTGGTTCTATGTTTTAGTTCTGATGCAAAAGAGAAAGAGATCAATCTTGAACGGCAATCGCTGAGTGAGAGGAAGAAGATTGTACAGCAAGAACATGAAAGACTACTTGATGGACAAGCTTCCCTGAATCAAAGAGAGGAGCATATTTTCAATAGAATGGAAGAACTAAATCGTCTTGAAAAGGAGTTGGAGGCTTCAAAAGCAGAACTTGAAAAGGAACGTAGAGCTTTGAAGGATGACAAATCCAACCTTGAGTTGACTTTAGTTTCTCTGTCAAAAAGAGAGGAGGTTGTGTATTTCCTTTGCCCATAGCAGTTATGATTTGGAGTGCACTTTCATGTGAATTTGTTTCTTTTACCTCATTGAAAGTCATAATAATTCAGTTCCTCTCATGCAGGCCGTTATTGAGCGAGAAGCTTTGCTTAGCAAGAAAGAGCAAGAGCTGCTTGTTTCTCAAGAGAAACTCGCAAACAAGGAATCTGTGAGTTACTTTGTTGAGCACTCTTTAGGATTTTCAACTTTGTTTCTGTTTCTTTTATGAGAAATTTATGCTTTTGAGTGAATGATGTAGAGTGAATTTCAGAAGGTCATTGCTAGTCATGAAAATGCATTGAGAACCAGAAACTCTGAGTTTGAGGCTGAGCTTGAGCTCAAGCGCAGAATGGTGGAAGATGAGATTGAAATAAAGAGACGGGCCTGGGAGTTAAAGGAGATGGATATAAATAACAAGGAGGACCAAATTTGTGAAAGAGAACATGGTCTTGATGTTCGATTGAGGATATTAGCAGAGAAAGAGAAGGATGTAGCTGAGAAGTCAAATCTCATAGATGTCAAAGAAAAAAATATGAGTGCTTTTGAAAAGGAACTTGAGTTGAAGAAAGCTGCTTTAGAAAAAGAAAAGGAAGAGATGAGTAAAATGAAACTAGAGCTTCAGAAGTCATTGTTGTCATTGGAAGATAAAAGAAATCAAGTTGATCATGAAAAGGAGAAACTAGAAGCCCTGAGAAGTGAGACACATGAATTATCAACTTTAGAATTAAAACTGAAGGAAGAACTTGATTTGGTTAGGGCTCAAAAATTGGAGCTTATGGCTGATGTTGATAGGTTGGAAGTAGAGAGGGCAAAATTTGAAACTGAGTGGGAGTTGATTGATGAAAAAAGAGAAGAGTTGCGGAAGGAAGCGGCGCGTGTTTGCAAGGATAGAGAAGAAATTTCGAAGTATCTCAAGGATGAGCGAGATAGATTGAGAAGTGAGCGTGATGTGATGCGAGAGCAGCATAACAAGGATGTTGAATCATTGAATCGTGAGAGAGAGGACTTCATGAAAAAGATGGTGACTGAGCATTCTGATTGGTTCAACAAGATTCAACAAGAGCGTGCTGATTTCTTGTTAGGAATTGAAACCCAAAAGAGGGAGCTGGAGAATTGTATTGAGAAAAGGCGTGAAGAATTGGAAAGTTCTGTGAAGGAAAGAGAGGAAGCTTTTGAGCGAGAAAAGAAAAATCAACTTGATCATATTAATGCTCTAAAGGAAATAGCGGAGAAAGAGTTGGAACAAGCTACTCTAGAAATGAAAAGGCTTGATGCTGAGAGGACAGAAATCAAGTTGGATCGCGAGCGAAGGGAACACGAATGGGCTGAGTTGAACAAGTCTATTGAGGAGCTTAAGGTGCAAAGACACAAATTGAAGCAACAGAGGGAATTATTGCATGCTGATAGAAAAGAGATACATTTTGAGATTGAAGAGCTAAAAAAGTTGGGGGATTTGAAAGCTGCTTTGGATAATATGACGGTGGCTCAAATGCAGCGCTCTATTGTAGAACTTAGCCAACTGAAAGCATCCGAAAGAAATAATCTGAAGCAGCAAGCTGTTCTGCAAAATGTGGAATCTGGTTCAGATAAAAATAAGATTTTTGCTGTGAATGGCAATGGAGTCAACTCTCCGATGGCAAAACCAGATAGCAGTCCCTCTGGCTCTGCCCGTTTCTCTTGGATCAAGCGCTGCAGTGAATTGATATTCAAATATACCCCTGACAAGGCCCAAATGAAGCCTGAAGAAAGATCATTGGAATTGGATGGAGAACCAAAGATACTGGAAGTGCCCTCTGAAGGTGAGGTTTTTGAAAGAACTCAAGCTGGAAGGAAAAGGAGAGTTGACAACATGCCTTCAAATGGCACCAAGAAGAGTAGGCAAAAGGATGCATCTGTACTTGAAGTAGAGGATAACACTCACCGGTATCCACTTCTGTACTTGCATTATTTTTTATTTTTTCAACATGTTCTTTCTTGATGCGCATAGCTCACTTTTCTTTACAATAACATTTGTTCCTTTTTCAGTGTACATTCAACTGAACCAAATTTAGTGCTGGATCAGCCTGAATTAATGTCATACGATCAAAGTGAAGGAGGGGCTGATGAGACCAATGAGTTGATTGTTGATAGAGTAATTAATATTTCTGAAGCAATCCATGTAAAAGAGACTGTAGATGATTTTTCCAATGTAGAAAATATAGACCAGTTGCAGGATACGGGAGAGAAGGATAAATCTGGGGAACCAATATTAGTGGTACCTATGGGGAATGTTTCTCAACTTACTATCCCTTGTCAGGTAATTTCTGGTCGTACCTATTTGCAAGTTTCTTGCATGCTGATGACATTATGAACATTTTACTAGACTCTTATTTACAATTGAATTCTTTGCTCTTCTCCCCTTACCGGTATATCAACATTTTTTAACAGTAGCACTTGTAATATGCATACAAGTTGATCAGGTATTGATACAATTTCCATCTTGTAGGAAATGTTCCTTGGCATATTTAGTCAGAGCAAAATCACCCTTCTTATTGCTGTCTATGTTTCCTTTGTTTGATATATGCTTCTTTAGTCACGTTGCCTTGTCCGTCCTTATTCTGTACTCCTAAGGTTCATGCAATTATTTTTATTCTGCAGCCAACGGAAGACATGTCGAGAAAAGGCAAACAAAAGCTTGAAGACAATGTTACTGTCCAACAAGATGACAAAGTGAGAACCAGATCGAGGGCAGGGCTGAAGCAATTGTTGTAGAAATATAGTTTCTTTCTAGCTGCTAAAGTTGATTGATGTTTCGACTATTTTTCACAAAGGTACTCTTTTCTTTCCCGCCTTCCATCTTAGCCTCCTGTGAAATCATGAATTATGAGAGATCAATCATTGAACTTAAAGCAACTTTTTCTAATCACTCCTTTTGGTGTATTGCAGAATAGCTGAAAACACTAATATATACTTGAGAAGGGATAAGTTTGCGTTGCAGTAACTAAAATAAGCAAACCGTTTTAACTAACTCAGATCTTGTTTAAAAGAATGAACTTGTCAATGATTGTGCATCCTCTTCTTTCTTCAGGTATGGCTTTTTAGTATATGGTTTTCTGATATTTTCTTGGTTCATAGGGCGATGGTGTGATGGGTTTTGGTTGAGAGAGTCTTGTGTTGGTTTGGTGGCCGAAATGATGGCAAGATCTTAGTGGTTTATCGGGGTAGTTTGGTATGTGGTGTTGGAAATCGTTGGGGATGGATTGATGCTTTAGTCCCTAAGATCTCTAAATGTGTTTATATATGAATAGAAAATGAGGGAATGCGGTTTTATTCATATCCCTGAACTTTGAAATGTTATTATTATATATTATAGAGTTGATCATGGTTTCTTGTTTCTCTGTTTCTATTTTTTGCTGAATATGTATACGTGTATATATTAAAAATATAAAGCTGATTGGCTGATTGCTCGCTTAAAGTTAAAGGCAGCGCTTTCTTTTGTATATACTTATTCAGGTAAAAACTTTAGTATCCTTGTAACAGTTAAAACAACATAATTGTTAATGGAGATTACCATTCTTGGGTTAAAAAACTAAATATTTATTATGCCTGTCAACATTCATTTTCCATAGATTCCCTTTATGTCTATATATATATGTATATATATATATATACACTTAGAAATGTTAAAATTTACAATTCCAAGAGCAAAAGTATTGAGTTATAGTTAGGGGTAAGTAAAATTAGTGAAGTTTGTGTTGTTCAAGTCGGTTTTATTGGTTTGGTTATGGTCTCGATTAAGTTAGTCATTAAACCAATTTAGTATATATTATTTATTTTACCTTCAAAAAATATATTTATTTTAAAAACACAATAATATATATATATTTTTATGTCAGCTCTGTAGCTTTCCTAGAAGATACTTAACAGTGGGTGGTTTCATAACACTTTTTCAATTAAGCAAAGCTTGGTTGGATTTATCAGGAGGAGGCAGGAGGATTAGAACCAACTTTTTGAAAATGGGTATTGGCTGTTCATTTACGACCCAACATGAAAACATGCTTTTCACAGACAAACAGCTTTTCACCATCACCTACATTGGGTTGAACCAAAAATCTTATTTTGTTTTGACTTTTAAAATGAAATTGTTAATGACATACACTAATCCAAGGCCAAGGTTTCAATTTTCATTCAAATAATTCTATAGATGTAATATGCTTTAGAGTTCAATCTGTTTTAGTAGTAGCGATTAACCCCTCACCTTAGGTGCTTTATTTTAAATTTCAATGCAAATCCTTCACTAAAATAATCAGGTAATCCTGATATCCCTTTGAAGGGCTTTTATTTATTTATTTACAGAAACTAAATTTCCTTCCTCTACTACAATTGCAATATATATACATGAAACAGAAAGTAACGACATGAACAATAACATAATTTTATAATAATAATAACTCCGTAGAAAAAAAAAAAGAGCATTCAGTTTTGATGATGTTCATTGGTTGTGTTTTCTAATATTTTGTTTTGGTTACAGTTATTCAAACATGTATTTGTAGTTGTGGCTGTACTCATATTTGTAATTAGGAGTGGCAAATGGAGTAAAGCAAGGACGAATATTGCCAAATCCATTGTGACTTCATAGTTGGTGCACTCTATCTTACCATTTGACCTGAATGTGTAATCTAAAAAATCAGCATCACTTCTATAAATGTTAGATGCACCCATCCTTATTCTGCCTTGTTTAAATTTAATTTTTGTTAGTTATTTTTAATATTTTTGGTCCTTTTGAAGGCAAGTAAGTTCTTCAGAAGAAAAAGTAAACCAAAAGCATGAGTTTATTTTATTTTATTTTATTTTATGTTATAACACATTTTTACCCTTTTAATAACTATATATACAAGAGTAAAATAATAATTTTATATAGTGGAGTAGGGTGGGACAAGGTAAGCAATTGCAATAATAGCTCTATATTCATTGTAAAAAAATATCGGCTTGCTTCATCCTACATTTACTTTTCAAAAATAAAAATAAAAATTACTCCACTCAAAACGGATTAGATTCTTTAATATTGTAACCTAAATAAAATATCCCCTCCATTTGGATTTTGCTATTCCTATTGTAACCTAAAAGAATTGCCCAAGCTTTTGTGAGATATTATGCACAAAACTTTTTGTTAATTGAAAACATTACATGTGTTTATTAGATAGGTCGGGTTATGTTTAGATTAAGCCCATGTATAATATCTATATCAATATTGTCTAAGCTTGGCATATATTACAAATGAGTATACTTTCTTATCCAACCCTTTTTTTTTGGTCTAATATTTTTGCCTAAACCTTTTGAAATATTGGATGTGAGTTTAAGCTTAAACGAGCACCTGAACCTTTAAACAAGTCTAACAATGGCCTATTAAGAAGTCAAGCATGCAAAAGATTAACCGACTTAATTGACATATATAATACATTTTAATTATTTTAAATATATTTATATAATATATTTCAATTGTTAAATTGATCCGATTAAATCAATTAAACCCATAAAAGTCAGTTAATTTAATTGTAATAGGAGGATTAATGCTCTTTATATTACTCAACCCAGTTCTTGACAAAAAAAAAAAAAAAACAAACCCATGAAAAATGATTGTCACTTCGTTGATGAAAATTTTCTGAGCAATTTAATTTCTACTAGCTATATGAAGATAAGAGAACAATTTGTTGATTTGTTTGAAAATCGAGTTGATTATGTATGTAACATGTGAATGAAAATAATTTTCACTTATCTTTACAAGGAAAAAGAATCTTTCTAGTATTTTCTCCATACTTTTTTGGTAATTATAATTTTGTCCTTATTTTCCTCTAAGTCGTCGACAACGAAATCTCCAAACTATACAATATTGACATGCTTTTGCTTTCTTAATTCCACAGCCTTATGACTAAAACCTATGATAGCTATATATATAATAATAAATTTAGTGGTTAATGTTTTTTTTAAACAATTTGATTTTTTTAATTAAATTTAATCATTAATTTTTAGAAATAGTCAAATCACATTTTTTAATGAAAATATTGAGTAAATCAAGAATTTTTTAATTATATTGACAGGGTACTATTTGTTGTATATGTCATATTAATAAAAATTTAAAAATTAAAAAAATATTTTAAAAAATTCAAAAGATAAAAATAAAAATTCATAAAAAATAAGCATGAACCACACACAAATTACCATGTTCATTGCGATATTTAAAATTTTAGTAAATATTTTTGTTAAAAAAACATTATAGCGAAATTTGATTTTTTTTTTTTAAATTAACATCAAATTTAGTTAAAAAAAAGCGATTATACCTTTTTTATTGCTTCAAAACCGCGTTATAACTCTAAACCTCTATTAAGCATTAATTAAATCAAACACTAAAAATGTTCAAAAAAGGCACATAAATTTCACTTTATAGATTTCTTGCAAGCAACTCTCCAAAACTTTCGTATCGACTAGGAAACAAAATCGAAAAACAGTTTTTACCTTTATTTTCATAATCTAAATCTCCACAAAATCTTACTATGTGTTGACGAAATATGTTGCACACGTAAAATAAAGAAAAAGAAACCACATTATTGAGTGTTAAAACTTGAATATGACATTGTTAAGAGAGGAGAACTATGAACCCTAAAAGAAAAAAAAAGAAGAAGAAAGAAGACAGCTATTTATATAATTATAATAAATTATTTCTATATTTGATCATCCATGGTGGATATAGCATAAACACACTACGAATCCCATATGGGCTGAGTGCAGTTTCTCTGTTTACAAATTAAGAAATAACTTATAAAGAATAGGCATCTTCAAATCTCTAAACAACTCCTACCCTTTCTTCTCAGATATCAATAAAATGTTGACACCGAACACAGTTGATCTCAGTCCCTGTTGGATCTTTAAACAGCTTCTACCCCTTTCTTCTTATATATATTTAAATCCATAATATGTTCACACCGAACGCAGTTGACACCAGTCTGGGTTGGATCTCTAATCTCTCCTATCAAATACATATATGCATGTTCACACTAGGTAAAAGTTATGGCCTGAAAGACTTTATCGTTGATCTTGTTCATTGAAGGATTGAAACGATAACCTGAAAATCCATTTCCCAATGTGGGATTCTTAACTTTTCCGACTCTTGGTGATTATGTTTTTTAATGGAACCAACGAAGGATTTTAACCTTTGCATGGCGAGTTCAAGTGTATCTTCCGACATGTTAGCGAAACAAACCCTAAACCACCCTGGTTCATTACAATGGCACGAAGAACCAGGAGAAATGTTGAGTTTAACATCGTAAATTATCCTTTCCCAAAGCTCCATTTCAGCTTCAAACGTGTCGGAGCTTAAAAGATGTCTCATATCAACCCAACAAAACAACCCAGCATTGCTTTCTAAGCAACGAATGCCGGATTTTTCCAGGCCGGAAACCAGTTTCCTCTGTCTCTTTAAAAGCCTGTTTTGGTTTTTAACAATGTAATGGTTCCTGAATTTCTTATCGGATAACATGACTGAAAGAAGGTACTGAGTTTGTGAAGAAACAAGACCGAAACTCGACATTTTCACGGCGGCGGACACGACGGTGGGATCGTTGGAATAAATTGCACCGACACGAAAACCAGGGAGACCCAGATCTTTAGAAAGGCTATAAACAATATGAACTCTGTTGTTCTTCTCCATGTTCATGTCTTTTAAAGCTTCCATTATGCTTATGAAGCTTGGGGAATTAAACACGGTGCCGGAGTATATTTCGTCACTGATTAAATGGATTTGTTTGTCCGTGATGAAGTTGATGAGCAGGTTTAGTTCGGGTCTTGTCATTGTTGTGCCTAAGGGATTTGATGGGTTGGTGATTAAGATTCCTTTCACTGTTAAGTTTTTTTTTTGTGCTTGTTGATAAGCTTCTTCAATGGCGGATGCTGTGATTCGAAAACAATTGGAGCTGGTACAGTGGATCGGTACTATCTCAACACCGGTTCTCCATTTGAGATCTCTGTCGAATCTGTGAAACAATGGCGGAAGAAAATAATTCATATAGTTTGTCAGCACGTATTTGATGATTTCATGCATAAAGTTACAGGTAAAACTTTTATTTTAGCCCTTCTACAATGCTAAGCTTTGACATTTAGTCCCTATGTATTAATTTGACGTAGCTTAATTCTCTACTTTTACAATCCCATTAGTTAGTCCGTTGTTAACTATTTCGAGTAAAATATGTATATGGATTTTTTTTTTCTTAAAAACACTGCTTTTAACTCATCATTTTAAGGGTGAAATTAAAGGTAGGTAAGGACCCTAGCCCCCAAAATGGTATATCTACCTTTTAGTCCTCTCAAAAATTTTAAAATTAAAAGTTGGTAAAAATTATACTTTGGCCTCTTAAAAAAAATTATATATATTTTCTTAAAAAATTGATGAAATCGTAAGTTCATGCATGATAAAATTTCAGTTTGATGTCCCAAAAATTTACAACTAAATTTCACCTCTAAAAAATTTTTTAGTTTCGCTCTTGTCTTTTGTGTTGGAAAAGGTGTTTTTACATTAATATATCAACCAAAATAGTTAAATATTAATGTTATTCTAAATCTAAAAGGATTAAATCATGTCAAACTAAAATACAAAAGATTAAATATCCAATTTGATCATAATAAGGGGACCAAAATCATAGTATTGTCCTTAATATAGAAAACATACCCCGGGTAATACGGCGTAGGAAGAAGAAAAGCATCGCCATGTTCAGCAAGACAGAACATGAGAGTTTCATTGGCGGAAGTTGCACCGGCGGTGAGGACTATGTTATTTGGATCAAAACTCACTTTGTTTCCTCTGATTTCAGCCATGAAATCAACCAATGCCTGTTCATAACAAATATCATCATCTTTATTTCATTTATATCATTAAAATAAAATGGAAGTCTTTACTTTTATAAGCTTTATAAAGCTTATACCTTTTTAAATGCAGAAAGGCCATGATAATCTTGGAAAAGAGCAAGCTCTCTAAAAATGGATTGCCCATCTCTCTTGCACCCTACAGCTTCTGGGTTTTTAGCCAACCATGTCTCTAAAAGATCAAACGACAGCTGCAAATAATAATAATAACTGCATCTTTAATAAGCTATATATATATATATATATATAAAGAATCCCCATTTTTCTGGGTTTTTTTTTTTTTTAATTATTGTGAGTTACCTGATTCTCTGCAAGACCCATTTGAATGATACCATTAGGGTTATGGAGATGATGGTAAGGGTTTTTCTCATATTCAAGCCATCCTAAGAAGTAAGAAGAATCTTGGCCATGTGAGTTGCACGTGGCTTTTCTTGACAATAACCCCATTTTTGATCTTATTTGATGCCACCAAATATGATATGATACTTTTATTGCAATCTTGTGTTTGTTGTTTGATAAAAGGAAAAAAAGCTTTGATTGTTGTTGTTAATGGAGATCGGATTCAGCTATTGCTAATGGGTATTTATATATACACACATTTATTATTCAATAATAAAAATTCATAAATAAAATACTTGACCAACCTATAAAGTCCATGCTGACTTGGACTCTAATGTTTGAAACTGTGGCCCTTATGTTCCCTTTTATGTCTTACCCCATATAATCCATGTCGGCCACTTTGTTTAAATGTCCCACATTCCTTTTTTATTATAAGCTCATAAATTCAAGGTATTAACTACCACATGGACGGTGGAGTTTGGTAAATCTTTGTTCCTCAATGATAAAGCAAAAGAAAATAAAAGAGATAGGCTTAGATTCCTTAAATTCTATTATAATATGTGTTTATCCAATTCAATATTCGATAACAAATAAGTTGTTGACCATTAGAGTTAGAGGTGTTTATGGGTCAGGTCTAAGCATGATGTTCGCATACTTTATGTTTGTCCAAACCCGACCTGACCCAAAATCTGGGCTTAAAATTTTGCCTATATTTGCAAAGGACTATTCCAAACTCATTTTAGGCTCACCCATATTATTTTTCAAAATTTTTTTAAAAATATTTATATTATATTATTTTAATATTTAATAAATTTATACATTTTTTATTTATTGAAATTTTTTATATAGTCATTTTAATATTATTTTAATGTTTACATTAGAGTAGTATTATATATTTAGTATAGGTTTATCTTTTATAATGTATAAAAATATTATAAACTTAAAATGGGTCAGGCCAGGTCGGGCTCGAGCCTTGAATATTCAAGCCGGAGCCTAACTCATATTTTAAACAAAACTAATATTTTTGTTCGAACCCTCTCAAATTTCTAGCCTGACTCATGAACAGATCTACTGACCATATAGCTAAAATGATCTCGAACGGAAAAGAAGACCTACAGGTGTTCGGGAGATGCTAACAATCCTTTGGGGATGAATATTTTAAAGCTGATTCATAACCTACATTGAAGGACCGGACCATTGATTAGGGGGAAACCCTTGGTGTTTATAGTCTTATTTATTTATTAATTTGAGATGAACCAGTGAATGGCTCTCTTTTTAGTGTGTTGAGTGTTGAAATCGTATATTCGACTAGTCTATGATGTAGATTTCACATGTCTTGGAAACTAACAAAAGTAAATATATATAGAAATGTTTGGGTGTAAATGAAACCGACATGATACCCCGGCCCCCTTGACAAGTTGCATATAAACAAAGGCAAATTCAACTTTGTCTCAGCTTCCTTTTCTGTCATGCTTAGTATTTCTTTGAAATTCCTTCATCTTATTTTCAATTAGGGTTTTTCCCCTTTTCCAGGACTTGAAGAAGGCCACGTGGTTTTGTTGTAGGAGACATGTGAGTGTGAAACCCTTGTTTGGATGAGTGGAATCGAAGATTACAGTCAGAATTATAAAAACAAGTAGGAGCCTTGAGTACTCCTTTATTTTTATAATGAAATTGTAATTTGATATTTAGAAATTTATAATTTTATTTCGATTTTTTAATTCAAAATTTTCTATTTCACCGTCATATCTTAATCTAAAGCCTCAATCTTCTTAGGGGAGACATCAATGGACCCATCCCACCATTAATGTAACCTTTTCTTCAGTAACGTAGGCCCCTCTCCAACCCTCCATGAAATGATCCCTTTGTTTCTTCTTTATGACACTGATGCCTTGTCGTGGGTAAAAATCTAATTCAATACCCAAAGAAAATGTTGCTTGGACTTCTACTTTTTTTGAAGTCCTCAGTATCAATATTTGTATCTCACCTATATTTAGGAATATAATTAGGGATGAAGTCAAAAATTTTATTTAAAGAATCGAGATAAATTATAAAAAATTTTAAAAAAATTGTTTTAAAAAAATTTAGATTAAATTATTAACTTTTGATAAGATTAAAAATGCAAATTCTACTTAATGAAAAGCTAAAAAAAGACTTAAATTTAATATTTTAATTTATAGGAGGACCTAAAATAAAATTTTCCGACCTAACCAAAGGGGTTAAGGCCCCTGTTTGCCGCTGATTATCTCCCATAACATAACCTTCAATAACCCTCCAAATACATTAAAAAACTTTTTTTTAAATAAAAAACTTAATTATACTTATACCTGACATTCAGACCTGAATCGAGTTTACCTACTTTCTTTTATTTTGATTAAAGACTTTACATGGAATATATATATGAAAGGGAAAACAAGGAATATAAGTCGTGGAAACATTGAACTACATAAAATTCAAAGATGGGATGTAGGGTTTTTTCGTGTGGGATTGAAGGGTTGAGGATATTAGTAGGAATTATAGTTCAAATTTGCAATGGAAATTTATATATTAATAGGATAACTTTGTATTAGGTCAAATTCGTTTTCTTGAAGCTTAAAAATGGCTTTTGGACGGTTCTTAAATTGATTTACGAAAACCTTAGTGTTCAAGTGATGTGATGTTCATGTTTATTTTTCTCTTTTAATTCCACAAACATATTAAACATTAATCAAACATCTCTTTTAATTTCCTTTTAATATCAATTCAACTTAAACCTACCTAAAATCTTATTTCATTGTTGGGTTTTAAATCTTAATTTGGATAGAGAGGAAACTGAGTTATGGTTTAATCTCGTGTTGATATGATGGTTAAGGTGTTCACCGCTTCAGATTTGACCTGAATTTCTAGTCGCGCTAATCGTGTTGCTGTTAGGGCTTTACCCTTCTCTAATAATTCACAAAAAAGAAAAAGAAGTATGGAAGAAGGTTAGATAGAAAGGAGCAAAGTATAGGAGAGATTCTCGCGATTATATTGTACTTGGAAAGTTGATTTTTGCACATATTTTAATCATGTATTAGCTATAAACTAATCGCAATTGTTCATTTTTAGCCACTCATATGACTTGTTTGTGGCGGAGAAAGAAAACCTTTTACTTATTTTGAAGATGATTTATTTTTTACAAGTATTTTTATTCATATTCTAATTTCAAGTTTAAATTTCAACTAATTATTCTTTATTTTATGTCTAATTATTTTAACACATATGTATTAAATAATTTTTTTCCTCGTATTATTACACTAATATCCAACCGCAACATTAATTAATTAAAATATTTATTTAAAATTATTAAAATTCTATTTGTTAAATATCATTAAAAGCATTTATAAAATATTTATTAATAAACTTGAATTAATTTAAATAACTCTTAAAATAAATTATAGGCATCAATAAAATTATAATTTGACATATTCACAACACTTCTTAAATATAAAATAATTTAAAACTTATATTATAAATCACTTTTAATCTAAATTTTTTAATCATAACTTTTTTTTTGTCTCATTATTACAATTATATTTAAATTTAAACACATATTTAATTGTAATTAATCTCACCACGATTATTTTTAAATTTACAACACTAATCTCTGATTTGTTACCACTAGCAATGTTTTGAACTTAACGAAACATAAAAATCTAAACCCTATTTATCATGGGCTGGCATAACAAATTTCAAGTGACTAGAATTTATAGACGTGTACCCACAATAATTTCATTTAGTCTAGTGTTATATATCCAAAGTGGGTCTAGATGTTAGCAAATTATGAGCAACCAGTGCACTTTATTCTAATATATTAAAGGAGTCGTCGATTAAGTTTTAAATTGATTGGCATCGGCATTGGCATTATTATCAATGTAAGAGGATGTGGGTTTGAATGTACTGAAGTGTATTATCATCCTATTTAAGAGTTGGGGAGGGATAATGGGTAGTTCTAGTCATTTTATCAAAAAAAGAAAATATGATAAGAACCTATAATAAAATTAATGTTTAAAAAAAATACATGAAAGGAGTCTCTCACCTTTATGAGCTTGTTCTTTTTTTTTTTTTTTAATTATTGGTCGCAGTGGTTCATATTAAAATAATGACAATCAGACTATGTGGTTTGCCCCATTGATTTTAGTTCATTGTGACTCAATTGTATCCATCCTAACTTAAAAGTGATTGTTAAATTTTGATACCCGTTATGCGATGGTATGACGAGTCTCAAATGAAATAACCCTTGGAGACTATTTTGGCTTTTTTTATAAAAATGACTCAAAAGTTTTGATTTTTACGAAAATGGTCCACCTTGAAAATCATGTACGTAAATGATCTGTTTTGAACAGTAAATCAAGGTGTTGCCGTTGCCATTGGCAGCACCACTCATCATAATCACCCAATGATTGATCCCTTGGAATAAAAAATGATTTCTTTGGGTGCCGCCGTTGAGATTGGTGACACCAGTATAAGTATACATATACCCACCCGTTTAAAATGCTCGTTTTCCTTGAAAAAAATAATTTTGTACATAGGTGCTGCCAATGTCAACACACCAAAAAAGAAATTCAAATTTTTTACATGGCTAAAATTCAAGTTTTGGGTCATTTGTCTAAGAAAAGGTAAAATCATAAGGGCAAGGTGGTGGCCGTTATCAAGTGTTGTGGAAGGTAAAGATCATTTTTAGGGTTTTATTCTTTTAGAAAAAAACACATCATAAAGAAAGATGATTCTAACGATATGTAATCACAGTCCAATATTTTTCTTTCGACACTATTGATCTTGAAAGTGATTGTTAAGTCTCTTTTCCTCATTTTCAAGCAAGAGACTAATCTTGGGTGTTCACTTGCCATAACCCTTAGCTTTATGCAAAGTTTTCATGACATTGTATAACAGTATAAATGACATATTAATGTTTAAATTTATTCAAATTAATTAAAAAATACTCGAATTTAATAATTATTAAACTAAATTCAATCCCAGTAACTTGAGCAAGCCGATTTCAAACACCATAATATTCTATCCAAAACTTTATACTTTTATATTATAAAATTATACAAATTCAATTTTGAATACCAATGAACTTAATCAAACTCAGTTATTGATAAATGTTTCAAACTTAAGTATGAAAATTGATAAATGATTTAACCGGCTCAAATAACCAAATTATGTTTCAAACCGAACTTAGAAATTAATGTTTAATTGAACTTGAGCCGAGTATGAAACTCTGAATTCCAAATAAACTTGAACTCGAGCTTGTCAGCTCAACTCGATTACACTAAGGATAGAGACCTATTATCAATATCAACCGATTTTGACCAGTTTGTGTAAGACCCAATTCTTATAGTCACTGGATCAATCCAACTGGCCAACATGGTTTTTTATTCCTACAATAGTGACAAATAAGTATAGTAGCATATTCAAGATCAAATTAAAAAAAGCATGCCATAAGAAGACAAATAGAAATATGGGTAAACAGAGCTGCATCTCATAATGGGAAGCTAGATTTACTTCCACATTCAGAAAACAATATAACTAAATAAATGCATGTATACAACAAATAGATGTAATTTTCCCCATCAATTGAATTAATAAATATCAAACCTGTAATGTTAAGGCCATTAACCCATTGATACCAACATCTCTTTTACCAAATTTAGTTCCCCAACAGAGTACATGTTGTATGAGAGCTGAAGATATTTTTACTTCACCTTCAATGCATATGACAACAAAAATAATGGAAATTTGATGTATCAGTGGTATGGATTTAGGTGGAATACTTGACATGCTGGCAGGTATGAACTCTTTGATGTAGCCTGCTCAAACTTCTTCACGGCAGTTTCGTTTTCTTTTAAACTACTTTGGTCGAAAAAACGAATCCACCAAGAGGAACTCCGCATTTTAGCCTTCAGAAACGAAACAGATGTGTTAATGATAAGGTAAATTTGATCTTGATACATTCCCCAAAACAAAAATGCTGAATGACAGTTTTGATTTTTGATCAAATGAATGTTAAATATATACTATGGTTCGTTTAAATTCCAAATCCTGTTGTTATAGTAGATGGAGACTTACTGGACGGCCGAATTTCGATAGTTCTGCCACTTTAGCCTTCTGATGACCAGGGGTACCTGATCAACAAATGAAAATATATCATGTTATAGTTACGGTACAGCTTTTTTTTGTAAGAAATATATCTGGATATAAGCATTTTCAGCCTGAGTTACTCTTGTTTTATAATTTATATAGAGCTTGAAAGAGTAAGGGATTACCTGCAAAAATAATGAGACCATCAGAGGCAACCCTGGCCAACTCAGGCAGAGTCTTGTTCAGGTATTTTGAAGACAAGTAATCAAGGGCATCCGACACAATAACAAGAGAAAAAGACTTTGGCCTATAGGGAAGAGGGTACTTGATATCTGCCACACGTACAATCCCTTTGCCCACGAGACTCCTGCAACTTTCTTCAACATCCTCTATATCATATGGTTCCACACCCCAGGCTTCAGTATCCTCTTCTTTCAAAAGTTTGGAGACAACTGAACAGGTATCAGGGCCTACATGCAAAACCTTGTGCATGCTGTCCCCATATGCCTTCTTCAAAAATGGTATTGCCCTCTGAACTTCTAGACTGCATGTATAGTCACCTACAAAGATAACAAGAAATAATTGATTTTCAGAACATTACACTCAATGAAAACACACCCTTAACAGAGCATGGCAAATCCATTATAATCATAAACTTTCAATGTTCCAGTTATCACGGAAGACACAAACCATATCTAACTAATATAACCACCTCTGATAATCCCTTTTATTCCTCGGGCCAAAATTAAATAAAATCCCACCTTATCTTTCAACTTTCCTTCCTCTAAAAACTTAAAAGTATCATGGAAACCCCTATACTAAGAGTCATATTGCATTTTGCTCCCTCTACTAAAAAATAGGCAAATTAGTCACTGTATATTAGATCAAAGAGCAAATTGGTCTTTTCTTTTAAAAATGTCATCCCTTTGTATTGTTAAAAACTAACATGGCTAAAAGAATAACTAGATAGTGACACGTACGTGTACCTCCCACAGACGTACAAGGACTAGGTTTTAAAGGTAAAAATAGATGAATTTTTTTATAAAAGGACCAATTTGCTCTTTGATTTAACGTACAAGGACTAATTTGCCCCTTTTTTTGAGTATAGGGGCCAAAATGCAATCTGACTTCTAGTTTTGGGGCTTCTATGATACTTTTACCCCTCTAGAAAGCACTTAAGGAGAAGATTATGACAAATTGTAAGAGATTATTCTATGGTACAAGTATCAAATGCAAGAAAGCTCCATAACCTTGAGATGCAGAATAAGGCCTCTAAGATCAATTTTTTTTTTTTGTCCAAAATATTCTCTCCAATGAATAAAAATATCTTATATATACGCTCTCGGATACATATGTGCATTGAATCTTAACTAAATTTGATATAACATGTGAACTCATCCTCCCAATTTATCTACTCTACCAAACAAAGCATTAATGAATCCACTAAATATTCAAGTAGTTCCAAAGAGACATGATGACATCAAAATCAAATAAAAATCAGTAACTTAACGAGTTAATTTCATTATGAACATTAAATCCAATGAGGAAGAAAGTAAAAGCATAACTTACCTTCGATCCGATTAACCGCTTCACCTCGGAATTTACCTATATTTGCGAACAGTATGAACAGTGTGAACAATTAATTGAACTAACAAGATCAGCATATCCAACAAACAAAAACAAGTGAACACAAATAAGAAATTCCAATAAAGAAAGAGCACCTGAACCACTATAGGCATAGCCAATGAGAAGGATAGCTCCCTGTAAATAATTTTCAAAAATATTACCCCATTTAATTTCCTTTTCAAAATGTAACACTAATTGAAAAATTCAATAAACAAAAAAGAAAGGAAAAGATAAAGATGTACCACAACGACAAGAGCGATAGATAAAATAGGAGAAGATCGGGATTTAGAATGTAAAGCACCAGAGAACGGGAAGTTTCCGCTGTCAACAAAGCGGCGCGTGGAACTTACTTGCCTCCTTGACATTTTTGCTTTGCTTTTTACTCTTATAATAATATATTTGATGTAATTGCTTACACTGTACCAAACAAACAACAGATTTACACAAAATTTGAGCATTTTCATTGAAAAAACAAAACAGATCCAAAAACATGAGAAAGCTAACATAAAATGAAAGAAATTATGAAATAAAAATTAAAAATTCACCTTAGATTTGGATTTTGGATCTCAGATCTGTGAAGGAAAAGAAGAAGCTTATTTGGCTGTTTTTTTTTCTTCGAACAGTATACTAGTTTGAATTTACACCATTTTTGGCTAAAAAAGAGAATTTATCAGCTAGTCGAGTTTGAAAGGGACTTTGGGTTGGATTGGATACTCAGTATTTTTATTTTTATTTTTCACTGTTTTTTTTTTAATTAAATTTGTTTTTGCTTAAAGCTAAGATCCAACGTGTTTGAGCGCGCCTTTGGGAGTTGAGTGATACATATACATACAGTTATTAGCGCGTCGGTGATATGATACGACGTCGCATCAATAGCTCGAATAGCAATATTGGCTATTAGATTTAAGGATACACTACAAGTAAAATTACATTTTGTTATTTTAAGTTATTGAATTATTTAAAATTTTTATTTAAATTACTAGATTGTTAAAATATTTATTGTATGGTCTTCTTTATTTGCATCGCATTCATCAATTGAAAACTCTTATTCCTCTTCTCTTCTATAGTTTAATTTTTTTTTCATAAAACAACTTTAAACGTCATGAATTTGAGAACCGAAATCCAACCAATTTTTTAAATCCAATCTTTGAAACTGGCCATTAGATCGACTTAGATTTAAAATATGTTCTACTCGTCAATGAGTATTAATCCACTACATCGATCATTGAATTGTTGTTTGGAGCTAACTAACAGTCCAACGACGTAAAGAAAAACCTTTTGAATAGATCAATTACTATCAAGACCTAAATATTTTTTTGTTCAAGTTAGGGCTTAAAGTAGGTGTGATTGAAGGGTTATTTGTTTTTAGGATACTAGTAGGAATTGTAGGTCATGCGGTTTGACCCCATTGATTTTAGTCCATTGTGATTTGATCGATTTTCTGCATTCTGGCTTGAAAGTGATAGCTAAATTTTGTGGCCCCAATGGCATGTTGAGCTTGAAATGAAGAAATAAAAATCTATGAATCATGTGCAAAACATTTTGAAATCAAAGTTAAAAGCAATCTTAAAATAATCTAAAAGTTAATATATGCCAATGAGTGCCAATTACAATACCGATTGGAAATTTAGACTACCTTGTCTCATTTCATGTTACAAGAAGTTGTTTGAAGAGAAGACAAATAGAAATATGGGTAATCTCATAATGGGAAGCTAGATTTACTTCCACATTCAGAAAACAATATAACTAAATAAATGCATGTCTACAACAAATAGGTGTAATTTTCCCCATCGATTGAATTAATAAATATCAAACCTGTAATGTTAAGGGCATTAACCCATCGATACCAACATCTCTTTTTACCAAATTTAGTTCCCCAAAAGAGTACATGTTGTATGAGAGCTGAAGATATTTTTACTTCACCTTCAATGCATATGACAATAAAAATAATGGAAATTTGATCTTGATGACTTTTCTCTTTGTATCAGTGGTATGGATTTAGGTGGAATACTTGACATGCTGGCAGGTATGAACTCTTTGATGTAGCCTGCTCAAACTTCTTCACGGCAGTTTCATTTTCTTTTAAACTACTTTGGTCGAAAAAACGAATCCACCAAGAGGAACTCCGCATTTTAGCCTTCAGAAACGAAACAGATGTGTTAATGATAAGGTAAATTTGATCTTGATACATTCCCCAAAACAAAAATGCTGAATGACAGTTTTGATTTTTGATCAAATGAATGTTAAATATATACTATGGTTCGTTTAAATTCCAAATCCTGTTGTTATAGTAGATGGAGACTTACTGGACGGCCGAATTTCGATAGTTCTGCCACTTTAGCCTTCTGATGACCAGGGGTACCTGATCAACAAATGAAAATATATCATGTTATAGTTACGGTACAGCTTTTTTTTGTAAGAAATATATCTGGATATAAGCATTTTCGGCCTGAGTTACTCTTGTTTTATAATTTATATAAAGCTTGAAAGAGTAAGGGATTACCTGCAAAAATAATGAGACCATCAGAGGCAACCCTGGCCAACTCAGGCAGAGTCTTGTTCAGGTATTTTGAAGACAAGTAATCAAGGGCATCCGACACAATAACAAGAGAAAAAGACTTTGGCCTATAGGGAAGAGGGTACTTGATATCTGCCACACGTACAATCCCTTTGCCCACGAGACTCTTGCAACTTTCTTCAACATCCTCTATATCATATGGTTCCACACCCCAGGCTTCAGTATCCTCTTCTTTCAAAAGTTTGGAGACAACTGAACAGGTATCAGGGCCTACATGCAAAACCTTGTGCATGCGGTCCCCATATGCCTTCTTCAAAAATGGTATTGCCCTCTGAACTTCTAGACTGCATGTATAGTCACCTACAAAGATAACAAGAAAATAATTGATTTTCAGAACATTACACTCAATGTAATACACCCTTTCCAGAGCATGGCAATTCCATTATAATCATAGACTTTCAATGTTCCAGTTATCACGGAAGACACAAACCATATCTAACTAATATAACCGCCTCTGATATCTTACAACTTACTTTCCTCTAAAAAGTTAAAAGTATCATTGGAGTCATATTACATTTTGCTCCCTCTACTGAAAAAATAGGCAAATTATTCACTGTATATTAGATCAAAGATCAAAAAGCAAATTGGTCCTTTCTTTTAAAAACTCCATCCCTTTGTATTGTTAAAAACTGACATGGCTGAAATAATTACACAGTGAAACGTAGCATGCCACGTGTACCTCCCGCTGACGTATAAGGACTAGTTTTTAATAGTAAAAGTAGATGAAATTTTTAATAAAAGGTCCAATTTGCTCTTTGATTTAACATACAGGGACTAATTTGCCCAGTTTTTGAGTATAGGGGCCAAAATGCAATCCGACTTCTAGTACAGGGGCTTCCATGATCCTTTTACCCCTCTAGAAAGCACTTCAGGAGAAGATTATGACAAATTGTAAGAGATTATTTTACGATATAAGTATCAAAGGAAAGAAAGCCCCATAACCTTGAGATGCAGAAGCAAGGCCTCTAAGATCAATATTTTTTTTGTCCAAAATATTCTCTCCAATGAATAAAAATATCTTATATATACGCTCTCGGATACATATGTGCATTGAATCTTAACTAAATTTGATATAACATGTAAACTCATCCTGCCAATTTATCCACTCTACCAAACAAAGCATTAGTGAATCCACTAAATATTCAAGTAGTTCCAAAGAGACATGATGACATCAAAATCAAATAAAAATCAGTAACTTAACGAGTTAATTTCATTATGAACATTAAATCCAATGAGGAAGAAAGTAAAAGCATAACTTACCTTCGATCCGACTAACCGCTTCACCTCGGAATTTACCTATATTCGCGAACAGTATGAACAGTGTGAACAATTAATTGAACTAACAAGATCAGCATATCCAACAAACAAAAACAAGTAAACACAAATAAGAAATTCCAATAAAAAAAGAAAAATACCTGAACCACTATAGGCATAGCCAATGAGAAGGATAGCTCCCTGTAAATAATTTTCAAAAATATTACCCCAGTTAATTTCCTTTTCAAAATGTAACACTAATTGAAAAATTCAAAAAACAAAAAAGAAAGGAAAAGATAAAGATATACCACAACGACAAGAGCGATAGATAAAATAGGAGAAGATCGGGATTTAGAATGTAAAGCACCAGAGAACGGGAAGTTTCCGCTGTCAACAAAGCGGCGCGTGGAACTTACTTGCCTCCTTGACATGTTTGCTTGCTTTTACTCTCTTATAATAATATCTTTGATATAATTCTTTACACTGTACCAAACATACCAAACAAACAACAGATTTAAACAAAATCTGAGCATTTAAAACAGATCCAAAAAATATGAGAAAGCTTTTAAATGTTAACATAAAATGGAAGAAATTATGAATTAAAAATTAAAAATTCACCTTAGAGGAAGAATGAGAGGCTTTTGGATCTCAGATCTGTGAAGGAAAAAAACACTTGTTTTTGTTGGTTTTTTTCTTCGAACAGTATACTGAGTTTGAAAGGGACTTTGGATTGGATTGGATACCCAGTAGTTTTATTCTATTTTTCACTGTTTTTATTTTTATTTATTTATTTAAATTTGTTTTTGCTTAAAGCTAAGATCCACCGTGTTTGAGCGCGCCTTTGTGAGTTGTGTGATACAGATATATACAGTTATTAGCGCGTCGGTGATATGACACGGCGTCGTACCGATAGCTCGAATAGCAATAGTGCCTAGTAGATTTAAGGGTAAACTACACCTAAGTCATTAAACTATTAGTCAGTTTACGTTTTAATTATTCAACTTTAAAAACTTACAAAATGGTCACTGAACTAGCCGAAAGTTTGCATTTAAATCACTGGGCTGTTAAAATCGTTATTGCATATCATTCTCTGTTTACACCGCTTGCACCAATAAAAAAACTCTTATTCCTTTTCTCTTTTATAGTTCAAGTTTTTTTTTCATGAAATATGTTTGAACATTATAAATCTACGAATCAAAATCCAAACAGCTTTTTTCTCTAATCTCTAATATTGGTTGTCAGATCGACTTGGATCTAAGATATATTATTCTACTTGTCAATGGGTATTGATCCACTATATCGATCAACGAATTATTGCTTAGAGCTCACTAGGCATGTAACATCCTGAATTTTTGGGCCTATGCGTTTTATGGGTGAATATGTTTAATGTGTTAATTTAAGTGTTAGAGGTCCAAATTGGGCTCAGGCTTAGGTAGAGGCCTTAATTAAAATTATCTGTTTGGGCATTATAGGGTTTAAAAGGTAGTATCTATGTTTAAAATACCAAAGTGGGCTTGTGGCCCAATCTTAGGAGGTGACGCCACACAAGGGAGTAAGGGGCCCAAATTTAAGTTTCATGGAGCCCAATTCTTTTAATTTAAGTTAGCTAAATTTTGGGCATTAGGATTAGGTGGGTGGATGGCAACAAGGCTAAAATTTAGGGGTTTTAATGTTTAAAATATGTGGATAATAAGCGGATAAAGGCTATTATTTAAGAATTTATTTTATGTGGATAATAAGCGGATAAATGCTAAAATTTAGGGATTTTAATGATTAAAATATGTGGATAATATCTTTGATAAAGGAGGAGGAGTTAGAGATAATTAAGTCTCTTTTAGATGAGCTAGTAGATTAAGATAAAGGAGAAAAGATAGGATTTATATCTGCAATGTTAGGTAAGTCTAGAAATTTCTATAAATAGGGAATATCTCTTCAATTTCAAAGCATTTGGGTCTTTCTCTCATTCTTTTCTCTTCTTCTCGAGTAAAAGCGAAAACTCCTAAAGTTCCATCTTCTTCTTCATTCTCTCGCAAAGCCGAAATCTCTAAGCCTATTCCCTCATCTTCACTTTGATTCAAAAGCCGAAACTCTTTCCATTCTTTTTCTTCCTAGCCGAAATCTTCAAGTCTCTTCCTTGTTTTCTTTTCTTCTTCTCTTTTCCTGTCAAAAACTGAAACTCCTCACTCAAGTATTTTAAAAGCCAAAGACACATCAGCCTTCTTTTGTTCATACTTTTTCCAGGATTTTCCTAAAAGCCGAAATCCCTAGATCTCATCTCCTGTGATTGCCGAATTACTTCTGTGGTGCCTACTTGTGCCGAAATCTGAAGGGAACTTTAGTGGAGTCAATCGCATAGATCTCTAAGTTATAGAATCGTGTTACTTTCGCGATTTCAAGGTAAGAGGATTTGTTTATTTATATATATATAAAATCGGGTAGAATACTAACCATGGCCGAATATAGGAGAGGCCTATTTTCGCAATTGTTCCGGCTTTTAAGCAAGGCTATAGATTGAGGATAATAGATCCAAATAGCAAGGACATCGACTAAGAATATTGGATTTCGCAATATCAGGTGTGTAATTCTCCACACCATCTAAATCTGATTATTAATGTATGCTCATAAGTTTATATGTTGTGATAAATACCGATATCTCGGTTTAATGTTGGAAACCCGAAAAGGGTGAAGCAAATCACCAGGTCAGTGAATGTTTGACTTTATATGATAAAAGCATATTGATTTTATGACTGCATGGGTTGGGTTGATGAAAGGAGGAAGTTATACGTTATATGTGTAGCGGTTTATACCGTGATCTGTTATATGTTGTAGCGGCTAATGCCGTGATCTGTTATAAGGGCTTCGGCCATAATATGTTGATGAGCAGCATGACTACCATCTTGGCGTGTAGCAGTGTGGGTCGATTGTAGAAATCCCCAATGGTGTGAATGGCTGGTACGGGGGCGTGTAGCGGATGGAAACCTAGGCAAATGGGTTGGGCCTTGCATATTATTTGTTATTTTTTTAAATGGAATTATTAATCTGTTTTATGGGCCTAAGGCCAAAATCTAGTGGTGCATGAGGGTTGCACACTGAGTCTCGCGACTCACCCTATTAATTAACCTTTCAGGTGATACCTAGTGCTTTGACCGGGTGGAGAGGAACGCAAGGTGGCCATGCAAAAGACCAACTGGATCCAAAAAAAGTCTCAAGTTAATACTTTATATTTTTAATTAATGGATTTTAAATCTCGTTGTAATAAGGCTATGGGCCACTAGTTTATGTTTTGTTTTATTTTGGGCTTTAATTACTTTTAGTTATTTAAATTCTTATTGAACTAATGTATCTATTTAAATTTGGGTTTTTAATTTATAAAGGCATATTTTATTTAAACTATCAACTATTAAATTTCTCTCGAATAAGAAGATAAACTTTAGAAAAATATTTTTCTGAAAATACGACATGTTCTTCCAAAATTTTCTTAGTGACATACCAGATTCGGTCGTGGTGTTTGGGCCGGGTTTGAGGTGTTACAAATTGGTATCAGAGCCCGATTCAAAACTCAGCTCTAGGGGTTTTTTTTGGGCTCAAAACGTTTTCTAAAGTTGGGTTTTCGAAACATGTATATTTATACAGGTCTGTTAGCTCGAAGATGGCACTGCGTCTCGGCCCAAGTCCGCTGTGTAACTATTACGAACCATTGTGTGATATAATATATGTGGGCTTGATGGGCTTGATGGGACGTAGATTAGTTAGATTAGAACTTGATGGACTTTAGGCCTAGCTGAAACAACTCTTAAAATCTCATAAGACTTAACTTCACTAAACAAACCCATGAACGAGCCGCAAGACTAGGGTGTGGTAACAGCATACGCATGTCTAGGATTGGATCTGGAAGAGCACGGTATTTAGCCACCCTAGTGACTCACCTCATCTTCATTTGGAATCCTACAGTGCGTAGGTTGCTCGCCACCTTAGCCAAGTTAGGGTGTGGCAATGGGCATACGCATGTCTAGGAGTGGATTCGGGGAGAGCTTGGTACTTGGCGAGTCCCTAGCGACTCACCTCCTCTTCACTAGAATCCTACAGTGCGTGGTGACTATTCACCCTAGTTATGAGGACTCGTTGATGGGCTAAACCTATAATTAAAACCCGAAAAAGGACCAACCACCCTAGTTTGAAAAAAAGAAAGAAAGAAAATTTCTCAAGTTTTGCAAAATTTTCAAAATACGTTTGATTTGTGAAAACTACCAACTTGACCATGAATTTGTAAAATACCTATGTTTTGAAAATTTACAGAAAATCTCATGTTTATAAGAGTAACCCGGACCATGAAACTAGATTTTCCCAAAGTACCCCTATTTTAAAAAAAAGAAAAAAAAAACAACAACAACCACAACAACAACAAAGTTTGAAAAATTACCAAACTACCCTCATTTTGTCAAATGACCAAAATACCCTCGGATTGTAAAATTACCAAAATACCCTTCTTTCACAAAATCACCAAGGAACCCTATTTCAGAAAATTACGAAAATACCCCTGTAGGATAAATTATGAAAATACCCCTGGGTAGTGAAATGACGAAAATACCCTTAGGTGATGAATGTAAGTTCTATTTGTATGATTGATGATTGCATGTATATGTATATGGAACTAGGAGACAAACTTGAGACTGAAACTTGTAGATGTAATTCCGAATTCGAAATAACTACTCTTAAACTACTAATCATAAGACTGTTCGTGGATAATTAGTGGAAGAAAACCAATAATTCATAAAATTTTTAATCAGATAAACGCGAATCGATAGCATGAGTACAAGGGGACGAGGACGCTTTAGATGCGAAATAAAGTGCGTACCTACCATAGTATACTAAGTGTTTATTTTGACTTTAGAATTTGAGTCTTGCAAATGAAAGCATAGTGGTGAGACTTGGGTAGTACGATTAATAGTTAGTTGGAAATTTTGAGGACGAAATTTCCTTAAGGGGGTAGAACGTAACATCCCGAATTTTTTGGGCCTATGCGTTTTATGGGTGGATATGTTTAATGTGTTAATTTAAGTGTTAGGGGTCCAAATTGGGCTCGGAGCTTAGGTAGAGGCCTTGATTAAAATTATCTGTTTGGGCATTATAGGGTTTAAAAGGTAGTATCTATGTTTAAAATACCAAAGTGGGCTTGTGGCCCAATCTTAGGGAGGTGACGCCACACAAGGGAGTAAGTGGCCCAAATTTAAGTTTCATGGAGCCCAATTCTTTTAATTTAAGTTAGCTAAATTTTGGGCATTAGGATTAGGTGGAGTGGATGGCAACAAGGCTAAAATTTAGGGGTTTTAATGTTTAAAATATGTGGATAATAAGCGGATAAAGGCTATTATTTAGGAATTTATTTTATGTGGATAATAAGTAGATAAAGGCTAAAATTTAGGGATTTTAATGATTAAAATATGTGGATAATATCTTTGATAAAGGAGGAGGAGTTAGAGATAATTAAGTCTCTTTTAGATGAGCTAGTAGATTAAGATAAAGGAGAAAAGATAGGATTTATCTCGCAATGTTAGGTAAGTAGAAATTTCTATAAATAGGGGAATATCTCTTCAATTTCAAAGCATTTGGGTCTTTCTCTCATTCTTTTCTCTTCTTCTTCTCGAGTAAAAGCCGAAAACTCCTAAAGTTCCATCTTCTTCTTCATTCTCTCTGCAAAAGTCGAAATCTCTAAGCCTATTCCTCATCTTCACTTTGATTCAAAAGCCGAAACTCTTTCCATTCTTTTTCTTCCTAGCCGAAATCTTCAAGTCTCTTCCTTGTTTTTTTTTCTTCTTCTCTTTTCATGTCGAAACCAAACTCCTCACTCAAGTATTTTAAAAGCCAAAGACACATCAGCCTTCTCTTGTTCATACTTTTTCAGGATTTTCCTAAAAGCCGAAATCCCTAGATCTCATCTCCTGTGATTGCCGAATTATACGTGGTGCCTACTTGTGCGAAATCAAGGGAACTTTAGTGGAGTCAATCGCATAGATCTCTAAGTTATAGAATCGTGTTACTTTCGGGATTTCAAGGTAAGAGGATTTGTTTATTTATATATATAAAATCGGGTAGAATACTAACCATGGCCGAATATAGGAGAGGCCTATTTTCGCAATTATTTGGCTTTTAAGCAAGGCTATAGATTGAGGATAATAGATCCGGATAGCAAGGACATCGACTAAGAATATTGGATTTCGCAATATCGGTGTGTAATTCTCCACACCATCTAGATCGATTATTAATGTATGCTCATAAGTTTATATGTTGTGATAAATACCGATATCTCGGTTTAATGTTGGAAACCGAAAAGGGTGAAGCAAATCACCAGTCGTTGAATGTTTGACTTTATATGATAAAAGCATATTGATTTTATGATTGCATTGGTTGGGTTGATGAAAGGAGGAAGTTATACGTTATATGTGTAGCGGTTTTTATACCGTGATCGTTATATGTTGTAGTTGCTAATGCGTGATCGATATAAGGGCTTGGCCATAATATGTTGATGAGCGACATGAGCGCCATCTTGGCATGTAGCGGTGTGGGTCGATTGTAGAAATCCCCAATGGTGTGAATGGTGGTGATGCGGGCGTGTAGCGGATGGAAACCTAGGCAAATGGGTTGGGCCTTGCATATTATTTGTTATTTTTTTAAATGGAATTATTAATCTGTTTTATGGGCCTAAGGCCAAAATCTAGTGGTGCATGAGGGTTGCACACCTGAGTCTCGCGACTCACCCTATTAATTAACCTTTCGGTGATACCTAGTGCTTTGGGAGGGGCCGAGAGAGGACGCAAGGTGGCCATGCAAAAGACCAAGCTGGATCGAAAAAAGTCTCAAGTTAATACTTTATATTTTTAATTAATGGATTTTAAATCTCGTTGTAATAAGGCTATGGGCCACTAGTTTATGTTTTGTTTTATTTTGGGCTTTAATTACTTTTAGTTATTTAAATTCTTATTGAACTAATGTATCTATTTAAATTTGGGTTTTTAATTTATAAAGGCATATTTTATTTAAACTATCAACTATTAAATTTCTCTCGAATAAGAAGATAAACTTTAGAAAAATATTTTTCTGAAAATACGACATGTTCTTCCAAAATTTTCTTAGTGACATACCAGATCCGGTCGTGGTGTTTGGGCCGGGTTTGGGGTGTTACAAGGCAAGTTTTTTTTAGAAAAAAAATTAACTTCCCAATGACTTAAATAAAAACTTTCAAATAGTTCAATGACTTAAATGAATGCTTTCAAATAGTTCAGTGAGCATTTTGTAACTTTTTAAATTGAGTGACCAAAACGTAAACTTATTAATAGTTTAGTAACATTGGATATAGTTTGCCCTAGATTTAAATAAACTAAATGGGTTAATACACTTTTGGGGGCCTAAACTTGGTAATATTTCCACATTGGGGCCTAAACATTTTTTGTCCAAGTTAGTCCTTGATACTTTCTTGAAAAACTAAAGTTTAAGCCCCCATATGGGAACAATTGCCAAGTTCAAAGACTAACTTTAAGCAAAATAAAGTTCAAACTTTAATGTGGGAACAATTGCTAAGTTTAAGGACTAACTTGAGATGTTAAAAATAATGTTATCTTTAATTCAAATCTCATGTACATTCCTTGATACTAATCATATGGTATACCCACTAGTTGGGTGAAAGAAATAAAATTTAACCAATAATTTATTTTTAATAACAATAATTATTAACTTACAATAGGGCCTTTTCTCCATCAGAAAACCAAAGTTTAATCAGTGATAAGTACACTTGAAAACTTTTGGCACCACAAAAAGTTCATATGTTTCTTTGGTTGCTGGCTCACGAGAGAATCTTGACTAACGAGGAATTCACAATGTGAGGTATGTCTCACTATCCTTTTTGTGATCATTGTAGTTTATCTGTTGAATCTGCTTTGCATGCAGTTAGGGATTGTGGCTTTGCCCAAGTAGTTTGGAAAGTTGCTATTCCAAACTCTAGTTAGGGGGTTTTCTTTAACCTTCCTCTTGTCGAGTGGATCTTGTGGAACACTAGGAATGTAAGGAAATTATAAATCCAAAACGGTGAATGGAGCACCTTCTTTTCCATTGTTTGCTGGTTCATCTGGAAGAATCAGAATGATTTTATTTTTAATAACGATAGTGGTAATAACCATGAGCTTATTGTCTCAACAGAAGCGTGGACGAGTCGTTGAACAACAAAACTGGGACGCCTAGTTGGGATATTTCTACTAGTTAGAGGAAGCGGTGGCATTTCCCTGATACCGATTGGACCAAGATTAATGTGGAGCGGCTATTTGAGGAGTTATAAGAGGACCTTAAGGGGGATGGCTTATGGGATTTGGCATGGTGACAGGCTTGGTTGATATCTTTCAGGTAGAAGCTAAGGCGATGCTTGAAGTGTTGAAACTAGCTTGGGAGCGAGGATTCGACAAGTGGAAGTGGAAACCGACAATGCTCTCTTACTGAAAATTTTGCGTTCTGGTTTTGTTTGTGTAAACAATATAGCAGAAGTCAGATTGCTCCACACTTGGATTGCTAAAGATTAGCAAGTGAAGCTTAGACTTTTATTGAGAGATGGCAACAAAGTCGCTGACTGTTTGGCTAAGGAAATTTCGGGAAGCTTGAACCAATTGATCATCCTTGATGAATATCTAATCTATGTGCGACGTTTATTAGAAACTGATGTTTATCATGCCACGTCTGATGTAATCGACGGAAATTAGACTAGTTTTGTTTTAGTCTAATATTTTTCTTCTAACAAAAAAATTATAACAATAATTATTGATAAATTAATAAAATTTAATTTGTTTTTAATTAGATTTTGTTTGTGTTTGTAAGATGGAGATATTAAAATTTTATGCACCAAAATTTAAATCATTTAGAATAATATTTTATTTTACTTTTAAAATAAATTAAACTATGTATATAATCATTTTAATATGAGAAATTATAAAAATTAAAATTAGTGAATTTCCATTACTATATAAATTGTGAGACTATAATGCCTACATTATATGTAAAATAAGGTTGAATATAATATATTTAAAAGTATAAAAAAAATCAAATTTATAAATATTTTTAATTCGATACTAAATCATCCAACAAATCAAATAAACTTTAAAAAAAAATCATAAATATTACATTCACATTTATTTGATTATTCAACTTATACCATTCTCAAATCTTCTAAAGTACAATTTTGTGACATAATCTGATTCTTAGAATAATGTCATCAAATTCAAAAAATCATGTGTGAGAACAAGATGCCAGAATAAATATTGTCCAATTTTAGGACAATAAACCGAAAGTCGGTTCGATTAGATAGTGTTCCAATGTTTTTAGTTTATAATTTTAAAATAATTTATTTCTATTTATAATTTATTAAAAATTTATCAAATAATGACGAAATAAAATTCAAAACTATTTTATCAAATAAAATTTAAAGTTTAAATATTTAAAACTTAAAATTAATATTAACATTGAAAATGGAATCAATACTATTTAAAATATTTAAAAAATTCAATCAAATCCAACCCAATTCTATACAAATTGTGGGTTATATTCCTTGCCTCCCACAATCTTTACCTTTTTATTGTTGCATCTCCTAGCTGACTTTGGCAGCCCACAATTTCCTAATTGATAAATTGATGTCTTGCACACGAGAAAGAGTTTAGGGTAAATTGTTGTGAAGGTTATTAAACTATTAATAAATTTATGTTTTAGCTTTTTTAATTTTAAAAAATTAAAAAATAATTATTAAATTATTTAAAAATTTCGTTTAAATCATTCAACTTCATTTTTTTTTTTGTGATTAACACTTGAACTACAATACAATTTGTAAATTTTAATGGTTTAGTGTATTTTCTTTTTGTTTAAAAATACAATTTTATTAAAATTTGAATGTTGAGAGCCAAAATGATTAGGAAAGTAACAAAAGGAATAAATGTTAGAAATTGTATCACAATTATTTTTAAAATGTGATCAATCATAATTAAAAGGATGAGCCTTGGCTCTCCAAAATTGTAAAATTTCATTTTAGTCCCTTTAGAAATTTCAAAATCATAAATTGATGCTACATTTTTGACTTGAAGATGATAAAATATAGTTTTAGTTCATTTAAAAAATTTGAAATTATCTCTAGTTCACCTGTTTCACATTGTTGCCTTCAGCACCTTTCAACCAATCCTTCATTTTGAAGGAATCCAAAAGAATAAAAGGTTTTTTTTTTTCCAGCCATTTCGTTTAACACTTTGACATAACCATACAGATAAAAAAAAAGGGTCAGAATCTTACTTTTATTCTGTCGAATATAAGTTAAAATGTTCATGAACCATTAATGCAAAGCTCACAGTACATAAACCAAACCTCATCAGATAAACAAATAGAGCAACAATGGAAGTTGAGTATCATTGCTGCGAAACAGGGTTCTTCATTAGGATCACTATCGTTGCTGGTCTCGTTTTGTTTGCCGGATTGATGTCTGGTCTCACAATGGGGCTCATGTCTTTGAGCCTCGTTGATCTCGAAGTGCTCGCTGAATCTGGAACACCGACCAATAGCAAACATGCCGGTATGTAATGTTCTCATGACACCCTCTAACTTGCTTCTTCTTCTTCTTCTTCAAATGAGTTCCATTTACAGTGTTTTTCATTGATTCATTACAGCAAAGATACTTCCAGTTGTTAGGAGACAACATTTGCTCCTCTGCACTTTGCTCATCTGCAATGCTGCAGCTATGGAGGTGCGAAATATGAAACCGTGGGACAACTTTTAAGGTATTTTGTCGACAGTTGAGAGCTTCTAACTTATGAGGTTACATGATTTTATAGGCCCTTCCAATTTTTCTAGACAGCTTGGTGTCAGCATGGGGTGCAATCCTTATTTCAGTCACCCTCGTACTTATGTTTGGTGAGGTAAGTTACTAAGCTGTAAGCTCCATTTCATGTTCTTGGTCACATGTTTTAAGCTCGTCTTGCTCTCTTTCTATACGATCCAGATCGCTCCGCAAGCGGTTTGTACGCGGTATGGATTGGCGATTGGTGCAAAAGTTGCTCCATTTGTTCGAGTCCTCATTTGGATTTGTTTCCCAGTTGCATATCCAATAAGCAAGGTGAAAACTGAAAACTGAATCAATTTCACTATATCTCAGCTGAACCTCTTATCTCTGCTCTGTGTTTGTTTCATTAGCTATTAGACCTTCTCCTTGGAGAAGGACACGAGGCTCTTTTCCGCCGTGCTGAGTTGAAGACACTTGTCAATTTGCACCGCAACGAGGTATGATGATGTCCCTTTTCAACTACAAATCTAACAAATCAATAGCAGCAATGCAAAGTAAAAACAATCTAATCTTTTTGTGTAGGCTGGCAAAGGTGGAGAATTGACACGTGATGAGACAACAATTATAGCAGGTGCACTTGAGCTAAGTAAGAAAACAGCAATGGATGCAATGACACCTATATCAGAAACTTTTGCAATTAATATTAATGCCAAGTTAAACAGGCAAGAAGAGATGTGGTAAACAACATTATAAATTACATTTACCATAGATGAAATTTAAACAGTATATGCAATACAAAAACATGCAGAGATTTGATGAAGTTGATCCTGGAGAAAGGGCATAGCAGGGTACCTGTTTACCACGAGAGAATAGAGAACATAATTGGGCTTATTTTGGTAATTCTCTTAATGTCAGTCCAATAAAAATTGGGCTAATAGTTATTTTGGTCTGTAGCAACTAATAGTGCTATCAAGTTGGATCTACTATGACATTATGTCAAGTTCCAAATTTCAGCATAATAAAGAGACTAAAATCACAATTAGACCATTAGAAATGTTTTTGCAATTTTTGTTTGATAGGGCCACTAATATTCTAGTTTTTCATATTAGGTGAAGAACTTATTAACCATCCATCCAGCATCTGAGGTGCCTGTTAAAAACATCACCATTCGCCGGATTCCAAGGTAGTTTTACTTATACCAAGTACACAACATATTCGAATATGGGTACGGAATACTTGGAAAAAGTTTAACATGCTCGTATTTGACGCTCACCCAAATTAAAGTAACATATACAGATTGTTATTATCTTCTAAGATTTGGTTTAATATTTGTGTGTTGTTTGTGTGTGTTCCAGGGTTCCTGAGTCAATGCCTTTATATGACATACTAAATGAGTTTCAAAAAGGTCACAGTCATATGGCTGTTGTTGTAAAGCAGAACAACAAAACAGAGCATGCAACCAGTGAACTGTCAAACAAAGAGGTGAAGGTGGACATCAATGGTAAAAAGCATCAAAAAGGGAAATGCTTACCGAGCAAGAGATCAGTCAAGAAATGGAAAGGCTTAGAAGGAAATTCAGGGAGAGTGTCGTCCAAAAGCAAGAAATGGGGAAGGAACTTCCACTCGGAGATACTGCAATTCAACGATGATTCGCTCCCAGCGACCACTGGAGAAGGGGAAGCTACTGGCATTATAACACTGGAAGATGTCATTGAAGAGCTTTTGCAAGTAAATGATTTTTTTTTTTTTTTCATGAATAGATATCTCAATTAACTTTTTTATTTTATTTTTGCACATGCAGGAGGAGATCTTTGACGAGACAGATCATTGCCATGAACATTAATGATATCTCCATAGAGTGAAGCACAAACCTACAGAAAAGAAGAAGGATTTGATAATGCAGAGAATACAGGAAGAACTTTTGAATTATTTATCATGGTTTGTCAATTATAAATTTATAATGACTACTAAAGTTGGCAAGACATGTTTAATATACCTGTTATATATATACACCTGTAATGCAGGTGTTAGAGAATTTTGATATGTTTAATGAATACTTGTGTTGAACAACAAAGTTAATGATCAGAAATGTATCATTTTCCTCACAAACAGTTACTACCAACAATGTTGTTGTATGGCAACCAAAAGTCAAAAGCATTTCAGATGCTCCTAATAGGCAACCATATCAACCAAGGATTCTAGGCCTGATTAGAAATAAATTGCAGACCAGCCAAGTCATGAATGAAAAAAGTATTTCTAGGAAGGAAAGCCAGATATAATAAATACAAGAAACACCTAAAAAGGAGTGATAATGTGCAAGAAAAATGATGCTTAGCATCGAAAAGCAGTGGCCATGGACTTCTTTCTAGTTCTGACTACCTGCAGAACAAGCTGACTGGCTCTAAAGAATATAGAGGCTCCCCCATTTCTCTACTCCATACCAAAGCAATCTGATCAGTAATTCTGTTATTAGGTTCATTACTTGGCAAATGACCACCTTGTGATGAAGTTATTAAATGCCAGATCTGCTACGGGCTAAACCCCATCGACGTCGACGAGCCCTCCTCTTTCTACCATCTGTCTTTTCCTTTACTTTTTCTTTCAAGTCTCTCTCCCCTCGCCGTTTATACATCTTAAAAGTGATCTCTCTGTCTGCAGCCATCTTCCTCACCTTCTCTGTTATCTCAGCTGCGATCTGCCTGTTATACAGTTTCCTCAAACCCTTCATGAGCTTTGCAAAAGTATCAGGCTGTGGCATTAAATCCGCATCCATCATTTCCATACAATACGAACAGGCTTCCTTCACGTGCCCTTTCAAGAAAAGGGCATGAATCCATATTGTCCATGCAGACACATTAAGTTCACATCCTTTACTAACGATACAACTCCATACAGCCTTAGCCATTTCAAGCTTCTCAGCCCTTAACAAAGAATTCAACAAATCCTTCAAAATCCCATATTGAGGAACACAAAACAGACCTCTTCCAACCATTTCTTTAAAATGCTCACAGGCCTCAACCAAACATCCTTGTGCAATAAAACCATGGATCATAACAATGAAACTATCAACTCCTGGACTAAATCCACTTCTTTCCATCTCATTCCAAACCCGAGAAGCTTCTTTAACTTCCTCTAACTTACAAGCTAATCGAATAACCACATTATAAATACCAGCATCTGGAACACAACCAATCTTCCTCATCTCCTCTATCAACTCCAAACACTTTTCTAACTCTTCCTTCTTCTCATGAGCCACCATAATATGCAAATAAGTCGACAAATTTGGTACAAGCCCCTCTGTTTTCATCCTATCCAAAAGCTCATAAGCTCTCTCAAGCTTCCCCCACTTACAAAACCCACTTATCAAAGTAGTATAAGCCAATACATCACGTTGACAACCATTTTTCTCCATTTCATCCAAAACCCTCATTGCTTCCACCATTCTATCAGCCTTACAAAGTCCCTGAATCACAATGGTATATGAACATGCATTGGGGTCAATCCCTTTCCTCCTCATTTCTTTCAATAGATCAAAAGCATCCCCCATTTTGTTTCCTAAAACATACCCACTCAACAAATTGTTATAAACCACAATATCCGGCTCGAAACCAGCTTCTTTCATTTGAATCAACACATGTTTAGCTTCCAAAAGCTTCCCTTCTTTACACCAACCATATAACAAAGAAGTGAGAATTTTTAAATTCGGCTTAAACCTCACCTTCATTTCCTCAAAAACTAAAGCTGCTTCTTTTACATCCCCATTTTTACATAAAGCATCTAACAATGCCCCAAACACAGCCTCGTCTTGTGGACAACCGTAGTTAGGCATTTCATCGAACACTTCAATGGCTTTTTTAACCATCCGTGAAGAAGCAAACCTTCTTATCAAAACAACAAACAATTCAGCCGTAATGAAATGGGGATTTTCATTTCTGATTTCTTCAAGTAATGCCCAAACGGCACCGAATTGTCTCATCTTGCCTAAAATCTTAATCATCGCTTTGTAAATTTCATAGCTTGGGTGATACCCAGGTTGTTTCGATGCCCAAGTGAAGAACTTGTAACCCAAATTACCGGCGTCGCCACACCGGTTCAATACGCGTTCGGTTAAACCGTGGCGAAAAACGACGCCGGACTGTTGTAAAGCGAGGTTCATCTTTGGGGCCCGAGTGTGGAATTTTCGGAGGATTCTGTAAATCTTTTCGACATCAGAAGCAAAGTCGTCGACACGTCCGTCGTTTTCGGGTCCAAATTCGGGTTGTGGGGTTCTAAGGGTAACTAAACCGAACCCGGGTTTGGAACCGGTCGAGAAGCCGTCGTTGTTGTTGCTGGGAATGAAGTGGTGGGTGTTTGGATAGGAGGAAAGTGAAAGAAAACGGTGTTTGGGGATAAGAGAGAATGATTTGGAAGAGAATCTTCGCATTGCTTTTATGTTGTTTGCAAAGGGTGAAAAGCTTTAACCTATTTTCTCAGCAGATGTTACCATTTTCTTGCATTTTCTCGGGAAATGAGTGTTCTTTTCACAAGGGTGAAGAACGGAAATTTAAAACGTCAAATTTTATAAAAAGTCTGTATTATGTGTTTTTTCCCGATTTAGTCCCTACTATAATTTTTATTTTTGGTCCTCTACTTTTTGCGTTAATTCCGTGATGATGATTCTTGATATATTTTGGTAAAAAGACCTCTTCATTCCCTCTCAATTTTGACATTAATCAAATTAGTCCCTCTAGAACAAATAATAGTAATTTAATGTCTTTCAATTTCGAAAGTGAGCAATTAAGGACAATTAATCATTATGTTATTGTTTTCCATCAATTGTACATGATTTACACATTATATTAATTTGATCATAATTTAACAAATTTATCTTGCAATATTTGTGTAAATGTTGAGGTTAAATTTGTTGAATTTTTTTAGAATTAAGGCTAAAATGTGTAAATATTGAAAGTTAAATTTGTTATCATACTGGTTTGCTCAATTTCAAAATTGAAAGAGACTAGAGAGATTTTTTACCGTATATTTTATAAGCTTTGGCAAATATTATATGTTTTATTTCATTTTTGTGTCTTTTTTAGATGTGCAAAAAAAAGAAAAGAAAAAGAAAAGTGTCCAACTTGTATTTTTGTATAAAAGTGTTTTTTTTTAATTTTTTTTACTCACCCAACTTTAAAAGGTTACAAAATGGTCATTGAATTGTTCGAAAGTTTTTATTTAAATCAGTACACTGTTAAGTTTTTTTTTTAAAGTTCGGACAGCAAGTTCCAACCAACGATTTGACAATCAGTATGACAGATTAATACTCATTGACAAGTAGAACATACCTTAAATACAACTTGATTTAACGATTAGTGCCGACGATCAAAGAAGAAAGTTGTTTGGATTTTGGTTCATAGATTCGTGACATTCAAAGTTATTTCATGCAAAAAAAAAAAAAAAAACTGAGCTGTAGAAGAGAAGGGGAAAGTGAGCTTTTGATTGGTATAGGTGGTGAGAACGGAGAAAGACATACAACAACAATCTTAACAGCTCGGTGGCTTAAATGAAAATTAGTTCAGTAACTATTTTGTAACTTACTAATAATTTAGTGTCCTTATATATAATTTACCCAATTGTATACATAAACTTCTCAATTTTTTAATATATTTACATTATAGCATTATATATTAGTATAAAATTAATTTTTATTTGATATAAATTATATAAGGGATAGGGAGAATTTAATTTTTAACAGAGGTTCCATTTGGAGAATTTCAGATTGGGAGAATTTTGTTCATAGAAAGAAGAGTATCAAAACATATCTTACGGTTGTACAATGTCCTCATCATACATGCAACATAACACTTATCAATCATGGGGTCTAAAGCGAAGAGGTAATGGTTCCAAGCTTTTAATCTTGGTTGCATCAGTTGACGACAGGAGGAGCTCGATATACCGCCGGAACCGTAGCTGGGAAGAACATCTGCCTCACTCCCTCTGCCTTGATTATGGGGAAAATAATTCCAGATGCACTCTGCAATATACAGGGAACAATGTTCAGCACAAGGTGTCGACATCCAATATGCGTATACAGATTTTATGCATTCATTTCGGATTCGAATAACATTCAAGAGCTCAGAGGGTTGAAATTTCGTACCGAAATTAACCTAGCTCCAATCCACATGCGTTGGAACGAAGGAAACGGAAGGAGCAGACGACCGACTCCGTAAATCGCGACGGCAAAGAAATGAAGTATTAAACTCAACGGCCGAGGGTTTAGACCGGAGAGTAAAGCCACTGGTCCTGTTGAAAAAACACCTCCAAGGCTCAAATAGTCGAAACAGGCTTGGCGCATTTCCTTCCTTGCTTCGTCAGGTGAAGCGGAAAACACCTTGTAAAGAGCACCGGCCAGAGTATTTATTGTAGATGCGACAGGCTGCGAGAAAACGTTGTGTTACGAGCGAACCGCAAGAAAATATTGAAAGTATATTGTGAAGCCAACTGACCTTGCGTAACGTGTAGAATGATTCGAGATAGCTGGTTAAGGAGGCTACATCATGAAGGTTATGCAAAGGCCTAAGGAGATCTCGAAGTACAACAATATCGGACAATGCTACGGTCATACCACCGCCGGTTAAAGGATGGCGCATGTTGAAAGCATCTCCCATAAGAAGTGCACCTGGAGTCGGATGAGGATCAGCCGGCATGCTTCTATTTGGCATGGTTCGGATATTACCTTTGTCGACTGCAGCTATGAAGGCATCGCGAAGCTCGGGTGGAACCTGAAACAGAACACTCTCTTCGATTAAACCATGATAAAACAATGTTTGCAGTGGGCAACCAATGCAAGATACCTGCTGTGCCACCACGGTCTTCAAATGATTCGCCATTTCCCCATTAGCAACGGAAGGAAGTTTCTTCCCAGGTACATCGACCAAGCAACGAACCTCTGTGCTACTAATCGGATAAAACAAGATGGGTGAAGGATCGGCTAGGATAACGTGGCCGTGATTCGAAAACGGGAGTTCACAGTTCTCTAAGACCAAACCCACAAAACAAGAGGGTACATCCACCTATAGAACATCACCAACAAAACAAGCATATGCATATTGAATTGTAGTTCCAAAGAACACGTTATGTTAGCCATGGTTGTTCTACTTTATAGAACAATTATAAGACAACAACTTTCACCTTAGGGTTGCAAAGAGACCGGCGGAGGTTCGAAAAACAACCATCGCATACAATCGTAAGAGGAGCATAAGCTCTTAGTTCTTCACCATCTTTAGTTTTGTATTGCACCCCTATAATTGTCCCTTTTTCTTCAAGCAAAGATGTCACTGTCCCTTGCTCTAGCTTTACACTGAAAATTTATACATAACAATGGTGAAAGAAGATCAATTTTAAGTTTATATGACAATGCTGCAGTCCTAAACCGAGGAACCAAAAAAGATTTACTTCGGAAGAGTAGTGGCTTTTTCTCTCATCCTTTGTATGAAACGGCCGTTATGGAAGCTTCGTCCTGAAACATCTGCCTGAAACTTCTCCAAGGGATATGACAATTTCGTGTTTCTCCCGTCTTTGAAGAGAGCGTACCCGAGCACACGCTGAGCATCGATGTCCTCTACGCAATCTGTAAGTCAAGAGTACATGAACTTAACAAGTTGCATTTTGAAATCATGGGCAACAGATTAAAACCATATGCATATACCTTCAAGGCCTAATTCAACTAGTTTAAGGTACCCTCCTGGCTGCAACAGTTCTCCAACGATCCGATCCGGTTCGGTCAAGTCTCGTTCGATCACATGAACTCGCCTTCCATCCTGGAAGTGATTGTTATTTTCGATAGAGCATTAAATAAACTCAAAAAGTTCAAGCACTTTTAATGATTCCAATGCTTCAGAAATTATGTATTAAGCAACCTCTATAACAAGCCGTTTATATGTTACTAATATCTAAGAGTGTCTCGATTGGTTGCGATGCGAAAATATAACCTATAAGATGTAACTCAAGTGGTATTATATATACTTGCAAATATATGACATATATATCTTAGGTTCGATTTTTTCCGCATATAGATAATTACATAATTAATTACACACAATGCCGATCTCTCCTCTGAACTTTGCAGGTTATATCTCCATCAATTAATCACTGAACTTAAGCCCACAACAGACTTCATAAGGCTCTCGAGCTCTCCACAAAGTCGGAGAACAACCACAAGGACAATAAGTAATATTATTGGAGACTTTACTGGATTACACTTCGAAAACTACTTTCAGCTACCAATCTGATATAGTTTGTTTAGCAGAAAATCCAAATTTGCAGTCATCACCAAGAAAAATCTATATATTATATATGCTAAACTATCTTTTTCATGGCAACTAGGTCAACAAAGTCAAAGTCCAAACCATTTTGGTTTACGTGAAAGCAAAAAACTAATAATAATAAATCTCAAGCAAAAGCAAAATGAATGAAAACCCAGATTTTCATCAACACTGAAATCTCATTTGTCCTGTGAAAAAAATTACAACATTACATAGTACGAAAATTAGAAATTTTACCTTGCCAAGGGTATAAGCAAGAGCAGCACCAGCAACACCGGCACCGACGATGATGACGTCATCGCCGGAACCATTTCCAGGCGAGCATTCTCCTTTGCCGGCGCCGGTTTGGATCTTAAATTCCCTAGAATACCCTTTCTCGAATCTCTTCTTCCTGGTGTTATTATCATTATTATTATTATTATAGCGCCGCAAAATGAAAAGAAAAAGGAAGGCAAAAAGGGAAACCAAGAACGTGCCGACAATATAATTATCGAAAACCATCTCCATTTTTTTTTTCTTTCAAATTTGGGAATGAAGGAGAAGAGAGAGATAGAAGGTTCTAGGTTTATGCAACAATGGGGTAGATTTTGGAAATGGTGTTTTGTGAAGTATAAATCTAGAAGAAAGTATGATATGTGGTGCTGAATGGAGGTGTGTTGTAGGTATGGGACCAGCGACTAATATGGTAGTTAAGAGTTAAGCTAAAGCATTGAAGAACATTGAATCATAATATTAAAAGTTTTTTTTAAAACAGGGTCGCATTCTCACTTTTACATATATATATATATTTACTTAAAATTTACAGCTTTCAACTTCTTTGTCTTTCAAATGGGAAGACGACGACCAATACCATGATTTTGGCTGCTAGCAAATAGCAGAAGAAGATGGTCTCTTGTCTCTCCATCTGTCTTTCTCTTTGCTTAGATCCGATATATGGAAAGATTTAGATAAAAATAGGAGAATTTGAGTAAAATAATTAATTTTATTTAAAATATAAATTGATTTGTGTTTTTTATAATATATATTTAATTTTTTATTAATATATATAATATAATATAATATAATATACTAGGTTAACTTTTGGAAAATATGTTATGTTATCTATATTTAAAATTTTAATAAAATAAAAAATATTAAATTAAAATTTATTAGTGGGCCTGGACAGGCTCAAACAAAATTTTAGACTCATATTTTGAACTTAATTGGACTTAAACAAATATAAAATACACTAATATTATGCATAAATCTAACCTAATCAATAAACACGGCCAAAACTTCAATGACTTCAACTTAGTTGATTAGATTTGAGTCTCATTAAATGTGTAGATTATATATAAACATTGTTTAGATTTGTTCGAGCTAAAATCTGGTTAGGTGCATATCATTTTTATCTCAATTAAATCAACTTAGTTGATTTCAAAATTAGTTATTTATTAACTTACATTAAATTTGAATGTATCATTTTCAAATTTAAAAGTCTAATTTAAAAATTAAAGTCTAACTGGATCTTGATTTTTAAAAGTAAACAAATTAACAAATTAATTTTTCGAAATTAAAAGTAGAAAAATTAAATTCAAAAGTTCAAAAAATACATGAATAAGACCCATAATTAGACCCATTTTATTTTTACAATTTACAAATAAGATTAATTTAGTAATTTCATTTATTTTCAAAAAGAAATTATCAAATGAAAATTTTTGTTGTTAACGGAGGTAAATTGATTATTATAGAAGCCAACTTCATTATAAGTTTTAATAATATTTACTATTTTTGACATAATACTTAGGACTATTCATAATCTCTCTCCTACCCATAAATAGGAAGATAATATACTTCAACACACTCGAATCCACGTTCTACTGCATTGACATTAATATTAATACTAATCGAACTAAAACTCAATCTGGTAATAACACGTAATTGAGAAAACAAGGAGAAATGAGTTTGCATGTTAATTTAAACGTAAAAGAAACATATAAAAAGAGAGGTTAGATTTCATTATCAAACGTATTTAAAAGATTTGGATTAAAGACCAAGACTGCCAACCGTGCATTAAGTAAGGAATCCAACGACTACCTTCTTTTGTTGGAGATTTTTTGATGTGTGAAAGTCATATTAAATCTTGATAAAATTTGAAATTAAGAAAAGATGAATAAAAAATCTCTCAAAACTGTGTGTTTTTTTATCTATAATATTTAAAAATATTGGCAGTGAGGACTATCTTATCATTTGTGTATAAATAAAAATTTGAATCAAGAATATATAGTTTTTAAAATATAAAAAAAAATGAATTAATAGACGTGGCCATTACCACAGAATTGATTCAGTGACGTGTTCCATTCATTTGTGGCACTGATTAGTTGATTTTTGTGGTTGAAATTTTTTAATTTAAACTTTAACTAAAAATCAACCACATGAATAAACATTTTTCACGTTGTGAGTCTGCTCTATTTAGCAGGCTGTGTGTTTGCTCAAGGTAGCACGTTTCTATTCTATTTGGTTTTTTTAGGTTTTTGCAATTTTTGTTTTCTCTCATTTTGGGTATAGGTATTGGGCGGGTAGGGGTTTTATTTGAGAATATTATGGCTATGGAGGAGGAGATGGCAGGTTTGAATATTGATGATGAAAAAGAGGAGGTGCTGTCATTGCGGATTGATGTTGGATCCCAGACAGTGACATATGAGTTATGTTTGGTGGGTTGTTTTCTTACGGCTAACATGGTTCATTTTTCAGCTATCAGAAATATAATGACAAATTTGTGGCACCCTTTAGGGAGAGTCCAGATCTCAGATCTAGGAGAAAGGAGATAACTTTTCAAATTTTATCATGAGATTGACATTGAACGGGTGATTAATGGGACTTTATGAACTTTCAATAATCATCTTCTGATCGTTTATCGAGTGGGGGGAAATGAGGATCCGATGTAGGTCGCTCTGATTTTTTTCATCTTTTTGGATTCAAGTCCATGATCTTCCCTCGGGGTTTTTTGGGAAAGTGGGGCAGTACAATTGAGAAATTTTATAGGTAAATCTTGGAATATGGTATGAAACAATTAATCAGGGGATTGAAGAATTATATACGTATACGGGTCCAAGTGGATATTGGGAGGCCTTTGAAGCGAAGAAAGGAAATTATGATTTCACCATTAAAGTTCACTTATGTGAATTTTACGTATGAGAGATTAACTCTACTTTGCTTCTTGTGTGGGCACTTAAGTCATAATGATGATTTTTGCCCAATTAGGCTTAGTCAAGAGTCGAATGTGATGGAACTTGGCGGGATTTGTCATTTAAGGCACAATCAAGGAAAGCAACCACAGTGAATAATTTGATGTATGAATACTAAAAAATAAAATTCTATTTGTTGAATATGGAAGGAGTCTTTTGCAGATTTTATTGTTACAATAAGTTCCTATTCTATAGGGATATTGGTATTTGAATTATTCTATATTACTATTATCTCTTATCTTTAATTTGATTTGAGTGTGTAGTTTTTATTTTCTGTAAATAGTTTGGTATTCGAGCCCCCACTAGGCCATAAAAAAGAAATATGAAGGAAATGCAAGGGTCAAAAGATCCCATCTTCAAGCTCTTCGCAAAGAATTTGAAATGCTTGAGATGAGCAATGATGAAGGAGTGACAGAGTACTTCTCAAGGGTCATGGCAGTGGCAAACAAGAAGCGAACTTATGGAGAAGATATGCAGGATGCTAAAGTGGTAGAAAAAATTCTACGCTCTTTAACTGAGAAGTTTAACTATGTCATTTGTTCTATCTAGGAATCAAAATACATTGATTCTCTCACTATTGATGAATTACAAAGCTCATTAATAGTACATTAACATAAATTTCAGAGGAATCATGGAGAGGAGTAGGTTTTGAAAGTGACATATGATGGAGGAAGAGGTCGTGGTTGCAGTGCTTATAGAAGAGGAAGAGGGAGAGGTCGAGCAAGTTTCAACAAAGCAACAGAGGAATGTTACAAATGTCATAAACTTGGACATTTTCAATATAAGTGCCCTGAGGATAAAGAAGCAAACTATGCAGAATTTGGTGATGAAGATGAAATGCTTCTAATAGCTTATGTAGAGCCAAATGGGGTTAGAAAAGAAGATACACGATTCCTTGATTCGAATTTTCTAATCACATGTGTGGTGATCGAGCTATGTTCAGTGAACTTGATGAAGGATTTTGGCATTCGGTGAAACTCTGGAATAACACAAAGATGAATGTGATGGGAAAAGTGTAACACCCCTAACCCGTATCCGTCGCCGGATTAGGGTTACAAGGCATTATCGATCAAAAACACAGCTCCGAACAGTCATTTAATACAATTCAAGCATAAAGTTATATCAACTTCTTATAAACACTTCCAAACTTGAATAGCCACAATTCACAAAAACCAATGTCGCATATATGAATCATATAGCCAACCAAAATCAATCATGCTTTATTAATCAAATATCACATACAAACTATACTCCAAAACTCAACCATTTCACTTATACTAATTATGCTTCAAAATTTAACCATTTCCGTATCATTTGTCTATTCCAACTTTTTGAACTAACGATCATACATCAAAGCCATATTCACATGCTTTATAATTACAACATTCGAACCATATGTCCAACTGTGAAAAATATAAATGTTGGTAATGACAATATATATCGCAAAGAAAAGAGAAATAAAATAAAGAACACACAGATTTTACGTGGAAACCCTTTGGGGAAAAAAACCACGGGCAGAGGAGAAGAAAAATTCACTATGTCGAATTCGAACTCATTACAAGAGGAATATACTATGTCTATTTATAGGCTTGTAAAACCTAATTCTAATCAAAGTAAAAATATATTATGCTAATAAATGCTAAATATATTATACTCATAAATACTAAATCTTCTAAAAAGAAGATATATTTTGTTTAACTTGACTTGCAAGCAATATCTTAGAATTTGGGTCACACAACTCTAACAATCTCCACCTTGACACGAATTCTCAACAAACAAGTTCTTCACCGTGAACTCTCAACGAACAAGTTCTCCACCTCTTCCATAAAACCCCTTAAGGGTTTAACTTCAACAATGAACACCAACCAAATCTAAGCAATGCTCAAACTTGGTTATAGGAAGTGACTTAGTCATCATATCTGCAAGATTTTCATGAGTACTAATTTTGCTCACAACAATATCACCACGAGCAATAATATCACGAACCAAACTATGCTTCACAACCTGGGAGAACACATTCTGTGAAGTCCACTCCTGGAATTTGATGTAACCCTTTGCAACAAGACTTGCTTTATATCCGGGTTCTTCAACTCTGGAGTCCCTTATTTCTTTTTAAACACCCATTTACAAATGAACAACCTTTTTACCTTTAGGAAGTTTCACAAGATCCCATGTTCTATTTTTGTGGAGTGATTCCATCTCCTCTTGCATAGCAAACATCCACTTTTCTGAGTCTTCACAGCTAACTGCCTCAGAATAATTAAACGGCTCTCGGTTTGCATCTATATCTTCACCACATTTAAAGCATAAGCAACTAGATCAGCCTCAAAGATACTTCTTTGGAGGCTTAATTTATCTTCTAGTTCTATTTTTGGCGATAGAGTATTGTGGTGAAGAAGCAACTCTATTCTCAATTTTTGTACTGGCTTAAGGAATCGACTCTGTATTAATCTGATGCTCCACCTGCTTTTGATTTTCTTTATTGGAAGAGTCTTTAAGAGATAAGTTAGGTAGCATAGCAGCTTTCATCAAAAATAACATCTCTGCTAATCACAACTTTTCTATTTTCAGGACATCATAACTTATACCCTTTTACACCACTTTATAACCAAGAAAAACACATTTAATGGATCTCGGTTCCAATTTTCCATTATCAACATGAGCATATACGCAGACACCCAAAGATCTTTAAAGCGAGAATAATTAGCAGGATTACTGACCATACCTCTTGTGGAGTCTTTTTCTCAATGGCAATGATGGAGATCGGTTGATCAAAAACATGCGAAGAGGTCGCTTGCCAAAACGACTTTGGTAAGTTGGCATTTGACAACATACATCGAACCTTCTCCATGATCATTCTGTTTCATTCGTTCGCAACGCCCGTTTTGTTTGTGGAGTATGACGAATCGTCAAGTGTCTCACAATCCCTTCTGACTTGCATAGTTTATTAAACTCATTTGAACAAAACTCTAAGCCATTGTCTCATGCGGAGGTATTTTATTTGTTTTCCTTCGCTTTTTCAATCATAGTTTTCCAAGACTTAAATGCGGAAAACACATCACTTTTCTCGCTTCAGAAGAATGCCCAAACTTTTTTGGAAAAATCATCAATAAAAGTTAGCATATAATTAGCTCCACCTCTTGAAGGCACTCTTGATGGCCCCACAGATCGAATGAATATACTCCAACGTTCCTTCGTGTTATGGATTCTTCGGTGAATCGAACTCTCTTTTTCTTTCCAAAACGCAGTTGCTCACGTAACTTCGGTTTGTAAATTCCTTGCCCATCAAGAAGTCCTCTTTTGCTCAATTCTACCATGCCATTCTCACTCATATGCCCTATGCGCATATGCCAAAGTTTAGTAATATCATCATCCGACAAGGAAGAGGAAGCGGCAATTTGCATCACCAATAATGATAGAACCCCCGCAAAACATATAACTTGACAATCTTTTCGCCCTTTCATCACAACGAGGAACCTTTGGAAATCTTCAAAATCTCACTTTCAATTTGTGTATTTGTACCCTTTTGAATCAAGAGTACTTAACGAAATTAAATTTCTCTTCAACTCGGAACATGCCGTACGTCACTAAGTGTTCTGACAACTCCGTCAAACATCTTAACTTTAATTGTTCCAACACCTGCGATTTTACACGAAGCATTATTTCCCATCAAAACAACACCTTCAGACACTGTTTCGTAATTTGTAAACCAATCCCGATTGGGACTCATGTGGAAGGTGCGGCTGAATCAAGTATCCACTCTCGCTCACTTTAGAATTGTTGTGAAGCGACTAGAAGTTCACCATCGCTTTGTAGTCTTCTACAACATCGCTTCACCAAAATTTTTCGGTTGTTTTCCCCTTTGATTCGCAGCCTCCCTTTTAATCTTGTTCGTAGTTTATAACACTCAGATTTAATGTGCCCTTTCTTCTTGCGAAGTTACAAGTTTTACCTCTGTTTGAAGACTTGATCTACCCTTAGATTTACCGCGAGGATTCCGTTCTGTGTCCTTCTACGGTCATCATCGCATTCGATCTTGTCTCCCACGAACAATGAGACCCTCTCCCCGAGAGTCGGGTTTAACCACAAGATGCTTCATCTTATCATACGAGGTCAAAGAATCATAAACCTTATCAACCGTGAGAGACTCACGGCTATATAAAATCGTGTCTCTGAAGGTTGAATAAGACGGGGCAACGAACAAAGTAGAATCAACCCTAGATCTTCCTTATCATATCGAACCTCCATGGCCTCTAAGTTTGAGAGAGAATTTCTTTAAACACTCAGTAAGTGTTCGTGCAATGCACGCATACCTTCCTCCAAACGATGAGCATAAAGACGTTGCTTCATATGCAACTTGCTGGTTAGAGTTTTCGACATACATATTTGTTCTAGCCTCTTCCATAATGTCGCGGCGGTCTTCTCCTTCATCACATCTTGCAAAATTTCGTTAGACAAATGTAGATATAACTGTGTTAACGCCTTTCGGTCCTTACGCTTTTTCTCTTCCTCCGTCAATGTCGAAGGCATCTTATCTACCCCTAGCAGGGCTTCCTCTAAATCCATCTGTGCAAGAACTTCCTGCATCTTTATTTTCCACAACGCAAATCTGGTGTTGCGATCCAACAGCGAAATTTCATACTTTGAAGACGCCATTACCGTGATCGAGATGAAAAAACCCGGAAGCTCGGATACCAATTTGTGAAAAATATAAATACCGGTAATGACAATATATATCGCAAAGAAAAGAGAAATAAAATAAAGAACACATAGATTTTACGTGGAAACCCTTTGGGGAAAAAAACCACGGGCAGAGGAGAAGAAAAATTCACTATGTCGAATTCGAACTCATTACAAGAGGAATAGACTATGTCTATTTATAGGCTTGTAAAACCTAATTCTAATCAAAGTAAAAATATATTATGCTAATAAATGCTAAATATATTATACTCATAAATACTAAATCTTCTAGAAAGAAGATATATTTTGTTTAACTTGACTTGCAAGCAATATCTTAGAATTTGGGTCACACAACTCTAACACCAACAATTACATGGCAATTGAAAACCTAAATTATAAACAAGCATATTTCATTTCATATATTAAGCTTACCTTAAAACATCCATTAGTGCAAATTCATTCCTTTAACTAAATACTAAATGTACCATTTTTACATATTTGTGCACATTCACGTATTAAACCATATCACCCCATATCACACGGCATAATATTCATTAGCACAACAGAAAGTAACTAACATTACGACATGGCTAAATTTACTTCTTATACATTACAAATTCATGCGCATTTACCATATCAATATGGACCATTTTTAAATACAAATGTCAAGTCATATCATACCTAATTCGCAAGATAAATAATATGTCTGACCATCATATATTCAACCATCCTATAAGCCATTTCTAAGCATAATTACTAAATCAAAACATACCAAAATTTATATGCTAGAATCATGTCAAAATTACAAGTACGCAACTAATTCATTTCTCACCTATTCGGCTATCAAAACTAACCACAAAAGTCATACCAATTCCACCATTAAATCTTAAGTTAAATATACCATTTCATAACTGAATATAAATGTCAACTTGTCACTTTATGACTATCCATTTAGCTAACAAAATATACCTAATACATTGTCATTATTTACCATTTAAAGGCTGTACCAAAAGAACCAACCAATATACAATCACCAATATATTCATAACTTAGCTTATAGGAACATATACATTATAGCAAAACCACATCCATCAACTAAATCATTACTCAATGCCGAATCATATAACCAATTACACCACACATATATACCATGAAACATACTTCCCAAAAGAGCTTATAACATGATCGAATATACATCATAATTAACATCATGATTAAGCCATTTTCGCATGGCTATATATATACACAAATTTCAAAACCAAACATATCAAAACTAGCCTATACATTCCATATGTCAAAGTTCAAGCTTTCAAAATACCAAATTAGCGATAGATAGTGTGACGATGATCCTTGACGATCCCCGAACTCGATCTAGCTTTATATATCTATAAAACAGAAAAAGAATGCACAAAGTAAGCTTTGAAAGCTTAGTAAGCCATAAGCAAATAGTTCATCACAAGAACATATATAATTCAATTCGAATATGCCAAATTTAGCTAATCTCATACACATATACAATCACTTTTCTCATATAATTCATATTACTACATTAAGTAACTTCACTTACCGTATTTTAAATGAACATATAAACTTCATACGTACCTGAATCATTTAGCTCAAATTCACATTCGGTCTCATTTTGATATTGCCCGTTGAACCATTTAGAATCGTTAAGGATACTCGGAAACACATATATCACGTACAATGCCATATCCCAGATATGGTCTTACATGTTATCACATATCGATGTCTCTGTCCCAGACAGGGTCTTACACGAATCATATACGATGTCAATGTCCCAGACATGGTCTTACACGTAATCTCATATCAATGCCAATGTCCTAGACATGGTCTTACACGAATTCACGCCTCGGAAGTCCTAATGTCATGACATACGTATCCTATACTATTCCTATGGTTCGTACGGGGCTTTCGGACGTCGTAATTCAATCAATTCAAGCTTGAAACAAGTCCTCCAATGCTCAATTAAATTCAGAAACATATATATATTTATTTATAATTCAATTCAGCAACATATAATATATACATTTGAATTTAATAACATTTATTTACTTATGAACTTACCTCGTTCGGAAACGAACGAATCGGAACGACTATTCAACAACTTTCGACTTCCCCCGATCCAGATCCGATTTCTTCCTTTCTTGATCTAAATCAATTCAAATTTAACTTATTTAATGACATATTTATTCAATTTCATCCAAAAACACATAAATGGACATTTTTCATTTTAGCCCCTAACTTTTCACATTTTCACAATTTAGTCCCTATGTCAAAACAACACAAAATACTCAAAATTTCATTTAACCCCTATTTGGCCGAATATTCCTTAGGTCACTAGCAGCCCATTAATTTCATTTATTTCATATTTTGACCCCCTCAATTTACAAATTTCACAATTTAGTCCTTAATAAGCATTTTTATCAAAAATCACTTTATAAACTATGATAATCTAACAAAAAAATATTTATTTTTCATCATCAAACAACAAAAACATCAAGCTATCAACAATGGTAAATCAAAAATTCATCAACCAATCCAAAAATTAAGGCATGGGCTAGCTAGAATACGAAGCAACGATCTCAAAAATGTAAAAATTATCAAAAACCGAACTCAAAATCACTTACATTTTTAATTATGCAAGGCCAAACCTAAGTGAGCTTCCATGGCTTCTTTTTCTTCTCAATATTCGGCCAAAAGATGAACATACATGATTTTTTTTTTTATGTTTTGTTTTATTTATTTAACTATTATTACTAAATTACCTAATTAACCTTTATAATTAAATAACAAAACACATAATGGTTGTCCATATTTGTCCACTCAAATATTAAATGGTCAAATCACAACATAAGGACCTCACATTTAATTAATCAAAGCAAATAAGCACTTTAACTTATAGCATGCTACTTTTACATTTTACGCGATTAAATCCTTTTATCAAATTAAACAACCAATCGATAAAATTATTTCACGAAACTTTCACACATATTAATTCACATGCTGTAAACACATAAAATAATATAAAAATAATTTTACGACCTCAGATTTGTGGTTCCAAAACCACTGTTCCGATTTAGCTAAAACTAGGCTCTTACAAAAAGGAAGTGTGAAACTATTGTTAAATGGAGTCCGTCATGTTACTGAGATATATTGTATTCCTGAATTAAGAAATAATATTTTGAGCATAGGGTAGTTGCAGGAAAGAGGCTTGGCTATTTTGATCAAAGATAGAATGTGCAAGATTTTTCATCCAAAGAGGGGTTTGATTATTCAAACCAATATGAGTACCAATAGAATGTTTATTCTACTAACTCAGTCACATACTTCTTCTCCAACACGAGTTGATCAGTGCTTTCACACAGAAGCTGAAAACTTGACTCATCTTTAGCATAGAAGATATGAGCATCTAAGCTCCAAAGGCTTGAGAACTTTGCTAAACAAAGCCATGGTACATGGACTACCTCAACTCACCACCTTAAAGGTGGCATGTATTGATTGTATCAATGGAAAACAACAGCGCGATCCCATCCCAAATAAAAGTAATTGAAGAGCAACTCAAAAATTGACACTCATTCATGCGGGTATTTGCGGTCCGGTCACTCCTACTTCCAATAATAATAAGAGGTACATATTGTTATTCATTGATGATTACAGTAAAAAAGCTTGGGTGTATTTTTTTGGTAGAAAAGTCAGAGGCTTTTAATACTTTTAAATGCTTTAAGAACATGGTTGAGAAAGAAACAAGATTATTTATCAAGTGTCTACACATTGATAGATGAGGTGAATTTAATCCAAATGGGTTCAATGATTTTTACAAACAAAAATGGAGTAAAAAGGAAACTGACCATCGCTTGTACATCACAACAGAACAACATGGCTAAACAAAAGAATAAAACCATCATGAACATGGTCCGATCGGTGCTATCTGACAAAAGCATTCCCAAAACATTTTGGCTAGAAATAGTAAACTGGACTATCTATGTCCTTAATAGGTGTCCAACATTGGCGGTCAAAGACGTTACACCAAAGGAGGCCTAGAGTGGATTAAAGCCATCAGTAGCAACATTTTCGAGTTTTCGACTGCATAGCACATGACCATGTTCCAAAAGCAAGGAGGAAAAAACTTGACAATAGAAGCATTGCTTGTGTGCTATTGGGGGCTAGTGAGGTATCAAAAGGTTACAAATTATTTGATCTTATTACTAAAAGAGTCATTGTGAGTAGAGATGTAACTTTTGAAGAGGGTAAACAATGGGATTAGAATGAGAGTCATAAAAAACACATTGTAGTAGACTTAGAATGGGGTAAGAATGAAGAAGGGGTGAGTGAAAATTAGAATATAGTTAGTACTGATGAAGAAGTTAGTGGTGAGGAAGTTAGAAGAGAGGAAGAAGCTCTAGTGAGAGTGAAAAGAAGATTAGGAGACCTCCTATCCGAATGGGTGATTGTGTTAGTGCAAAGGTTTTAGGCCTATTTAATGATGAGATTCATATGGCTCAAGTAGTATCAAATGATCCATTATACTTTGAGGAAGCAGTGAAAGCACAAATTGGAAAATGACCATGGAAAGCGAAATCAAATCCATTGAGAAGAACAAAATATGGATTGAAGTGAGCTCTTAATCGATTTAGAATTACAAGTCACTCGAATGCTCGATCATTTCTAAATAGGTACTTGTAATGAAAGAAATAGGATAAGAATCTTGAATCAACGACTTGTATAAGAAAAGAACCAGTGTTATTGGAACGTAACCCATTTTCTATATGACAAATAATCGAAAACAAGAATAGATTTTAATGGACCCCAACCCGTTGTTTAAAAAAAAGGAACCGAAGGTATAGAAAAGAAAGAAGAATGTCACAAAGCAATAAGCCTTGATAAGTTTAGTTTGTATGTTCTAAAGAGCTCAAGAGAAAATTCTCACAAAATGTATATTCATTCATCACAGTCTAACTAAAACAGTGTCATCTTACAAGTTATTTATAGGCCTAATATGACTATTCAAATGCCTATAAAGGACCATTCAAATCCAACATTTAACTAGCTGTTAATACAAGCATTTAAATTTGATTTAACTCATGTTGGGCAGTCAATGAGTCATATATTTTCACTTGATTTATGTGTAGTTGAAAAGACATGTCTCTTCACTTGTTGATGACTTAATGTTCCCTTAATGTGTTGTTTGGTGCCACTTTATCTCCCTTAAAATCGAATGTCAAAAGGCTTGTGCAAAGACCTCTTAAAATGACATAATAATGAGCTTTGAAGGCACAAAAATCGATTAGATTTGAAAAGTCTTCCTTGGTCCATTTGAACAGCCACCACAATGAACTTTTGAATGCTTAAAACCGTCCAAACTTGAAGAGTCATTGGTCCTCTGAATAGTCACCATTTGAACAACCACCATAATGAGCTTTGAGTGCTTCATTATCCACCAAAAATGTTCCTTTTATGTACCAGTAATTAAGTGATCGAATGCACACTCTTTTATGCCAAAACTGAACAGTCATTTGAATGTGACAACATTTGATTCTTCTTTGCAAACGAACAGCCCTATTGTAGCTTTAAAATATGTGACCAACCTTTTGGAATTTCTTAGGACAAACAATTGAACACACAATTAATTATTATGTCATTTTAAGAGGTCTTTGCACAAGCCTTTTGACATTCGATTTTAAACATTGAACACACAATTAACCATGCATTTAAACATTGCAAACTTTTTACATTCTTATTCAACTTGTCAATTAACTAGAGACACGCATATTCATTTATGAAAATAAACACACTATAACTTATGCATTAAAAAGTAACAACCAAATTAAATGAAACACTTTACACACTTCTGAAACTAACTCGTGCTTAAACATAATTAACAAATAAGATGCTTAAATGCATGGTTTAATTAAAATGCAAACTGAATGAACAAATGAGTTACATAATGCATGACATAATTTAAGATGCAACTTAATTAACATAGGAGTTACTTAATACATGACATAATTAAAACACAAACTTTATGAACATATGAGATGCTTTAATGTATGACTTAATTAAATGCAGAACACATAATGCAAGTCATAATTAAATATTCAAACTTATTAAATGAAATAAAACTTAATTAAATTAAAAGGTCTTTAAAACCGTTGGCCCAATAATCAACCAGGCCCGTTAGATGTTTCATTTTGCACTTGGGCCCCTCGTGCTTGGGCCAATCTCGACATCGTCGAACTGCATCGTAACATGATGTGGTCGTGCTCACATCATGGACACTTACTGAGCTGCTAGCTGGAGCAAAAGAAATTGGTGTGAAGTGGGTTTTCAAAACAAAGTACAATAAACATGGAAAGATTAACAAGCACAAGACACATTTGGTTGCAAAAGGGTACTATCAACAACATTGAGTAAACCACACTGAAGTTTTTGCACCAATTGCAAGGATGGATACAATAAGGATGATCATTGTTCTAGCTGTACAGAAGAGTTGCAAGATCTTTCAACTAGATGTTAAGTCAACTTTTCTCCATGGTGAGCTGAGTGAAGATGTTTATGTGGAACAACCAATAGGATATGAAAAAAAATAAGCAAAAAACATCTGGTCTACAAATTTCACAGAGCTTTGTATGGATTAAAACAAGCTCCACGAGCTTGATTTAGTCGAATTAAAGCGCACTTTATCAAAGAAGGTTTTCAAAGGTGCAACAGTGAGCAAACACTATTCCCAAATAAAAGTAGCGAAGGAAAATTTATCATTGTAAGTGTTTACGTTGATGATTTAATTTTTACTGGTGATGATGAAATTATGATGTCTGAATTTAAAAACTCTATGTTGAGAGAATTTAATATGACTGATTTGGGAAAGATAACTTTTTTCTTGGAATTGATGTGTTGCAAAAATCTGATGGTATCTTTATATGTTGAAGAAAATATGTTGTGGAAATTTTGAAGAAGTTTGGTATGGTTGAAAGTAATTCAGTAGGGAGTCCAATTGTTCCAGGCTTTAAAGTAAGCAAAGATGAAGATGAAATCTCTGTTGATGAAACTCATTACAAACAACTAGTTGGAAGTTTGATGTATCTCATCGCTATAAGGTCTGACATGATGTTTGTTACTTGTCTTATAAGTAGATATATGACAAAACCAATGGAGATTCATCTACAAGAAGCTAAGTGACCGTTATCGCGCATGCAAGTTAAAAAAAATGATTTTGGAGAAACTATTTTTGAAAAGCGATTTTAACTACAAGCGTACAATGTCAGTTGTAATATTTATAGTTCCATGGAACATAGAGTATTCCAAGAAGTCGAACCCAAGGGAGGAGGCGATTGAACAATTCCTGGCCAAGCGCATGCAAAGAAGGAGTCTAGATAACTAATCGCTAAAAGCTATATTACGACAAATCATGAAACGAATAGTGATTAAGCTAATTATCTATTAACTACCTAAATGACTAAATCGTAAAAGGATGCAAAGATAAGAAATTCACAATTTAACTAAAAACTAGTGGTTGGTTGATTTTGATGTGGTTCACTATGTAATAAGGCCATTTTGCCCGGGCCCTTGAAAACCAATATAAAAAATGTCCAAAAACAGTCCCTGTTACAAAATAAAATAAAATAGCCCAAACTACCCATTACCTGTGGCCCAATTTAATAACCCATCAGCCCAATAGACTTTACCCCAAAACAGACACCTAAACAGATGACCCCATACCCATTACACCCTTAGCCCAACCTATAGCCCAAACCTACACGGCCCAAAACTTAAACAGAAACAGTGAGCCTAGGGTTTCTGGAAACCCTAGGCGCCGTAATGGCTGGAGGCCAACAGTCGGGCCGCAAGCTTCGACACCAGAGCCGGGTTCGCGCGCAATCCTCGCCGCAAAGACCCCAATCGTTGCGCCACTAATTCACGCCGCAGATGGCGCGCTTCATCTCCATCGCGAGATCTCTGTTCACTGCACATAAAAGGAAAATAAAAAGCAAAGAAAGGATGAAACAAAGATGGAAAATTTTATTTCCTTTTCTTTCCTTTATTTTTTAGGGTTATAAAACCCCTTGTCAAAATCTGTAAAAGGGAGGAGGAGATCTTGAAAAAAAACGAAATACAAACAGAGAGAAAAAATAAACATACGAAGAGGGCGATTCAAAATATACACAGAAATTGATACAGAAATATTTGCAAAAAATAGAAATCAATAAAAACAGAGGTTTTATAAAGGTGATTCTTTGAAGTCCCATTCTGTTTATTTTTATTATTTATTTCTTTTACATATTGCTCGTATAACCATTTTTTTAAAGAAAAAGTATAAAGGGAAAGAGGTTTACCTTTCGGAGAAGACGAAATCGGAGGTTTCAGACCTCCGGCCACCGGCCACGGAGGCGTGTGAGGCGCGTGGCTAGGTATCCGACGACCACTGCCCGGAGAGGAGAAAGGGGATCTCTCAGAGGATTCTGATTTTTTTTTAAAACCTAACTAAATGATTTTTTTTTTATAAAACTAATATTTATAGGTGAAAGCAAACGGCGCCGTTTTGGCAAAGCAGGATCCGCGCGTTGACCCAGACCCGAACAAGGGTCCGCGTGTTTTTTTTAAATGGGAAAATTACTCTTTTAGTCCCTCCGCTATTTCATAAATTTTAATTCAGCCTAATTCGCATTTTTATTTATTTTAGAATTAGCCCTAAAGTTTGTTTTGGGTTCCAATTTAGTCCCTCGGTCCGTTTTAAAGGTAAAATTGGAACGACGCCGTTTTGTAAAAAGGCTTAATTGCCACATTGGTCCTTGGGATTTAACGCGTGTTTAGATTTAGTCCTTTTAATATGTTTTAATTGTTATTTGACCCCTGTTTCTTGATTTTATTTTATTTTTATCTTTTTATTTTATTTTTACTATTATATAGTATGTTAAACTATTTTATTATATTATATATTCTATGTTATTTTCCTATATTTATTTATTAATATTGTGAAATTCATATACGTATGTTTTATATGTATTATTTTATTATATACTTAATTGTTACTATATGTATTATTTTACTTGTTTAATAATTTATATATTATTATATTTTGTATATTATATATTATTATGTTACATTTATATATTATTTTTAAAACTTTATTTTTATAAAATTTATTCATATTACCTAATCTATTTTATTGTTTATATTATGTATGTAAATTTATGATTAGTGTATTATATATATATTTTTCATCATTTTATTTTGTTTAATATTATTTTAATTATATATTATTTCCATAAATTAGTTATTATATTATTTCATATAAAATATATTTATGTTTCATTTATATTATTTATATTTTATTTTATTTATTCAAAACCATTATATACTATTCTTTTTATTTATACATTGTTTGCATTATTTATATCATATATGTATGTAATTTTTTTTTATTAATCTTGCATGAAATATGTTCATATTTGTTTTATTTGTTTATACTTCATCATTTATTCACAATTGCCTTAGTATAGGAATTAATATTTGTCATATTTTGTATTATTATTTCTTTGTTGCCTATCTTAAACGTTAGTATATTTGCTTTTAATATTTGTGTCCGATAATTAATGCAATGTTGTTACATGGTTATTGTTTATTATAAAAATCCATTTTTGCCAAACCATTATATTTTTAAAAGTTTTTAAAATAAAACAATGTTTTGGTATTTAGAAAATCGGGAAATAGTGCCCTAACGTGTTGGGTGCGATTTTCCGTTTGGCTAAATAACTAAATATCCTTTTAACAAGTTTTATAAATCATGAGAGGATTTTGATTACGAAGGTTTTAAAATATCGTGTCCTAACGTGTTGGATGTGATGTTTATATTCTTTCGGAACAAAGAAATCTCAAGTTTTAAATAAAAAAACCTTATTCTTGGGAATTCAAAACGTTCTATCCTAACTTATTGGGTGTGATGTTTTGTATCTCGAGGTAAGATTTTTCTAAAACAAAGATGTAACTAGCTTTGAAGTCCTGAGATACTGTATCCTAACTTATTGGGTGTGGTATTCTTATTTCTTTGAGATAGGAAGTCTTGGTTTACCTTCAAATAAAGGATCTTATTTTAACTTTTTAAATTTCAAACATTTGGATATGATTTTATTGATTAGGTACCAATTTTTGGGCGTTACGAGGGTGCTAACCCTTCCTCGTACGTAACCGACTCCCGAACCCGTTTTCTTGTTTTTTTGTAGACCAAAATCAAATGTTTTAAAATGAAACGTTTTACAAGGTGATCCAATCACACCTAGGAAAAAGGGATTGGTGGCGACTCCCATTTTTTGTTTTTAAAAGTCGACCCCGTTTTTAAAACTCGATTTAAAAATGGTTTCGACAGCTTGGCGACTCCACTGGGGACACTAAGAGAGTCAGGCCGTAAAATTGATAATTTCATGTCCTTTTTTCAAATTTAAAATTCTGATTTTAAAAATATGATCTTTTTAATGCATGCGGTTTTAAATATATTTCTCTGCATTACACTGCATGACCGTCGTGGTCACACCCTTAAGTAGGAGCGAGAAGCTATGCCTTCGTGAGGTTTTCACCTTCGCATGGGCTAGTGGACTGCTTCCGGGATACATCTGTACCTATGTCTTCGTGAAGTTTTCACTTTCGCATGGCCATAGGGAAATGTATTCCCTTGAACCGAACTCGGTCCATATGAGCCTATAATGGGTGAGGATCGAGGAATCTGCTGGTTCGGGTACCTCAACTTTAGAACTAAACCGCATATAGTGAACCCTAGGAGCTCACCTTAGGTATAACTATGTCAAACCTTAGTGGTCACCCAGATAGATGTTTATTTGTTTTGCTTGCTTTATATTTCATGGTACTAACTTGTTGTGTTTTATTCTTTTGAGCATGTTATTTCATATTTTAAGAGGTATCGATTCACGATCAGTTTCTAAGTTAGAAAGCTGGTTATGGAGAACGGGTTCCTTGATAAAGTGGAAGACAATGCAGTCGTTCGTATATAGCTAGAACATAGGCAATTAGAGGGTATGGATTTGTTTGAGCAAGAGAGAAATAGAGCAGTGCTGGAATCCCCGCCACTTCCGCCACTTGTGCCTTCTGATGTTGTTCCGATCAAAGCAAAATCAGATATGAAGAAGATTGTACGACACCTTATGGCAAGGCGTGGTGTTTGAACTGAAGGGTAGAAGGTAACTACATTCACCAATCACTTCAAAGTGAGCGTGAGAAGTACAGATGGACACTTCTACCATTACAGCGTTTTTCTTTCATATGAAGATGGTCACCTAAGTAGACGGACGTATTCTGTTAGCAACAAGGTTTAGAGTAGGCAATAGTGAAGATTTTTTTCCTAGGAATGGGCGTTGGAATTTTAACAACAAGAAATTGGTGGAGCCATTTGGGATTGAGGGATGGACTGTTGTGAACTTTTCGGCTCTTCGTTGTGATCCAAACAATATTGCAAGGGATTTGATTCGTTGTGGAGAAATGAAAGGAATTCGTATTGATCCCCCATTTGATATATTCAATGAGATGAACCAGAATAGACGCTTTTCACCTATGGTTAGAGTTGAAAAAATGTTGGAACAAATACAATCTAAACTTCTTGGAAGCTCCGCAGTTCTTTCTTTGCACCCTGATAGGAAAAATTCTGATCTTTATGGGCCATGGAAGCGGAAGAATCTTTCTGAGTATGGAATTGTGACTTAGTGTATGGCACTAGTTAGGAGTTAGGGTGAATGATCAAATCTTCTTCTGAAGATCAAAGGCTAAACTTGGACGATCTCTTCATCACCATCAAAGCCATAATTCCGTGATCGAGTTAAAGGCAAGCATGAACAAGATTGAAGAAATGAAGGGTAAAATTGAAGAGTTAGAATCAGCACTGCACAATTGTGAACTTCGGATCGAGTGTCTTGAAACAAGGGAAGGGCATTTGAAGGAAGAGCTCTATCATTCACACGGTCAAGTCAGAAATCGAGACTATCTCATGGGGAAGCCATAGTTTATATTCGAGAGGTAGCTGACCACCTACAGAGTTTGGCAGTGCAGGCCGACGTATTGAGCATGAGGCATGAGCTACAGTCAGATCGTAGTCAAGAGCTAGTTTCGTTATTAGGAAAAATTAAGACTTTAGGACTTAGGGCGAAAGCTTATTTGTAGTCCATTTTATGTAAAAGAATTTGTTTTCTAATAAAGTTTTCTACAATGAAGTTGATCAAAATCGATACCTCTTTGCATTCATGCATTTGCATTACATTGCATCATTTGCATTAGACTTTTACAAGAGAATCCTAATTAGGTAAATATATTTCAGATTTAACCTGGAAAACATGGAGCAAAGGTTGGAGAGAATAGAACAAATGCAAAAACAGATGCAGGGGCAATTGACCGAGATTCAGCAAGAAATACGGGAACAAATGTTAGAGTTCCAAAAGAATGTGATTGGCGATTAACTTGATTTACTAGCCGAAAGATTTGAAAAGAGGAGTGGCCCAGCAGTCAATAGTGTGGATGAGGAGGAAGACATCGTTTACGTCCCAATAGGTTTTAACCCGATCGACGATCAAGCCAAACCGGTTGCTCTGGTAGAAACGAAGGAAAGAGGAGAAAGGACCTCAAAAGCCCTGAAAAAGAAGGAAAAGAAAACGAATGATGCCGGTAGGTATAATAAGAGTCATTCAGAGCCAATTACAGTAAATCAGCCAAGGAGGGTAGTTACCAGCAATCAGGTTTCCCCAAGGCAAAACTCTGAAAGGCTCCAATTTACTCCAATCCCCATGACGAATAATGAGCTATATCAAAGTTTGTTTGACGCACACGTGGTGTCCCCATTTTATTCGAAACCATTACAACCTCTGTTCCCAAAATGGTATAACGAGAATGCCCAATGTGAGTACCACGCGGGAATAAAGGGCCACTCAATTGAAAACTGCAATACGTTTAAAAAGTTGGTCGAAAGGTTTATTAAAATGGGAGTTGTGAAGTTCGACGATCCATCAAAACCTGATCACTTTAATGAGGAAGTGAATAAAGTGATTGAAGGAGGAGACAAGAAAGTTGCTTCTCCTTGAAAGGAATCAATAATGAAGAAGGAATTAAAGAACAAAGTTTCCAAGCTCTTGTGTACTTGGGGAGTGTTTTGAATAATGAGACTGTAGAATAAATCCTTGTACTTTTAGGGCTAATCTAGAGTAATATTTGAAACACGCTTATTGTCTTAAGCCTAGAGGCAATAAGAACCCTTTTGTGAAATAGGCTTGTGTTCTGGAATTATTATTTCAATAAAATGCATCTTTTTAAGCACATATTCTTTTATTCTTTCTATTTCATACTGTACATTCTTTTATTTTTTAGAATATTCTTTCATTCTTCATTCATGACCATACAAATAATCATCCTTAGAATCATTTATTCTTTAGATTTCTTGCCTTCATACCTAGGTACCTAGATATCAACAACATGAGCGACGTTGTTATTGACTCCCTTTTTGAATGAGATATGGGTCTAAGGGATCTAGGGACTTCGAAGATGACAGAGATTGTAACCTACCTTTTGATTTGTAGAACAAGATGAAAAAAGACCTTACTCTACAAAAGGTCATTGGATATTATGAGCCTAGGGAAAAGGGGAAGACTGAAGCCTAGCTCACCACAAAAATAAGGCAAGACATCATTGAGTTGTTTTCAAGAATTCAAAGATGTTTTCACACAATTATATCAGGACATGCCTTGGCTAATAAGAAGCAGGCTAAACAAAGAGGATTGGACATTGTTGATTCACCATAGAAGGGGACTGCATCAGTCATACCTCAAATATGGAATTAAAGAAGACAAGATTCATATGCCTACTCCAGTTCTTCACAAATTTTCCATACGCGGGGCATGGATGTGATGGGACCAATCTCGTCAAAAGCTTTTAGTCAATATCGACTCATCAACTTAGTTACCGTTTACTTCACTAAGAGAGTGGAAGTAGCTTCATATGCCAATGTTACAAGGTCGAAGTCATCAAAGTCAAATTCATCAAATAAAAAATGAAGGAAAAGATCAAATGCCACAAAGAATTGCGTTTAAATAACTGTACAAAGTCAAAATCTACAGTTTGTCCAAAGATCAGGCAGCATATCACAGTGCAACAAAAGTTGCCAAAAAAAAGGTGGCTAAGACTTGTAAAGATTGGCATAAGAAGCTATCACTACTCTCTATGATTATCAAACGTTGGCTAGAATCTTCACTGGGGCAACATCTTGCCCATTATGGAATTGAAGCATTTTTCCCAATTGAACCTAATCGAAGAAGAGGCTAAAAGTTGTCCATCACGGTCGGATGATGTGAGCTTACGAGAAAAAGGTTCATCCAAGAGAATTCCACAAAGGGAACCTGATGTTAAAAAATTTTTTCCTCTACAAAACGATTTTAGAGGAAAGCATATGCCAAACTGGGAAGGACTTATATAGGGCCTGTTCTAGAGGAGCGTTTGACCAAGATGGATGGCGAAGACTTGCCCAATCCGGTGAATTCAGGTTTAGTCAAGAGATATTTTACCTGAAAGAGGAAAGACCAAGGTGAAAACCCGAAAAGGGCGCCTCGAACAAAAAAAAAGAAAAAAGAAAAAAGAAAAAGAAAAAGGAGAGGCCGAAGCGAAAACCCGCAAATGGCGCTTTGAGACTAAAGGGGATTTGAGTTGAAAACCCAAAAAGGGCGGCTCAAATTTTGACCAAAAAGTGGGGCATACAGTAGTCTTGCTACATTGGAATTAACAATGAGGAAGTATGTTACATCTTGGGGACATCGACAAAGTACTCTGGATCCCCTATTGAGCTTAAAATGGTCCTTAAGAAATTGGAACAAAGAAGCTCAGGCTGCGATATCTGGGGCACCTAGTTTCCCATTTTACCCATTTTAAATCTTTGATTACTTTATTCTTTTCAAAGAAACACCCCAATTAATTTTCTTCTATAGCTTTTGTTATATTTACTTTATTCTTTTTAAGATATACCAATCAATTTTCATTTATTACCTTGGTTATCTTTGATTAGCCTATTTGTTTCGAGCTATGCTCCTAACTAATTTCTTTTTTGACCATTGCTGTAATCTTTTTCAAGCATTTTATATTGAAATAACGATTAATGGACTAATAACACTTTCATAAAAGGAGTTTCGCATATTACTCTAGAAGCTTCTAAATAATATGAGGAATCGAAACATGACTATTGTTCGAGAACTCACCAAGCCTAAAGTGAAAACATTGAAAAATGATTATCTCTTCTGATTCTTATGGGATAAGACAATTTCGTTGGTGATACTATATTGGCAAATGACGAATAAGGCCAATCTATGTGTAAAAATGGATCATTGTCGGGGTACCCTGCATTCATGTAAATTTCAGACTCATACATCTGGTCATTACACTTAGGGAATGGTGTAACAGATTGAAAGTGATACAAGTTCTTTACCTTTGAGTGGTAACAGAAATATGAAAGAAACCAAATGTCATTCCTCTGAAGTTGCAGTGGGAGATACCAATTTCATGCCTCAAGATCCAAGCGGGGCTGACTCAGAAATTACATTGGGGCAAGCTGGTTGAGTAGAACATGGTTGATGAACAAAAATGAAGAACAGATGAGTGATAACACCTAGAATAGGAATCATACTCATAACACTTTTGCATCATAACAAATCTCATTAGGAGCATTTGATTCATTCTAATCATTACATCCTAATCCTTTAAAAGGAATCATTTTTCATGACATGTTGCATTCATATCAAGTCTACAGGATATGTCCTTCAGTAGACGGTGTAGCGATATCGGTGAAGTTTCAGATCTTATCTTCCTGAAGTTGCAGGAAACAGATCAAAAGACTCTTTCAGTCTTATCTCTCTGAAGTTGCAGTAGAGCAGATTGAAGAAAGAAGATCTTATCTTCCTGAAGTTGTAGGAAGTAGATCGAAGACATTTTAGTCTTATCTCCCTGAGGTTGTAGTGGAGTAGACTACAAACGGAAGATTTTATCTCTCTAAAGTTGCAGTGGAGAAAATCAAAAGCAGAAGATCTTATCTTCCTAAAGTTGTAGGAAGCAGATCGAAGACGTTTTAGTTTTATCTCCCTGAGGTTGCAGCGGAGTAGACTACAAATGGAAGATTTTATCTCACTGAAGTTGTAGTGGAGCAAATCGAAACTAGAAGATCTTATCTTCCTAAAGTTGTAGGAAGAAGATCGAAGATGTTTTAGTCTTATATCCCTGAGGTTGCAGCGGAGTAGACTACAAACGGAAGATTTTATCTCCCTGAAGTTGTAGTGGAACAAATCGAAAGTAGAAGATCTTATCTTCCTAAAGTTGTAGGAAGCAGATCAAAGACGTTTTAGTCTTATCTCCCTGAGGTTGCAGCGGAGTAGACTAAGAACAGAAGATTTCATCTCCCTGAAGTTGCAATGGAGCAAATCAAAAACAGAAGATCTCATCTTTCTGAAGTTGCAGGAAGCAGATCAAAAACACTTTCAGTCTTATCTCCTTGAAGTTGCAGTGGAGTAGATTGAAGAAAGAGGATCTTATCTTCCTGAAGTTGCAGAAAGCAGATCCAAAGAAGTTTCAGCCTTATCTCCCTGAAGTTGTAGGGAATAGATTGAAGATAGAAGATCTCATCTTCCTGAAGTTGTAGGAAGCAGATCGAAAAGAATTTCAACCTTATCTCCCTAAAGTTGTAGGAAGTAGACTGAAGACAGATCTTATCTTCCTGAAGCTGTAGGAAGTAGATCGAAGACACAACAGATCTTATCTTCCTGAAGTTGTAGGAAGTAGATCGAAGACACTTTCAGATCTTATAGGAAGCAGATCAAAGACATCAATTTGGCATTCTTGAAATTGCAAAAAACAGAATAAAGTTAGCAGACTTACTGAAATCGAGATGAAGTTCCAATACCATTGAAGCTGCAGTAGAGCTGGAAGCCATTTGAAGAAAGTGAGGATCAAGAAGTCGAGGCTCGGCCAAGACCGGGAAAAATTGGTCCTTTTATTGTCTTTGTTCTATTTTCGTTACACGACAATGAGCAAAGAGGGGCAGCTGTAATAAGGCCATTTTGCCCGGGCCCTTGAAAACCAATATAAAAAATGTCTAAAAATAGTCCCTGTTACAAAACAAAATAAAATAGCCCAAACTACCCATTACTTGTGGCCCAATTTAATAACCCATCAGCCCAACAGACTTTACCCCAAAACAGATTACCCCATACCCATTACACCCTTAGCCCAACCTATAGCCCAAACCTACACGGCCCAAAACTTAAATGAAAAGAAGAAGTGAGCGTAGCGCAGAATGGTCGGAGCCCAATGATCGGGCCGCAAGCTTCGACACCAGAGCCGGGTTCGCGCCGCAATCCTCGCCGCAGCACCCCAATCGTTGCGCCACTAATTCACGCCGCAGTGAGCGCGCTTCATCTCCATCGCGAGATCTCTGTTCACCTGCACATAAAAGGAAAATACAGCAAAGAAAGGACAGAAACAAAGATGGAAAATTTTATTTCCTTTTCTTTCCTTTATTTTTTTGGGTTATAAAAACCCCTTGTCAAAATCTGTAAAAGGGAGGAGGAGATACTGAAAAAAAAACGAAATACAAACAGAGAGAAAAAATAAACATACGAAGAGGGCGATTCAAAATATACACAGAAATTGATACAGAAATATTTGCAGAAAATAGAAATAAATAAAAACAGAGGTTTTATAAAGGTGATTCTTTGAAGTCCCATTCTGTTTATTTTTATTATTTATTTCTTTTACATATTGCTCGTATAATCGTTTTATTTAAAGAAAAAGTATAAAGGGAAAGAGGTTTACCTTTTGGAGAAGACGAAATCGGAGGTTTCAGACCTCCGGCCACAGGCCACCGGCCACGGAGGCGCGTGAGGCGCGTGGCTAGGTATCCGACGACCACTGCCCGGAGAGGAGAAAGGGGATCTCTCAGAGGATTCTGAATTTTTTTTTTAAAAAAAACCTAACTAAATGATTTTTTTTTATAAAACTAATATTTATAGGTGAAAGCAAATGGCACCGTTTTGGCAAAGCAAGATCCGCGCGTTGACCCGGACCCGAACAAGGGTCCGCGTGTTTTTTTTTAAATGGGAAAATTACTCTTTTAGTCCCTCCGCTATTTCATAAATTTTAATTCTGTAACATCCTGAATTTTTGGGCCTATGCGAGAACATGTGTAATGTGTTAATTTAAGTAATAGGGGTCCAAATTGGGCTCAGAATTAGGCAAAGGCCTTGGTTAAATTATTAGATTGGGCATTATAGAGTTAAAAGAGCGGTAATTATGTTTAAAATACCAAAGTGGGCTTGTGGTCCAATCTTAGGAGGTGACGCCACACAAGGGAGTAAGGGGCCCAAATTTAAGTTTCATGGAGCCCAATTCTTTTAATTTAAGTTAGCTAAATTTTGGGCATTAGGATTAGGTGGAGTGGATGGCAACAAGGCTAAAATTTAGGGGTTTTAATGTTTAAAATATGTGGATAATAAGCAGATAAAGGCTATTATTTAGGAATTTATTTTATGTGGATAATAAGCAGATAAAGGCTAAAATTTAGGGATTTTAATGATTAAAATATGTGGATAATATGCTGATAAAGGAGGGAGGAGTTAGAGATAATTAAGTCTCTTTTAGATGAGCTAGTAGATTAAGATAAAGGAGAAAAGATAGGATTTATCTGCAAGGTTAGGGAAGTGCCGAAATTTCTATAAATAGGGGGAATATCTCTTCAATTTCAGCATTTGGGTTTTTCTCTCATTCTTTTCTCTTCTTCTCTGAGTAAAAGCCAAAAACTCCTAAAGTTCCATCTTCTTCTCCATTCTCTGCAAAAGCCGAAATCTCTAAGCCTATTCCCTCATCTTCACTTTGATTCAAAAGTCGAAACTCTTTCCATTCTTTTTCTTCCTAGTCGAAATCTTCATGTCTCTTCCTTGTTTTCTTTTCTTCTTCTCTTTTCTGTCGAAACGAAACTCTTCACTCAAGTATTTTAAAGCCAAAGACACATCAGCCTTCTCTTGTTCATACTTTTTGGGATTTTCCTAAAAGCGAAATCCCTAGATCTCATCTCCTGTGATTGCCGAATTACTTACTGGTGGTGCCTACTTGTGCCGAAATCTGAAGGAACTTTAGTGGAGTCAATCGCATAGATCTCTAAGTTATAGAATCGTGTTACTTTTAGGATTTCAAGGTAAGGGATCTATTAGTTTTAACGTGTAATTTGGGATTTATTAACCTTGGCCGATTGTTGAAGGGGCTAAATCTTTGTGTGTTTTTCGGCTTTTGAGCAAGGCTTTACATTGAGGATAATAGATCCAGGATAGCAAGGACATCGACTAAGAATATTGGATTTCGCGATATCAGGTGTGTAATACTTCCCACCATCTAGATCTGATTATTAATGTATGCTCATAAGTTTATATGTTGTGATAAATACCGATATCTCGGTCTAATGTTGGAAACCCGAAAAGGGTGAAGCAAATCACCAGGTCAGTAAATGTTTGACTTTATATGATAAAAGCATATTGATTTTATGACTGCATGGGTTGGGTTGATGAAAAGAGGAAGTTATACGTTATATGTGTAGCGGTTTATACCGTGATCTGTTATATGTTGTAGCGGCTAATGCCGTGATCTATTATAAGGGCTTCGGCCATAATATGTTGATGAGCAGCATGACTGCCATCTTGGCGTGTAGCGGTGTGGGTCGATTGTAGAAATTCCCAATGGTGTGAATGGCTGGTACGTGGGCGTGTAGCGGATGGAAACCTAGGCAAATGGGTTGGGTCTTGCATATTATTTGTTATTTTTTTATAAATGGAATTATTAATACATTTTATGGGCCTAAGGCCAAAATCTAGTGGTGCATGAGGGTTGCACACTCGAGTCTTGCGACTCACCCTATTAATTAACCTTTCAGGTGATACCTAGTGCGGACCGGGGTGGAGAGGAACGCCAGTGTGTATGCAAAAGACCAACTGGATCCAAAGCAAAAAGTCTCAAGTTAATACTTTATATTTTTAATTAATTGATTTTAAATCTCGTTGTAATAATAAAAATTTTGTGGGCCACTAGTTTATGTTTTGTTTTATTTTGGGCTTTAATTACTTTTAGTTATTTAAATTCTTATTGAACTAATGTATCTATTTAAATTTGGGTTTTTAATTTATAAAGGCATATTTTATTTAAACTATCAACTATTAAATTTCTCTCGAATAAGAAGATAAACTTTAGAAAAAATATTTTTCTGAAAATACGACATGTTCTTCCAAAATTTTCTTAGTGACATACCAGATCCGGTCGTGGTGTTTTGGCCGGGTTTGGGGTGTTACAAATTGGTATCAGAGCCCAGTTCAAAACTCGGCTCTGGGGTTTTTGGGCTCAAAACGTTTTCTAAAATGGGCTTTTGAAATATGGATGTCTTTAGGTAATAACAGATCTGTTAGCTCGGCATGGCACCTGCGTCTCCGGCCCAAGTCCGCCAGGTAAGTACTCTGAACCATTGTATGATCTTTGTATATGTGGGCTTAATGGGCCTAGTGGGACGTAGATTAGTTAGAGTTAGAACTTGATGGACTCTAGGCTTAGTTCAAACCACTTCTTAAAATGTCATAAAACTTAACTTCACTAAACAAACCCGTGACGCAGCCATAAGACTAGGGTGTGGTAACAGCATACGCATGTCTAGGATTGGATCGGAAGAGCACAGTATTTAAGCGACCCTAGTGACTCACCTCCTCTTGGCTGGAATCCTCCTGCAGTGCGTAGTATTTGTTCACCTTAGCCAAGTTAGGGTGTGGCAATGGGCATACGCATGTCTAGGAGTGGATTCGGGGAGAGCTTGGTACTTAGCGATCCTAGCGACTCACCTCCTCTTCACTAGAATCCTACAGTGCGTGGTGACTATTCACCCTAGTTATGAGGACTCGTTGATGGGCTAAACCCTATAATTAAAACCCGAAAGGGACCAGCCACCCTAGTTTGAAAAAAAAAGAAAGAAAATTTCTCAAGTTTTGCAAAATTTTCAAAATACGTTTGATTTGTGAAAACTTCTAACCAGCTATGAATTTGTAAAATACCTATGTTTTAAAAATTTAGCCGAAAATCTCATGATTTCACGAATAACCCGGACTACGAAACTAGATTTTCCTAAAGTACCCCTATTTTTTAAAAAAAAGAAAAAAAAACAACAACCACAACAACATCAAAGTTTAAAAAATTACCAAACTACCCTCGTTTTGTCAAATGACCAAAATACCCCTGGTTTGTACAATTACCAAATTACCCCTGATTTGCAAAATTACTAAATTGCCCCTGATTACAAAATTACCGAAATACCTCCGAATTTTAAAATTACCGAAATACCCTCGGATTATAAATTACCAAAATACCTTTATTTCACAAAATCACCAAGGAACCCTATTTTGGAAAATTACAAAAATACCCCTATAGGATAAATTACGAAAATACCCCTGGGTAGTGGAATAACGAGAATATCCCTATGTATTGAGTGTGGATGTATGGATGTTGCCTGTATGTTGATTGTTGAATGTATGTAGTTTATAGAACTAGGAAATGTGAACTTGAGACTGAATTGCGAATTCGAAAGAACTACTCTTAAAACTATTAATCATAAGATTGTTCGTGGATAATCAGTGGATGAAAACCAATAGTTCATAAAAAAAATTTTAATCAGATAAACGCGAACCGATAGCATGAGTACAAGGGGACGAGGACGCTCTAGATGTGAATACCGGTGCGTACTCTACCATAGTGTACTAAGTGTTTATTTTGGGTTTAGAATTGGAGTGCGCAGCGAAAGCATGGTAGTGAGACTTAGGTAGTACGATTAATAGTTAGTTGGAAATTTCGATGACGAAATTTCTTTAAGGGGGGTAGAACTGTAACATCCTGAATTTTTGGGCCTATGCGAGAACATGTGTAATGTGTTAATTTAAGTAATAGGGGTCCAAATTGGGCTCGACTAATTAGGCAAAGGCCTTGGTTAAATTATTAGATTGGGCATTATAGAGTTAAAAGAGCGGTAATTATGTTTAAAATACCAAAGTGGGCTTGTGGCCCAATCTTAGGAGGTGACGCCACACAAGGGAGTAAGGGGCCCAAATTTAAGTTTCATGGAGCCCAATTCTTTTAATTTAAGTTAGCTAAATTTTGGGCATTAGGATTAGGTGGAGTGGATGGCAACAAGGCTAAAATTTAGGGGTTTTAATGTTTAAAATATGTGGATAATAAGCGGATAAAGGCTATTATTTAGGAATTTATTTTATGTGGATAATAAGCGGATAAAGGCTAAAATTTAGGGATTTTAATGATTAAAATATGTGGATAATATCTTTGATAAAGGAGGGAGGAGTTAGAGATAATTAAGTCTCTTTTAGATGAGCTAGTAGATTAAGATAAAGGAGAAAAGATAGGATTTATCTGCAAGGTTAGGTAAGTCTTAGAAATTTCTATAAATAGGGGAATATCTCTTCAATTTCAAAGATCTGGGTTTTCTCTCATTCTTTTCTCTTCTTCTACGAGTAAAAGCGAAAACTCCTAAAGTTCCACCTTCTTCTTCATTCTCTGCAAAAGCCGAAATCTCTAAGCCTATTCCCTCATCTTCACTTTGATTCAGAGATTTCGATATTGACCTACTCGTAGTTGATGTTAACTTTATCACTACATTTGTAGTTCAATCAACTTGAATTATCAATTTTTTAAGCATGCTAATAAAATAAACCTAATTTATGTTGTTGGTTCAATTTAATCCTTGAGAAAATGAGGGCTTTGTTTTAGGGTCTTAGCCTCATTATTTTTATTGAGTTTGACAGCCCAATGTTATCAATTTTTCTGACATAGTCCAATGTTTTGAATTAAAAATAATTTAATAATGTTATTGGGTTTAGGATTGTTACATACACTTAAAATTGATATAAAATTTAACATGTTCTTCTAAAATGTTAACCCCAAAAAAATATAGTAATTGTTTGAATAATTAAATTAAAAAATGAAAAAAATAAAAAACAATAATTAACAAATTATGAAAGAATATGGATATTATTAGGGATGACTAAAAAATTAGTTAATTGATTTAAGCGAACTTGTGAGTTGATTTTTCACTTTATTAGATTAAAATAATCAATTTTCACGATTCATTTGATTAATTTTCAATTTTTGAATTTTTAAATCAAATAAATCACTTAATTTTTAACTAATAAATTTTAAATCCAAATCCAATGTTGATATAAATCCCAACTTAGCTCAATATATGAATTGCCGGTTGAGTCTTAACTCGATTGACATGGGCATTATTGTCAATGCAAGAAGACGTGAGTTCGAGTACATTGAAACGTATTATCTTCCCATTTATGGGTTGGGGAGGGGTTATGGGTAGTTCTAGGCATTGTGTTAAAAAAGAGCAGATATGATCAAAACCTATAATGAGATTATTAAAAAACAAAAAAAAACTCAATATATAAACTCAAATAAATAAATACCCAATAAAAAATATTAAAAACTACAATTAATTTTATAAATAGGAAAAAAATAGAAAATAGTTGCATCATCAACTCATGAAATTTTATAATTACAATGCTAACTTTTTATATAAATAAATAAATCTTAAAAAGCAAAATAAAACTAATCAAACAAAAAAAAAATCAATTTCATTATTTTATTGATTTTAACCCAATGTGGTTACCAAATATTAAAATCTTTTGGATTGAAAAATAATATCGAGGGTAAAATTATCATGAAAGCCCTTATATTAGGAGTCGATTTTATATTTTATTTTATTAAAGAAAAGAGTAAATTAGTTCATATACGTCAGATCAAAGAGCAAACTAATCTTTCTGTTAAAAAAATTATCTATTTTTACTGTTAGTACCTTAGCATGAGGTACACGTGACTATCTAGTTATCAGCCACGTCGAATTTTAACAGCAGAATTAAATGAAATTTTTAATAAAAATAATTAAATTACTTTTTAATTTAATGTTATTTTTTTAATAAAAAGAAAAAAATATAATTTAATTCTTAATAAAAAGACTTTGATGGGACTAAAAATTAAAATGGGGAAACAATGGATTCAAATCAGAATCAATCAATTTTTTAAAGAAAAACAAACAAGTAATTTTCCTTTTTTATCTTTTTATTTTTTCCAGATTCCAAACAACAGTAACATAAAGAAAAAAGCAAAGAAGGGGGTCCAGGCAATGATGATGAGATGCATGCCATTCTTGGAAGACCCCATTAATGAGAGGATTGAAAGCTAATTTGACCAATCCATCCCTCTGCTGCTTTTGGTGCCACTGCAATTTTTTCGAAACCCAATCAATGCCTTATGAAAAAGAAATTTAAAAAGCAGCCATAATTAAGTAGATTTAACTTTAATTTTAACATTTTTTTTCTTGATTGATCCTTGGAAAAGACAAATTTTAGTCCTACATACTATGGGTTCAATTTTTTCATTCACTTTAACTGAATCGATTTAGAGAGTAAAACCAAATAAATTAAAATAAAAAATTTTAGTTTGATTCGATTTTTCAATTTTATTTTTGAGTTAAAAATAAAATTTTATTTCCTCTATTTTTTATTTAATATAATCGTCTTCTTTATTCAATTTATTATATCGTATCACTTTTAATTTTTTTTTATTTCAAATTCATTATAAAAATATTAAAAATATTTATTTTCTTATATGTCCAACATATCCTTACTTGTGTTTCCATTAGCTATAAATTAATAAAAATTAAAATAAATATCATAAAAAGAATTAAATTATCAATTTGGTTTTAAATATTAATTGATATTGGGTTTAATGGCTTTCTACTTTAAAAGTCTTAAATTTTAATGGATATTTGAGTTTAAGATTTAAATTTGGGCTTACATATATAAATAAGTTATAGATTTATGAGACCTTACGGGTTTAGCCTTCATCAGTTTATTCGATTTAATCGATTTAAAATGTCAAAACTGAAAATTAACAGAATAAATTAATTAAATCGAAAAGATTTAGTTTTTCAATTTAGTATTTTTTCGCACACCCCTAATATTCTTATCGGTATTTTTTTGTCTAATTATAAATTTCATCATTCACTTTATGAAAATTTAAAATTTTATGCCTGGTCCTTGGGAAATTAAGTCTTTTAAAATTGAAATTTTTAAGTAACATATAATAAATTCATACTTTAACCCTACTAGAATAATAAAATTATAATTTAATCCTTATAAAAAATAATAAAATTATAAATTAATACAATAATAAAATTATATTTTAACTCTCATAAAATTTATAATTTAATTTTCACACACCTTGGAATAAGAATTTTCCATAATATCTTTCCCTCTTTCTTCAGGTTGAATTTCCCAATTTTATGGAAATGTAAAATAAAAAAGGGTCTCCATTTTTGTTTCTTTTCAATAGTAGTACATTGAATTTGTTTCTATTTAGTACCTGTGATTTTATTAGTATTAATAAAAGTTAAAAAAAAATAAGGATTAATATATTGGTATTTTTTGTAATTATCTAACAACATTAAAATATGCTATTCTGGCATATTTTGACAAATGATAAAAAATAATCAATATTAAAAAAAATATAATAATATAATAAAAAATTATTTTGCCATATTTCAATTTTGAATCAATGTTGAAGCATCAAAGATCAAACCCATGAAGCAATTGAATTTCATAAAGAACCAATATCCAGAATGTTGGCTTTAAGCCATTGACCAAAAGCCAAAATAGTAGTTAACTTTTGTCGCAAGAAAAATAACAAACAGAGACAAATTTTCACATAGGCATGTGATTAAAGAGAATGCTGGTCTGGTCTGGTCTGGTCTCCCACCATGCACACCAGCTCACACATTAACACTCCCACAAGTAACCCCAACTTGTTAAAACTACATTTTTTTTTTTTAATAAATGCAATCATGTTTCACTCTTCATTTTCATTTTTTTACAGTTCAGTCCCCACCAAAATTTTATTTTTCAAGCCATTGGCACCATAATTGAACAGTACAGGGAAAAAAAGGATCATGTTTGAATTTACTTTATATACATTGTTGGAGAAGAAAAAAATCAGTCAAAAAACATACCTGGGATTTTCTTTCATTTTTGAATTTAAGCTCAATGATCTTCAATGAAATTTGTTCTTCTTTTTTTTTTTTAATAATCAGGCATGAACTGACCAATCTTTCCTTCTTCAGCTGCAGCCATTTTTTCTTCTGTAATTTTCAACCAAATACAAACCCCAGTGAAACTAATAACCAAACTCGCAAGTCCACTTCCTAATCCAATCCCAACAATGGCCAAAACTGATAGCCCTTTACTTTTCATAGGTGGTAAAGGGTATCCATAAAGATCCTTATTTCCACCAAAAGATGTGGCATTAAACCTTGGTAAATTCCCACTCCTATTACCTAATGATGCTGGTATTGGACCCGACAGCTTGTTGTTTGAAACATCAAAAGCTGACAACCGTGCTAATAGGCCTAATTCTTGAGGAATTTGACCAGTGAGTAAATTATCATGAAGATCAATGACGTTCAAGTAAGCACATAATGCAAGTTGTTGAGGGATCTCTCCTTCAAGACGATTAGATGAAAGGTTGAGTACTGCTAAGTTGACTAAGTATTGTAAATCTTGAGGGATAGGACCTGAAATGGAGTTTGAAGACAAGTCAAGGGATTGAAGATTGGTACAATTGGAAAGAAATGGGGAAATAGAGCCTTGAAGACAGAGGTTGGTGAGGGAAAGCTTGTAGATTCGACCATTGTTACAAGTTGCACCAGGGAGATAAGATGTGAAACCACTACAAGGGTTTGCAAAGGTGGATTTGGTCCAGTTTTGTAAGTTGTTTAAAGGGTCTTTCAAGGTTTGGCTTAATTGAGTTAAACAAGCTTCGTCGTTTGGATCTGAGGAAGATAATGGAAGTGTAGTAAAGGTTAGCAGCAAAAGAATTAAAAACCCCATGAAAGAACAAAAAGAAACCTGGGGTCTTTGAGATTAAAGGTTTGAACTTTGGTTCTTTGGATGTTGTCTTGGTTATGAAGAAGAAAACTTTTTTTTATAGGCAGATGTTAAGAAACAAAGGGGTAAGGGGGAAAAAAGGGGGCAAATGGGGTTTGGTGAGAGAGAAAGAAAGAGAAGAGTGTGTTTAGGTGGGTAAGGATCGATGGTGACTATACGGGATTTGAGTTGAGGGAAGCTATTGAGTTATAGGGAACCAGCAGGCCCGCAGGCATTTGTTGTTGTGTTGTCGTCGAGGATTGATTGATACGTTCAAGGAACGGTGGGGGTGGCCTGGTGGGGGTGCGGGTGAAAGAGTAAGTTCAAGGGATTTTGAGATTGCCTGCCAAAGAACTTTTGCTTGATAAAGACTATGATGCTTAATTCTTATAGTGATTTGATTTGACTTGGATTAGTATCTGTAAGGTGAATCAAAGAGTAAGTTCACCATATTGTTAAAATTTTAATTATTTTTATTGTTAAAAATTAATTAAGTTTAGGAATAATCAAATAATTACATATAATATGTCATTTGTACATAATGTTGATATGTAAATATCAGTTTCTGAACTTTTAATTAAAAGATCAATTTGATCTTTGATCTAACGTATAAGAATTAATTTATCTATTTTTGAGTAAAATGTCAAAATATAATCCGACTTTTAGTATAAAAATTTACATAATTTTCAAATGAGTATTAAATCTATTTCAAACCCAATTAATAAATTAAATTTGAATGAATAATTGATGGATAAATAATTATAGGTACAACGATTTATTTGGTCTTTCTATTTAAAAATATTATTTTAGCTTTTTATTTAAATTTTTATCTTTTTTATTTCTTAAATTTACGTTTTTTTGTCAAATCACCTTAAAAAGAATGAAAAAGTTAACGTTTTTTTAACTTTATTAATATTGCATACATGTTAATTATCACGTGGATGATACATTAGTATTTAATTAATTTTTTAAAATTTTAAAAAATTATATAAAAACTATTTTAAATTAAAATTATTTAAAATAGGTTTTTTAATATGTTTAAAATTTTAAAAAATTAATTAAATGTTGATTGATCATTTATGTGGCAATCCATGGTATGCACACGTCAACAAAGTTAATAAATGTTAACTTTTTTATTCATTTTGGAATGATTTGACAAAAAAATACAAGTTCAATAGTTAAAAGAGATGAAAAATTAAATAAAGGACTAAAATAATTTATTTTTTTTATAAAATTAGAGGGTCAAGAATATCATTATGCCATTAATATACATTAAATGAAAATTTCTTATTAGTATATTGTCCTTAGCTCCAAAATGAAATAAGCCAACCTTTTTATATTGGGGTTTGAATTTTTTTATTCAAGTTAATCTTTAAACTTGGTAATTGTTCTCGTATTAGGGTATGAATTAAACAATTATTCACACATTGGGGTTTGAACTTTTTTTGTCCAAATTAGTCCCTAAACTTGACAATTATTTCCACATTACTTGACAAGTATTTCCACATTGGAGCCTAAACTTTAACGTTTTTAGGGAATCAATGACTAACTTGGACCAAAATAAATTTAACCCTAATGTGAGAACAATTGCTAAATTCATGGACTAACTTAAACAAAAAAAATTCAACCCAATTAAAAAAAAATCAGATACCAATATAAAAATAACCCTCAAATTAAAAAATAATAATTTAACCCTTTTGAAATAAAAACATTTCCAACATGAATTGACGGGTAAATTACCAATAAATACCCATTTTTTTAAATTTACGGAAAAGGACATGTTTTCCAATTATTTACCGGAATGGGCCATTTTTCCCGAAAACGCGTCCAAGTCAGCGCGAAGTCAGGGGATGCAGCATGAAAACGCGTCCTTGAGGGAGCGTTTTCTGCCACATCAGTAAAAATTGCGTCCTTGAGGGCGCGCTTTACTGATGTGGCAAAAACGCTCCCTCAAGGACGCGTTTTTGCCCTCCACTCCCGTTAGGGTTTTCAGCTGTTTTTAGGGTTAGTGTTTTTTGGGGTTTTAGGGCTAGGGTTTTGTGTTTTAGGGTTTTTAGGGTTTAGGGTTTTAGGGAAAAGTTAATGAATTAGAGTTTAGGGTTAATTAATTAAAATAATTTTAGGGTTAGGGTTTTTGAAAAAAATATATCAACGATATAAAAATTATTTGTTTTTTTTTTACAGTAGTATCTGGTAAAATAATTTTGAGAAGACGTTTCGAACAAATAGTAACCAAAACGCTTCAAGCGAGGATGCTGCTTTCAAGCAAAAGTGATGAAAAAGCTCCCACGTGGGCGCTCTTTTGCTCTGATAGTCTCTCGTAAAATAATTTTGAGAAGACGTTTACAACAAATAGTGACCAAAACGCTTCAAGTAGGATGCTTTGTCCGCCAAAAGTCTTGAAAAATGCTCCCACGTGGACGCTCTTTTGCTACTCTGAGAGTCTTTGGTAAAATAATTTTGGGAAGACGTTTCGAACAAATAGTGACGAGTAACGCTTCAAGCGGGATGCTGCATCGGCAAAATCTTGAAAAAAGCTCCCACGTGGGCGCTCTTTTGCTCTGATAGTTCCTATTTGTCCTTAGACTATAAATGAGCCAAATTTCATTCTCGGGTTGCATAATAGAAATTGAGACAAAAGTAAAATAGAAGCGAAGATGAGTGAGCGTATTAGTCTTTGTTATTTACTATGATGGTGAGGTTTGTGACACAGAAAATGGTGTTATTTTTATCGGAGAACACAGTGCGTGATTTTTAACGAACATAGATTTGTGAGAACTTCGCAAAAGAATTAGGCGTATAATCTTGAACAACGCCAATGAAAGTTTAGTCTATTAAGTATAGATTTTGTGCTTCGGTTGATCCCGTGAGATATGACTCATTCGACATCAAAGGTCCTCAGAGCTTGGAGGCAATGGTGGAGACTCATCTTGCTAGTGGATCACCCTATCTTGAGGTATATGTACAATTTTCATCGCCGAGTGATCTTCCTTCGACTTCAACATCTACTGCTGTTTAAGGGGAATACACGACCCTAAGCTGACACTCTGTTAGTGGGAGGCAGAATATGGAATCGCCCGTGTTTGGTGGTAGTATGGAAAATACAACCCCTGCACGACACTCGGTTGGTGGATGAGACATGCATATCCTTCCTCCGACATTCGATGCTAGAAATACGTATTGGGGAACGTCATCAAATTCTAGTGGTTGGCAATTCACATATGATTGGGGACGTAACGAAAGTTGTTTAAGAAGGGATAATGTACTCCCCACGACATCCACCAGCGAGGGGACCTTGTTCGTTGCAGATGATGGTGGGTCGGATGATGAGTCCGATGTTGATCCACTTCGAGAGCCCAGCCCCGATGGTGCAGAAGTTGCATTATTTTCTGAACCGGAGCCTGTTCCAACCATACCTGAAGATGTTGAAGGGGTTTGGATGAAGAAGAAGAAGATCCGCGATTCGGGGCATACTCGCCTCCCACCCACATGCATAATGTCGATCTATCTCAAGACGATGCGTTGGAGTTTCCTGAACTACCACACAGAAGGCGTGACCGTACAAGTTCGTCGTTGGATTCGGGTAAATTAGAAGTTGGTAAAGAGTTTTCCAACAAGGATATTTTTCTTGGTGCATTGAAACAATATAGCATCGAGAACGAGGTTAACTACAACGTGGTTAAATCCAAACTCAATAAGTACGAGGCCAAGTGTGCAGTGCAAGACGGTACATGTTCATGGAAAATCATGGCCTCGTTGAGGAAAAGGACAAACTTGTGGGAGATTAAAAAGTACAAAGGTCCACATACATGTCTTGCCGGTACAGTATCACTAGGTGTTTAGGGTTTTTGAATAATATTGATATTACGTAATGTTGCATTATTTAACGTACTTCGTTGACAGGTGTTTCACAAGATCATCCCAAGATGAATTCAGATATGTTGGCTAGCTTAATAATATCGACGATGAAGGCGGATCCCAAGACTTCAGTGCCGATTTTAATTGCCAATATTCGTAGCCAATTGGGGTACACGCCCTCTTACCGCAAGACTTGGATAGCTAAGCAGAAGGCGTTGGAAAAGTTGCATGGTCGGTGGGACACTTTATATAATGAAGTGTGGCAGTGGTGTCAGGTGCTAGAGAGATATGTCCCAGGCAGCATAACAGACCTTGAAACGGTACCTGCGTACTACAATGATAGATTGCTCCGTGGATGCCAAGTGTTCAAGCGTCTGTTCTGGACATTTAAGTAATGCCGAGACGCATTTCTATACTGCATGCCATTGGTACAGATTGACGGTACCTTTATGTATGGTAGATATACGCATCGGCTATTGCTAGCTGTGGCACAGGATGACAATGGGAGAATCCTTCCAATTGCATTTGCAATAACACCGGGGGAGTTAGCTGATGACTGAGATTTCTTTCTATCTAGGTTAAGGAGGCATGTCTGCCCCCAACCTGATATATGCGTTATATCAGATCGGGGCCCTAGAATACTAGCCGCAATAGAGCGATAGGGAAGCCTATGGCATCGCACACACCATCGATATTGCCTAAGGCATGTTTTGTCCAACTACCACAGGCAACATCGATCTACAAGTGAACGACGGCAAGTGACCAACATGGGTATGTAATATCTATTAATATAATTTCGTTTGTAATATTCAATTTATTCTTAAAAGAATAGTGGTATGTAATATTCGCTATCAACTTATATTGGCAGGGTACGAGATCAATAAGGACCGTTTTCACGATATGTTGGCAATTTTGCGCTCAGTTAACGAAGAAGGCGCAAACTACCTATGCAACATACCTTTCGAACAGTGGACACAAGCATACGACAGCAGCCTACGATATGGTCATATGACCTCAAACCTGGCTGAATGCATAAATTCTGTTCTAAAAGGAACGCGTCATTTGCCGATAACATCGGTTTGCGAGAGACATATTTTCGTTTAGCGGCACTATTTCCGAAGCGAGTAGCGAGTTATAAAGGCCAAATGCAGGGAGGCCATGTATTGTGCGCGAAGGTATTGCAAGAAATTAACAATGCGAATGCACGAGCCAACACCATGCACACAGTATGTCACGATCGCTACAACTTATGGTTTCGTGTGAAGGAGTTTGACAGACCGAACCAAGGTATTGTTGGCGGGCAATATCATGTACACTTGAGAAATAGGACCTGCGACTGTGGGATATTTGACGCACTTCGTTATCCATGCACTCATGTAATTGCAGCTTGTCAGAATCTCCGTATTGATCCCATGAGCTATGTCGACGAAGTGTACAAAATAGAATACATGTACAACGTGTGGAGACACGTATTCCCACAAGTACCAGATGAACGTAAGTGGCCGTCTGTATCGCTTGCTCTGTTTAAAGCATTTTATTCGGGGATGAGAGCTGCGTCGCAAACCAAAGAGTCGACATTGCTCGACTTGAATACGCAACAATATGGATATCCTAGAAACAACCAACCAACGGAAGTTATGCGGATGGTGTAAGAACCCAGGCCATACATCTGGCTCATGTCCAAATCGGAATAGTTGATAGTCTCCTTATCATTTTTGTCTCTTGATGGCTATGAAAATTCTTTTAATTTCTTGATGAAAATGGTGAACTTTTGTAGAAGGACTAAGTTGCAAAACAAAAAAAAAAGTTATTCAATTAATCTAAAATATCACCATTATCAATATTCTTCAAAATTATCTTTCTTGCTAAATGATTATTTTGCCCCTTACGATCTTTCAAAATTCCTACATTGGATCAACACCCATCTTGATAAAATTACAAATTAACCCCTCATACTTTTTCACTTATTCAATTTAGTTAATTCATCCATTTCTTCTTAGTTTCTAGATCCTTCCACCCTTAAAAATAACTTTTATTTTATTAAAAATAATAAAAATAAATTACAATAAAAAATAAATAACAACTTTTATTTTATTAAAAATATTAAAAATTAAATTACAATAAAAATAAAAACAACTTTTATTTTATTAAAAATAATAAAAATAAATTACAATAAAAAATAAAAACAACTTTTATTTTATTAAAGATATAAAAATAAATTACAATAAAAAATAAAAACAACTTTTATTTTATTAAAGATATAAAAAATTACAATAAAAATAAAAACAACTTTTATTTTATTAAAGATATAAAAATAAATTACAATAAAAAAATAAAAACAACTTTTATTTTATTAAAGATATAAAAAATAAATTACAATAAAAATATAAAAACAACTTTTATTTTTTTAAGATATAAAAAATAAATTACAATAAAAAAATAAAAAACAACTTTTATTTTAATAAATGAAATAATATAAAAAAGTTTATACAAATATATTTAAAAAATCAATGTGGGTGCCGGTCGGAATCAGTGCCACATGGGGGTGGTCGACGGTTACGCGCTGGATTCCTCTTTGTTCCAGCTTCCGGCGGGGATTGTGGTTATTCCGGCGAGGATTCTGGTTCCTCCGGCTGGGGGTCTGGTGGTGGGTGTTGGGAGGATGACCCACCTTGATAAAATAATGAATGCGGAGGTCTTTGCATCACCCATGGCGGAGGTGTTTGAATCCCACAAGGCATCGGAGATTAGTAAAAGGAAGAGCTCCCCGACGGCGCCTCGTGCGATCCCTCATACGACGGCGGCCTATAGATCGGCGGTCCACTCGGAGTAGTCGGGAACAGACTCGAACCGGGCAATGCATTCCAACCTGCCATAGGACTGGGAAAAGGAAACATATAAGGGTTAGGATATATATAAGGGCTAGGATACGCACCTGGCATAACCGGAAAAGGCTGTGATGTGGGTGTCGTCGGCTGAAGTGTTGGGCCCGGTGATGTGTAGGCGCTGTTGATGGGCCCGGTGATTGTGTCGGCGCTGTTGATGGGCCCGTCCTATCATCCTTTCTCCTTGGATTTAAAGGGCCCCGTCGTTCCCTTTGTACACGAAGTTGCCGAAGCCTCTCCTCTTCTGACAATAAATACGGCTTGCCATTGATCCGAAACCATGGCATGTATTTCGACACGCATGCTAACTCAGGAACGATGATCGGTTCCCGAGTAGGTATATAATCAAACCGATTTTCCCACAATTCGATATATGCTGACCAAAATCTTGGCCAATCTGTATGCAACTGCTGTAAGTCGACTTTGTGCTCATCATCGAGCACCTCAGGTGCCACGGGAATCGGTTGTCAGAATCTAAATTGACGTAGAACCCGGTCTGACTGGTGCATCTCCACGGTGGCATAGTTGACCAATGTGACCTTCACATGCCAAATGTTCGGATTTTGAAAGAACTCATCCGGAATTACTGCCCGAATTGACGGATCCTCGTATGGTGTCCATTCAAACTATATTAACATGATAAAAATATTAGTTATATACTAAATACTAAATACTAATTATGAAATACGAAATACGAAATACGAAATGACTATTTTATTACGAAAATATATTTTATTTAATACTTACTTGTGCTTCCGACCGTTGGTCTAATAAAAGCCGTATATCTTCAAGCGAGATAGGTATTCCAACATAACTCGCCGAATGGTTACAATTATATTTTAAATCTTATTAATAATTGTAAAATCTAATATTAAATTTACCTCGTTATGAGTGGGAATGTATATGGGTGGCCCACTCGAGGACGTAAAAATGGAAAGCGAAACCGTGCCCATGATTGCAATAGTGATAGGCAACCTCCGATTTTCGCCTTATTCAGTCGCGTCGCCCCGCACATCTCCCGATACAATTTCGCTAGCACGGCAGACCCCCAACTCAATTCACCAACTGCTCTAAAATCAATGAGTTTCAGCAGCCATCTCAGATGTACGAGGTTTCGTGACAAGTTCGACATCAGATAGCCTCCAATCATCTCAAGAATGTATGCCCGAGCATACCGTATTCTTTCTAATTCGGTCGAATCATTATCCGGCTCCGGGAATGTGTCTCGTAACCAGCCCATCTCGATCCGACCTCCGTTAATGTTTTCCGGAATAGCACCCAAAAGCTCGTAGCATACGGCTCCCCAATCACCAGAAGTTACGGACCCGGTGGCTGCGTACCCATCCACCGGCAATCCCAATTGCAAATACACGTCTTCCAGAGTGATAGTACACTCTCCGCATGGAAGATGGAAAGTGTGCGTCTCGGGTCTCCACCTCTCTATCAACGCACTGATTAGCTTCGGGTCCAACTTGCACCCCCGGCTTATCGTGGCCACGTGCCAAAAACCCGCTTCCCACAGGTAATTCTTGATCAACGGCGATGGCGGACCAGGCATATTGCAAATATAGCATTGCAACACTCGATCTAGGGGTGAGTATTCGATCGAGTCGAGTCGAATCGAGTAAAATTTTTTTGAGTTAGTCGAGTTAACAAATCCTATTTTAGCAACCGAACTCAATTTGAATTTTTTTCGATTCGAATCGAATCGAGTCAAAAAATTTTGAGTCAAATCGAGTTGAGTTAACAAATCCTATTATTTATACTTAATGCTGCGATTAGATGGACTGATTATTTAACTAGTAGACGAAGTACAAGATTATTTAACTACATGAACAATATAATGATTACGCCTCTTAACTTAATGGGTAAACATTTATCAAAAGCAGCGTAGTTTTGCCTTTTAACTTAATTATTTTGAATTTTAACTTTTAAAAAGTAAACATTTATCAAAACGAGCGTAGTTTTGTCATTTCTTATTCGGATTTTGGATAACTCAAATTGTGTAATTCATATTCGAGTTAAACGAAAAACTTAATTTTTTATTCGAGTTGATCCGAATAACTTGATTAACTCAAATAACTCGAACTATTTAATTCAAAATTTGAAATTTTTATCGAGTTTTTCGAATCGAATCGGATTTTGCTCACCCCTAACCCGATCTACAGACTGTTTAAAAAAGTATAAAATAAAAATTAATTAAAATTGCATAAACATAAAAAATATTGAATAGTATTAAAAAATTAAAATTATAACTTATCATTGTCACTTGATCGACGGAGATGTGTTTATTGTCGAGACGAATTAATTCTCCGGCCATTGCTAATACGATCGAATATTTTTAATTTTAAAAAAAAAACTATTTCAAAAAACTTTTAAACAGGGCTTTTTAGTAAAAATTAAAGGACTTTTGTGAAATTTGAGAGGAAATTTAAAGGAATTTGAGAGGAATTTGAGAGGAATTTGAGTAAGGACCTTTGTGTGAAAAAAAAATAAATGGTGGGGGGTTTTATAATTTTTTTTTACCGTTGGAGGCCCAACGGTAAAAAAAAAAGACCGTTGGAAGCAGGCAAAACGAGTCTCAGAGGGAGCGTTTTTGCCACGTCAACAAAGTGCGCCCTCAAAGACGCGATTTTTCAGCGATGTGGCGTAAAAACTTCCTCAGAGGATGCGTTTTCTGCTTGCATCCCGACTTCGCTACGCGTGAACTCGTTTTCGGGGAAAATGGCCCATTCCGGTAAATAATTGGAAAACATGTCCTTTTTCGTAAATTTTTAAAAAAAGGGGTATTTATTGGTAATTTACCCTGAATTGACATCACTTAATTAGCTTGTTTGGTGACTAATGTGACACATTCTTTTATTACTAAGTTTTGATATTATCAACCCTTTAATAATAGGATAAAAAAATCGTGCCTAATATTATTCACCATTAAAAATCATTGAAAAAATCGATTGAATCTTAACTCGATTGATATGAATATTATTGTCAGTGTAGGAGAATGTATGTTGAAGAGTGCTGAAGTGTATTACCCTCCTATTTATGAATTGAGTAAGACTATAAATAGTTTTAAATATTTTATTAAAAAGAACATATATAATAAAAAATTCAAAAGAGTGGGACGTGTGTTTACGGCTCCTTTGAGAGTCCTCTGCAAACTCATTACTTTCATAATAAAACTTTGTCAAAATCGTTGTAAAAAAGGCAAGCTTTTGGGGGCAAACACTAATAATAGTTATAGCTTAGGCATGCCTAATTGGTGAGACCAAGCAAAGCCAACGCATGCTTGAGAATGTGATATATCACATTCATATCTTTGGTTATAATGACCCATCTTCATGTGAGATTTACATTTGGCAATTTTGAAAGAATTTCAAGCCCATTTCTTAAAGTGGGGTTTGTCCTACTTGATATTGATTGCTTTGCTAATCATTCTTTTTTGAGCTAAAAATTTCAAAACTAAACACTCTTTGTGTTGAGTGTGTTCACACTAAGGTAATCCTCTTTTACCAATTAAAATATTAAGTAAAATTTCAAGTTTAAGTTTTATAATTGTAGAAAAACAATAACAAAAATTCTTTACCTCCCGTTTAATTTTTTATTTGACTCAATTTTAAATTTAGTCAAAACCCAACACGACTATTGAATATCGAGATATATTTTGCACAAAAAATTAAAAGAGAGAAAAAATGAAAATTAATAGTTGCAGGGGAACGTTTGGGGTCAAGGAATGTAAATTTCATGAGATATTATCTTGAGTAGATAGTATCAGATTTCCAATTGTGTTAAGATTTTATTCTATCTTATGTAATGTAATATTTTCGATAATTTTATCGAATCTTTAATGACTTGGATTTATTTTACTTAAACCAAAACATAATAATAATAATAAAATTAATGAATCAAATTCTCAAGTTCTTTAATATATGTTTTGAGTAACATTTCAACTTTATATATTTATTATAAGTTCAGAAAAATTAATATTTTTCCATTATATTATATTTTTTCTATTACGTTTTGCTTGAAATATTACTTTTATAATAATTTTCCATTTCATTTTATCAATTTAATCAAATTTACCCTTATACAATAACAAATAAATTTAATAATAATATATTTTTTCTTATCATTTTGATTAAAAGAGAGCCCTAGCTGGCTATCACTCCTCAATTTCATAATATATATTTAATAAAAATATGAAATTAATTTACCACATAAATACATTTATTTATCAATAAAATAAAAAAATGAATAATAAAATTTTTGGCCGCTTAACTTGGCAACAAGGTCCACCTTAGTACCTGAACTTGGTAGCTATACAATCATTTGTCTAAGTTTATTCTTCATGTGAAAAATATACTTTTTTAATTAATTTATATATTTTTTATATTTAATTCTTTTAAACTTATGTTTACCGTGTGACGTACTAAGAGGCTATTATGTGGCACGACCGGATAGGTTAACACTGCCACATCAGCACAAACTAACTGTGTTAGTGCAAAGGTACCAACCAGGTTGACGGAATACAAGTTCAGGGACCAACTAGATCCATAAAAAAAATTTATGGACCAACTAAGTACGAATGGACAAGTTCAAGGGCCAATATATATATATATATATATATATATATATATTCCCAATTATACATCTATGAGGGCATTTGGTTCGCCAAATGTAACATTACGGCCCGTAATGTTACATTCCAGAATGAGATTATGGTGTTTGGATTTCAACATTCTGGCGATATCGTAATAATCTTAAAAAATTTAGGCTTTTTGGACCAATTTATATTACGGGTATAATCTTAAATTTTGGACCAATTTACCCTTTGTTTTTATTATTCTAACCAATTTAGGCTTTTTTTTCTTAAATAAAGTTTAAGACTAACTAAAACTATAAAAATATTTTTAATAGTAAATTAGTAGATATCATACATTACAATTATAATCATTATATTTTATTCAATAATTTATTTATTAATATATTAATTATGATTATAACTATATTTACGGTTGGGGTTGCAATCACTTTTCATGAATTATTATAATTATACATTTTTACTCATTAATATATAAATTGTTATAAAAAGTAAGAATTGTAATAAATTATCATAATTTTATGGAAATTGAAACTAAAAAATATTAAATGAACTAAACTTGTTAAAAAAAATACAATTTCTATAACAATGACTGTAGGGCCCAATTTTACCCCGGGCCCATACCAAAATTAAACCAAATCCAACATAAACAAACAGACCTAACTACCCAAGCCCAATGCGGCCCAAACCAAAAAAGAATCAGAAACCCTAAGTCAGTGCAGGAGCCCTCGCGCCGCACGCCCTTCGTTGAATCCTCGCGCCGCACGTTTCGCTAGCAGCCCACCAGGTCACGTTCACCACTTCGGCGTCATGCTCCATCACGTCTCTAGGGTGCCTACAAAATAGGAGATAACAGTAGAGGAGGGGGGTTTTGTTTTATTCTATTTTTAGGGGGTTTTTTAGGATATAAAAAGGGATACCAAACGATTGTAGGGAGGTTTTTTTTTTTGGAGGAGATTTGATACAAGCACACAAGCAAATAGTCTTTTGCAAGAGATCAATACAACAGAATCAGAAAGGTTTATTTTTGTATTTTTTTTCCTCTTCCTTCTGCGTTTTCGAAACTGTTTCCCATTATATGTTTTGTTTTCTTTTTTTTTTCCACAATATTTTAATACATATACATAGATTTTAAAAAAAAGAAACTAGCCTTTTGAACTTCCGGCCACCGCGCGTCGGCGTCGGAGCCTCGCCGGAGGGCGCCGGAAATTGCCTGGGGGAAGAGGGGGATAGCTCCTTTCTGATTTGTGTTTAAAATGAAGGAAATGAAGTGTTTTAAGAAATTTTTCAGCTTTTATACCCCCTACAACACGGCGTCGTTTTGCTTGAAGGGGTTAGGGGCCAAAACGGCGTCGTTTTGGGCCCCTGACCCGTGACCCGACCCGCACGGGCAAGGATCCGCGCGTTTTTGTTAGGGAGGGGCTAATTACGCGTTTAGCCCCTCCGCTTTTTTCTCCTTTTGCAATCAAGTTTTTTTTTCTTTTCGATTATGCCCGAAACTTTTTTTCCCCGTTTCAATTTAGCCCACTGTCAAACGCACCGTTCCAGGGGAGAGGTTAATTGCTGTTTTGGACCCTCCAAGTTGCTTGTAGCGCATTGCAATTTCGCCCTATTCGATTTTGTATTTTAAATTTGGCCCAAATCTTTCGATTTTGATTCAATTTAGTCCTTTTTCGACTATTTTGCTATTTTACCGTTAAAATTAATTATTTTTAAGTTTTTTTATTACCACCTTTTTAATATATATATATTATTACTATAATTATATTTCTTCTTGCATTCACCATTATTATATATTATTAAATCTATTATTTTTATTATTATCGATATATTATATTTCTTTGCTACTATTTACTAATACTTTTCTTTTATTATTACTTTAATTATTATAGTTACTATTAATATCACTTTTATTTTCACCATTATTTTTTAAATATATTTTTTTTTTGTTTACTAGTACTATTATTATTATAAGTATATACTTTCTATTGTACGTGCTATGATTTTATATATTATTTTGCTTATTTCTTTTTGTATACTATTATATTTATATTTCTATTATTAATATTTTTTTTACTACTATTTTTTACTATTATTCAAATTTTATTGTTATTTTCTTATTGGTATATGTTTTTTTTGCTTATTGTTGTTACTATCCTATTATCATATTCATATTGTAGTGTTATATTTATTTGTTTTTGCTATTTTTTTGTTACGCTCATTAGAACTATTATCATCTTTTTATTTGTCATTTGCCTTAGCATTAATACCATCGTTTATCTTGTTTTTTTTTCCTTTTACCACATTTTTTTAAAACTCATAAAAAGGTTTTAAACGAGGCAATGTTTCATGTTTGGAAATTCGAGGAATCGTGCCCTAACGTGCTGGGTTTCGGTTTTTCGTTTGACCGAATCATTAAATATCCTTACTATGCCGTTTTTAAAAACAAGGCAATATTTTGTGCTTGGAGGTTTTGAGAAATTGTGCCCTAACGTGTTGGGTTTCAATTTTTCACTCGTCCAAAGAACTGAATATCCTTTTGAAATCTTGATCGTGTTTTCTCAACTGTAAAAATAAGGCAATATTTCACGTTTGGAATTTTGAGGGATCGTGCCCTAACGTGCTGGGTTTCGGTTCGTTCGTTTGGCCAAATAATGAAATACCCTTTTTTAAAATGATGATGCATGAATTTTGGAAATCATAAAATGATCTTGGTGCCAAAGGTCTGAAACATCGTATCCTAACGTGCTGGATGTGATGTTTCATCCTTTCGGAGCAAGAGAGTTCCGACATCCAATTCGAATTACCCAAACATTTTCCAAATGATCCACATTTTAAAATCTTTCCCAATTTTCGACATTAAGGACATTAATCAATCAATACGGTACCAATTTTGGGCGTTGCGAGGGTGCTAATCCTTCCTCGTGCGTAACCGACTCCCGAGCCCCTTTTTTTTTGGAAATTCGTAGACCAAAGTATTTTCTAAAGTGACCCAATCGCACTTCAAAAAAAATTGGTGACGACTCTGTTTTCAATGTTTTTAAAGTCGGCCCGTTTTTCCAAACAAAAAATGGTTTCGACAGCTTGGCGACTCCACTGGGGACCAATAAGAGAGTCAAGCCGTGGAATTGATTGATTAATGTCCTTTTATTGAAAATTAAAATCTGATTTTGACTTTTTTCCCCATTGCATATGTTTGTTACGATTCGAGTGTCTAGGGTACTTTTTGTATCATATTGCATGACCATAGTGGTCACACCTTTAAGTGAGAGTGAGAAGCTACTCCTTCGTGAGGTTGTCACCTTCGTGAGGTTTTCACCTCCGTGCAGGATAGTGAATCGCTTTCGGGATACGTCCGTACCTATGTCTTCGTGAGGTTTTCACCTCCGTGCAGCCATAGGGAAATGTATTCCCCTGAACTGAACTCGGTCCATATGAGCCTATAATGGGTGAGGATCGAGGAATCTGCTGGTTCAGGTACCCTTGCCTTAGAGCCAAACCACATATAGAGAGCCCTAGAAACTTACCCTAGGTAGTGCTATGCCAAACCCTAGCAATCACCCAGATAGGTATTGTGTTTTTTTTTTCGCATGCCTTATTTTTGTTACATGATACTAACTTGTTGCATTTTTTTTTTGTAATTGCATGCCATTTCATTTTAAAGAGGTGTCGACTTACGTTCAGTTTCTAATTTAGGAAGACTTATTATGGAGAATGGATTCCTTGATAAAGTAGAGGATAATGCAGCCATCCGAGTATGGTCAGAGCGAACTCAATTAAGAAAAGGGGACAGCCTAGCCGAGGGATATATATCTGAGTTATGTGATTACACCCGCATCAGTGTGACGCAAAATGATCTGTGGGAGTTAAAAGAAATATGAGACCAGTGGGATGAAGAGACTAAGCAGTTATTTTATGGGAATTACGGGGATTTGCCTCACTTACTTGACATCAAGATAGACGAGCATTTATTCAGGGCCCTCACTCAGTATTGGAATCCTGCCTACAGCTGTTTTACCTTTGGGAAGGTAGATTTGGTACCCACTATAGAAGAATATACGGCTTTACTTCGTCGCCCGAAGGTCCAAGTCGACAAGGTCTATATTAAAGCCGCTTGTGGCCCAACCTTTTTAAAGAAGATGATGAACATTACAGGGATGAGTGAACAGTGGGTTGCAGCGAGGATCAAGCAAAAATGTGAGTGTAAATGCATCTCATGGAGGTTTTTGAAGGATTTGATTCTAGTACATCCTGATACGAAGAAGAGAGTTGACGTTTTTGCTTTGAGCGTCTATGGTTTAATGGTTTTCCCTAAGGCATTGGGATATATAGATGAGTCAGTCTCGGATCTCTTTGATAGACTTGATAGAGGGGTCACGCCTATTTCTACAATTTTGGCCGAGACATTTAGATCTTTGAATGCATGCAGGAGAGCCGGTGAGGGCAGATTTATAGGGTGTGCACAGTTATTGTTAGCTTGGTTCCATAGCCATTTCTAGAAGGTGGATAAAGTCTCTTATCGAGTTTTTTCCAAGAATTACTCACTGTTAAAGGAGTTAGCAGCCATGCCCAAAAGGGACAACGTATCAGAAGAAAATTAGATCGCACTTCTTCGGAATCTCAAGGAAGAGGACGTTGAGTGGAGAGCACCTTGGTTGGTTCCTGATGAAATTCTCTACCGGTGTGAGAGTTATGATTGGGTCCCTCTGCCAGGAATTTGGGAGTCGTGGGGTATGCCCCTTTGCTTGTGCTAAGGCAGTACAGATCAAGACAGTTCATACCGGCAACGTTTGGACTAGCTCAGTTTAAATTTTCGTATAGAGGGGATCATTATAAGAAGAAGGTTCGAGAGATTTCTGATACTTAGAAGCAGACTCGCCGAATGAAGAGAGTTGCTGTGGGCCCGATGATAACATTCGAGTATAATGCTTGTCGAAGTAGGAGAATCAATGATAATATCCCCAGACCGATACAAGATGGTGCTCGACCGATAGAGGAATACCTACAAGTAGTCTATTCCGAGTTGGAAATCATGAAACAAGACTTTGAGAGTAAAAATTTAGAGTTAGGGAAAAAGATAGAGCAACTAGAAGAAGAAAAAGTGCACTTGAGGTTAGATATCGACATCCAGAAATCAGAGGCTGAGAAACTGGGGAAAGGGAAAAGGAAAGTCGAAGAAGATTTGGACAGTTTGAAGACTGACTACAAGAAATTACATGCATCAATGAGGACTGCTGGGTTGGGAAAAACCTCAGAACGATGGCGTCAAGAAGTTCAAGAAGAGAAGGCCAAGGTTGATCAGTGGAAGAAGAGGTTCCATGAGGCTCAAGCATAAAAAGATACTCTGAGAAGGAATGTGGGTGAGAGCCAAAGTGAGAATGAGAAGTTAAGAGCCCGAGTAGCAGCACTAGAGAAGGCATTGTGTCAAAGTCGCAGCTCTGCGGTGAAGCTTGAATCAAGCTTAAACCAGATTGAAGAGTTGAAAGGGAAGATGGTAGAGCTCGAAACAGCGCTGCAAAATAGTAAGCTCCGGATCCAACTATTGGAGGCAGATAACCAGCAGTGGAAAGAACAGCTTCAAAGGTCTCAACACCAAGTCAGAGAAAGAGACTACGTTATGGGTGAAGCCGTGGTTCAGATATGAGAGGTGACCGACCATCTACAAATTTTAGCGGTTCAGGCTGATGTGTTAAGTGTAGTATATGAGCTAGAGTCAGATCAGGGTCGAGAGTTTGCTAGCCTTCTTGAGAAAGTTAAGGCTTTGGGCATAAGGGCTAGGTCGTATATGTGACTCTGTTTTATGTAAAGGATTTTGTTTTTTAAATAAGTATTCTAAAAGAAATTGAACCAGAATTGACTCCTCTTATTTTTGCATTCATATCATGCATTTGCATTACATTACATCATATGCATTAAGTATCATAAAAGAACCCTATTAACTAAAGATCATATTATATTTATCCTGGAACATCGTTACTACACACGGAGGAAAACAAAAGTCATGGATCAAAGGTTAGAAAGGTTAGAGCAGATGCAGAAAGAGATGCAGGATCAATTACAGACTCAGATACAAGAGCAGTTGGCCAAGATCCAACAGGATATGAGGGATCAAATGCTGGAATCCCAGAGAAGCATAATGAGCCAGTTGACACAATTGTTGACTGGAGGGCAAGATAAAGGAAAGGGCCCCATGGTCGATGCCGGTGATGAAAATGAAAATTCTGCTTGTCCTCCAAGCTTGGCCCCGGTAAATTTCCAAGTACAACCACCAAGAGTAATCACAATATCGGACCTCGATATCAAACCGGTACCTCAAAGATGGCAAACTTCCCGACGGGTTCGAGCTCCAACCCTGGAGACAATCTGGCAAAGTCGATGGTCCCTGATTTCGATGATGCAGCAGAAGAGGAAAAAATAAGGGCAGAACTCCCAAAGGAGTTCGAGGATCGATGCAAATGGTTAGAGGAGAAGTTCAAAGCATTGGAAAGTGCTGATTACCAATGCGAGGTGGATTCTAAGAAGTTGAGGCTAGTCCCAGATCTGGTACTTCCTCCGAAGTTCAAGATGCCAGAATTTGAAAAGTACAACGGGACCAGCTGCCCTAAGGCCCATATTACAATGTTCTGTCGGAGAATGACGGGATATGTCAACAACGACCAGTTGTTGATCCACTGTTTCCAGGATAGTTTGATTGGGGCTACAGCAAAATGGTACAATCAGCTGAGTTGTACTCAAATCAAATCGTGGAAAGATTTGGCACAGGCCTTCATGAAGCATTACGGCCATGTGACTGATATAGCGCCTGACAGGATCACGTTGCAAAACATGGAGAAAAAGTCAGGCGAAAGCTTTAGAAAATATGCTCAGAGGTGGAGGGAGGTCGCTACGCAAGTCCAGCCACCGCTACTAGAAAAAGAAATGACCATGCTCTTCATAAATATTCTGAAAGCACCTTTCATCAATCATATGTTGGGGAGTGCGACTAAAAGTTTCGCGAACATAGTGATGTCCGGCAAAATGATAGAGAACGTGATAAGGTGTGGGAAAATAGAAGCTGGAGAAAGCATAAAAAGATCGGCTCCAAAGAAAAGGGAGAGTGAAGTGGGTAATATAAGCTCGAGTTATCCCAAACCCATTACTGTTAGTCAACCGAGAGCGGTAACTGCGGGCCAGTAGGCCCCACCAAGACAAGAGCCCAACACGAGGTAGAAGACCGAGAAGTTTCAGTTTACTCCCATACCTGTGACGTATAGGGAGCTGTATAAAACTCTGTTCGATGCGTACGTCGTATCCCCGTTCTACTTGAAGCCGCTGCAACCTCCATATCCTAAGTGATATGACACAAACGCTCAGTGTGAATACCATGCGGGTGTAGTAGGTCACTTGATAGAAAATTATACTTCATTCAAAAGGCTAGTCGAGAGGCTTATCAAGGCGGGTGTGGTAAGGTTCAACGACACACCTGGTGAGGGAAATCCGTTACCTAACCATACGGATAATGGGGTAAACGCGATAGCCGAGTATATGGGGAGGAGAATCAAGCAGACGATTGCTAAAATAAGAACCCCATTAAGAGAGGTTTAGAGATAAATACAGAAAAAGGGGGTTAGTTCTGCAGGAGATGGCGAACAGATCTCGAGATACAAGGAGCTACTGTGAGTTCCATGACAAGGAAGGCCACGAGATCCAACAGTGCAACGAATTTAGGACCCTAGTACAAGGGTTAATGGATAATAAAGAGCTGGAGTTCTTTGATTCTTCCGAAGGGAAGGATGTATGCACCACAGAAGGTGGGTTTGCAGAGAGGGTCCCTCGGGTCAATCACCCAGTAGTGATTATCACACGACCGAGGGCCAATGAAACATGAGCTAGAACGACATCGAAAATTGTAATTCAAAAACCCGTGACCTTTCCTTATAAGGATAGCAAGAGGGTGCCTTGGAGTTATAATTGCACCGTGACAGTTTCGGGAAAAGAAAATTTGGTCAGCATGCCAAACACGAAAATTGAACCAGAAAAGGAGAAGTACCTGATGATTGGACAAGGGGAAGGAAAGTCAGAACCACTGGTTAATGAACTAGTAACAGAAAATGAAGCCAAAGAGTTTTTGAAGTTCCTAAAGCACAGCGAGTACAGTGTTGTGGAACAACTACACAAGCAGCCAACACGCATATCGGTACTGGCTTTACTTTTAAACTCGGAGGCACACCGTAACGCATTGACAAAAGTGTTTAACAAAACCTATGTCACTGATGACATTTCGGTAAATAAGTTGGACCGCCTTGTGGGTAACATAAGCGCAGACAACTTCATCTCTTTCAGTGATGATGAAATTCCACCATGAGGCATGAGATCCACCAAGGCTTTGCATATCACTACCCGATGTAAAGGGTATACACTACCGGGGGTATTAATTGATAACGAATCGACACTGAACGTCTTGCCCCTATCTACGCTGAATAGGTTACCTGTAGACAGCTCTCATATGAAATCATGCCAAAATATAGTGAGAGCATTCGACGGCACCGAGAGGAAAGTAATGGGAAGGATTGAGATACCTCTCCTTATCAGGCCAAATACATATGAGGTAGACTTCCTCGTAATGGACATCAAGCCCTGTTACAATTATTTATTGGGGAGGCCCTGGATCCACTCAGCGGGAGTCGTACCGTCATTATTGCACCAAAGGTTAAAGTTGGTGACAGAGGGCCGGTTGATAACCATAAATGTGGAGTAGGATATCATCACGTCTGTTACTAGTAATGCACCGTACATAGAGAATGATACGGAGGCTATAGAGTGCTTCTTCAGGTCGTTGGAGTTTGTAAATGCAACTTTCATCAGTAAAGGAAGCAAGATCCTGGTGCCCAAAATCTCTGAAGCAACAAGGATGGGCCTCCAGCTGACAGTAGGAAGAGGAGCATTACCTGGGAAGGGACTCGAAAAATATCTCCAAGGGTCGGTCAGAGTGCCAGGATTGGTTGACAAACATAACCGCTTTGGTTTGGGGCATAGACCAGATGCCCAGCAGAGAAAGGAGGAGCTGGAGAGGAAACGTGAAAGACGAAGGGCACGATTGAACGGTGCTGAGATCGAGTGGGGTTCAATGACTTTTCCCTATATTTCTAATACATTCGTGTCGGGAGGAACTATCCATTTAGGGCTAGAAAATATGAGTAAGGAAACGGCTGAGGAGATGATGAGAGCTTTGAGCATCAACACCGTGTTAAATGAGGATTCGAAGGAAGAGAACTTGGCGGGTATTCGCCCCTACGAGCCTGGGAGTGTTCTGAACAACTGGACTGCAGAAGAAATTTCTGTAGTTTTTAGGACTAAAACAGAGTAATGTTCAAAACACACTTGTTGTTTCAAGCCTAGAAACAATGGGAATCTTTTGTGAAATAGGCTCATGTTCAAGCATTGTTATTTTTAATAAAAAAATACATTTTTCCTTTCATACCGTGCAATCATTCTTTTATTCCTTTTCCGTTCCATTCATAATCATAACATGAATAAGTTAAATTCATTTCATTGAATATTCTTTCATACCTATCATAGGTCCCTAAATATCAACGTCATGAGCGACACTGCTATGGACTCAGAATTCCCTTATGAGCGAGACATGTGCCTAGAGGGATCCCGGGATTTTGCAGATGATGAAGATTGTAGTTTATCCCCAAATTTGTTAAGGATGGTAGAACGGGAAGAGAAGCTGATTCTACCTCACAGGGAGACAATTGAGAATGTACTTCTAGAGGATGGAAAAGAGGTGAAAATCGAAACCTGCATAACCGAGGAAACAAGGCAGGACCTCATTAAACTTCTGCTTGAGTTCAAGGATGTCTTCGCATGGTCATATCAGGACATGCCGGGGTTGAGTGCTTACATTGTGGTACACCGTATCCCCATAAAGGAAGAATGCAAGCTGGTCCAACAGAAGCTTCGATGGATGAGACCTGATGTCGCGGTAAAGATAAGGGAAGAGGTCAAGAAGCAATTTGATGCTGGGTTTTTACGAGTGGTGAATTATTCAGAATGGGTAGCCAACGTTGTCTCTGTTCCTAAGAAAGATGGAAAAGTACGAATGTGCATCGACTACAGAGACTTAAACAAGGCCAGCCCAAAAGACAATTTCCCACTGCCTCACATCGACACCTTGGTGGATAACACTGTGGGGTATTCATTTTTCTCCTTCATGGACAGCTTCTCTGGATACAATCAAATAAAGATGCATCCTGAAGACATGGTAAAGACCACCTTCATAACCTTATAGGGAACTTTTTGTTACCAAGTGATGCTATTTGGGTTAAAGAATGCAGGAGCAACATACCAAAGGGCTATGGTAACCCTGTTTCACGACATGATGCACAAGGAGATCGAAGTCTACGTCGACGACATGATCGCAAAATCTCAAACAGAAAGGGAGCATGTGCAAGTTTTGAGGAAACTGTTCTTGAGGTTGAGGAAATTCCAGCTGAAGCTCAATCCAGCCAAGTGTACTTTCGGGGCTCGATTAGGGAAACTACTTGGTTTCGTGGTCAGTGAAAAAGGAATTGAGGCAGACCCAGATAAAGTCAAGGCCGTACAAAAATTACCTCCGACGCGCACTCAAAAGGAAGTCCGAGGCTTTCTGGGAAGACTGAATTACATTGCTCGGTTTATTTTGCAATTGACTGAGAAGTGTGATCCAATATTCCGGCTCCTTAAGAAACACAATCCAGGCATTTGGGACGATGAATGCCAAAAGGCATTTGACAAGATCAAGCAGTACTTATCTAATACCCCAGTGCTAATCCCACCCAGTCCTGATAGACCATTGATTCTGTACTTGACGATATTTGATAATTCAATGGGATGTGTGCTCGGCCAACATGATGAGACAGGAAAGAAAGAAAAGACGATATATTATCTCAGTAAGAAATTCACTGAGTGTGAAATGAGATACTCGCCAATTGAGAGATTATGTTGTGCTTTAGTCTGGACAACTCGGAGATTGATGTAGTACATGTTGTACCATACGACTTGGTTAATCTCGAAGATAGATCCTCTTAAGTACATAATGGAATCAACCGCCTTAAATGGAAGAATGGCCCGATGGCAAATTTTGCTTTCTAAATTCGACATAGTCTATGTAAACCAGAAGGTTGTGAAGGGGAGTGCAATAGCTGATTTCCTAGCCAGTAGAGCGCTAGACGACTACGAACCCATGAATTTTGATTTTCCCAATGAAGATCTGATGTTTGTAGCAACAACTGAAGAAGATACCCTAGAGGATCGCCCTTGGAAGTTGAACTTCGACGGAGCATCAAATGCCGTTGGTAATGGAGTTGGGGCAGTTCTGATATCCCCGAGCGGAGACCATTATCCATTCACTTGCAAGTTGGATTTTGACTGCACGAACAATATGGCAGAATACGAAGCATGTATCATGGGAATCCGAGCTGCTATAGACCGCAAAGTTAGGTTACTAGAAGTATATGGACATTCCGCGTTGGTGATCTATCAGCTCAAAGGGGAATGGGAAACGAGAGATCCCAAATTGATCAGTTACTGAAAGTTGGTCGTGGAGCTAATCGAGGAGTTTGATGATATCACATTCTTTTACCTCTCGCGTGACGAAAACCAGATGGCTGATACCTAAGCCACATTAGCTTCTATGATCAGAGTAAGTGATCAGGAGGGTATGAAGCCCATCCAAATGAGTATCTGCGAGACTCCGACTCACTGCTGCAATATCGACGAAGAGGATGAGAGAGATGATTATCCTTGGTATCATGATATTCTGTGATATGTGAAGAGCCGTGAATATCCCGACCAAGCAAATAAAAATGATAAGAGAACATTAAGAAGACTTGCTAGTGACTATGTCCTAGACGGAGAAATCCTGTATAAAAAGAGAAGGGATCAGGTGTTGCTAAGATGCGTCGATGCTGTAGAGGCTAAGAAAATCCTGGAAGAAGTCCATGAGGGTGTCTGTGGAACGCATGCCAATGAGTTTACAATGGCCAGACAAATCATGAGATTTGGGTATTACTGGTCCACGATGGAAGGGGATTGCATCCGCTATGGCAAGAAGTGCCACAAGTGCCAGATTCATGGGGACAAAATCCATGTTCCTCTTTCACCTCTTCATGTTATGACTTCTCCGTGGCCTTTCTCAATGTGGGACAGGGACGTTATTGGGCCGATCTCACCAAAAGCTTCTAATGGACATCGATTCATTTTCATGGTCATTGATTACTTCACAAAATGGGTAGAGGCAGCTTCATATGCCAATGTCACGAAGACGGCCGTTAGTAAGTTTTTGAAGAAGGAAATCATATGTCGCTACGATATGCCAGAAAAGATAGTGTCTGACAACGCGTTAAACTTGAACAACAGCACGATAGCGGAAGTCTGCAGTCAGTTCAACATTAGGCACCATAACTCATCGCTATATCACCCAAAAATGAATGGCGCCGTGGAGGCAGCTAATAAAAATATCAAAAAGATTATGGGGAAAATGGCTGAAACCTACAAGGATTGGCATGAAAAGCTACCGCTTGCCCTTTATGCTTACCGAACATCTGTTAGAACCTCTACCGGGGAAACACCTTTCTCATTGGTTTATGGGATGGAGGCAGTCTTGCCTATCGAAGTTGAAATTCCTTCTCTCCGGGTTTTGTCAGAACTGAAGTTGGATGAAGCGGAATGGGTTCAATCTCGATATGATCAACTGAATCTTATTGAGGAAAAATAGCTAAGAGCTATCCGCCATGGTCAAATGTACCAGAAGCGGATGATGTGGGCTTACAACAAGAAGGTTCGCCCCAGAGTATTCCATGAGGGAGACTTGGTAATGAAACAGATCCTCCCTATGCAGAAAGCTTCAGGGGAAAGTGGATGCCTAATTGGGAATGACCTTATGTCGTAAAGAAGGCCTTCTTTGGGGGAGCGTTGATACTCGCCAAAATAGACGGCAAAAGTCTGCCAAATCCAATTAATGCAGACTTCATCAAGAAGTATTTCGCGTAAAAAGGAAATGGGCCAAGGTGAAAACTCGCAAAGGGCGTCTTGAGTTCAAAAAAAAAAAAACGGAGAGGCCAAGGTGAAAACCCGCAAAGGGCACTTTGAGACCAAATGAGCTTTGAATTGAAAACCCGTAAAGGGCGATTCAAAGGTTTGGGGAAAATAGGGCATGCGCTAGCCATCCTATACCTGAATTAACAATGAGGAGATATGCTACATCTTCGAGGCATTGACAAAGTACTGCAGGTCTCCTAAACACATGTTTGAACTCAGAGTGGTCTTCAAGAAGTTCGTACAGGAAAGCTTAGGCTGTGATATCTGGGGCATCAATTCCACTCTTACTCATTTTGTACCTTAGCAAAATTTGTTTCCTTTGCTCAATTCATTCTTCACGGGTTTTCTCCCGAATAAATTTCAGTTTTATTCATCTCTATGATCTTTTTCCAAGTATTTCATATTGGAATAATGATTACTGAACTAATAATGCTTTCACAAAAAAAGTTTTGTGTATTACTCTAAAAGTCTCTAAATAATACAAGAATCGAAAATAGGACAATTATTTAGAACTCACCAGGCTTAAAGGGCTCGGAACCCTTGAAGTAAGAGTCTAAGCAGTGACGATATCTTCAGATTCTCTGTTAGAAGTTCAACTGAACAGGAAGACATACGTCAGGGTTATCACTAAGCGAGTAGTGATAACCCAAAAAATTAAAATTGGATCATGCTCATGACATTTGGCATTCATCCATTCATTCGCAATACATTGGTTAGGAGCATTTTTTCATGAAATCCCAATCATATTGACATAAGCATATATCCCATGAAATCAATTCTACAAGTAGGTTCCCCAGAGGACAATGTAACAAAGTTGATGGGAGTTACAGAAGACAGTAAGCCTTAGCCTCCTAAGAAGTAGGGTAACATGCCAAAAATTACAGATCTTAATTCCCTAAGTAGTAGGGTAACAGATCGAAGACGATGAGCCTTAACCCCCTAAGCAGTAGGGTAACAAGCCAAAAATTAAATATCTTAATTCCCTAAGCAGTAGGGTAACAGACTGAAGATGAGGAGCCTTAATCCCCTAAGCAGTAGGGTAATAGGCTGAAGACTACAGATCTTATCCCACTGAGCAGGAGTGGAACAGATCGAAGACAAAGAGCCTTAACCCCCTAAGTAGTAGGGTAACAGGCTGAAGACTGCAGATCTTATCTTCACTGAGCAGGAGTGGAGCAGATCGAAACAGCAAGTCTTATCTCCATGTATCGGCAATGGAGCAGACTGAAGATCATAGCCTTATCTCCATTGAGCAGGAGTGGAGAAGGCTAAAGATAGTAGATCTTATCTCTACTGAGCAGGAGTAGAGCAGATCGAAAATAACAGATCCTATCTCCACTGAGCAGGAGCAGAGCGGATCGAAAGCCACAAGTCTTATCTCCATATATCGGCAATTGAGCAGACTGAAGTTCATAGCCTTATCTCCATTGAGCAGGAGTGGAGCAGGCTAAAGATAGTAAATCTTATCTCTACTGAGCAGGAGTAGAGCAGATCGAAAATAATAGATCCTATCTCCACTGAGCAGGAGCAGAGCGGATCGAAAGCCACAAGTCTTATCTCCATGTATCGGAAATGGAGTAGACTGAAGATTATAGCCTTATCTCCACTGAGCAGGAGTGGAGCAGGCTGAAAGAAAGCATATCTTATCTTCACTGAGCAGGAGTGAAGCAGATCGAAACAGCAAGTCTTATCTCCATGTATCGGCAATAGAGCAGACTGAAGTTCATAGCCTTATCTCCATTGAGCAAGAGTGGAGCAGGCTAAAGATAGTAGATCTTATCTCTACTGAGTAGGAGTAGAGCAGATCGAAAACAGCAGATCTTATCTCCACTGAGCAGGAGTGGAGCAGATCGAAGATAGAAAATCCCATCTCCACTGAGCAGGAGTGGAGCGGACCGAAAATTACAGATTTTATCTCCACTAAGCAGGAGTGGGGCAGATAAAAAATGGTGAATCTTATCTCCATGTATCGGCAATGGAGCAGATTTAATCCACTAGCCTTATCTCCACTGAGCAGGAGTGGAGCAGGCTAAAGAGATAGCAGATCTTATCTCTACTGAGCAGGAGTAGAGCAGATCGAAAACAATAGATATTATCTCCACTGAGCAGGAGTGGAGCAGACTGAAGATAATAGAGCTTATTTCCACTAAGTGGTAGTGGAGCAGGTCGGAACAAAATTCCTATACCCCTGAAGATACCGTGGATGGAATGAAGCTACCTAAATATCATTCAACTAGATGGGGCAAAATTGGTCCTTTTAAAGTCTTTGCTCTATTCTCGTTACACGACAACGAGCAAAGAGGGGCAGCTGTAGGGCCCAATTTTACCCCGGGCCCATACCAAAATTAAACCAAATCCAACATAAACAAACAGACCTAACTACCCAAGCCCAATGCGGCCCAAACCAAAAAAGAATCAGAAACCCTAAGTCAGTGCAGGAGCCCTCGCGCCGCACGCCCTTCGTTGAATCCTCGCGCCGCACGTTTCGCTAGCAGCCCACCAGGTCACTGAAATTCCTACTCCAAAAGAGTCAGAATCTGTAAAGACTGACAAAGTAAATCCTAACTTAGTGAATTTAGATACTTTAACATATTCTTTGGATGCAGATTTACCTACTCAGAAGAGTTATCCGGTTCAACCGAAAGTTCTATCACCTCCATAGCCACAAAGATTGCAGCAACACAAGCAAAAACAAAAGGTGCATTTCAAGAAGTTTTTGGATGTTCTAAAGCAGTTACACATCAATATTCCATTGGTAGAGGCTTTAGAACAAATGCCAAATTATGTGAAGTTTATGAAGGATATACTGTCCAAGAAGAAACGACTGAGTGAGTTTGAGACTATTGCCTTGACAAAGGAGTGCAATGCGTTCTTGCAGAACAAATTGCCACTGAAATTGAAGGACCCAGGAAGCTTTACTATACTCTGTAACATTGGTGAATCTTACTGCGATAAAGCTTTGTGTGATTTAGGAGCTAGTATCAACTTGATGCCTAAGTCTATTTTCACCACTTCGGCGTCATGCTCCATCACGTCTCTAGGGTGCCTACAAAATAGGAGATAACAGTAGAGGAGGGGGGTTTTGTTTTATTCTATTTTTAGGGGGGTTTTTTAGGATATAAAAAGGGATACCAAACGATTGTAGGGAGGTTTTTTTTTTTGGAGGAGATTTGATACAAGCACACAAGCAAATAGTCTTTTGCAAGAGATCAATACAACAGAATCAGAAAGGTTTATTTTGTATTTTTTTTCCTCTTCCTTCTGCATTTTCGAAACTGTTTCCCGTTATATTTTTTGTTTTCTTTTTTTTTTCCATAATATTTTAATACATATACATAGATTTAAAAAAAAAACTAGCCTTTTGAAACCAAGGCCACCACTGCGCGTCGCCGCGGAGCCTCGCCGGAGGCGCTAAAATTGCCTGGGGGAAGAGGGGGATAGCTCCTTTCTAATTTGTGTTTAAAATGAAGGAAATGAAGTGTTTTAAGAAATTTTTCAGCTTTTATACCCCCTACAACACGACGTCGTTTTGCTTGAGGGGGTCAGGGGCCAAAACGGCGTCGTTTTGGGCCCCTGACCCGTGACCCAACCCGCACGGGCAAGGATCCGCGCGATTTTGTTAGGGAGGGGCTAATTACGCGTTTAGCCCCTCCGCTTTTTTCTCCTTTTGCAATCAAGTTTTTTTTCTTTTCGATTATGCCCGAAACTTTTTTTCCCCGTTTCAATTTAGCCCACTGTCAAACGCACCGTTCCAGGGGAGAGGTTAATTGCTGTTTTGGACCCTCCAAGTTGCGCGCGCATTGCAATTTCGCCCTATTCCGATTTTGTATTTTAAATTTGGCCCAAATCTTCCGATTTTGATTCAATTTAGTCCTTTTTCGACTATTTTGCTATTTTACCGTTAAAATTAATTATTTTTAAGTTTTTTTATTACCACCTTTTTTATATATATATTATTACTATAATTATATTTCTTCTTGCATTCACCATTATTATATATTATTATATCTATTATTTTTATTATTATCGATATATTATATTTCTTTGCTAGTATTTACTAATACTTTTCTTTTATTATTACTTTAATTATTATAGTTACTATTAATATCACTTTTATTTTCACCATTATTTTTTAAATATTATTATTATTGTTTTTTTTTGTTTACTAGTACTATTATTATTATAAGTATATACTTTCTATCGTACGTGCTATGATTTTATATATTATTTTGCTTATTTCTTTTTGTATACTATTATATTTATATTTCTATTAATAATATTTTTTTACTACTATTTTTTACTATTATTCAAATTTTATTGTTATTTTCTTATTGGTATATGTTTTTTGCTTATTGTTGTTACTATCCTATTATCATATTCATATTGTAGTGTTATATTTATTTGTTTTTGCTATTTTTTTTGTTACACTCATTAGAACTATTATCATCTTTTTATTTGTCATTTGCCTTGGCATTAATACCATCGTTTATCTTGTTTTTTTTCTCCTTTTACCACGTTTTTTTTAAAACTCATAAAAAGGTTTTAAACGAGGCAATGTTTCATGTTTGAAAATTTGAGGAATCGTGCCCTAACGTGCTGGGTTTCGATTTTTCGTTTGACCGAATCATTAAATATCCTTACTATGCCGTTTTTAAAAACAAGGCAATATTTTGTGCTTGGAGGTTTTGAGAAATTATGCCCTAACGTGCTGGGTTTCAATTTTTCACTCGTCCAAAGAACTGAATATCCTTTTGAAATCTTGATCGTGTTTTCTCAACTGTAAAAATAAGGCAACATTTCACGTTTGGAAATTTGAGGGATCGTGCCCTAACGTGCTGGGTTTCGGTTCGTTCGTTTGGCCAAATAATGAAATACCCTTTTTTAAAATGATGATGCATGAATTTTGGAAATCATAAAATGATCTTGGTGCCAAAGGTCTGAAACATCGTATCCTAACGTGCTGGATGTGATGTTTCATCCTTTCGGAGCAAGAGAGTTCCGACATCCAATTCGAATTACCCAAACATTTTCCAAATGATCCACATTTTAAAATCTTTCCCAATTTTCGACATTAAGGACATTAATCAATCAATACGGTACCAATTTTGGGCATTGCGAGGGTGCTAATCCTTCCTCGTGCGTAACCGACTCCCGAGCCCGTTTTCTTAAAATTCGTAGACCAAAGTATTTTCTAAAGTGACCCAATCGCACTTCAAAAAAAGATTGGTGGCGACTCCGTTTTCCATGTTTTTAAAGTCGGCCCGTTTTTCCAAACAAAAAATGGTTTCGAAAATGACAATTGAGTAAAATGTGTTTTTAGGTAATCTTACATCCCGTTAACCAAACACTTGAATATAACATTCCAACCAAATGAACCAAATAAGATAGTCTCACATTCTACCCTTAATCCTATTACAGAACATAATCTGATATTCAACGAATCAAACGCCCCCTATGTAATAAAGAAATAAAGAGCAAGAGACCCACTCATGGACACTTGGATGTAACACAACATTAAATTCGACAATATCAAATACGGTACGGAAAAATATTAATGGGTTAATATACTATTTAGTACCTATATTTCACTTCAATGTTCAATTTGGTACTTGAGTTTTTTTTCAATTTGGTACCCGAGTTTGGCTTCAATGTTCAGTTTGGTACTTGAGTTTTTCTTTATCCCATACAAGTACCTAAGTTTGACTTAATGTTCAATTTGACACCTGAGTTTTTCTTTTATTCCAATTAAGTATACCAATGTTGTTTTTTACTAGAGTACACAAATCAAATATTTATTTGACCACACGATGTTTAGTTTGAGGACCCAAATTGAAAATATAATTTACTTTATTAAAAATGTTTATTTTAAATAAGTTATATTATGATGATTTTTTTTTATATTTTTATATTTTATTATTACAATATATAATAAATCTTAAACTTTTAATTTTACCATATAAAAAACTGTGATGTACATGAACTTATGACAGCCATTTTGTTTAGTCAGAAAGCACCTTACCTTAAACAATGCTATGTGATTCCAGCTAGGTTTAATTCATATAATTTTATATTCTTATTAAACTAATCGTGATTAAAATAGAAGTCAAGGCCGACTTTTCAATTTAAAAATGTTTCTTAATCTTATCTCAAAGAAATTGGTACATTTGTTGGTACCCAAAACAAAATAAAGCACACTAATTAATACTAATAAACCTTAAAAGTTTCAACTAACTAACATGTGCTATCAAAGATTTTAATGTTTGTATTGAGAAAATATTTTTATTCTTAAAATACCCATTTTAAGTTTATTAATTAAAAATATTTATGGGTCGAATTAGATCGGATTTAGTTCAGCTTTATGTATAATATTAATATTATACTTAATTATTTAAGCTTTACTTGATTTAAAATATGAGTCTGTTAGGATAATTTTCATCATAAGCCCAAAGCTGAAGTAGATTGGCTTGCTTTCCCATGGGGTTACATGTACAGGTCAAGCTCGCATAAAACTCTATAAACACGTGTTTAATTTAGAGTAAGGTACGTATTTATATACATGAAGTCTACTTAGCTAGTATATCATGTCAATGAACAGTGTCCATATCATATAAATATACAAATATCATTACCTGAGAGATATAAAAAAAAGAACACTCAACAATTCTAAAAATATCATATTAATCTGATGAATAAGTCCCAACTCAAAAAATTCTATTACAAACGCATCTTCTTTCTTAATTAAACAATTCTCAAACTTGTTCCTATCCATCAAATATCTTTTAGCGAGTAATTTGAGAGTAACATTTTGAAAATGTACCAATATCGATACATGGAAGACAATGACATACCAACCTTCCAATATCGATACATGGAAGACAATGACATACCAACCTTTTGGGGATAAGTCATGTTGAGGGTTGATTGGCGAGTTACCACCTCTTTTGAATGGTTAATATAATGCTGCCACTATACATTACTTTTGGGTTTTGTTTTAGATAGTGAGTTGCAATTCAATCTCACTTACGCATACCATAACCTTTTCTTTGAGTAAATTACATCTGAGTTGATTAAATTATCACTCAATTTTAAAAAATTACAAAATGATTACTGAATTATTCAGAAATTTTTATTTAAGTCACTGAACTATTCAAAAAATTTTATTTAAGTCACTCACTATTAAGTTTTTATTTAAAAAAAGTCTGACTAGCGAGCTTTAAGCGACAATTTGACGACCGATACGGTAGATTAGTACCCATCGACGAGTAGAAGAATATACCTTAGATCCAAGTCAATCTGACAATTAGTGTTGAAGATCAAAGAAGAAAGTTGTTTGGATTTTAATTCGTAGATTCGTGACATTCAAAGTTGTTTCATAAAAAAAAAAAAATTGAATTGAAAAAGAGAAGGGGAAAGAGAGCTATTGATTGGTGCAGGTGGTGTGAACAAAGAAGGCTATACATCAACGATTTTAACAGTTCAATGACTTAAATAAAAACTAGCTTATTGACCATTTTGTAATTTTTCAAAAATCAGTGGCTAAAGCGTCAATTTACTAATAATTTAGTGATCTTGAGTGCGATTTACCCTTTTTTATGTTTCCTTGAAAGCAATTTCTTTTTAAGAGTTTTTTTCTTCATGTCTGTTTTATAATCCATATCTGAGTTCATGGTTGTCTCTTTCTATAATATTATCTCCAAAGTTCGAACCTATATTCTCTTCTTAAAAATACAATGTATTTTATTACTACACCAAACACTTATTGATTTCTTTTCAGAATTTTAATTCACCTTTAAAGCTGTATATAAAATGAAAATATATTAATAAGATTCGAATTATTAGGCTTTGCAAATATATGATTGTGTTGTATTTATTTTATATTTTTATGTTGTGTCAAATTTATTCAAAATTAATTCGCATTCTAAATGATTCGAAAATGGTTGAATATAATGGGCTAGCCCAAATATTTCTTTAAGTGGGAGAACAATCACGTTTTACCAAATGGGCTTTCTAATTTTTTATGGCCTACTTTTGGGCTGGCCTAATTTCTCCTCTTCTTGATTTTATTGCTCCTACCATTTTTTTTAAAAAAAAAAATTGTTGAATTAGTCAAACCATTGATTTTGAGTTCAATCGATTCGGTTGTTAATTTAACATTAACTAATTAATTAATTAAAATTTCATAAAAATAAAAATAAAAATAAAAATAAAAATAAAAATAAATTAAAAAAATTATAAATTAATTCAACTGAATTAATCATCAAATTCTTTTGTCATGATTGATGGTTTTTACCAATTTTGAGAGGTTCGCTCAAAGGTCGATTCAATACCTTTATCTAGGTTGGTACATCGACTAATTCTCGATCTAACCAAGCGGTTTGATTCCAACAACAATGGAAATTACTGTATTCATTTGATTATGCCCACGACTTTTTTGTTTTTAAACTTGAGACTAATTTATTCCTAGTTGTGATGGGCTGGATTGGAAACTTGATCATGATGAGTGATCCAACTATTTGTTAAATAAAGAGAGCTAAAGCATATCGAAGCTTGTATTTTGAGATGTTCTTCAATGCTTAAATTAGTATTTCAACAAAGTAAAATTTAAATTGAAAGAGATAATAGAGTAACAAGTTTGAATGAGAGGTGATACCTAAAATAGAGATGAGACTTAGTATTTATAAGTAATTGTCATACTGCTCTTTTGCTGCCTAAATTTAACAATTAACTAATGATTGACAGAAATGAAAATGTATGAGTTATCCTTTTTGTTAGGGTTGTCGTCGGCTCATTTTGCATGCTTATTTGTTCAGCTATGTAAAACATTCATTTGTAAGATGAATTTGTTTGTGTCACATCACTACACCAAAATAGACTTTTAGCGGCGTCTTTAGTGGCGTTTTAATGACGCAGCAAATATTATACATTAAACGCCGCAAAAAGTTGAGCAATAGCGGCGTTTGGGACAAAAACGCCGCTAAAAAAGAGCAATAGCGGCGTTTTATTACCAAACGCCGCTATAGATCAGAGCATTAGCGGCGCTTCAGAAGAAACGCCGCTATAGATCTGAGCAATAGCGGCGCTTTCCCAAAAACGCCGCTAAATATCAGGATTTTACCGGCGCTTTTCACAAAACGCCACAAAAATCTATTAAAACAATAAAAATTGAAAAAAAAACTCAGCATTCGTGGCGCTTTTTACAAAAACGCCACTAAAGGTATAGAAATAGCGGCGTTTCTTTAAAAAAACGCCGCAAAGTACTATTTTATTTCTAAACAAAACGGCGCCGTTTTGGTATCAATATAAGAATAAAATAGTGGCGTTTTTGACACAAACGCCGCTAAAGGTATATATAGAGGCGTTTTTAACAAAAAAGGCCGCAAATAGCTACTTTATTATTTTGGTATCAATATAAAAATTGAAAAAAAAAACTCAGTATTAGTGTTTATAATTTAGTGGTTTAATGGTTTAGTGTTTGGGGTTTAGAGTGTATAGTGTTTAAGGTGTAGTGTTTATAGTTTAGGATGTAGTGTGTGGTGTATGTATAGGGTTTAGGGTGTAGTGTTTACAGTTTAGTGGTTTAGTGGGTTTAGGCCGGTTTAAAGTGTAGGGTTTAAGGTTTATTGTTTATGGTTTACTGTTAGGGTTTAGAGGTTACGGTTCAAGGTTTAATGTTTATGGGATTTAGGGCTTAGGGTGTTATTATGGTTTAGGGTTTAGGGTTTACGATTTTAGGATTTTAAAGTTTACGATTTATGGTTTAGGGTCCACGATTTAAGGTTAGTGGTTAGTGGTTAGGGATTAGGTCGGGATTAGAGGATATGAGTTTAGGGTTTATGGGTTAAGGTTTAGTGTTTAGGGGTTTAAGGGTTAAGAGGACGGAGGTTATGGTTTAAGAGTTATTGGGACAGTGGTTAGGGGTTTAGGGTATTTTGTGTGAAAAATATATGTTAACAATTTGAAATACTATTATTAAAATAAATTTAAAGTTTTTTTGGTATATGACTGATATGTTTTTAATTTATATATTAAATAATTTGAAATTTTAAATAACTTTCAAGATTTCAAATTTTATCTAATTCTTTTAAATATTATTTAAATTTTAAAAAATTACTTATCTAAATGAAAAATTAAAATACTATTATTTAAAATAATTTTAAAGTTTTTGGGTATATAAGCGATTGTTTTCTAATTTATATTGTTTTTATATTATATATTAAATAATTGTAATTTTTAAAGGCATTAGCGGCGTTTTGCTTAAAAAAATGCCGCAAAAGATATTTTTAAACAAAACGGCGCCGTTTTATTAGAATTTTAGTGGCGTTTTATGGTAAAACGCCGCAATAGGTTTCCTTTTTAGCGACGCTTTATTTAAAAACGCCGCAAATGTTAAAATATTTTGGGCAAAACGGTGTCGTTTTGCTCTCTTGTTTTGTAAGATTTCAAATTTTATCTAATTATTTTAAATATTATTTAAAATTTAAAAAAAATATTTATTTAAATGAAAAAATTAAAATACTATCATTTAAAATAATTTTAAAATTGTTTAGGTATATAATTGATTGTTTTCTAATTTATATTGTTTTTATTTCATATATTAAATAATTGTAATTCTTAAAGGCATTAGCGGCGTTTTGCTTAAAAATGCCGCAAAAGATATGTTTGAACCAAACAGCGCCGTTTTATTAGAATTTTAGTGGCGTTTTCTGGTAAAACGCCGCAATAGGTTTCCCTTTTAGCGGCGCTTTATTTAAAAACACCGCAAATGTTAAATTATTCTGTGCAAAACGGTGTCATTTTTCTCTCTTGTTTTTTACCCCGACGATACTTAACATTTTTTCCCATTTCGCTCTCCCATCTTAATTTCCCCCCTTTTCCCTGCTCCTAAATCCCTAGAATATTATCACCCCTTTCTCCCCGAAATCCCTAACGTAATAACCCATTTTTCCCCAATTTCAAATCCCTAAAGTTCACCCTTCCTACCGGCCATTGATTTCCCATCTGATATTAATGCTTTGATTTCAATCACCTAGAAACTAATTGTGAGGGTAAAGAAGCCGAAATCTGGTTCGAATCTGGTGGAAGCTATTCGAGGGTGCTGCAAAATCAGGGTGTTAAAATTTCTGTTTTGTTCCTTGCTGGTTTTGGTGTATGGAATTTGTTTTTCATTGTGTAATGCCTTCCTCTCTAACTGTATAGATCTTTTTTCCCTTTGCAGGCGAAACTCTATCAATGGATTCTGAGGCAGCAAGAAGAAGGGTTAAGGGCTACGACTATTGATATAGTTGCTTATTTGCAGGTATTTTTCATTTCTTGCTTTCCTTAGTTGCTAATTAGCTATTTGTCTCTGCCAATCGCATATGCTTTGAATTGAACTTTGCAACCAAATTGGGATAAATTTTATTATTATTAATTTAAAATTTTAGATTATTTTGAATGTTTTATTATTATTAATTTAAAATTTGAATGTTTTAGATTATTTTGAAGTATTATACTTTTCTCTACATATTTTATAGTATTTTAATATGAACAATCCAGCAAAATCTGGGATAAATTTCTTTATTTGAATGTTTTAGATTATTTTGAAGTATTATACTTTTCTCTACATTTTTTATAGTATTTAATATCAACAATCCAACAAAATCTTTTTCAAACGTCTGTATATTAGTAATTAAAGTTTGTTAAATTATTTAAAAGTGTATTCTTTTATGCATATTAATCATATAATTGTTGATACAGCAAGTAAGCCTTCCAAGAGTACCTGGTTTGGAGTCCCTATCCGTCCCTGTTCAGGTACTGTAATTTGAATTGTTTATGTGCTGGAAATTGAGATGTTTTATTGTTGTAATCTAGTCTTTGATGGAAATTGAGTCGCGACATACTGTTGATTCATTGATAATTACTGTACTGTTGGGATCGATGTTACTTAACAACATGGCATGACCTTTTAATTAAGGAATTGTTGTTCTGTTGTTTTCTCCCCTCCAATGTAAGTATGGGATTTGTTGTTCAATAATAGGATTGTCCATTTTCAATTTCTCTTGTATGTATAATTGTATTACCGATGCCATTTGATGTATTGGATGTCAGATTCAATTATCTTGTTTCTTTGTTTATGTAATTCTTGTTTTAGGGACTTATTAATTGATATATGACTAGAAGTCTGAATTGCTACTGTTTTCTTGTTCCTTTTTGTTTATTTCATGGGGTTTTGGTTTTGAGCAACAAATATAGATATAGCTTTTAAAGAATTAAATTAATTTTTTTATCAATTTGGAAATTAACATGTAATTTTATTATTATTAATTTAAAATTTTATAAATTATAAAAGAATTGAATTTTTTTTTTCTATTTTAAGTCCTCTGCCTCTGCCATTGATAAACAAGCGAAATTGCAATTCTAAGTTAAAATATGTTCTAATTTCATACATTCTTCACAATGTAGAGTTTAGTTATTGTATTCTTTTTATTATTTTAATGAATTTATTTACTCTATTTTTGGATTAAAAAAATGCAAGTCTAATTAAACTATCGAATGAGTATTATTTATTTTTATTTCCATGAATTTATTTCTATTAAATAAGTATTTTTTATTTCAAAATGCCATACTAAAGAATTTAACAAAACAAGTTTGAGAATTCTAACCATTAAACTTAAAGTTTTAAATTTAAAAAAGAAAATGAATTAAGATTTTGAAAATAAAACAAGAACATTTAAATTTTAATTTTAAAAAGAGGGTAGGAATATGAAACATTTTTAAGTGCATTCATTTTTGTTCTCTGTTTCAGCATGTTCTCGGCATGGATTTATGTGTTTATTGTAAAGGACATGAACACAATATATCCATTATTGTATGCATAATAAAAGTAATAGGTATTTAAAAAAAAGTGATATAAAATAAGAATACTAATTTGAATATATGTGTAATACATATACATATATTTGTATAAATTTTCATATTAGTGTTTAATAATGTATGTGAATAGACTTTTTGTTTTAATAAATTTCATATGTATTTGTTTTAATAAATTTTATAATGTATGCGAATAGTTTGTGCTTTTAACTAGTGACACTAGCTCAATTAGGCACATTCTATATAGTATAAATAAATACTATTTATAACAATTTTATTTTTCTTTTCCGAGTATGTATTGATGTTTTGATTCTTGCTTCATCTATGCTTGTGCCTTAAATGAATAAAACATTGAGGATATTATCAATAGAATTATAATATAATGGATGCGAATTATAATATATTTACATACGTTTCCAACTTTCCATGTGAGTTTGCATATTTGTGTTCTAATGATGTGATAAACAAATTATGGTTATTATTTGGCAGCCCTCTGAATCGCTGTTGGCAGGCCTCGACATCGCCTTTAGTAGCCCCCTGAATCGCTGTTGGCAGCCCTCTGTTGCATCTCCATCGGCAACCCTCTGTTGCTACTCCATTTTCTGCAATCCACTTATCTGTTATCTGCCATACTGTGAGTTATTTTTTAAAAAAAGTCAGTGAATTAATGTTCATTAGTCAATTATGAGGTTTTATTTAATTAACTGAACTATTCAAATGTTATGTGCTGTTGTTTTACTTATAGAAATTTTGATTTTTTTCTCATTCTTATATTGTTTTACTTTTAAATCTTAGCTGAGCTTGTACCATTTACATTGGCATTGAAGGTTTCTTGATATCAACACATTGTTTCGTTTTCAACTTATTACACAGTAAGTATCAAACACATTCAAGCTGTTGAATAATGATTTTACACCATTTTACACCTATTAATTTATCAATCGATTCGTACCAATTTCTTGTCCAAATGAGTTTTGAATGCATCAATTAGCTCTCCATATATAGTCTTCTCTTATAGGTATAGTGTAGCTTTCCATGGCTCAACAATTTTCAAACGAGTCAATAATTTTCATGCTCAAATTAACACCCAAGTACATTTACTGCTAATTTGATCTCTAAGTTGGTGTGGAATTATGACTAAGAGAGTTTTTTCCTATATGTTGCTTTTTGAAATATGTTGCTAATTTCGATTGCTGACCTCTGTTTCTTGGTGTGAGTGGAGTTGACGACTTATTGAAATTATTAAGGTACGTTTTACTTCAAAATTCGATCGGTAAGAGTTATATCATGATGAATTTGTTCAAATTCTTGTCCAAATTGCTGTTTATTATCCCGCTTGGTTGGTATATATGCTTTGTTTATTATATTCTTTGTCCAATAAAATAAAAGATTCAAAGTATATCATTTGAAACCTAACGGGTTGCCTTATATCTCATTGTAAGATATAACGGATCCTCCCAGTGTAACAATGCCACGTATGATGAATCTTAAAGATTTTCTGTCAATATTCTTTGTTTATTATGATGTTAAGCAATATATTATAAAATGTGATGTTAAGCATTTTAGATAGTTTTCTTACGGTTTCTTTTTAATATAAAAATCAAATTAATATAACAAACAAATTATGATCCATGAATATTTTGATAGTGATTAAGCTTCGATATTTTATGAAAACAACATTGGTTTATAATTTGATACCAACATCTTAAATATTCGAATATGCTAAAATTAAATTTCTTTTTACAAATCGGTTTTGTTTTAGTCAAACCCCAACATAAAATTCTTTTTAATAGAAAAATCCAATTCTTTATTAATATAAAAATCGAATACTTTTTTTAGAAAAAGTAATTTAAAAACTTCTTAAAGCGGTTTTTCGTTATGTAAATATATTTTAATATAAAAATCAAATTACTAATTTTTATATTAATAATGTTTGATTTCAAAATTTAATATTTTTAAATGTTTTTAAGAATTATAATTTTTATTAATATAATAATAATTGATCATTATTTAAATATTTTTAATATAAAAATCGAATTCTTTTTTAAAAAAAAAGTAAACGAAAAACTAAAACCAATTAATATTTTAAAAAAAAAACTACAATGTAATGCATGCCATATATGTTCACACCTCAACTGATTCTCGATTTGAAATTTTAATTTAACTTACATAATACATAATACATAACTTACATAAAATTATTTAACTTACATAATACATAACTTACATAGCTTTCATCAAATTATTTAACTTACATAATACATAACTTACATAACTTACATAATACATAACTTACATAATACTTGTATAGATAAAAAAAAAGATTCAAAGTATATATTTTGGAAACTGTGGGTTGCCTTATATCTCATTGTTAGATATAATGTATCCTCCCTAGGTGTAACAATGCCACGTATGATGAATATTAAAGAATACATAACTTACTTAATTTTAAGATCAAATTTCATAACTTACATAAGTTTAAGATCAAATTTCATAACTTACATAATTTTAAGATCAAACTTCATAACTTACATAATTTACATAACTTACATAGTACTCAGTTATATATATGATCATATCATTACTTACATAAATTATAAATTAACAATTTAGCCGTGTAATTTATTGTCAACAACTACGAAATGGATAGGACTTGGATGAAATTGTCAAGGGTAAGCAACGGCTATCGAAATGGAGTAGAAACTTTTTTGAATTTCGCATTTCAAAATGCAAGCCAAGAGAATATGATTCTTTGCCCGTGTAAGAAGTGTTGCAATATCAATTGGCATTATCGTGAAGTTGTCTACGAACATCTAGTTGTTGATGGCTTTGTTCGGGGTATAAAAAATGGATTTTCTATGGAGAGTGTACATCTAGTGGAGCATCTTCATCGATGAACATGGGTTATCCTCATAGTGCTTACAATCAGAATGTTAGAGAAGATAACATGGAAGGCATGTTGCGGGATGCTTTTAATATGCACAGTGATAGTTTAGAGTCATTTCCACCTGACTTGGGTGCAACCGATGCTTACAATTTTGGTGGAAATACTTTCACCGAAGGGGGAAGAAATGTACACGATGAGCGACCAAATGAAGAAGCGGCGAGGTTCTACACGTTACTTGATGAAATGAGCGAAGAAGCGTATGAGGATCAAAATTTTCCAAGCGTCTTTTACGTATTCGTCTTTTTCACTTAAAATGTTTGGGAGGATGGACCAGGAAACTCGTTGACAATCTTTGTTAGAGTTTCTACAAGAAATGTTCCCGTTTGTAAAAATCCTCAATCTTCCAAAGACATGAAGAAAGCGATAAAGGATTTGGGCCTTGGCTACAACAAAATTCATAGTTGCCCAAATGACTACATGTTGTATTGGGGCGGCCGGAAAAATGAGCAGATCTTTGTCATGTATGCGGTCGATCCGTTGGATGAATAGAAATACGAGAGGATGGTAACGAGGATGAAAATGATACACGATCAATGAAGCGGCCGATTAAGATTTTGCGGTATTTTCCGCTAATACCAAGGCTTCAAAGACTTTTCATGTCGTCGAAGAGTAGAGTCAATGACGTGGCACCATGATGGGCGAACCAATGATGGATTGTTAAGGCATCCTGCAGATTCTTTAGCTTGGAAATCATTTGACTCTAAATTTCCAAGCTTTGCAAGCGATCCTCGGAGTGTGAGGCTGGGGCTAGCATCGATGGATTTAACCCTTACAAAATCATGAGCACTGCGCGTGTGAAGACTTGGGCGGTGGTGCTTGTTCCTTACAATTTGCCTCCATGGGTTTGCATGAAACAATCATCCTTTATCTTGTCTATGATTATCCACGGAGAGAAAGGGCCGGGAATAATATTGACATATATTTGCAGCCACTTATTGAAGAGTTAAAATAATTATGGGCTGGTTTTGAGACATCGATGTCTTCGAGAAAGGAGAAGCGCAACTTACGTGTGGCTTTGATGTGGACTATTAATGACTTCCGGCCTATGCAAATTTATCGGTTGGAGTACCAAGGGGACGTTATGCTTGTCCTTGTTGTCTTGCCGCGCAAACATGTTCGCAATGGTTATATAATGGGAAGAAGTTCTCTTACATGGGGCATCGTCGGTGGTTACAGGAAAATCATAGATTTAGATTTGAGTGCTCGGTTTGTGATGTGATGAAGAGTTTCGAGAAGCTCCTTCGCGAGACCGAGTGGATCCGAAATATTGTTCGTGTTGAAAGATATGAATTTCATTTATGGGAAGATGAATCAACCGGCCAACACGCAAAGAAATAGAAGATCAAGGGATGAATCTGATGATGAATCTGATGAAGAGGATGATCCTAATGAGGCGGACTTGTGGAAAAAAAGTATTTTTTTTAGTTACCTTATTGGGAGCATCAGATTTTACGCCATAATCTTGAAGTCATGCACATTGAGAAAAATGTCTGCGAGAACATTATTGGGACTATTTTGAATGTCGATAGAAAATCGAAAGACAATCTTCAGAGTCGACTTGATTTAGTCCACATGGAAATTCGGAGTGAGCTTCATTCCCAAGCACTTCTGAATATGAAATATCGGTTGCCGCCTGCTATTTATTCAATGTCGAAGACAGAGAAAGAAGTGTTACGTATGGTGTTGAAGGATATAAAGGTCCGGATGCGTATGCATCAAATATATCTCGATGTGTGAGTCTTAAAGATCGAAGACTATATGGCTTAAAATCGCATGACTATCACATCTTGATGCAAGACTTACTGCCAGTTGCTATGCGGTGTTGTATGTCGAAAAAGGTGACGCCTTTTGTAATTGAACTGTCCAATATAATGAAAGGCATTTGTGGCAAAGTTTTGGATGTTCAAGAACTTGAGACACTACAAGATCGAGCCGCACTGACTTTATGCAATCTGGAGAAGATCTTCCCGCCTTCCTTCTTCACAATTATGGTGCACTTGTTAATTCATCTCCCTCGTGAAGCAATACTTGGTGGACCCGTTTTCTATCGATGGATGTATCCCATTGAAAGGTCTTACTTTATTTGCAAATTATTCCTTCATTCACCTAAATGCCTTTAGTTGCAACTTTTGATAATGTTCTATACCGTGTTTAGGTTTCTATCCAAATTGAAGTCTTACTGCCGCAATAAACGTTACCCGGAAGGATCAATTGCCGAAGGCTACTTGGCAGAGGAATGTATGACTTTCGGTTCAAGGTATTTGGAAGATGTTGAAACAAGAATGAAGCAGACCAAGTAGAAAATTTGGGCTCACAGATCATAACTTGGTTGGAACTTATTTATTTCAAAGTTTCGGAGAAGCGATCGGCAAAGTCGAAATTGCGAGAATTAGGCGATAGATCGTGGGTCCAAGCACATCGATCACGTTCTTTTTCATCACGATTCAATGGAACCATTACGAGTAAGTTCTAGAATTTGATAAATACTCATCAAATATAATTTGTTTCTATTCTAACAAAGTAACCATTTTTAACATAGTGAGTACAAACAAAATGCGAGAGCTCGTTCACGGTCCGAAGATTACATCGACGAGAAATTAATAAGATGTTCACAGAATCATTTCATGAATGGTTAAGCCAAACGGTATGCAATTGAAGTTTTCATTGACAAGTAATAATGTTTTCACATAACATTTATAATTACTCGATTTACTTTCGATTCAATAGGTTTGGAGTCGGAATGAAGTAAATGACGAAGTTAAATGGCTTTCACAAGGTCTAAACCGAATAGTGAAAAGATATAGTGCCTTCCTCATCAACGGATACAGATTTCATACAAGGTATCGCGAGAGGTTGAGGAGAACCCAAAATTGTGGAATTGTTGTTAATTCTTCAATATCGAGTTATTCTAGTGCTAGGGACAGTAATCATGTCGAGGGGAATCTGGAGTGTTACGGACTTATTACTGACATCATTGAGTTGGATTATTACGGCAAATGGAAAGTTGTCTTGTTTCGAGGTGAATGGGCTGATGTGAATACGGCTCGCGAAATTAAAAACGATCAATATGGTTTTACAATGGTGAATTTCTCTTGATTGATTCACACTGAAGAACAACTGATAGACGAGCCGTATGTGTTTTCTTCTTAAGTGAAATAAGTTTTTTTACTCGGACGATCCAACTGATAAGGGTTAGTACGTTGTACTTCGAAACACCCCTAGAGACTTGTTCGACATGGGCAGTGGAAGTAGAGATGACATCGTCGAAAGATCAGAAACTCTGCCTTTTCCAGAACAAAACTTAAATGAAAATATCCCTAGTACTAGTGCGCAATTTCAATGGGTTCGTCAGGACGTGGACGAAGATATTTACGAAATATGATGTAGTAAGATTTTACGATTTTTTTATTTATATGTAATATTATAATTTTAATCGTGGTCATTTTATATAATTTAAATATTTTATATGTACCATTATTGTTGTTATTTGTTACTAAAATTGCAACTATTTTATGTGTATTGCAGGGAAAATGAGTAGAAGAAGATTACGAGATTTAAATATTGTACAGAATACTTGTAAATTCGAAGAGGGCAATAGTGAACAGCAAACAATAGTTGGATCCTCTAATGTGCCTGACATAGATGATGAGCCTGCAGAATTACAAAGTAATGTTAAGTTTATTTTACATGCATGTTGACTTTTTTTATTGATTCATTTTTCAATTTTAATATAACAATAATATATCATTGTTCAGCTGAGAGTGGTGGGACGCGCAGAGGTCGCGGACGTACGCTGCTTAAAGATTTATACGAATTAAATTCCGTCGAGCGTGTGAAAGTAAGGAGAAACATTCATGGCCAGCCTGTTGGCCCTGAAGCTCGACTTCTAGCAGGCTATTTGGGCATTATTGCACGAAATGCAAATATGTTGCCCATCAATTACGAGTCATGGCGTCACATGCACGATGCAAACAAAAATCAAGCTACGGAGAACATTAAGGTAACGAAGCGTGAATGTAATTTATAATACTTTGGTTGAAGTTTCATTTATATTTACTTTCTAAACTTATGTTTTTTTAGGAGAGGTTTGCTTTGGAGGTCTCCGATGACTATATAAAGAAGACATTGGGAAAAAATGGAGAGACCACAAAAGCACATTGAAAAAGAATATTTTAAGAAAGAAATAAGCCTCGAGGATAAAGCATGAAATGTCCCATGGGAATGTTGAGGTATCAATGGGAAGATGCGGTTAGATTCTGGAACTCAAAGAAAGGAGAGGTATTACCTAGTTCTAAATTCTTATAAATTTTTCGGTTTATAGTATTTACTATATACGTAATAATAATTTCGTTATGTAGGGACCAGTGAGCGTGTCGGAGCAGCGTGATGAAAGCGAAACAAAAATTCATGCACACGGCGAGGTCGGGAAGTTTTGCTTACGTAGCTAAGGCCGAGTATTATAATTTATTAATTCTATCAAATATTAATGACTTTATACTATTAAATTATATTTCTACTACAACATTGTAGGAAGTCTCCTTAGGTCAAAAAGTTGGGCGCGTTGACTTTTTGACATTACTTATAGGAAGAAGGATGGGTCTCCGATGACATCCAGAAAATTTGGAGAGATTATGGTATATTTACTTAATAAAATTTGATTTATTAAAAATGGATTTATAATGTTTACTTATAATAGTTTAATTCTTCGTTAGTAGTTTTAAATTAATAATGTTATGTTGCATTCCTTCTTATTGTATATTTCGTTTCTAACTTTTTGATTGATTTATTAGGAGAAACTAAAGGAGAAGAAGCCACAGATATGAAAGCGGCTGCTTGAGTGATAGTTCTGTTCATCTTGAGGATATCAATAATGAGAATTATTACCGATGTTTTGGGAGTCTGAAAGGTACGATCGCTTTCCGACCGATAGTTACGTTAATCTTGAGTATATTTATAACAGAATTATCACTGATGTTTTGGGTCTTGAAAGGTATGGTCGGGTTCGACTTCAAGGATCTAGTGTTAACCCGACCCAATATTTTGGATCCGGCTCCCAGCAATACATGCCTTCCGGGAGTCAATCTCGTGCTGAAGTTCAGAGGCTAAAAGACCAGATAGCTCAGATGCAAGCGAGCATGGTTGAGCAAATTTCTCATCTTAGAGCGAAGGCAGCAGCGAGGGAGGCGGAGGCAGCAGCGAGGGAGGCAGAGCAAATTTATCTACTTAAAGCGGAGGCAGCAGCGAGGGAGGCAGAGCAGAACAGGAAGTATGAAGAACTTCAGCTATAGCTTCAGACTATGATGAAGATGTTCCAACAGTCGCAGAGGCCGCCATCTTAGACATTTATGTTCTTATTGTAAGATGATTTTTAACATTGTTACATTTAACATTTTTGTAAGAATATTTTCAGTTATAATTCATTCATTAATTTATATCATATATCTTTTATTCATTTTCAAATATCATTTAGAATTAATGTAGTTGGTGTGATTTTTATGCTACATTTGCTGTTTTGGGTTGAAATTATATACTATATTTGCTGTTATTGGTTGGTTTTAGTGCAGGAGGGGTATGATATTGGAAAAATTGTACACTGTAAATCTGTACAAGTTAGCGGCGTTTGTGGGAACAGCGCCGCTAAAAGTCATGGCTTTTAGCGGCGTTTGTGAGAAAAGCGCCGCTACATGGCTTTTAGCGGCGTTTGTGAGAAAAGCGCCGCTAAAAGTCATGGCTTTTAGCGGCGTTTGTGGGAAAAGCGCTACAAGAGGTGAAATGTAACTCTTAATATAAAGACATTTGTGGTACTTTTATTGAAATCTAACATCAAGTAAGCAATACAAGCAGGTGAAACATGAGCTCGTTTGGGCCTTGTTTTAAATCTTTCTTCGAATCTAATTCCATTGTATATGACCATAATAAGACCAAAACATATTCTTGTAAAAGAAAATTCAAGAACTAGATACCTAGTACATGTTGTGGTTGGACAAAATTAAAACATCCTAATGATGTAAATACTAAAAGTAAGTCAACCATGAGGTATGATGTGGTGGTTATTTATCTCATCTTTAAATCATATCATTGGAGGTTCGATCACCGTCATGAAAATTGAGCACATTTCATGGCCAACCATTTATTTTTTCGGAGAACATCTTTGATAAGTGAGCTAGTCACTATTACTGGCGATGGAGAAGGGACTGTATGAAACTGTGATTCCACATCATCCCTATTCCTTTCCAATAGAAAAACGACAAATCAAATTTTTCCTCCTGATTTTTAGCATTTTTAATTAGATTTAAATTTTTTCAGGAGGAAAAGGCTGAAAATTAAGAGAAAAAATCTAATATTTCATTCTTCTATTGGGGAGAGGGATAGAGGGATGACGTGAAATCACAGTTTTATATAATTCTTTCTCCTGCTGATGGATATCCTGATTTTGACAAAAAAATATTAAAAGTATGTCACCATAAGGCTTTGTATGTAGCTGAGGTACTGATAAATTGATAAGGTGGCAAAAATAAATAATTCAATGCATAAATGGTGGTAACAACGAATAAAGAGATGACCCAAAATTTAATTCCCCATGAATTGTAGAATTTTAATTTTCTATTAAAAACAACGAAGATTTCAAATGTTTAATGCATGACCCAACAGCGACAGTATGTAACATGCGACAGTATGAACAATGGGGTTGATGCAAATTTAGTATTAATTTTAATGTGGTAAGGTGAAGAAATTATTTTAGGAATTGCTCGTTTCAGATATATTTCCTGGAGCAATTATGTAAATTCCAGAATGGTTGGGTTTCACTTTTGAGTTGTTTTAAAATTTTGTAAAAAAATAAATTAATATAATGGTAAAATTAAATTTTGTTTTTTTTAATTTATAATTTTATTTCTCTAAAAAAAATTATTAATTTAGCTCTAGAGTTGAGTTGAACCCTTAAATGAGGAGCAGACTCCCTTAATGTTATTTTTTTTTATCTCCACAAGATTCAAACCTAATATTTTATTTAAGGATCATCAAGCTCCTTACCATTTTGATCAAATAGATATTGGTATTTACATATCTGTTATGGTATTCGTCATTATCGACCCGCTACCCGGATACTCGACTGGGACCTGACCCATAGTCTACAGGGTTCGCACGTGAGGTGTTCACATCCTTATATGAGACCGGATGATGTGGGTTCTCACCACTACGAAGGCGACCTCTCATCTAGAAAACAAGTATTAACCTTAGAATAGGGTACGTGTTGGCATTCATGGGGACCTACCTACGACGTACCATTTATAAACAGTAATCGTATGATATAAATAGAGAATCTAACCCTTTTGAAGAACACACTCTAAAAAACACTCAACAATATCAAACTTTGGCAAACATATATTATGAGCTTTTGAGTCCAACTCAAGACGAATTTGAGAAGTACTTTTCAAATTTTTTTTACAAATTTCAACTCACAAGCAAACGCCATGGGTAACAGAGTTGGGGCAGTTCTGGTATCTCTAGACGAAGATCATTATCCTTTCACTAGTAAGCTCGATTTCGATTATACAAATAACATGGCAGAATACGAAGCATGTATTATGGGTATCCGTGCGGCTATAGAACGCAAGATCAAAGTACTGAAGGTATACGAGGATTCTGCATTAGTAATCTATCAACTCAAGGGTGAATGAGAGATAAGAGATTCCAAGCTGATTGATTATCGAAGGCTGGTTCTCGAATTAATTAAGGTGTTTGATGACTTCACATTCTGTTACCTCTCACAAGATGAAAATCAGATGGCCGATGCCTTACTACCCTGGCCTCCATAATCAAAGTAAACAAACAAGAGGACTTAAAACCCATTTAGATGAGCATTTATGAGGCTCCATCCCATTGTTACGACATCGAGGAAGAAGAAAGGGATGATCACCCTTGGTACTATGAAATATTGTAATATCTAAAGAACCGTAAATACCTTGAGCAAGTAACCGAGAATGATAAAAAGATGCTAAGAAGGCTGGCTAATGAGTATGTCCTAAAGGGAGAGATCCTATACAAGAGGAGAAATGATCAAGTGTTACTAAGATGTGTGGATGCTGTCGAGGCCAAGAAAATCCTGTAAGAAGTCCATGAGGGCGTTTGCAGAACACATGCCAATGGTTTTACAATGGCCAATCAAATTATGAGATTCATATACTATTGGTCCACCATGGAAGGAGATTGCGTCACTTACGCCAAGAGGTGTCATAAATGCCAAATTTTTGGGGAAAAAATTCATGTGCCCTTTAAACCTCTTCATGTTAAGAATTCTCCATGACCTTTTCTATGTGGAGCATGGATATCGTTGGGCCAATTTTGTTAAAGGCTTCCAATAGGCATTGACTCGTTTTCTGGTCATTGATTACTTCACCAAGTGGGTAGAAGCCGTTTCCTATGCCAATGTCACGAAATCGGCAGTTAGCAAATTCTTGAAGAAAAAGATTATATGTTGGTATGAAACGCCGGAAAAGATCATATCTGAAAACGCATTGAATTTGAACAACAACACAATAGCCTAGGTTTGCAATCAATTCAAGATCAAACATCACAATTCAACACCATATCACCCAAAAATGAATGGGGCAGTGGAGGCAGCTAATAAGAATATGAAAAAGATCGTGGGAAACATGACAGAGACTTATAAAGATTGGCATGAGAAATTGCCATTTTCCCTCTATGCTTATCGAACGTCTATTAGGACCTCCACCGAGGCAACACCTTTTTCATTAGTTTATTGAATGGAGGCAGTTTTACCTATTGAAGTCGAGATTTCTTCTCTTCAAATTTTGTCCAAACTAAAATTAGATGAAGCAGAATGGATCCAATCCAGATATGATCAATTAAATTTGATCGAAGAAAAGAGGCTGAAAGCTATCCGTCATGGTCAGATGTACCAAAAAAGAATGATACGAGCTTATGACAAAAAGGTCCGCCCTAGAGAATTCTTTGAGGGGGATCTGGTTTTGAAAAAGATCCTTCCTATTCAAAAAGACTTCCGAGGAAAATGGATGCCGAATTGGGAAGGACCTTATGTGGTAAATAAGGCCTTTTCTGGAGGAGCATTGATTTTGACCAAGATGGACGGCGACGATCTGCCCAATCCCGTGAATTTAAATTCAGTAAAGAAATATTTCACCTAAAAAAAGGGGGGAGAGATCGAGATGAAAACCCGCAAAGGGTGTCTTGAAACCTAAGGAGTTTTGAGTTGAAAACCCGAAAAGGCGACTCAAATTTGGACCAAAGAATGGGCATATAATAGTCGTTTCCCCTCAAAGGTAACAAGGATGAGGAGCTTTACATCTTGGAGCATTGACAAAGTACTCTAGACCTCCTAAACACATATCAGGCTGAGATCCTCATCAAGTTTGTTCGGAGAAGCTCATACTATGATATCTAAGGCACGTAATTTCATTTTTACTCACTTTATGTTTTAGCTGTAACAGCCCGTTTTCAGTGAAATCAGAATAGTGGTTTCGGGACCACAAATTCGAGGTCGAAAGAAATTTTATTTTAATATTATTTTATAGTCTTTGGTATGATAGAAATGACGTATGAAAATTTTGGTAAGAAAAAATTTACCGATTATAAGTTTAATTGTTAGAAAGGACCAAATTGTATAAAGTGAAAAAGTTGAATTCTAGTAGCTAGAGGGATTAAATAGCTATGGAATTCAAAATTTGAGGTCCTTATAAGGTAAATGGACCATTAAAAGAAGTTAGTAGATAAGTATGATGATCCATCCATGGAAATTTAAGAAAAGAAAAGGACTAAATTGGAAAGTGAAAAAATAAAAGATGATAATTAATTAAAAGACAAATATCATCTTATTTCATCATCTTCCCCAAATTATTTTCATGGAAACCCTAGCTAAGAGAAAATAATTCAAGAAAGCTTAATTGGGTAAGCATTCTTGTCCCGTTTTTAGTAATTTTTATATTTCCGAGATCGTAATAATCTAATCTAGCTATTCTAGGGATTAATTTGCAAAGTTATCAAAGTATTAAAATTTTTCCATGGATGCGTATGCTGAAAATTTGAAATTTATGGTAGAAAATGAAAGATTTTTGATAGGTAAACAACTTTTATAAAGTGAATTTTGATGAAATTGTGATTTATGGACTAAATTGTAAAGATGTAAAATTCATGGAAAAATTCTATTTTTGTGAAATACATGGACTGCTATTATTATATGAAAAATTTGGCTAGGCTTGGAATAAGGGTTAAATTGCATGAATTTCATTTTTCGAGCCTAGGGATGAAATCGTCATTAATTAAAAAGTATAGGGGCAAAATGATAATTATGCCTAGGATGTGAATTGAATTGAATTGATTATAAATTTTATTAAATTGAGTTAAATTTACTCGTATAGATATGGATAACTCAAATACGAATTTAGATTGTGAAAAAGAAAAAGTGTTGGATTAGTATATTTCAAATACACAAACATTTGTCAAGGTAAGTTCGTGTAACTAAATTGTATATTTATGTGATATGCTTGATTTATATGCATGTGATTTGTATATTTGTTAAGTATGAAAATAAATCACAAATCCAAGAATGTCCAACAAGAAATAAATCCCGTTTGAACAAATGAAATTAGATGGATACAGGGTTTCCGGAGTGGTTGTGGTTCTGCATATGTTGCAAACACACCATAGCTCGCAAGAGCATCCTGATTTAGCTCACATGAGCATCCCGATATAAGCTCTCTTGAGCTTTTTTATATATGGTTCTTCCAAGCTTCTCGTTTATATGCTCTTATGAGCATTCTGATCGGTAGTGATCCTACATGTGTTGCGGACACACCGCAGCTCTTATGAGCGCCTCGATATATGGCTATCCGGAGCTTCCCGATTAAAAGCTCTTTCATGAGCTTCCTGGTAATAGCTCTTCGGAGTTACCCGTTAAGCTCGCATGAGCTTTCTGATTTAAGCTCTTATGAGCTTTCTGTTATTAAACCCGGATAAGCTTTTCGTTATAAGCTCACATGAGCTTTCTGTTATTTGGCTTGGAAGATCTTTTCGTTTAAATGCTCAATGAGCATTCCCGTATATGAATTGACAGATGATACATGAATTGACGGATTACAGTTTTGTACACTTCGTGTATACTACCCGTGTATCCATCGAATAATGAATGATTCAATGGGCAAAGTTCTGTCATGGAATAATATGAATCTGAGATGAATTATTAAGGAAATGTACATATTTTAAGGATATATGATGTGAAAAGCATATGTATATGAAAATTGTTACATGATGAGCTCATCCTTGATTCTTGATGTTTACATGAAATGCATGACTAACAAGTTTCTTGATATTATATGTGATTAGGCTAATTGCAAAGTTTCTTGAGATTATATGTGATTAGGCTAATTGCAAAGTTTCTTTAGATGAATTTTTGCATGTTTAATTTAAATGTAAATAAATGGTAAGTTAATTTCGCATTATACAAACTTACTAAGCATCAAATGCTTAATCTATTCTATTTTCTTTGGTTTATAGTACTCGGAAGCTCGTGAAGGTTGGAAGCTGGTCAAAGATACATCACACTATCCATTAGCTCATTTCGGTATAAATAGCAAAATTTTCTTTGGGCATAATGGCATGTATAGGTTAATAGACTAATGTTGATAAATGAATGTTTTGGTTGTAATTAGCCATTGGAATGGCTAGTGATGACATGTTTTGATGTATATATATAAGACTATATTATGTTTGGTGTATGTGCTTGTAACACCCCAAACCCGGCCCATAAGTTTCGACCAGATCTGGTATGCTACGGGTTGTACGTTGAAAACTTTTGCTAAGTTGGTTTTAGTAAATCATAAGTTATTAGGCAAAATTCGAATAAACAAGTGACTTTTGAAAAGAAAACTTGTATTATTATTATTTTGAATAATAAAACCTTTGACAAGGTTCCATAAGTTGCAAATATTAAAAACTAAGTAGTGAGTATAAACTATGGGGCCTTATTACATTGATAATTCCAAAGTAAAAATAAAATAATACTTAAAGAAATCCCCCCAAAAAAAAATTTATAGAAACAAAGCTTGATGGCCCCTCGAGTCCGTCTCGGCTCCCGTGTCCACGATCTTTGCTCATCCTGGAAGAGTAGAGAAAGGAAAGCGTGAGTCACCAAGACTCGATATATAAATCTCAAAACACACAACGACACTGAGCCACAAACACATTATGGGCCTGGCCCATGCATAAAGGTATCAATCATAATCACATGATAAACAATAAATAATGAAAAACCCAACTCATCCTAGGTTTCCATCCTCTACACACCATCCCGTACCAACCATCACACCTTGGGGATTTCTACAATCAACCCTCCATCAGCTACACACCAAAACGAGCGGCAGCATCTTTGCTATTCCTATTAATTAGGAATCATTTAACGTGGCATCGCCACCGATCACTATGTGACCTTTCATTTAAATTATGTGGGATTTCTACCACCGATCACCAAGTGACCTATCATACACTTCCCCTTCAATATCATCATTCCCACCCCATGCATACATACATAAAGAAAACATCATGCAGACTTATATATTTTTTGATACACATAGGGAGTTCTATGTTTACGTACCTGGCATCCTTGCCTAACCCTTTTAGGGTTCCATTCGACTGTCTATACAGCCTCATTCCGACTTTTTAGCCCATAACATTTATAAATAGACATACAAACAGATTTATTAGTAGTGTGTTAAAGATCGACACACCTGATTAATGTCGATCCCTCGCTAAACTGATCTACAACTTTGCTCAAAAAGCCGAAAAGATGTGAAAATAGGCCTCTCCTATATTCGGCCATAGTTAGTATTCTACCCGATTTTATATATATGAATAAACAAATCCTCTTACCTTGAAATCTCGAATGTAACACGATTCTATAACTTAGAGATCTATGAGTTTCGATTTCTAGGAAAAATCTCAGAAAAAGTATGAACAAGAGAAGGCTGATGTGTCTTTGGCTTTTAAAATACTTGAGTGAGGAGTTTCGATTTCTGACAGGAAAAGAGAAGAAGAAAAGAAAACAAGGAAGAGACTTGAAGATTTGGCTAGGAAGAAAAAGAATGAAAAGAGTTTTGGCTTTTGAATCAAAGTGAAGATGAGGGAATAGGCTTAGAGATTTGGCTTTTCTGAGAGAATGAAGAAGAAGATAGAACTTTAGGAGTTTTGGCTTTTACTCGAGAGAAGAAGAGAAAAGAATGAGAGAAAAACCAGATGCTGAAATTGAAGAGATATTCCCCCTATTTATAGAAATTTCGGCACTTACCTAACCTTGCAGATAAATCCTATCTTTTCTCCTTTATCTTAATCTACTAGCTCATCTAAAAGAGAATTAATTACCTCTAACTCCTCCCTCATTTATCAGCATATTATCCACATATTTTAATCATTAAAATCCCTAAATTTTAGCCTTTATCTACTTATTATCCACATAAAATAAATTCCTAAATAATAGCCTTTATCTGCTTATTATCCACATATTTTAAACATTAAAACCCCTAAATTTTAGCCTTGTTGCCATCCACTCCACCTAATCCTAATGCCCAAAATTTAGCTAACTTAAATTAAAAGAATTGGGCTCCATAAAACTTAAATTTGGGCCCCTTACTCCATTGTGTGGCGTCACCTCCTAAGATTGGGCCACAAGCCCACTTTGGTATTTTAAACATAGATACTACCTTTTAAACCCTATAATGCCCAAATAGATAATTTTAATCAAGGCCTCTACCTAAGCCTGAGCCCAATTTGGACCCCTAACACTTAAATTAACACATTAAACATATCCACCCATTAAACGCATAGGCCCAAAAATTCAGGATGTTACAGTTCTACCCCCGTAAAGAAATTTCGTCCTCGAAATTTCCAACTAACTATTAATCGTACTACCTAAGTCTAGCTACCATGCTTTCGCTGCGCACTCCAATTCTAAACCCAAAATAAACACTTAGTACACTATGGTAGAATACATGCCAGATATTCACATCTAGAGCGTCCTCGTCCCTTTGTACTCATGCTATCGATTCGCATTTATCGATTAATTTTTTTATGAATTATTGGTTTTCTTCCCGCGATTATCCACGAGCAGTCTTATGATTAGTAGTTTTAATAGTAGTTCTTTTGAATTCGCAATTCGAGTTTCAAGTTCACCTTTCCTAGTTCTATAAACTACATACATTCAACAATCAACATACATACAACGTCCATACATCCACACTCAATACATAGGGGTATTCTAGTTATTCCACTACCTAGGGTATTTTCGTAATTTATCCTACTGGGGTATTTTAGTAATTTTCCAAAATAGGGTTTCTTGGTGATTTTGTAAAATAAAGGGTATTTTGGTAATTTCAAAATCCAAGGGTATTTCGATAATTTTGAAACTGGGATATTTGGTAATTTTGTAATCGGGGGTATTTGGTAATTTTACAAATTAGGGATAATTTGGTAATTTACAAACCAGGGTATTTTGGTCATTTTACAAAACAAGGGTAATTTGGCAATTTTACAAACCAGGAATATTTTGATTTTTTTTCAAAAGCAGGGTACTTTGGAAGATCTAGTTACTCTTGTAAACATAGGGTTTTTGGGTAAATTTTTCATGGCTGTGAACATTTTCAAATCAAGTATATCTTTTTTTTTTGGAAATGTACAAAACTTAGGGGTTTTTGTTTGCAAAATAGGGTGGTTAGTCCCTTTCGGGTTTTAATTATGGGTTCACCCATGAACAAGTCCTTATAGCTAGAGTGAGCAGTCACTACGCACTGTAAGATTCCAGCGAAAAGGAGGTGAGTCACTAGGATCGCTTAAATACCAAGCTCTCCCTGAATCTACTCCTAGACATGCGTATGCCTATTGCCACACCCTGTCATGGCTAAAGTGAACAGTCACTATGCACCAGGTAAGATTCAAATGAAGAGGAGGTGAGTCACTAGGGATCGCTTAAATACTGTGGCTCTTAGGATTCAATCCTAGACATGCGTATGCATGTTACCACACCCTAGTCTTGTGGCTCGTTCACGGGTTTGTTTAGTGAAATTAAGTCTTATGAAAATTTAAGAAGTGGTTTAAACTAAGCCTATAGTCCATCAGAGTCTATTTAAACTAGTCTACGTCCCATAAAGCCCATTAAGCCCACATTTATATCATAATCAGGAGTTCAAAATACTTACCTGGGTGGATCGGGTGCCGGTAGACTCGAAGGCCATATCTTCATCCAAAATATTTTTTTTATTAACTTTTTTTAAAACAGTACTAGACCCATTTCATGGCCCGAGTTTTGGCTGGCTCGATACTAAAATGTAACACCCTAAACCGGTCCATAAGTTCGACCGGATCTGGTATGCTACGGGTTGTACGTTGAAAACTTTTGTTAAGTTGGTTTTAGTAAATCATAAGTTATTAGGCAAAATTCGAATAAACAAGTGACTTTTGAAAAGAAAACCTTGTATTATTATTATTTTGAATAATAAAACATTTGACAAGGTTCCATAAGTTGCAAATATTTAAAACTAAGTAGTGAGTATAAACTATGGGGCCTTATTACATTGATAATTCCAAAGTAAAAATAAAATAATACTTAAAGAAATCCCAAAAAAAAATAATTTATAGAAACAAAGCTTGATGGCCCCTCGAGTCCGTTTCGGCTCCCATGTCCACGATCTACTGCTCATCTGGAAGAGTAGAGAAAAGGAAAGCGTGAGTCACCAAGACTCAGTGTATAAATCTCAAAACACACAACGACCTGAGCACACAAACACATTATGGGCCCTGGCCCATGCATAAAGGTATCAATATAATCACATGATAAACAATAAATAATGAAAAACCCAACTCATCCTAGGTTTCCATCCTCTACACACCATCCCGTACCAACCATCACACCTTAGGGATTTCTACAATCAACCCTCCATCCGCTACACACCAAAACGACAGTCGTACTGCCTATTCCTATTAATTAGGAATCATTTAACGTGGCATCGCCACCGATCACTATGTGACCTTTCATTTAAATTATGTGGGATTTCTACCACCGATCACCAAGTGACCTATCATACACTTCCCCTTCAATATCATCATTCCCACCCCATGCATACATACATAAAGAAAACATCATGCAGACTTATATATTTTTTGATACACATAGGGAGTTCTATGTTTACGTACCTGGCATCCTTGCCTAACCCTTTTAGGGTTCCATTCGACTGTCTATACATCCTCATTCCGGCTTTTTAGCCCATAACATTTATAAATAGACATACAAACAGATTTATTAGTAGTGTGTTAAAGATCTACAAACCTGATTAATGTCGATCCCTCGCTAAACCGATCTACAACTTTGCTCAAAAAGCCGAAAAGATGTGAAAATAGGCCTCTCCTATATTCGGCCATAGTTAGTATTCTACCCGATTTTATATATATGAATAAACAAATCCTCTTACCTTGAAATCCTGAATGTAACACGATTCTATAACTTAGAGATCTATGAGTTTCGGTTTCTAGAAAAAATCTCGGAAAAAGTATGAACAAGAGAAGGCTGATGTGTCTTTGGCTTTTAAAATACTTGAGTGAGGTTTTTGTTTTTGACAGAAAAGAGAAGAAGAAAAGAAAACAAGGAAGAGACTTGAAGATTTCGGCTAGGAAGAAAAAGAATGAAAAGAGTTTTGGCTTTTGAATCAAAGTTGAGATGAGGAATAGGCTTAGAGATTTTGGCTTTTACAGAGAATGAAGAAGAAGATAGAACTTTAGGAGTTTTGGCTTTTACTCGAGAGAAGAAGAGAAAAGAATGAGAGAAAACCCAGATCTTTGAAATTGAAGAGATATTCCCCTATTTATAGAAATTTGGCACTTACCTAACCTTGCAGATAAATCCTATCTTTTCTCCTTTATCTTAATCTACTAGCTCATCTAAAAGAGACTTAATTATCTCTAACTCCTCCCTCCTTTATCAGCATATTATCCACATATTTTAATCATTAAAATCCCTAAATTTTAGCCTTTATCTACTTATTATCCACATAAAATAAATTCCTAAATAATAGCCTTTATCTGCTTATTATCCACATATTTTAAACATTAAAACCCCTAAATTTTAGCCTTGTTGCCATCCACTCCACCTAATCCTAATGCCCAAAATTTAGCTAACTTAAATTAAAAGAATTGGGCTCCATGAAACTTAAATTTGGGCCCCTTACTCCCTTGTGTGGCGTCACCTCCTAAGATTGGGCCACAAGCCCACTTTGGTATTTTAAACATAGATACTACCTTTTAAACCCTATAATGCCCAAACAGATAATTTTAATCAAGGCCTCTACCTAAGCCTGAGCCCAATTTGGACCCCTAACACTTAAATTAACACATTAAACATATCCACCCATTAAACGCATAGGCCCAAAAATTCAGGATGTTACAGTGCTTGGATTGGTTGGATTGGTATATTAGGTATAAACATGCTTAAATGATTATATGGTCAATTTGGTAAGTTGGATACTTGAATAAATGTGATAATATATCATGCATGGGATTTAGTTTTTGGCTTGACTTGAAGGTTATAAATTGGTTTGGGATTGTGTTTAAGTGTTAATGTAGGTGGAAGACAAGTTTGGGTGAGAAAGAAGGCCTGGAAATGGCCTTATTTTGTCCATACGGGTAGAGACACGGGCGTGTGTCTCAGCCGTATGTGACACACGGCCTAGTACATGGGCGTGTGCCTTGGTCATGTGTCCCCTGCATCTTGTTAATTGCAAAACAGAATGCTCAAGTATTTTCACACGAGCAGAGACATGGGCGTGTGTCTCTGCTATGTGTGGCACACGGCTTGGCACACGACCGTGTGACTTGGCCGTGTAGCCTCTGCACCTAGTTAATGTAAATTAAAATGTTCACAAGGCCTAGCACACGGGCGTGTGGCTTGGCCGTGTGACCCAAGTCAGTAACCACCCTAATTTGGACACGGGCTGGGACACGACCGCGTGTCCCTATTTCGAATGTTCACACGGCTTGAGACATGGGCGTGTCTCTCGACCGTGTGTGGCACACGGCCCGGCCACACGGGCGTGTGTACCCTGCACCTAGGAAAAATATTGAAATTTTGCGAAAAATTCTCTGAGTACCTAGATTAGTCGCGACTTATGTCTATTACATATTCTGGGCCTCCAGGGCTCATATAAGAGACAATATGATTATTTATGATTGATTTATGATATAAATGAGAAATGATATGAAATGTCTGTATTTGATCTGTTTATTTCGGTAATGCTCCGTAACCCTATTCCGGCGACGGATACAGGTTAGGGGTGTTACATTACCAATGTTTTCCATTTTAATTAATCTTTTCATTAGAGGTTTGTCTCCAATAAATTTCAGTCTTATCCATTTTACGACCTTATTCAAGCATTTTTTGCATTGAAATAACGGTCAGTGGACTAACAATGTTATAAAGTATAAAATAATTTCTGCATATTGTTCCGAAAAATTTCTAAATAGTATAGGGACTTAAAACAGGACCACTAGTTGGAAATAACCAAACCTAAAGGTTGGAAGGGTCCTGAAACAAGTAGTCTAGATTGTGACTACCTTTTCAGGTTTCCTGTCGAATATACCAGACCTGAAAGGAATGCATGGTAACACATCAGTGATAGAACCTAGACAAATGATGAACAATGTCGACCTAATGACTAATGTAATAGGCCAATTTTGGCCCGGGCCCATATTACAAAAATAAAACAAAAATTTAAACCAAAATAAATAAAGTCCCAGTCCAATTACATATCAAGCCCAAAAACACTACCCAATTACAACCCAAATGCAAGCAAACCCTAGTGGCCCAAAAACTAAACTCAGTTTCAGTAAAAAACTGAAACCCTAGCCGCATGCCACGTCGACATTCCTCTTCGCATGCTTCTGCCACCACCGCCACCATCAGCCATTCCACTGTCACCTGCAAAGAGAAACAAACACGCAAGGCAATAGAGAACAACAACAAAAACACGCAAGCAATTGATCGCTGTGAAGTCAGAGTTTTAAATTTATAAAGATAATGATCGAACCTGGAAACTAACTATGACAACGATTGAGGCAAGTGCACCTATCGAACAATAGTATAGTTAAGGCAAGACCGGATTGTCGAACCCAAAGGAACTAAAAGTACTAATACTAACTTTCTTTCTATTATTTAGCCTAAGATTTAAGCGAATGGTTGTTTAATCTAAATTAATTAACTACTAAACTTAAAGACTCTAAGACAAAGAAGAATGAATTTGGGAGAATACTTGAGGAAAAACCAATTAATTAAGATGACACCCAAGGAAGAATCCACCTAGACTTCACTTGTTATCTAACTCTGAACCAGACGATTTATTCATTTGATTTGATCCGTAGGATTCCCTAATTTATATTAAACCCTCTCTCGAGGCGAATAACGTCTAACCCTAGGTTGATTAATTGAAATCTCTTTCTAATTAAAACCCCTAGAATTGCATTAACTCGATCTATGGACTCCCATATTAGGTTTCACCCTAATCTGGCAACGCCTCGTCACCATATCTCTAGGCGCGCGATCAACTCCGCTTAACTATGCTAGATCTACTCTTAGGCAAGGACTTTTGCTCCTCCATCTAAGCACATCCAACTTGAATCAATATCCGCGAAATATCAGCACAAGAATTAAGAACACATAATTAAGAACAAATCAAATATTTATCATATAGTTCAGCAAACGATAATAAGATTCATCTAAGTTTCATCCCCTCGGGTATCTCGAGGTTTAGTTCATAACAATAAAAGAAAACATCTCAGAAGAAAAGATAAAATAAAACATAAGAAATCCCTAAAACCCCCTGAAGGAATTGAAGAGGAGATCCTCCGTCTTGAGTATGATTTCGATTTCTTGAGATGAATCAACTGGCTATCCCCGAGTGAATCCCCACAAATCTGCCCTCTCTGGCCTAGCAAGACGCCCCTAAACGGTAGCTTTAGGCTCCCTTCGACTCCCCCCTTTTAGGTCATACTTAGGGTGTATTTATAGGCTTTTGGAATGTGTTTCTTTGCCCCTAAGTATCCAAATCTAATTGAAATTGCTCTTTTCCGTGGCAGGGACACGGCCATGGCACACGCCCGTGTGAATCGTCTTTAGGCCGTGTTCGGACTTCATTAATGAGGCACAGCCATGTATCTCGTGGCTTAGACCGTGTTCGAGATTATTGAGGAGGCACGGCCGTGTGGTCTTGGGCCCAGGCCGTGTTGATTTCGTGCTTTGGCCCATTTGGCTCGTTTTAAGCCTGTTTCTTGTTCTTTTCATCCTCCGGTGCTTCCTTGAGTATAAAACATGAAAATAAAGGATTAAGGGCACCTTTTTACATAAATCAAAGGATAAATCATCCAAAAGTATGCTAAATATGGGATTAAAATATGTTACTTTTACGGTTTATCACATACCCCCACACTTAAGCTTTTGCTTATCCTCAAGCAAAATTCTCAACTTACATTTAAAACGAACTTTCCATGATTCAATATTCCTATCAACAATGTCTCATCATAATTCATAGATAATTTATACATGGTTAATTTAACTCAAAGAGTCCTAAAGATTCAAACAATCTAAGTCATACATTCGTAGCACAAAACATAGGTGTTTCCCCTCATCTAAATAATTACCTCTGATTCAAAATCTACAAGGGTTGACGTCCTCACTAAAGATTCACTCAAATCACTCGAAGTGTTTAAGGTTGAAATTAAGCACTCAAATGTCAAAACTGAAAAGTTAATCCCATAGGCTTGCATGAAAATCAAATCTCCACCACTGTAATATGAAATGATGCACAAATCAAAAGGTCTTTGAAAGGGTTGTAACGGGGCTTGGGTTAAAGGTATGGTTAAAGGCTGACTTAGAGGGTTAGAATCGAGATCGACCTGAAAAATTACCTAACCAGAAACAATGAACTAAATAAAAGTAGTTACATCAACTGAAGGCTAATAATACTAATAATACGAGCTTCTTCTTCAATATTTGGAATTCAAACGTATAAGCTCATTTAATCACAAAACTAATAATGGATAATGAATATAATTTTAATTTTTTTTCTTTTAAGAACAAATCATAAATACATAAAAAAGGATAAATTACTGAAATAAAAAACATAGTTAGGCTATTAATCAAATCAAATCTTGATATAAGGGTAGTCAAAAGGAATGGTGATAACAAAAACAAAGGGTTTCTGGGTTAAAATTAGTGGGTGAGTCAATAAAAAGGGTTGTTAGGATCAAAGGGGTTCACTAGGGGTTAATTATGAAGGTAGGTTTTTAGTAGAGTAAGTGGGTTAAATCCTAGGTGCCTTTATCATTTCTGTATATCAAATCAAAGGTGTGGTCTCGACATGTATAATCGATGCAAGTTCTAGAATAACAAATCAATGTTGACACACTCATAATCAATGAAGTGAGCAAGAAAAAGGATATATGCTCTTATAAGGCTCAAAATCTCGCAAAAATTATGGGTGTTTTGATATCAACCTTGTAAATTTCAAACTTCAAAGTAACATTCAAATTCAGGTAGACAACCTAGAAAATTTTTAATTTCTAAAAAATAGACTTATCATGCTTGATTCTCTAGTATTCTTAGAATTTAATTATCAAAGCACAATTATCAATGACTTAATTTAAAACACATTAATAAAGATCATGAATCATAGGAATTTCATTCTAATGATAATATGAGAAACTTACTTTAAGAAACAAGACATAATTCAGGATTTGAGAATAATGCAAAAAGTTTGGCACCTAATTTCAGGAATTTGAGAATAATGAAAAAAAATTAGGCACCTTTTTAGGTTGTTCACCCCCCCCACACTTAAGATGTACATTGCCCTCAATGTACAAAGTTAGATAAAAATACTAAAATCATAAGATATTGGGAGAAGTGAAACTTCCTGAATTATGGATGAAATCTTTGGAGGATGTGGAAAATACGTTGGAGGGGTCGGTCTGGATGATGATCCTGCGCTAGATGAAGAAATTGGGTAGCTCGTGGAGGATTAGCCAGGATATAATAATAATAATTAAAACTATACTAATTAAATAATAAAGAATAGCAAGCTAAAGTGAAGAAAAATAAAGATGAAACTAAAATTAAAAGAAAAGATAAATGAACCGTAGGGTCCTTATTGTTGGATGGTTCGCGAGGTGGGTGTGACCTCTAAGGCTGCGGAGGTGCTGGCGGTGGCGAAAGTGGCGTGATTCCCTAGCAGCCTTTAGAACCTAAAATTAAGAAACTAAGATAAAATAAACTAAATCAAGCATAAGAGTATTAAAGAGAAGGAAAATAAAGGAGAAGAGTAAAGAAGAAGAAAAATTAAATGGTCTCAAAGACCCTTAGCTTGTCGAGTGATTGAAGCGGCCGGCATGAACTTATGTAGATCGATCTCCATGAGGGAGACTGTGCTGGGATCCTTCCGTTTCTTCAACATGGCCAAAAGATTGAGAAGAATGCTATAAGAATGAAGAATGCTAAGAAGGTATGGTGTAAGGGTGTAAAGGAGGAAGAAGGGTGAAAGTTGCAAAGGGGTGAAAAGTTGAGAGTTAGTAGGAGAAGAGAAAAAGGAGGAGGTTTAAATAAATTTTCAAGCCTGGTACAACCCCACGCCCGTGTACCGTGGGCGTGCTAAGTCACACGGCCGTGGTGGGCTCCGTTTGTTTCTCCCACGCCCATGCTCAGGTCGCCACGCCCGTTGGTGCTAAGTCAGTGTCGTCCATGGCCGCGTCGCACGGTCGTGGCATTTTGTCGGTGCCCGTGGGTTGGTGGTTGGAGTCCTTGACTCAAATATTTGATTCTTTCTGACTTGTACCCTCTCTGCCGTATCGATGCGGCGATTACTCAGATCTTTCACACCACGCCACGGCCACGATCAGGTGTAAGGCGTGTGGCCTGGAAATCTGCACTTTTTGTTAGTTTAGAGTTAGATACTATAAAGAAAAGATAAAATAGACAAAATAAAAATGTAAAAGTTAATGGGGTTAGTATTCGGGTTGCCTCCCGAGAAGCGCTCGTTTATAGTCTTAAGCTAGACTCTCCTCTCATTTGTATGTTCATGGTGGTTTGAGGAGTTGAAAGTCCTTCCTCATGCTATCGGTATTATCATGATATATTTTAAGTCGAGATACGTTTATATTGAAAGTGCCAAAGATAGGGTTACTTACCTCGACTGTTCCGTATGGAAAAACACTGATTACCCTAAACGGTATTTCTTTGTTTGTGTTCGGGTCAGGGAGAGATGTTCGAGGGTCTATTTTTTCTATCAATACCTGATCTACGATTTTGAACTTGTTTGATTCGTGGAGTGGTTCTGGTTCTGCTTCGTGTATTCCTAATTTCTCATTGAAATGCGTCTTCCACTCGTCTAGATCATCGAATTGAATCCCTCGTTCCTCATGAGTTATTTCTTTGTTAACACTGGGTCTAAGATCGGGTTCAGTTGTATTATTTTGCGGTGTTTCCTAAAAAGAAGGGTTAACCGAATGGTTATCAATAGACTTTGTTTTCTTACCTTGATTACTCGATGTTCTAGCCGAATCAAGAGCTTTGAGAGTGACTGTCTGGTTACCTACACGAAGTATGAGTTCTCCTGCATCAATATCAATTTTAGTCCTGGCAGTTGCTAAAAATGGTCTTCCTAAGATTAAGGGGATCGAATTATCCTCATCCATGTCTAAAATGACAAAGTCTACTGGGAATACGAATTTTTCAATTTTTACGAGTACATCTTCGATTATACCCCTAGGAATTCTAACAGTTTTATCAGCTAGTTGAATGCGTATCCTAGTTTGTTTGGGTTTCCCTAGACCTAGTTGTTTAAACAATTTATAAGGCATGACATTTATGCTTGCCCCTAGATCAGCTAACGCATTATCAATAGGTAAACTACCAATTAAACATGGAATTGTAAAACTCCCTGGATCTTTTAATTTCCGTGGTAGTTTATTTTGCAAGATTGCTGAGCACATTGCGTTTAGTTCCACGTGTGATGCCTCGTCTATCCTTCGCTTGTTCGTCAAAAGCTCTTTTAAAATTTTTCTAGAATCTGGCATCTGTGAAAGAGCTTCAAGTAACGGTAAGTTAATATGTAATTTCTTTAAAAGTTTAAGAAACTTACCGAACTGTTCCTCTGTATCGTCTCTCCTTAATGCTTCAGGGTTTGGTATGCGAGGTTGGTATTCTTTGATTACCGGTTTTGGCTTTTCTTGTGTTTCCTCAACCTTACCTTCTTTGACCTCATCCTCTTTCCTTGAATTGGGCTCGTCTAACCCTTCACTTTCTTGAGCTGTTATGGCTTGGATTTGCTCATTTGGGTTAATCTCAGTGTTGCTTGGTAGACGCCCTTGCGGTCGTTCAGAAATTATCTTTGCAAGCTGTCTAACTGTGTTAGTAAGTTGTCCAACTGTCTTAGTGAGTTCCCCAACTTGGCTCTCGATCCCTTTAATTGATGCCTGTTGATTCTTAAGGGTGGTCTCAGTGTCTTGGAGACAGTTATCTGTAGCTTTCATGAATTTTGTCAGCATCTCTTCAAGGTTCGGCTTCTTCTCCTGTGGATAGGGCTAATTTTGAAAATTTTGAGGGGGTTGTTGTCTTTGATTTCCTTGATTTCCTTGTCCTTCACATGACAAATTTGTGTGGTTCCTCCAACCTGGATTATAATTATTACTATAAGGGTTATTATTAGATCTGAAGTTGTTACCTATATAGTTCATTTGTTCGCTTTCTGTGCCCGGTTGGTAGGATGGGTACTCAGGATTCACCACAGTTCCACTTGTGTCGCACTGCATCCTTGGATGTACCTACGAAGAACACAAACTATCAAGCTTTTTATTCATCATCTCTACCTGTGTTGATAGCATGGTTACTGCATCGATGTTGAAAACTCCGGCTGATTTTGTTGGTTTTGTCCTTGTAACATGCCACTGATAGTTATTCAGTGACATCTCTTCAATAAACTCGTAGGCTACTTCAGGAGTTCTGTTGTTCAGGGTTCCACCGGCGGCTGAATCAATTAGTTACCTCGTTGAGGGGTTTACACCGTTATAGAAAGTTTGGACTTGGAGCCACAAGGGTAAACCATGGTGCAGACACCTTCTCAAGAGATCCTTGTATCTCTCCCATGCGTCGTATAATGTCTCTAAATCCATCTGCACAAAAGAAGAGATATCATTCCGTAATTTGGCCGTTTTGGCTGGTGGGAAATATTTTAATAAAAAATTTTCGGTCATTTGATCCCATGTGGTGATTGACCCTTGTGGTAACGAGTTTAACCACTGTTTGGCTTTATTCCTTAATGAAAAGGAAATAACTTAGAAAGTGTATGGCATCATCGAAACGCCATTTATTTTGAAGGTATCACAGAACTCTAAAAAATTAGCTATATGAGTGTTTGGGTCTTCGATCCTGCAAACCATCAAATTGAACAAATTGTTGAATCATTTGTATAGTGTTAGGCTTTAATTCAAAATTATTAGCGACTATAGCAGAGCCTAACAATACTTGATTCTCGCTCTGTTAAATGAGGTTTAGCATAATCATACATAGTACGTGGAGCATTATTTTACGCCACATCTTGGGGTGGTGGATTATTCTCGTCCATCCCTTGGTAGGATTGGATTCGCCTTCTCGCTCTTTTTTACGTGTAATTTAGGGCTCGCCTAATTTCTCTGCGATTCCTTGAGTGGTAGCTTCAATATCAGCATCGTATACTAGTGGTCCTCTCGGGTTCCTTCTAGTCATAAACTAGAGGTACCTGGAAAGAAGAAGAAATAAAAGAAGAAAAATTAGCAAATAAAATAAGAAATAAAATTGAATTGCAAAAAATAAAAATGGCTAAAGTAATAAAAATAGAGTGTTCTTAATATTTTAGTTCCCCGGCAACGGCGCCAAAAACTTGATCGCTGTGAAGTCAGAGTTTTAAATTTATAAAATAATGATCGAACCTGGAAACTAACTATGACAATGATTGAGGCAAGTGCACCTATCGAATAGTAGTATAGTTAAGGCAAGACCAGATTGTCGAACCCAAAGGAACTAAAAGTACTAATACTAACTTTCTTTCTATTATTTAGCCTAAGATTTAAGCGAATGGTTGTTTAATCTAAATTAATTAACTACTAAACTTAAAGACTCTAAGACAAAGAAGAATGAATTTGGGATAATACTTTAGGAAAAACCAATTAATTAAGACGACACCCAAGGAAGAATCCACCTAGACTTCACTTGTTATCTAACTCTGAACCAGACGATTTATTCATTTGACTTGATCCATAGGATTCCCTAATTTATATTAAACCCTCTCTCGAGGCGAATAACGTCTAACCCTAGGTTGATTAATTGAAATCTCTTTCTAATTAAAACCCCTAGAATTGCATTAACTCGATCTATGGACTCCCATATTAGGATTCACCCTAATCCGGCAACGCCTCGTCACCCTATCTCTAGGGGCGCGATCAACTCCGCTTAACTATGCTAGATCTACTCTTAGGCAGGGACTTTTGCTCCTCCACCTAAGCACATCCAACTTGAATCAATATCCGCGAAATGTCAGCACAAGAATTAAGAACACATAATTAAGAACAAATCAAATATTTATCATATAGTTCAGCAAACGATAACAAGATTCATCTAAGTTTCATCCCCCTCAGGTATCTGATGGTTTAGTTCATAACAATAAAAGAAAGCATCTCAGAAGAAAAGATAAAACAAAACATAAGAAATCCCTAAAACCCCCTGAAGGAATTGAAGAGGAGATCCTCCGTCTTGAGTATGATTCGGCTTCTTGAGATGAATCTGGCTATCCCGAGTGAATCCCCACAAATCGCCTCTCTGCGGCCTAGCAAGACGCGCCCTAAAGCGGTAGCTTTAGGCTCTGTCGAATCCCCCTTTTAGGTCATACTTAGGGTGTATTTATAGGCTTTTGGGCGTGTTTCTTTGCCCCTAAGTATCCAAATCCGATTGAAATTGCTCTTTTCCGCGGCAGGGACACGGCCATGGCACACGCCCGTGTGAATCGTCTTTAGGTCGTGTTCGGACTTCATTAATGAGGCACGACCGTGTATCTCGTGGCTTAGACTATGTTCGAGATTATTGAGGAGGCACGGCCGTGTGGTCTTGGGCCCAGGCCGTGTTAATTTCGTGCTTTGGCTCGTTTTAAGCTCGTTTCTTGTTCTTTTCATCCTCCGGTGCTTCCCTGAGTATAAAACATGAAAAGAAAGGATTAAGGGCACCTTTTTACATAAATCAAAAGATAAATCATCCAAAAGTATGCTAAATGTGGGATTAAAATATGTTATTTTTACAGTTTATCAGCAGTAGAAAACAAAGGCAAAAAAAACAAAAAAGAATCTTGTATTCCGGCTATAAAAGCCACAACAGAAACCTTGTATTTTTTTCAAACAAAAGATTAATAAAAAATCGAAAAATAAAAAAACAGAATCAAAAAATTACAAAGGTAGTCTTTTATTTATTTCTGCTTTTTGTTTGCTTTCATTTCCAAAAGAAATAAATACGAACTAAAAGAGGGAGTTGAAATTACCTGACTCATTGTATTTTGCTGCCGTAGGCGGCCGAGGTTCGTCGGTTCTGATGAAAAACGACGTCTTGTGGGCTCGGAGACTCAGGAAAGCCAAGAAAATGCCCTTTTTATTTTCTCCAGCCACAATGGTCGGTGGTACCGTCGCTGGTGACTGGTGGTCGCCATGGTGGCCGACGACCGGAGCCATGGCCGAAAGGGGAGAGGGTGAGAGTGCAAAGAGAAAGCACTCAATTTTTTTTAAAGAAAGGGTGCAAAATGATTTTTTAAAAAATTTCAGCTTTTATAAGCCCTATAAAACGATGTTGTTTTGGGCTGATTCCAATAGACCCAAAACGGCGTTGTTTTGGCCAACCCGCATTTGACCCGACCCAAGGCCTCAGGATCCGCGTGTTTTTGGACTGGGGTATAATTGCAACCCCAGTCCTTCCGCTTTTCAAGCGGTTTGCAATTGGGTATTAATCCTTTTTTTATTTTTTTTAGAAATTACCACATGATTTTCGTGTGCTTCAATTTAATCCCCAGTTCGTTGATCTGCAGAGGAAAGGACACGTGTCTTGGGGATGAGGTTAATTTCTTATTTAGTCCCCGCTTGTTTTTGCGCATTTGATTTTAATCCTTTACTTTATTTTATTGTTTAATTTATTTATTTTATTATGATTTTTATTTTAAATTTTGTTTAGATTCTGATTTAGTCCCTTACTTTCGATCTTTTATATTTTATTTTTATTTTTCTTTATTTATTTATTTATTTATATTTATACATTTATTGGTTTTTTTGTTTTTTTCATTTTTTCTCACTATTATTATATTATTTTATCTATTATTATTATTTATTTATGTACTTTATTACAAATTGTACCCTTAATTTCATTTATATATTAATTTGATCCTTTATTTTCAATATTTTATAAACTATTTTCCTCAATATTCATTTATGTATTTATTTATTTATTTTCTTTATTATGTTTAAAAATTGGTATTGTCATTTCATGTGCATATTTTGTCATTATTATTATTATTATTATTATTATTTTTGTCATTATTATTATTTACTTTATTATTTATTTTATTTTTCTTTGATTGTTCATATTAGTGTTAAAATAGTATATATTATGTGATTATCGCCATTATGTGCATTATGAAGTGTTCTATTAGTAATTTATATTATTGTCATTTATCGATGCGACATTTCATTCGTATATCATCGTTCCGTTTTCTACATCACCATTTTATCTCATTTCGTTAAAATCATGTCAATAATCGCGTTTAAACATATTTATCCATAATAGGCCGTTTTATATTATACCCCGAATAAGAGAAATACACATCGTTTAAATATTACATTTGTTATTATTCAAAATTTTTTAAAATAAGGCAATGTTTCGTATTTGGAGATTCGAGAAGTCGTACCCTAACTTATGGGGTTTCTATTTTTCTCGTTGAACCTAAATAACCGAATATCCTTTTAGAATTAAAATACATAAGATTTCAAATAAAAAAATAAAGGTAAGCTTATTCTCAAAGGTTCAAGGTGTCGTGTCTTAACTTACGGGATGTGACATCTTGTTATCACGAGACGAGAGGGTCTTTAACGTTTGTTTCGATTTATTCAAGTGGTTTTTAAGTAAAATTAACATTAATTGATAAACCATAATTTATACATATTTTAACCCCATGCTTAGCTTATTTTTGGATGAGTTTTCATTAGATTTGATGAATTCGATGCTCCTAATCCTTTAATTTCATGTTTTACACTCAGGAGAGCTTAGGGAGTCAAAAAGAACGAGAAACGGGCCAAAAAGGGGACAAAACGGGCCTATCTTAGAATTCAACATGGCCTGGACCATTGGACACGGCCTGGATCAACGACACGTGCAGGCGGACACACTGCGGGTATGTGGTGGCGAGAGGCGAGCACGCCTAAGGCTATCGAACAGGCGTGTCCTGCCAGTATCAAAGATTAATTCTATCCAGGAAAAGGTTACTTGTGGGTGAAGAAAGGCATTCCAAAGCCTATATAAACACCCTAGGGGGTGACCTAAAGGAGGACGCTGAATCGAACGCAAGAAAATACTCGAAGACAGCCGTCGGAAGCAGCTCGGAGGAAGGATCTCCATCAAGACTGAAGATCTCCCATCAAGATCTTTAGAAGTTTTTGAGTTTTCTTATGTTTTGTAGTTTTCCTTATTCTATGATGTTTCCTTCTATCAGTATGAACTAAACTCCCTAAATACCGAGGGAGGATGAAACCTAGATGAATCTTATTACTATTTGATTTATAAGATAAATACTTGTTCTTATTCTTAATTGTGAGTTCTTATTCTTGCTTTGATAATCCAGGTTATTGATTCAAGTTCGAATGTACTTATTCAGTGGAGCAAAAGTCCCTGTTTAAGAGTAGATCAACACAATTAAGCGGAGTTGATTGCAACCTTAGAAATAGGGCAACGAAAATCTGCCGGATTAGAGTCAAATCTAATAAGGGAATCCATAGATCGAGTTAATGCGATAATAGGGGTTTTAATTAGAAAGAGATTTCAATTAATCAACCTAGAGTCAGTTGTTTTTAGTCTCGAGAGAGATATTAACATAAATCAGGGATTTCTACGGATTAAGTCAATTGAATAAATCATATGAATCAAAAGTAATAAGTGAAGTCTAGGTGGATTCTTCCTTAGGTATTGCTTATCACATAAGTTGTCTAAAATTATTTTCCCAATTCTTTCGTTGTCGTGTTTTAATTAATTAGTTTTAGTTTAAAAGAAATCACTCCAATATTTAGGCTAAATAATAAAAAGATAGTAATTACTAGTACTCTTGGTCCTTGTGGATACGATATTTCCGGTCTTACCATAACTATACTACTGTTCGATAGGTGCACTTGCCTTTATTGTGATCGTAGTTAGTTTTAGACACATCAAGTTTTTGGCGCAGTTGCCGGGGACTAAGATATTAGGAGCGCTAAATTTTTATTACTTTAGCCATTTTTTTATTTTTTATTGCAATTTAATTTCTTTTCTACTTTTCTAATTTTTCTTTCTTTGCTTCTGGCAGGAACTTTTAGTTTATGACTAGAAGGAACCCGTCAGGACCATTACTTTTTGACAGTGAGATTGAAAGTATAGCTCGCAGAAACCGAAGAGAAATAAGGCAAAGTCTATAATACATAGAAGAAGAGCAAGAAGACGAAACTAATACTACAGAAGAGATGGCTGATAATAATCCGCTACCTCATGTGGTTGCCGCAAACCCGGTGAATCAAAATCCTGCTCCTCGTACTATGTATGATTATGCTAAACCTAATTTAACAGGAACCGAGTCGAGTATTGTTAGACCTGCTATTGCTGTAAATAATTTTGAACTGAAACCTAACACTATATAGATGATTCAAAAGTTTGTTCAGTTTGATGGTTTGCAGGATGAGGATCCAAACAATCACTTGGCGAATTTTTTGGAATTCTGCGACCCTTTCAAAATTAATGGCATTTCTGATGATGCAATTCGCCTTCGGTTGTTTCCCTTTTCATTGAGGAACAAATCTAAACAGTGGTTGAACTCGTTACCACGAGGATCAATCACTACATGGGATCAAATGACCGAAATTTTTTTACTTAAATACTTTCCACCGGCTAAAACGGCTAAGTTGAGGAATTATATTTCTTCTTTTGTGCAGATGGATTTAGAAACACTTTATGATGCATGGGAGAGATACAAGGATTTACTAAGAAGGTGCCCTCACCATGGGTTACCTTTGTGGCTTTGAGTTCAAACCTTTTACAATGGTGTGAACCCCTCAACTAAGCGATTGATCGATTGACCGCCGGTGGAACCCTAAATAACAAGACCCCAGGCGGCTTATGAGTTTATAGAGGAGATGGCACTGAATAACTATCAGTGGCAAGTTATGAAGACAAAGCTAAGAAAAGCCACCAGTGTTTTCAACCTCGACGCAGTGACCATGCTATCAAACCAGGTAGAGCTTTTAAGTAAAAAAATTGATGGTTTATGTGGTTCTTCGCAGGTACATCCAGTGATGCAGTGCGATACGAATGGAGGAGGAATGAGCAATACAGAATATCCATCCTACAACTCTAGCATAGAAAGCGAACAGATGGACTATATGGGTAATAATTCTAGACCTCAAAATAACCCTTATAGTAACACTTACAATCCAGGTTGGAGGAACCACCCAAATTTTTCGTGGGGTGGTCAAGGAAATTAGAGACAACAACCCCCTCCAGGCTTTCAACAGCAACCCTACCCACAAGAGAAGAAGCCGAACCTTGAGGAGATGCTAACAAAATTCATCGCGGTGTCAGAAACCCATTTTCAAAACACCTAAATAGCACTAAAAAATCAACAGGCATCGATTCAAGGGCTCGAAAACCAAATAGGCCAGCTGGCTAAGCTGATTTCAGAACGACCACAAGGTAGCTTGCCAAGTAATACTGAATCTAATCCAAGGGAGCAACTCAATGCCATCACGGTGTGCAACAACGAAGGTTTAGTAGAATCTGAATCTGAACCGAGGCAAGAACCTGTGGTAAATAAAGGTAAGGGTGAGGAAAGCCACAATACACAAAAACCGGTAAGTAAAGAGTATGTACCTCGTGTACCATACCCTAACGCAACGAAGAAAGACCACACAGATGAGCAATTCGGTAAATTTCTTAAACTTTTAAAAAAAACTACATATTAACTTACCGTTTATTGAAGCTCTTTCGCAGATGCCAAACTCAGTAAAATTTTTGAAGGAGCTTGGCAAACAAGCGGAAGTTAGATGATGCGTCGCACGTGGAATTAAACGCAGTTTGCTCAGCCATTTTACAGAATAAACTACCCGATAAATTAAAGGATCTAGAGAGTTTTACTATTCCTTGTTTAATTGGTAGTTTAAATGTTAAACATGCTTTAGCAGATTTAGGGGCAAGCATAAATGTTATGCCTTATAAAATGTTTAAGCAGCTAGGTCTTGGGAAACCCAAACAAACTAGGATGAGCATTAAATTGGCTGATAAAACTATTAGAGTTCCTAGGGGTATAATCGAAGATGTACTAATAAAAATTGATAAATTCATATTCCCAGTAGACTTTGTTGTCTTAGACATGGATGAGGACAATACTGTTCCTTTAATTTTAGGAAGACCCTTTTTAGCCTTGACTCGGACAATACTATTCCCACTAGAATTGATGTTGGTACAAGTGAACTCAAACTTCGTGTAGGTGATGAAACGATCACTCTTCAGGCTCTTGACTCGGCTAGGACATCGAGTAATAAAGGTGAGAACATAAATTCTATTAATGACCATTTGGTTCAACCTTCTTTTCAGGAAGCACCATGAAATTACACAACTGAGCCATATTCTAGACCTCGTGCCAACAAAGAAATAACTCATGAGGAGCGAAGGCTTCAGGTCGATGAACTAGACGAGTGGAAGCCACATGTTAAGGAGAAACCAAGAACACACGAAGCAAAACCAAGGCAACTCCATAACGAACCTAAAAACAAAGCAAACTACTTCAAAGTTGGAGACCGAGTTCTAATGGATAATATAGATCCTCGTGTTGCCACTTCCGAACCTAATGAAATAACTCCTTTCACGGTACTTAATACTTTCCCATATGGTACAGTCGAGGTAACTCATTCTCAATTTGGCACCTTCAAGGTAAATCGTACTCGTCTAAAACCTTATCTCAATACAATTGATAGCAAGAATGAGGAGTTTCAACTCCTCAAACCACCATGATTATGCGAATGAGAGGTAAGTCTAGCTTAAGACTTTAAACGAGCGCTTCTCGGGGGGCAACCCGAGCACTAACCCTTTAAGCTTCATGTTTTTGATTTTTTAACACCTAACTAAAAACTAACCAAATTAATAAAGCGTAGGTTTCCCCACCACACGACCTTGCACACGGGCGTGGCTGTGGCCGTGTGGACACCATGAATACGCGCATCGGCGTGGCAGAGACCGTGCGAACTAAGGACGATAATTTTCCCAAAACACGGGTTGCGACAAAATGCCACGGCCGTGCGATACGGCCGTGGTTGACACTGAGAAAATAACACGGGTGTAAGATACGCCCGTGTCTCTAGGCCGTGGTCGATACTGATCAAACGAACATGGGCGTGGAAACCTCTACACGGTCGTAGGAGAAACGAACGAAGCATCACACGGCCATGCGATACGGCCGTGTGACCTAACACGCCCACGGCACACAGGTGTCGGCAGCTGATTTCTATTTAAACCTCTTCTTCTGTTCATTTTCTTCCCCAATTCTTCTTCTACCTAACCCTAGCCACCACACCCCTTTCTTTTCCCATTATCTTTTCCCTTCATTTTCCTTTCCCCCTTTCCCTTACTCTTTCTTTACACCACCACACCAACCACCATCCTTGCCACCATACACAATGACTAATACTACAGGCAATACCAAAGCCACCATCCCCATGTCGAAAAAGCGAAAGGATCCTGGCACAGTCTCCCCGTGTGCAACCACTCTACATAAGTTCATGACGGCCGCTTCATTAATTCGACAAGACAAGGATCTTTGAGTCCATTTATTTTTTCTTTTTCTTTTATTTTCATTTTTAAATTCTTTCCGTTTACCTTTCTTGTCTTTAATTTATATTATTATATTTTGATTTCTTTAATTTAGGTTCAAGGGGCTATTACGGAACGACCCCACCACCCCTGCCCACCTTTACACCGTTTCTTTTCTTTGACTCCATCCAAAATTCAGGAAGTTTCACTTCTTTCCCTATCTTATGATTTTCTTACTACTTTGTCATTACTTATCTTTGTATATTGAGGACAATGTAAATCTTAAGTGTGGGGAGGTGTCAACAATACTGAATTATGCCTTGTTCTTAAGTAATTTTCTCATATTACTATTAGAATGAAACTTCTATTGATGTATGATTTTCATTGATATGTTTCGGATTAAGTCATAGGTAATTGTGCATTGATGGTTTAAACTTTAAGACATTAGAGAATCAAGCATGATAAGTCTATTTTCAGAATAAAATTAAAATTTCTAGGTTATTTCCCTAAATTTAAATATTACTTTGAAGTTTGAAGTTTGAAATTTGCAAGGTTGACATAAAAAACCATAATTTTTGTGAGATTTTGAGCCTTTTAGAGCATATATTTTTCTTGCTCACTTTATTGTTGGTTATGAGTGTGTCAACATTGAACTGTTATTCTAGAACTTGCTTTGATTATGCATGTCGAGACCACACTTTTGAGTTGATATACTGAGACGATAAAGGCACCTAGGTTTTAACCCACTTATTCCACGAAAAAGCCTACCCTCATAATTAACCCCTAGTGAACCCTTTTTAGCCTAATAAACCGTTTTCTTGACTCACCCATTAATATTAACCCAAAACCAAATTTTTACTTCTACTACTTTGACCCCCTTATGTCGAGATTTGATTTGATCAGTTGCCTAACTATTTTCTTTATTTCAGTTGTTAAATTCTATCTTATTATTGTATGTTCTTATTCTAAAGAAGAAGAAGAAGAAGAAGAAGAAGAAGAAGAAGAAGAAGTTGGAAATCTATTCATTATTAGTTCTTTGTTATTTGAGCTTAAGCAGTTAATTTTACATTTTGAGAAGAAGCTCGTGTTATTAGTGATAAGTTTTAAATTGATATAATTATTCAGTATTAGTCCAATTTTTCTAGTTAGGTAACTTATCAATTCAATCTCGATTTTAACCCTCTAATTCAGCCTTTATCCACACCTTTAACCCGAGCCCCATTACAACCCTTTAAAAGACCTTTTGATTTGTGTACCATCTCATTTTATAGTGGTGGAGATTTGATTTTCATGCAAGCCTATGGGATTAACTGTAACACCCCAAACCCGGCCCAAACACCCCGACCGGATCCGGCATGTCACTAAGAAGATTTTAGAAAAACTTGTCGCACCTATTATTATTATTTTTATTTTAAAAACATAGTTTAAACGTTTATCGGGAAAACTTAATAATTTGAAAATTAAGTAAAAGAAATAAATTTTAATTAATGCCTTAATGAATAAAATCGAAATTTTGCCTCCTAGTATTTAAAGACATGCCTTAATTTCAATTAATCATAAAATCTAAATGTATGGAAACCCGAAAACCGAAGCATAAAACCAATAAACATGAGCTTGATGGCCTTATTACAATAAAATATAAAACCGATAAATTGAAAATGCTAGGGAAAATAATAAAATCAACATCTTTTATTGAATCAAAATAAATCCATGCATGGCCACCTTGCGCTCCTCTCAAACCCTGGCCCCTATGCACTAGGTGTTACTGAAAAATTCTAAACAACGGGGTGAGTCACGAGACTCGGTGTGCAAACCTCATGCACCATCAGTTGGGCCTTAGCCCACGAAGCGTAATAACGAGAATATCATACAACAGAATTATGCAAAGCCCATCCCAATCCTAGATCCATCCGCTACACACCACCCTTTACCGCCAATCACACCATTGGGGATTTCTACAATCAACCCACGCCGCTACACACCATCGATGGCGGTCATGCTGCGATTAGTCTGCTCATCGCCGATTTGTGACATAGTCACGAGCAGATCGTGGCGAGCCACTACAACGAAGATCGTGGCGAGCCACCGAGCGTAACACTTCCCCTTTATCAATCACCCAACCCCGTGCAACATAGAAATCGACATACATATCATATCATGTTAACGGAGACATTCAATTAAGAATGATAGAAATCACTAACCTGGTGATTCGCATTTACCCACCACGGGTTTTCAACAGCCATGCCAATATTTCGGCATTTAACAGAATGTAACAGGTTTATATGCATACTAATCAGGCAATCTAAATGATGTGAGAATGTTACACACCTGATAAATACGTAGGACTACCCTCTATGTCGATACCCTCGCTAATCGGATCTACTACCCTTTGTCTACAACTTTGCTCAAAAGCCGGAAGAACGCGAGGTTGAGGTTTCCCCTATACCGATTAGACCCCTGAAGTAGGGTGATTTGAGTGCTACTGATTTAAAACCTTAGGCGATTGGATCTCCTTCAAATCCCGGAATGCCGCGAAAGAAAGAAAAAACACAAGATCAGTCTCCATATAGCCATTCGACTAGGGTCTCTAAAAACTGGGAAAAGATTGAATCACGCGAATCGACACTTACCTTCAGTTTCCTTCAAGATTCGGCACAAGCAGACACCATAGAGGAAATTCAGCAATCACAGGAGATGGGATCTAGGGATTTTGACTTTTAAGAAAATCCCAGAAAGATGAACAAGAGAGATACTGATGCGTTTTCGGCTACAAGAACCAAACAAGAGCGTAGTTTCAGATTTTAGTGAATGGAAGAAGAATAACAATAGGGATCAGAAGATTCGGCTAGGGGGAATTTCAAAGAAGAAAAGAAAGGGTGAGGGAGGTGGTGATTTTTGGCTTTTGGAAGAGAAAAGATGAGAAAAGAAAACAAATGAGATGACCTTCAAACTTTCGGCACACCCCTTGCCATACTAAACCGATTCTCCCCCCCTCTCTTGTGTTTGATTTTCGGCCAACTCTGCAACCCAAAGGATAGCTCTCATCTTTTTCCCTTATCTTTATCAGAACTCACATCCAAAAGAGTCCTACATCACACCACTCCTTCCCTTTTTTCTTCTCATTATCCACTTAAATAAAACATTAAAAGTCCCTAAATTTTAGCCTTGTTGCCGTCCCCTCCCTTGCTCCCTTTTAAGTGCCGAAATTGTCCTAATTTCTTGGGCCCCATGCGGCCACACTTGGGACTCCTCACCTGCCCAAAACGTCACTTAAAGCTCCCCCCTTTTCTGCGCCCCTTGTGACTGGGCCACAAGCTCGATTTGCTAACTTAAACAATAACTACTATATTTTAAGCCCTAGAGTGTCTAAACAGAATGTTTAGTCAAAGCCTCGGCCCAATCCTTGAGCCCAATCTGGACCTCTAATTCTCAAATTAACACATTAAACATGTCTACACATTAAACGCATAAGCCCATTAATTCGGGATATTACATTAACTTTTCATGTTTGACTTTTGAGTGCGTAATTTGAACCTTAAACACTTTGAGTGATTTGAGTGAATCTTTAGTGAGGATGTCAATACTTGTCAGGTTTTGAATCAGAGGTAATTATTTAGGTAAGGTGAAACACCTATGTTTTCATACTATAAAAATCTATGACTTAGATTGTTTGAATCTCTAGGACTCTTCTAGTTAAATTATCAATGTATAAATTATCTATGAATTATGATGAGACATTATGAATGAGAATTATGAATTGAGGAAGTTACTTTTAATTGTGAGTTGAGGATTTTGCTTAAGGACAAGCAAAGGCTTAAGTGTGGGGATATTTGATAAACCATAATTTATACATATTTTAACCCCATGCTTAGCTTATTTTTGGATGAGTTTTTATTAGATTTGATGAATTCGATGCTCCTAATCCTTTAATTTCATGTTTTACACTCAGGAGAGCTTAGGGAGTCGAAAAGAACTAGAAACGGGCCAAAAAGGGACAAAATGGGCCTATCTTAGAATTCAACACGACCTGGACCATTGGACACGGCCGTGAGTTACGAGCAGGATCAAACACGGCCTGGATCAATGTACACAGGCAGACCACACGGCCGTGTGCGGTGAGCAGGAGCGAGCACGGCCTAAGGCTATCGAACACGGGCGTGTCCCTGTCGTATCAAAGATTAATTCTATCCGGAAAAGGTTACTTGTGGGCGAAGAAAGGCGTTTCAAAGCCTATATAAACACCCTAGGGGGTGACCTAAAGGAGGACGCTAAATAGAACGCAAGAAAATACTCGAAGACAGGCGTCGAAAGTAGCTTAGAAGAAGGATCTCCATCAAGACTGAAGATCTCCCATCAAGTTCTTTAGAAGTTTTTGGGTTTTCTTATGTTTTGTAGTTTTCTTTATTCTATGATGTTTCCTTCTATCAGTATGAACTAAACTCCCTAAATACCGAGGGAGGATGAAACCTAGATGAATCTTATTACTATTTGATTTATAAGATAAATGCTTGTTCTTATTCTTAATTGTGAGTTCTTATTCTTGCTTTGATAATTTAGGTTATTGATTTAAGTTCGAATGTGCTTATTCAGTGGAGCAAAAGTCCCTGTTTAAGAGTAGATCAACACAATTAAGCGGAGTTGATTGCAACCCTAGAAATAGGGTGACGAAAATCTGTCGGATTAGAGTCAAATCTAATAAGGGAATCCATAGATCGAGTTAATGCGATAATAGGGGTTTTAATTAGAAAGAGATTTCAATTAATCAACCTAGCGTCAGTTGTTTTTAGTCTCGAGAGAGATATTAACATAAATCAGGGATTTCTACGGATTAAGTCAAGTGAATAAATCATATGAATCAAAAGTAATAAGTGAAGTCTAGGTGGATTCTTCCTTAGGTATTGCTTATCACATAAGTTGTCTAAAAGTATTTTCCCAATTCTTTCGTTGTCGTGTTTTAATTAATTAGTTTTAGTGTAAAAGGAATCACTCCAATATTTAAGCTAAATAATAAAAAGATAGTAATTACTAGTACTCTTGGTCCTTGTGGATACGATATTTCCGGTCTTACCATAACTATACTACTGTTCGATAGGTGCGCTTGCCTTTATTGTGATCGTAGTTAGTTTTAGACACATCATTAAAACAAAGAGGGATCATATTTTAAATTTTTTCGAGTTTTCAACTTTCGACACTAAAGACATTAATTAATCAATTAGGTACCAATTTTGGGCGTTACGAGGGTGCTAATCCTTCCTCGTATGTAACCGACTCCCGAACCCATTTTTGAAATTTTGTGGACCGAAAAACATTAATTTAATAAATCAAACCTTTTATTAAAAAGATCAAATTTCGAGGTGATCCGATCACACCTCCTATAAAAAGGATTGGTGGCGACTCCCATTTTTTAAAAAAATAAAAGTCGATTTCAAAAATGGTTTTGACAACTAAAAGACAGAACCATCCTCAAATATGACATTTTACATTCATATTAATATCATTTATACACTTCTAACACCCTAATTTCTTGGCAAAGATATAGGGCTATGAAACATATTCTACAGGTCCCGTTCCCAAGAGAATGGCGTAACAAATCAATGAAACAATGACTCCTATATCCTTGAAGTTGTAGTGGAATGGAGTGAAGCTATAGTAGCAAATCGGATATCTTTAAAGATGCAAAAGAGCAAGATGAAGCTACAATAGTTACTCCTATATCCCTGAAGTCGTAGTGGGATAGAGTGAAGTTACAGTAGCAAATCTCATCTCCCTGAAGATGTAGTGGAGCAAGATGAAGCTACGACACCAAATCTTATATCCCTGAAGTTGCAGTGAAATGTATAAAACAAGAATTCCAGTCTCCCTGAAGTTGCAGCGGGTTGGAATGAAGCTATAACAACAAATCTTATCTCATTGAAGTTGCAATGGTGCAAGATGAAGCTGTGACACTGAATCATGTCTTCTTAAAGCTGTAGCGAAGTGGATAATGTACCATATCCTATCTCCCGAAAGATGCAGTGGGGTAGAACAACCAATGAAATAGAAGAGTGGATCACTTGAAAAAGAGAAGCACCAAAGAAGTAGAAATTTAGCAGGATCGAGCGAAATTGGTCCTCCTTTGAGTCCTTGCTCCCTTCCCGTTACACGACAATGAGTAAAGAGAGGCAGCTGTAAGGGCCCAATTTCGTCCGGCCCAAAAGAAAGGGGATCATTAATTATTAAAAGTCCATTTTACAAATAAATAAAAACCAAAGCCCAATAAATTAATAACCCAAAGCCCAAATTGCCAACCCCCAAACTTATTAGAAACCCTAATCACCTTAAACCTTCAACAACCACCGCCCTCGCCACGTCAGCAGCATGCCATCCAAGGCTCTTGCTGTCACTCACACCCCAGATCTGACACCTTAGATCCCTCTGCCATAGTTGCACCGAAATGACAAGGGGCACAACCCCCCACCATAGTTAACCCGAAGATCTCCCTGCCACCACCATGCTAAGTTACCTACAAAACAAAGACAAAAGAGAAAGAAAAATAAAGAAAAGAAAAATATTTTGTAATATTAAATGCATCTATAAAAGCCTAACCACCGATTTGTAAAAATTTTACGAATGAAATAGAACACAAAAAAAAAAAAAAATTCAAAGGTATTTTCATTTTTATTGTTTTTAAATTTCTAAGAAAATAAATGAAAAGATTTAGGTTTTTTACCTGAGAGTAGTTTTATTTTCCACCACAGACAGATGAGGCCGCTGTCTCCGGTGAAAGACAACCTCCTTCTGGCGTGAAAGACCTCCGAATCCATTCAGATTCGTCCGGGGCTTCGTCGGATAGGCGGGTGTAGGGTTCTTTTCTAAAAAAGAAACGAAGAAACCGAAATCTTTTTCCAGTTTTGGCTGGGTTTCAAAGGATTTCAGCCCCATATTTGTTTTCAGGGCTTTAAAAGGCTTAAAAAAGTTTTTTTTAGAAGTCCGATCACCGAAGGCGACAGTCTCCGTTGTCAATGATCGGTGGCCACAACAGAGGCTCGATGACCGGCCTCAGGTGAGAGTTGAAAAAAGAGAAATGAGGGTTTCTTTTTTTTTTAGAAAAGGAGTAAAATGATTTTTTTTAAAAACTTTTTAACTTATATAAGGCTAATAATGCGACGTCGTTTGGTTGTGGCATCAGATACCCCAAAATGACGCCGTTTGGAGTCCTAACCCGACTCGAATCCCCTAGGATCCATGTGTTTTTAAGGGAAGGGTGTAATTGCTGCCTAGGTCCCTCCGCTTCTGGCTGTCTTTTAATTTTGTCCTAATTCTTTTTTTCCCTTTTTTTGCAAATTTAACTTGTAAGTTTATCCTTTTGCATCTCAGTCCTTTGATCTGCCGTTGACCCCTTAGGGAGTGATACATGTACTGGGGTTGGGATAATAACTCTCTAGATCCCTGTACTTTTTATTTATTTTTATTTGATCCTTCATTCTTTTGTAATTTATACTTTGAATTCCATTACAGTCTCAATTTAGCCCTTTGTTTATTTAATTTAGTCCCTTTACTTTTCGTTTTTAATTTCCAGCACTTTTAATTTATGCTATTTACGCTACTGTCCTTCAAGTTATGCAATTTATATTTTTAACCTTAAATTCTTGCATTATGCCATTTCAGTCCTTTATCTTTAAATATTGTCGTCATTAATATTGTTATTGGATAATCATGACGGATAATTAATATTTTTTTCGGTTAAAATTTTATCATTGTTAATATTAGATCGTTATTATAATTATAGTATTATTATACCTTTAGTTATTTTATTATTATTCTATTATTATTACGATTATTAAATAGTATTATTATAATCGATTAAAATTATTTGTATTATTATTTTTTATTATTTTATGATAGTATTATTATTTTATTATCTATGTTGCTATTTTTATTAATATCATAATTTTGCTATTATCATTATATTGTACATTATGTTTGCTTACATTCATCTATTTTGTATAGTACCCCATGTTTCGAGTAGATTTATTGTGAGTCACATTAGTGTTTGCAGCCACTTTGCACGATGCATAGTTAGTACTCAACACCGAGGCAATGTTCTTTTATCTAGGTGATTCAAGAAGTAGTGCTCCTAACTTACGGGGTATGACTTTCGCCTTGAACTAAAATAATTGAATATCCTTATTAAAATTGGAAATAAATAGGGTTTTAGGTAATAATTTGACGATGTGTATTTTTATTTTCGGGGATTTAAGATGTTGTGCCCTTAACTTACGAGACATGACTTCTCTTCTTATTGACTCGAAATAAAATAACCTTCTCCATAAAATTTAATTTAGATAGTAATATTTTTAGTAATGTTATCAAATAATATCATTTACATGTATTTAAGGGTAGCATTTTAAAATTCTCTTCAAGTTTGCAATTCCCAATATTAAGACACCAAGTAATCAACTAGGTACCAATTTTGGGCGTTATGAGGGTGCTAATCCTTCCTCATGCGTAACCGACTCCCAAGCCCACTCTTTTGATTTTGTAGGCCGAAAAAAGATTGTCATTTTAGTAATTTTAACATTTTATTAAAACGATTAGATTTCGAGGTGATCTAAACACACCTAATTAAAAAGATTGGTGGCGACTCCGTCTTCCTTTTAAAAATAAAATAAGTTGGGACAAAAAATGTTTCGACAAAAAGTATGTCACCATGAAGACTTTGTATGTAGCTGAGTGATACATGCACGGATGGGGTGAAATTTATTAAATTCCAATCACCAAAGCTGCAAATTTTCAAGCTTGGGAAATCAACAAACTTGCAACAAATTTTTGGATGGGATCCTAGCATTTCTGGGTTGAGATGTCTCACGGTGTTTGAAGATATATCTCTTAGCTTCAAAACGCATTTTGAACCACTCGATTTTGAGTTTATGACTGTTTTAGTGAAGACTGCACGAGTAGAATTTCTGAACGGGATTATTACAGGAATTACGAATTTCGGGCTTTTAATTCGAGTTTAAATCATATTGGGTTCAGGTTTTAGGGTTAATTTTTTATTATATATGAGCTCAATATTTTATTTATCAGCTCTTATTATTTTTTATTATTTTAGTCTGAATTTTTTATATTTATTAAGTATTTTAAGTTATTTAGGTGTTTTATGTTAACAAGAAAGTTTAGTTTAAAACTACTTCTTGTTTAGATTAAATTAGAGTTCTAGTATACTCAAAATTTTTATTTAGATTTATTTAGCTAGCATATATATAGGTCTTTGCATTGTACACAATTCACTATTATTCAACTTCTCTTTTGAGTTTATAAATTCTCTTTAGGTTTTCTTTTTTTAAGAATTTCTCTTGAGTTTTGTCGAAACCATTTTTAAGTTTTTTATAAAAACGGGGGTCGACTTAAAAAAAACAAAAACGGGAGTCGCCACCAATCCCTTTTTACTTAGGTGTGATTGGATCACCTTATAAAACGTTTTATTTCAAAACATTGATTTTGGTCTACGAAATACAAGAAAACGGGTTCGGAAGTCGGTTACGTACGAGAAAGGGTTAGCACCCTCGTACGCCCAAAATTTGGTACCTAATTGATAATCTGATGTCCTAATGTCGAAACTTTGAAAAAAATTAAAATATGATCCTTTTATTTGAAAGAAAAACCAAGACTTTCTTATCTCAAAGAAATAAAATACTATACCCAATAAGTTAGGATGTAGCATTTCAAAGCTTCGAACTAAGTTTGCCTTTATTTGTAGAAAATTCTTACTTCGAGATACTAAACATCATATCTAGTAAGTTAAGATACGACATTTTAAATTTTCGATAATAAGTTTTGTTTTGAAATTTATAGGTTAAAAAAAGGATACTTGATACCTTAAGTTCCACGAGAAAAATTAAAGCCCAGTAAGTTAGGGTATAATTTTCTCGAAGTCCCCAAAATACCACCACTACAGGAAAATAGGGCTTTAGCGGCGTTTTTCGTGGCGTTTGGACAAAAAATGCCGCAAATATTAAACATTAGCGGCGTTTGAAGAAAAACGCCGCTAAAAATTGGGCAATAGCTGCGTTTTTATCAAAAATGCCGCTAAAAATAAAGCAATAGCGGCGTTTGTTTAAAAAACGCCACTAAATATCTAATTAATTCAATACCCAAACGACGACGCTTTAAAAAGGCCAAGCAATAGCGACGATTGTACCAAAAACGCCACTAAAGGTAAGATATATAGCGGCGATTGTACCAAAAACGCCACTAAAAGTAAGATCTATAGCGGCGTTTGTTAAAAAACGCCACTAAATATCTAATTACTTCAAAACCTAAACGTCGACATTTTAAAAAGGCCAACCAATAGTGGCATTTGTACTAAAAACGCCACTAAAGGTAAGAGCTATAGCGACGTTTGTATAAAAAACGCCACTAAATATCTAATTACTTCAAAACTCAAATGTCGACGTTTTGAAAAGGCCAAGCAATAGCGGCATTTGTACCAAAAACGCCACTAAAGAGAAGATATATAGCGGCGTTTGTACCAAAAACGCCACTAAAGGTAAGAGATATAGCGACGTTTGTACCAAAAATGCCACTAAAGGTAAGAGCTATAGCGGCGTTTATATCGAAAATGCCGCTAAATATCTAAAAATTTCAAAACTCAAACATCGGCGTTTTGAGAAGGCCAAGCTATAGCGGCGTTTTTATTAAAAACGCCACAAAAAAGCAAATTATTTCAAAACTAGAACGAAGCCGTTTTTGTCCTCGTATAATAATTCAATATCAAAATTATTTTATTTTGGGGTTTCCTGATTTGGATTTATGATTTAGTGGTAATGGTTTAGGGTTTAGAGTTTCGAGTGAAGTGTGTATAGTGTATGTTTAGGGTTTATTGTTTAGGATTTAAGGTTTAAGGTTTTAGGGTGTAGGATTTGTATGTAATGGTTTAAGGGTTTAGTGTATTGGTTTTAGGGTTTAGAATTTTAAGATTTATGGTTTTGTATTTAAGGATTTATATATGATTTATAGTCCGGCCACACGAATTCCCAAAATTATAGTTTAATTTATGATTATGGTTTAGGGTTTCAGATTAAGGTTTCAGGTTAGGGTTTATGGTATTGGGTTTAGGGTCTTGGATTTATGGTTTAGGGTTTATTATATATTGAGACTGGATTTTGGAGTTTGGTTGTATCTAGGTGGCTGAGGTTATGGGTTTAGGTTTTAGGGTTTAGGTTTATGGTTGAGGGTTCGGGTGATAAACCAAAATAGTAACATATTTTAATCCCACATTTAGTATGCTTTTGGATAAATTATCCCTTGATTTATGTAAAAAGGTGCTCTTAATCCTTTCTTTTCATGTTATATACTCAGGAAAGCACCAGGGGATGAAAAGAATGCAAAACGGGCTTAAAACGGGACAAATGGGCCAAAGTATGAAATCAACACGGCCTGGACCAAAGATCACACGGCCGTGCCTCCTTAAAGATCTCGAACATGGCCTGGACCACGATTTACACGGGCGTGTGCCATGGGCGTGTCCTGCCGCGGCCAAGAGAAGTTTTACTCGGATTTGGATACTTGGAGGCAAAGAAACATATTCCAAAGCCTATTCAAACACTCTAGTAGGAACTCTACTTGAATTAGGATACTTTGGGGCCAAATAAGGCATCTCAAAGTCTATATAAACACCCAAGGGGGCAACTTGTCGAGGGAGTTCGACAGAAACCCTCTGTCAAGGGGAGCCCAAAGCCATCGTCTAGGGGCGTCGTGCTAGGCCAGAGAAGGCAGATTTGTGGGGATTCACTCAGGGATAGCCAGTTGATCCATCTCAAGAAGCCGAAATTCTACTCAAGACGAAGGATCTCCTCTTAAATTCCTTCAGGGGGTTTTAGGGATTTCTTATGTTTTGTTTTATCTTTTCTCTTGAGATGTTTTCCTTTATTGTCATGAACTAAACCCTTTGGATACCCGAAGGGGATGAAACCTATAATGAATCTTGTTATTGTTTTCTGAATTATATGATAAATACTTAGTTTATTCTTAATTATGTGAGCTTAATCCAAATTTAATGTGCTTAGGTGGAGGAGGAATAGACCCTGTCTAAGAGTAGATCCAACATAATTAAGCGGAGTTGATCGCACGCCTAGAGATAGGGTGACGAGATTTTGCCAGATTAGGGTGAAACCTAATATGGGAATCCACAGGTCGATTTTACCTGCTATTCTAGGGGTTATTATAAGAGAACGAGAGTTCCACTAATTAACCTAGGGTTAGACGTTATTCGCCTCGAGAGAGGGTTTAATATACGTTAGGGAGTCTTACGGATCAAACTAAATGAATAAATCGTATGGTTCAGTGTTAGATAACAAGTGAAGTCTAGGTGGATTCTTCCTAGGGTATCGTCTAAATCAACTGAGTTTTTCCCAAGTTATTTTCCAATTTCATTCTTCTTTGTCTTAGAGTCTTTAGTTTAGTAGTTAATTAATTTAGATTAATAAACAACTTCACTTATTTTTGGCTAAATAATAAAAAGAAAGTTAGTATTAGTACTTTTAGTTCCTTTGGGTTCGATAATCCGGTCTTGCCTAAACTATACTACTGTTCGATAGGTACACTTGCCTCAATCGTTGTCAGAGTTAGTTTCCAGGTTCGATCATTCTTTTTATAAATTTTAAAGCTCTGATTCACAACGATCAAGTTTTTGGCGCTGTTGTCGGGGAACTAAAATATTAAGAAAGCTCTATTTTTATTACTTTAGCCATTATTTTTATTTTTTCGCAATTTATTTTTATTTTTAGTTTTTATTTTAATTTTGCTAAATTCTCTTTCTTTCTTTTCCTAGCAGGTACCTCTAGTTTATGACTAGAAGGAACCCGAGAGGACCTTTAGAATACGACAGTGATATTGAAGCTACCGCTCGGAGAAATCGCAGAGAAATTAGGCGAGCCCTAAATTACCAAGAAGGAGAGCGAGAAGACAAATCCAATCCTACTGAAGGGATGGACGAAAATAATCTTCCACCACAAGATGTGGCAGAAAATAATGCTCCTCGTACTATGTTTGATTATGCTAAACCTCATTTAACAAGAGCCGAATCAAGTATTGTTAGGCCTGCTATAGCTGCTAATAATTTTGAATTAAAACCTAACACTATACAAATGATTCAACAGTTTGTTCAATTTGATGGTTTCTGGGATCGAAGATCCAAATGCTCATATAGCTAATTTTTAGAGTTACGTGATACCTTCAAAATAAATGGTGTTTCGATGATGTCATACGACTTGGTTATTTCCCTTTTCATTAAAGAATAAAGCTAAACAATGGTTAAACTCGTTACCACGAGGGTCAATCACTACATGGGAACAAATGACCCGAAATTTTTTATTAAAATATTTCCACACCGCCAAAACGGCCAAATTACGTAATGATATATCTTCTTTTGTGCAGATGGATTTAGAGACATTATACGATGCATGGGAGAGATATAAGGATCTCTTGAAAAGGTGTCCGCACCATGGTTTACCCTTGTGGCTTCAAGTCCAGACTTTCTATAACAGTGTAAACCCTTCAACGAGGCAACTAATCGACTCGGCCGCCGGTGGAACCCTGAATAATAGAACTCCTGAAACAGCCTACGAATTTATAGAAGAGATGTCGCTGAATAACTATCAGTGGCAAGTTACAAGGACAAAGCCAACAAAAGCAGCCGATATCTACGACCTCGACCCAGTAACCAGGCTATCAAACCAGTTAGAGATGTTACATAAAAAATTTAATGGTTTATACGGTTCCTCGCAGGTACATCCACTTATGCAGTGTGAAACAAGCGGAGGCGTGGCGAATCCTGAGTACCCACCCTACGGACATAGCATGGAAAGCGAACAAGTCCACTATATGAGTAACTATTCTAAACCTCAAAATAATTTTTATAGTGACACTTATAATGCAGGTTGGAGGTACCATCCTAATTTCTCGTGGGATGATCAAAGTAGCCAAAGACAGGAACTTCCTTTAAATTTTCAACAACCACCTTACCAATAGGAAGAGGAGTCGAACCTTGAAGAGATGCTGACAAAATTCATGGTAGCTACCGATAACCGTCTCCAAGACACTGAAACCATCCTTGAGACCCAACAAGCATCGATCAAAGGGATCGGGAGCCAAGTTAGGGAAGTCACTGAGTCAGTTGGGGAACTTACTAAGTCAGTTATACAACTTGCTAAGCTGATCTCAAAACTACCACAAGAAAGCTTGCCACGCAATACTGAAACTAACCCGAGTGAGCAAAATCAAGCCATTTACGATAGTGAAGGGTTAGACGAACCAAACCCAAGGGAAGAACATGTGGTAAGCGAAGGTAAGGTTGAAGTGTGCCATGATATATCAAAACCGGCAATTACAGAGTACCAACCTCGTGTGCCATATCCCGATGCAATAAAGAAATACCACATAGAGGAAGAAGTCGGTGAACTCACACTTCGTGTAGACAACGAAAAAATCACTCTTCAAGCTCTTGACTCAGCTAGGACATCGAGTAATAAAGGTACGAACGTTAATTCTATTGATAACCATTTGGTTCAACCTTCTTTACAGGAAGCATCACGAAATTACCTAGCTGAGCTAGATCTTAGACCTCGTACCCATAAAGAAATAATTCATGAAGAACTAAGGCTTCAGGTCGATGAACTAGACGAGTGGAAAACACACTTTAAAGAGAAACTAGGAATACACAAAGTGAAACCGAAGGAAACCCCAGACGAGTTGATAGGAACAACAAATCACTTCAAAATAGGGGATCAGGTATTGTTGAATAAGGAAGACCCTCGAATCACCAATTCAGACCTTAAGACAAACGAAGAAATCACTTTTGAGGTAATTAATGTCTTCCTATACGGCACAGTCGAGGTAAACAATCCTAAATTCAACACTTTTGAGGTAAACATTACTCGACTTAAACTTTATATCCACAACCGAATTGATCGCATGAGAAAGGATTTTCACCTCCTCAAACCACATTGACCATACGAATGAGAGGTAAAGTCTAGCTTAAGACTATAAACGAGCGCTTCTCGGGAGGCAACCCGAGCACTAACCCTATTAATTTTTACATTTTTTATTTTACTTTTATTTTTCATTTTAGCACCTAACCATAAAATAACCAAAGTACAGATTTCCATGCTCACGCGGTGGGCGTGGCGTGTGAAGCCAGAAGGACAAAACACGGACGTGCTAGTAACCGTGCATGACAAAGAATGATTTTTTCCCAACACGGCTGCGATAAAAGCCACGCCCGTGCCAACCGCCTGCCGTGTGAGGTTACTGACTTATTGAGCACGGGCGAGACACGGCTGTGCCTTACAACCGTGCGAGGTTACTGACTTGACGAGCACGGGTTAAACACGCCCGTTCTAAAGGACCGTGTGAAGAATACACGGGCGTGCCACGAGACCCACGGCCGTGGTAAAACACCTAAACGCGCTCAAAATTCAAAATCACGAAAAACACGGGTTGATTAAACTCGAACAAGGGCGTGGACCGTATCACTATTTAAATATTTACTTTTATTTCTATTTCTATTTTTATTTTTATTTTTTATTTTTTTTATTTTCATTTTCATTTTCATTTTCATTTTCATTTTTATTTCCTTTCTTTTATTTTCTTTATTATTTTCTTCTTATTATACATTCCATTTAGATTTAGCTTAGGATACAAAAAAAAATTAGGATGGCTGCTTCGAGGACTCACCCAGTTCGAGATGCTTTCCCACGTTCACCTCCAATCCGATCCGGTTTCTTTCATTAACTTCATCCAAAATTCAGGAAGTTTCACTTCTCTCCCCATCTTTTGATTTTCTCACTATATTGCCATTTTATCTATCTTTGTACATTGAGGGCAATGTACATCTTAAGTGTGGGGGGGTTAACTATAATATTATTTGAAAATCCCTGAATTATGCCTTGTCTTAAAGTAAGTTTCTCATATTATGATTAGAACGAAATTTCTAATGATTTATGATTTTTATTGATATGTTTTAGATTAAGTCATTGATAATTGTGCATTGATAATTAAATTCTAAGAATACTAGAGAATCAAGCATGATAAGTCTATTTTTCAGAAATTAAAAATTTTCTAGGTCGTCTACCTGAATTTAAATATTACTTTGAAGTTTGAAATTTACAAGGTTGATGTCAAAAATACCCATAATTTTTGAGCCTTATAGAGCATAAATTCTTTTTCTTGCTCACTTTATTGATTATGAGTGTGTCAACACTGATTTGTTATTCTAGAACTTGCATCGATTATACATGTCAAGACCACACTTTTGATTTGAGATACAAAGATGATAAAGGCACCTAGGTTTTAACCCACTAACTCCATTAAAAGCCTACCTTCACAATTAACCCCTAGTGAACCCCTTTTAATCCTAACAACCCTATTTATTGACTCACACACTAATATTAACCCCCCCCCAAAAAAACCTTTGTAATTGTTATCACCATTCTTTCTAACTACCCCTATATCGAGATTTGATCTGATTAGTTGCCTAATTATGAATTTTAGTAATTTATCCTTTATTGTGTATTTATTATGTACTAAAAAAAATGACGAATTATATTCATTATTAGTTATGTGATTAAACGAGCTTATACATTTATTTAAATCCCAAACATCAAAGAAGAAGCTCGTATTATTAGTATTATTAGTTTTCAATTGATGTAATTATTATTATTAGTTCATTAGTTCTTAGTTAGGTAATTTGTCAGGTCAATCTCGATTCTAACCTTCTAATTCAACCTATATCCATACCCTTAACCTAAGCCCAGATTCTGATACATTAAAGACCTTTTGATTTGTGTTTCATCTCATATTACAGTGGTGGAGATTTGATTTTCATGCAAGCCTATGAAATTAACTTTTCAGGTTTGACATTTGAGTGCTTAATTCTGAACCTTAAACACTTCGAGTGATTTGAGTGAATCTTTTGTGAGGATGTCAACTCTTGTCGGTTTTGAATCAGAGGTAATTATTTAGATGAAGGGAAAACACCTACGTTTTGTGCCACAAATGTATGACTTAGATTGTTTGAATCTTTAGGACTCTTTGAGTCGAATTATCCATGTATGAATTATCTCTGAATTATGATGAAACACTATCAATGACTATTATGAATTATAGAAAGTTCGTTTTAATCGTAAGTTGAGAATTTTGCTTGAGGACAAGCAAAAGCTTAAGTGTGGGGGTATTTGATAAACCGAAATAATAACATATTTTAATCCCACATTTAGTATGCTTTTGGATAAATTATCCCTTGATTTATGTAAAAAGGTGCTCTTAATCCTTTCTTTTCATGTTATATACTCAGGAAAGCACCAGGGGATGAAAAGAACGCAAAACAGGCTTAAAACGGGACAAATGGGCCAAAGCATGAAATCGACACGGCCTGGACCAAAGATAACATGACCGTGCCTCCTTAAAGATCTCGAACATGGCCTGGACCACGATTTACACGGGCGTGTGCCATGGGCGTGTCCTGCCGCGGCTAAGAGAAGTTTTACTCAGATTTGGATACTTGGAGGCAAAGAAACATATTCCAAAGCCTATTCAAACACCCTAGTAGGAACTCTACTTGAATTAGGATACTTTGGGGCCAAGTAAAGCATCTCAAAGTCTATATAAACACCCAAGGGGGCAACTTGTCGAGGGAGTTCGACAGAAACCCTCTGTCGAGGGGAGCCCAAAGCCATCGTCTAGGGGCGTCGTGCTAGGCCAGAGAAGGCAGATTTGTGGGGATTCACTCAGGGATAGCCACTTGATCCATCTCAAGAAGCTGGAATTCCACTCAAGACGGAGGATCTCCTCTTTAATTCCTTCAGGGGGTTTTAGGGATTTCTTATGTTTTGTTTTATCTTTTCTCTTGAGATGTTTTCCTTTATTATCATGAACTAAACCCTTCGGATACCTGAAGGGGATGAAACCTATGATGAATCTTGTTATTTTTTTCTGAATTATATGATAAGTACTTAGTTTGTTTTTAATTATGTGAGCTTAATCCAAATTTAATGTGCTTAGGTGGAGGAGGAATAGACCCTGCCTAAGAGTAGATCCAACATAATTAAGCGGATTTGATCGCACGCCTAGAGATAGGGTGACGAGATTTTGCCGGATTCGGGTGAAACCTAATATGGGAATCCACAGATCGATTTACTGCTATTCTAGGGGGTTATTATAAGAGAACGAGAGTTCCACTAATTAACCTAGGGTTAGACGTTATTCGCCTCGAGAGAGGGTTTAATATACGTTAGGGAGTCTTACGGATCAAACTAAGTGAATAAATCGTATGGTTAAGTGTTAGATAACAAGTGAAGTCTAGGTGGATTCTTCCTAGGGTATCGTCTAAATCAACTGAGTTTTTCCCAAGTTATTTTCCAATTTCATTCTTCTTTGTCTTAGAGTCTTTAGTTTAGTAGTTAATTAATTTAGATTAATAAACAACTTCACTTATTTTAGGTTAAATAATAAAAAGAAAGTTAGTATTAGTACTTTTAGTTCCTTTGGGTTTGATAATCCGATCTTGCCTAAACTATACTACTGTTCGATAGGTGCACTTGCCTCAATCGTTGTCAGAGTTAGTTTCCAGGTTCGATCATTCTTTTTATAAATTTTAAAGCTCTGATTCACAGTGATCATCGGGTTTAGGGGTTTGGGGTTTGAGATTTAAGGTTTAGGGTTTGGATTTTTTTAAATATATATCTAAATAAGATAAATATAAATTTTTATTTTTAAAAAAATATATATCAAAATGGGTTAAATCCCAAAAGCTTACATGAACAATGATTTAATGTTCAATTATATATACATGAACTTTAATTTGATCCCAGATCTTGTCAAATATTAACCCAATTATCGATATAATATTTTAATATATTGCATACATAAATATTTATATTTATTCAATATAAAAATATATTGATGTATTTAATTTTATAAATATATTTTAATATATAAAATACATAAATGTATTTTATTGTGTTTATATATATAATTTAAAAGAAATTGTAAACAATTTTTAATTTTGTTGAAATTTTAAATATTAATTGGTATGAAAGCATTAGCGCGCGTTTATTTAAAAACGCCGCAAAAAGTCTTCATATTTAATAGAAAGAGACGTCGTTTTTGTGGCGCAGTTAGTATCAATAGTGGCGCTTTACGAAAAACGTCGCAAAAAGTATGTATTACCGGCGTTTTTGTAAAAACGCCGCAAAAATGAGCCATGTTATTTCTGGCGTTTTAGCCCAAAAACGCCACAAAATGGAAGAAAAACGATTTGCTTTTTTTGGAATTATTTAGTGGCGTTTATTGAAAAGCGCCGCAATAGGGTTAATTTTTCTACTGAAAGCGGCATCGTTTCTTTTCCATCCATTTTAATTGCTTAACACTTTTCTGTTCTCCCATTTTTCGATTTCCCAAATCCCTAAATCCCTAATCCCTTTGCGTTCCCCTCCCAATCCCTAAATCCTTCTTCGATTTAAAGTGCGAAACTTCCCCAATCTGATTACTTCCCCATCAGCTATTTGTTTCTTGTTTTGGGATAGGTCAAAGCAACTTGATCGGTAAGTTTTTTTCCTTATACTTGTTTGGTTCTTTCTTCCATCTATCAATATTTATGTAAAGTAATTTGTTTTGGTTTAATGGTTAAGAGATTTGAGTTGTGTGCGTGAGGAAATTTCTAATTAAATTGGCCCAATGCCTAAAATCTAGAATATATACATGAAATGAAATGGTGTAGACAGAAGAGTAGAATAGATAGCCTCGTAAACAGGGGAAAATAGCTTGAAGAAAAAGATGGATGGATGCCTTTGTAATTTAAAAGCTTTAATAATTTGATTCACTTTAGCACCACTTTTGTGCATTTCACATTTATTAATCTATATATATATGTTAAGAGTAGATTAATTTCCTGTAAAAGAAAGATGATAAGAGAGGGGAATACATTCAACACACAGTGAGGAGAAGCTGGAATCAATTGAATTTGGTTAATTAATCTGATTGATCGGTTAACAGATTTAATCCTTGTTAAATAAAAAGCATGCTTTTTACATAAATTTTTATTCTCCCATAATGCTTTAAATGTCTTTTATCATTTTTTTTTTGTATAAATGTTTAAATTAGTATCTTGTTTTAATTGGTTTTTTTATATACCAACAAGGAAAAAAGTTTCAATTTGCATATACATATGATTCGACTGATTTTTTTTTTAATGTTTGTGCAAATGAATTGATGCTGAAGCAGGTATGAACATCTAATTTTAGAGGTATTTCATCCTGTTCATTTTTCCATTTTGTGAATATATATCCCTTTTTTTGCTGCAAATTGATCAATTTAAATGCTGTAAATTGAAGTTTTAAACTGTTGGAATTGAAGTATTTAACTGCTGTGAATCGAAGTGTTAAAGTGCTGCAGAGGTATACCATCAGAAAGATTCTTCATCATATGTAAACTCAACTGCGTCAAACGATTAAGGATTGATATATGTATAGGACTGCAGAGGTATTTATGGGAGTTTCCCATTGTCTGAAATCTTGGTTACACTCTATTGTTCAATAAGACCTATTCTTTTTCATTTGTTCTTTCACATACCCTTTTTCTTTACTCATTTTCTTAATAAGTAATATATTTTTGGCACTTGTTTATGAGTTACTACTTCAGTGGCATGTTTGTTTTTGATGTCGCACATAAGGTTTTATCCTTTAAACTATGGTGTTTGGTACCATAAGCTGCTGTTCGTTCACCCTGTACATACTAATTGAGGTAAACCTAAATGATACAGGTACTATAATTTTTTTTTTGGGTTATTACCGACATGTATCATTATTGGTCGATATTAATTAGTATTGGTGAATATAAATTTGTTTTCTTAAAGAAATTTCCAAAAATATATTCATTAAGTTAAACTATTGAACTTATAGAAATGTGGATTGTACTCTGAGGGTAAAGAATTTTTTTATCATTCTTGTTCGTTTTGTTGTTTATGTTTGGATATCGTGAAAATTCGAATGTTTTTATCAAAGTCTTATTGATGTTTTAATCCTTCATTTATTTAAGGGCTGTATACCATCGAAAACTACTATTTTTCCTTGACATACACAATTCCCTGCTGATTTTCCCCTCTGTGAATTACAAGTCGCTAATATTCGGTATGTTGCATTTGCATCAACTCTAGATTTTGGATTCTCTTCAGATGCAACTTTAGCTACGCATGTTTCAGCAATCATTCTGATTGCATATTGGTTTCTGCTTCAGATATTGTGCACATCTTTTCTTACTTGCCTAAGTATCTGAACTTCGTCGAGCAACAAGTAGAATTGGTTTGAAAGAGTGAGTATAGTTGATTTCATGGGTAATGCTTTTTATATTTTCATTTTTCATTGATTTGTCCACTTCTAAATTATTTCATATTTAGGGTCTGTCCAATGACTTAAAGAATTTCCAGTTGCTCAAGCAAAGTACATTTGGATGTCATTACTACTCCTTTTTAAATTGTTGAAGCCCCTGTTGCAGTCTTGTAATTTGAACTGTTTATTTGCTGTATATTGAGATGTTTTATTGTTGTAATTGAGGTCTAAAAATGTTGTTAATTGTGGTGTTTAAATTGCTACAAATTATTTGAATGTTTAACAGAGACAAAGGCGATATAATTTAAAAATATATAGTCAAAGGCCCGAAGAAACACTATCATCAAAACAAAGGAAAAGCCAAAAAGGTATGAGTGTAACATCCTAAAAATTGAGTATCGATTTGTTGCATAATTTTGGTGCTTAGCTTGTGAATGATTCAATTTGTGTGTTTAATATAGTCTTGAGAAGGCTCGGGATTTATTCGGAATTTGAATAAATTTTAGTAATGAGTACTTTATTGAAGTGGAACAAGTAACCTTGATGTTTAAGGAAATTAAGTGACAAAATTTAGCATAAGATGAGCTAGTAGTAAAGTGGAGTTGGCGCCATGAGTGTTGCTTGAGGGAAGAGGTTCGAATCCCATGGTATGCATTTTGTGACTTTAATTTTTGCACTCTTCTAGCATGTGTCAGCCAAACTCTATTTTTGGTAGGTTGGAATTTATTTTTATGGCAAGGTGGCTAATGGTTTAAGGCAAGATTTGAACATAGGGAAAGGAATCATGAGCTTATGGTATGTAGGGGGAACACAAGGCACTTTTTAAGGGGTGTGTTTTGGAAAGTTTGGAATGGCCAAACTTTGCCCATGAACTTGGACGGTTTTGGGGGCTAGGGGGTGGCCGAATGTTGTTGGAGGTATTGGTAAGAATGTGTAGCAAGTTTGGTCACTTTCATTTTGGTCATTTTGTGCTTTTCACAAAAAACTTTTCTTTTCATCTTTCTCTCCCTAGCCGAATGCATTTTGTGCATTAGTGAACATCTTGTTTTCTTCTTTTGGTCATTTCTTTTTGATCATTTGGTCATATTTTGCCTAAACTCTCAAGTCACTCTTCCCCTTGTTCCAAAAACACCAAAAACATAAAAGCCATTTTTTCTCTTTTTTCTTTTCTTCTCCATTGCCAAATGCTCTATTGTCCCAAATCCCTCTCTTTGCCCCTTTTTCATCTTTGAAAACCGAAACACAAACCTCTCATCCTCTATTTCTTTCTTTCTCCATTTTGCTCTTTCTTACAAACATATTTTCTCCTTTCTCTTTTCCTCCATGGCCGAGTATTGCTAGTATCATTTTCTTCCATTTTTCTTCTTAGCCGAATCTTCCTCTTCATATATATTTTCTTATCAATCATTTTCTTTCCATTCGTTTTGATTAATAGGTAAGAACCCTCTTCGATTCTTTATTTTTTATCTTTTCTTTTGCCGAATCTACTTTTGTTTGGGAGGGTCTTTTGACCGAAAGTATCCTCTATCTCTTTCTCTTAGACAATCTTTCTCGTCTTTATAGTGATATAGAGAAGGCCGAAACTCAGAGTATTCGTAATCATCGTGAATCTCTAGGATTCGGTTCAAAGTGTTAAGGTAAGGGTTTCTATCAAGGACTTCCATATTACTCGTTATTTCGTCAAAGATTGGTTACTAATCAATTTTATCTTAGGAACGTTATCGCTCGATTTTCATCCTGTGAACGTAAGATTTTGTGGTAAGCCGATTTCGCCCTTAAAACCTATAAACTTAATTTCCAAAAAAATATTAGTTGGACTAATATTCTTTTGTCAATGGAGGCAAGCAAGATAGCGTCGAAAAGGGTGGTGAATAGTGTTCGGAAGAGGGGCGGATTCGCTATTCCCTCTAGATTCAAGCGAAGGGCTATTTCGGCAATTCGAGATTTTCCACCGGGTTGTGGACCCTCATCCGGGGAGAATCAATTATTCGAAGTTGTTCGTAGTTCAGAGCCATTAGCTATTCGAGATTTTCCACCGGGTTGTGAACCGTCAACCGGGGAGAACCGCCAAATAGTAGTTGTTCGAGATTCCGAGGGTAAAGATCTAGATCGCTTATCTTTAGCATAGATTTATATTAAGTATTAGTGTTCTAACCAAACGTGATACATATTTAGGTATCGACAATTGGGAAAGTATAGTCCTCACCGTAATCATGTGTGTAATCTCACACTTATCTCATGGGTTAGATGACTTTACTGTAATTAAGCATTAGTCTAAAAAAAAATCGCAAAGTTGGTGAGATCGGAAAATATGGTATATTAACACTTTAGTGTTAAGAGCATGTAATCGGTATTAAAATCGTGAAAATTTCGGAATCGCCCTTAATGGGCTAAAATGATAAAAAGTGACATTTTGGGCCCCATGTGATAAATGGGCCATATGAGTTATTTGATAAAATTGGCCAAGTATGATATGAGATATAATGGGCCAAATTGTGAAATGGGCCAAATTGTGAAATGGGCCAAATTGTGAAAATGGCCAAATTGTGAAAAGGGCCAAATTGTAAAATGGGCCAGATTTGTAATAATTTTTTTTATGGGCCTTATGATGGAATTATCATATGAATGAATTGTCATGCATTTTATATACATGATTGCATGGGTTGGGATAATTGACGAAGAGAAGATGGCTTCGTGCCCAGTTAATGGCTTCGTGCCCAGTTAATGGCTTCGTGCCCAGTTGATGGCTTCATGCCCAGTTTAATATATGGCTTAATGCCCAGTTGGTGTGTTGGCGGGGTGGGTGACTAAAGCTCCCCACAGGTGTGCTGGTTGGTACGGGTGGTGTGTAGCGGATGGAAATTTAGGCTTGGTTGGGAATTGCATATCACATGCATTTTATACTTGTTATATTGTACATTTGTAAATGGGCTCAAGCCCAATTAAATGCTTAAATGGTTTCGGCCCAGTGGACTTGGTAAGTGGGTTACACACTGAGTTCTAAGTAACTCACCCCGTTTCCTTTACCCATCTCAGGTAACGATCATTAATGGAGGCTTGGGCCGGGGGATGACTTCGTGGAGGCCATACTTCGAATGATGGTTTTTGTGAACTTTGAACTACTCTTAAGTATTTTTATTTAATTACTATTTCACACTATGATGTAATAAGGCCTCTCTGTATTATTTTTATGGATTTTTACTTGTGGATGGATTTTAATTATGTTTAAATACTAAAATGGGACTATTCTATTTTTATAAATGTTTTCTTAAATTCTCGTGCAAAAAGGGGTTTTTCTTAAATATTTTATTCTCGTAAATTTTTCTGTAAAATTCTTTAAGAATCTTGTTTTCAAATTTCCTTTTGAACTCTTTTAAACTTCTCGTACAATTTTTACCAATTAATTTCTAAGTTTTAATTTATAAACTCTTATGTCTTAAATAATAGATTTTAAATTAACCTCGGTTTTTAATAAACTTCAATTCCAAAATAGTTTTGAGGATCTGTTTTATTTAAATCAATAAATGACTAGATGTATGTTCGTTTTGTGTGACATACCAAATCTGGTCTTAACGCATAGACCAGGGTTTGGGGTGTTACAATGAGTTTGTCATTATTTTATTTAATGAGATTGAGATTTGATTCTTATTAAGTGTTTTGATTTAACCTTTTTTTTTCTTTTAAGGGTTTTGATTAATGCATGATATTATTTAATTATTGTTTACTTTGTTTTTGACTAAAAATGAATGGCTTTTTGCATGCAAAAAAGGGACTTAAGATACTCCTTTCACTTTGGCAGAACAATTAAAATTGGTTATTATATTTGGTGCTTATGATAATTGTTTCTATTATAATTATTTAACTACAAAATTAGCCTCTAACTATATCATTTTTATCACTTAAGTACTTTAAATTTTTTTACTGAATTTCGAATTAATTGAATTGACTTATTTAATTTTTCTTCGAATCAATTCGAATAAGTGGTTTGGTTTTTCGAATTATAGTCGACTTGTAGTTTACAACTCAAATAACATATTGACTTAAATACCTTTTAATTTGCTGTCAGCTTTTTAAAATAAACAAATTGTTGCCTCTAAAAAATATATACAATTTGTATTTTTCTCAAAATTTAATAAAAATATAAATAACTTAAAAATTTTATAAAATGTTAAATTATAATTTTAAAAAAAAAGGAGTTTTAAAATATATATGGCATTAAAAATATATTTTTTTAAAAAAATCAAATTCTTTTTAAAAAAAAAGATTCAAAGTATATAGGCTGAAAACCTGACGGGTTGCCTTATATCTCACTGTTAGATATAATAGATCCTCCCTAGGTGTAACAATGCCATGTATGGTGAATCTTAAAGAATATATTTTTTATATTAATAATGTTTGATTTTAATATTTAAAATTTGTAAATGTTTTTAAAACTTATAAATTTTTTTATCAATATAATAATAATGATCATTGTTTAATTAACTTACATAATTTTAGGATCAAACTTCATAACTTACATAATTTTAAGATCAAACTTGATCAAACTTCATAACTTACATAATTTACATAACTTACATAGTACATAAATATATATCTTTTGATGATATATACTTTATTTTTAGTTCCCGCTTTTAAAAGTTTTCTTTAACTTAAAAAAAAAAGATTCAAAGTATATAGGCTGGAAACCTAACGGGTTGCCTTATATCTCACTGTTAGATGTAATGGATCCTCCCTAGGTGTAACAATGCCATGTATGATGAATCTTAAAGAATACATAACTTACATAATTTTAAGATCAAATTTCATAACTTACATAATTTTAATATCAAACTTCATAACTTACATAATTTACATAACTTACATAGTACATAAATATATATATTTTGATGATATATACTTTATTTTTAGTTCCCGCTTTTAAAAGTTTTCTTTAACTTTTAAAAAAAAAAGATTCAAAGTATATAGGCTGGAAACCTGACGGGTTGCCTTATATCTCACTGTTAGATATAATGGATCCTCCCTAGGTGTAACAATGCCATGTATGATGAATCATAAAGAATACATAACTTACATAATTTTAAGATCAAATTTCATAACTTATATAATTTTAAGATCAAACTTCATAACTTACATAATTTACGTAACTTACATAGTACTCAGTTATATATATCATATCATTACTTACATAAATTATAAATTAACAATTTAGCCGTGTAATTTATTGTCAACTTTAGACTTCAACAACTACAAAATGGATAGGACTTGGATGAATTTGTCAAGGGTAAGCAACGGCTATCGAAATGGAGTAGAAACTTTTCTAAATTTTGCATTTCAAAATGCAAGCCAAGAGAATATGATTCTTTGCCCGTGTAAGAAGTGTTGCAATATCAATTGGCATTATCGTGAAGTTGTCTACGAACATCTAGTTGTTGATGGCTTTGTCCCGGGGTATAAAAAATGGATTTTCCATGGAGAGTATACATCTAGTGGAGCCTCTTCATCGATGAATCTGGGTTATCATCATAGTGCGTAAAATCGAAATGTTAGAGAAGATGACATGGATGGCATGTTGCGGGATGCATTTAATATGCGCGGTGATGGTTTGCAATCATTTCCACCTGACTTGGGTGCAACCGATGATTACAATTTTGGTGGAAATACTTTCACCGAAAGGGGAAGAAGTGTACCTGATGATCAGCCAAATGAAGAAGCAGCGAAGTTCTACTCGTTACTTGGTGAAAAGAACGAAGAACTGTATGAGGGATCTAAATTTTCAAAACTGTCTTTCTGTATTCGTCTTTTTCACCTAAAATGTTTGGGAGGGTGGACCGAAAACTCTTTGACCATGTTGTTAGAGTTTTTGAGAGAAATGTTCCCGTTTGCGAAAATCCCTCAATCTTCCAAAGACATGAAGAAACTGATCAAAGATTTGGGCCTTAACTACAACAAAATTCATAGTTGCCCAAATGACTGCATGTTGTATTGGGGTGACCGAAAAAACCAACAGTGCTGTCATGTATGCGGTCAATCCCGTTGGATGAATGGAAATATAGAGGATGGTAACGAGGATGAAAACGATACACAGACAAGGAAGCAGCCAGTTAAGATTTTGCGATATTTTCCGCTAATACCAAGACTGCAAAGGCTTTTCATGTCATCGAAGACAGCCGAGTCAATGACGTGGCACCATGATGGATGAACCGATGATGGATTGTTAAGGCATCCTGTAGATTCTTTAGCTTGGAAATCATTTGACTCCAAATTTCCAAGCTTTGCAAGCGATCCTCGGAGTGTGAGGCTGGGGCTAGCATCTGATGGATTTAACCCTTACAAAATCATGAGCACTGCGTACAGTACTTGGCCTGTGGTGCTTGTTCCTTACAATTTACCTCCATGGGTTTGCATGAAACAATCATCCTTTATCTTGTCTATGATTATCCCTGGAGAGAAAGGGCCCGGGAATGATATTGACATATACTTGCAGCCACTTATCGAAGAGTTAAAATAATTATGGGCTATTGTTGAGACATACGATGTACTGAGAAAGGAGAACTTCAATTTACGTGCAGCTTTGATGTGGACTATTAATGACTTCCCAGCCTATGCCAATTTATCTGGTTGGAGTACCAAGGGACGTTATACTTGTCCTTGTTGTGCTGCGCAAACATGTTCGCAATGGTTATATAATGGGAAGAAGTTCTCTTACATGGGGCATCGTCGGTGGTTACCGGAAAATCATAGATTTAGATTTCAGAGTACTCAGTTTGACGGCACTGAAGAGTTCGAAGAAGCTCCTTCACAGACCGGTGGATCCGAAATGTTGTTCATGTTGAAAGATATGAATTTTATTTATGGGAAGATGAATCAACCGGCCAACACGCAAAGAAATAGAAGATCAAAGGATGAATCTGATGATGAATCTGATGAAGAGGATGATCCTAATGAGGCGGACTTGTGGAAAAAAAGAAGTATTTTTTTTGAGTTGTCTTATTGGGAGCATCAGATTTTACGCCATAATCTTGATGTCATGCACATTGAGAAAAATGTCTGCGAGAACATCATTGGGACTATTCTGAATGTCGATGGAAAATCGAAAGATAATCTTCAGAGTCGACTTGATTTAGTCCACATGAGAATTCGGCGTGAGCTTCATCCCCAAGCACTTTCGAATATAAAATATCGGTTGCCGTCTACTATTTTTTCAATGTCGAAGACGGAGAAAGAAGTGTTCTGTATGGTGTTGAAGGATATAAAGGTCCCGGATGCGTATGCGTCAAATATATCTCAATGTGTGAGTCTTAAAGATTGAAGACTATATGGCTTAAAATCGTACGACTATCACATCTTGATGTAAGACTTACTGCCAGTTGCTATGCGGTGTTGTATGTCAAAAAAGGTGACGTCTTGTGTAATTGAATTGTCCAATATAATGAAAGGCATTTGTGGCAAAGTTTTGGATGTTCAAGAACTTGAGACACTACAAGATCGAGCCGTATTGACTTTATGCAATCTGGAGAAGATCTTCCCACCTTTTTTCTTCACTATTATGGTGCACTTGTTAATTCATCTCCCTCGTGAAGTAATACTTGGTGGACCCGTTTTCTATCGATGGATGTATCCCATAGAAAGGTCTTACTTTATTTGCAAATTATTCCTCCATTCACCTCAATGCCTTTAGTTGCAACTTTTGATAAAGTTGTATATCGTGTTTAGGTTCCTATCCAAATTGAAGTCTTACTGCCGCAATAAGCGTTATCCGGAAGGATCAATTGCCGAAGGCTACTTGGCAGAGGAATGTATGACTTTCTGTTCGAGGTATTTGGAAGATGTCGAAACAAGAATGAACAGACCAAGTAGAAATGTTGGGCTCACAGATCATAACTTGGCCGAAACTTATTGATTTCAAAGTTTCGGAGAACCGATCGGCAAAGTCGAAATTGTAGAATTAGACGATAGATCGTGGGTTCAAGCACATCGATACGTTCTTTTTCATCACGATTCAATGGAACCATTACGCAAGTAAGTTCTAGAATTTGATAAATACTCATCAATTATAATTTGTTTGTCTTCTAACAAAGTAACCCTTTTTTTAACATAGTGAGTACAAACAAATATTAAGTGCTCGTTCACGGTCCCGAAGATTACATCGACGAGAAATTAATAAGTTGTTCACGGAATCATTTCATCAATGGTTAAGCCAAACGATATGCAATTGAAGTTTTCATTGACAAGTAATAATGTTTTCTCGTAACATTTATAATTACTCAATTTACTTTCGATTCAATAGGTTTGGAGTCGGAATGAAGTAAATGACGAAGTTAAATGGCTTTCACAAGGTCCAAACAGAATAGTGAAAAGATATAGTGCCTTCCTCATAAACGGATACAGATTTCATACAAGGTATCGCGAGAGATTGAGGAGAACCCAAAATTGTGGAATTGTTGTTAATTCTTCAATTACAAGTTATGCTAGTGCTAGGGACAGTAATCCTGTCGAGGGGAATCTGGAGTATTACGGACTTATTACTGACATCATTGAGTTGGATTATTACGACAAATGGAAAGTTGTCTTATTTCGAGGTGATTGGGCTGATGTGAATACGGCTCGCGGAATTAAAAACGATCAATATGGTTTTACAATGGTGAATTTCTCTCGATTGATTCACACCGGAGAACAACTGATAGACGAGCCGTATGTGTTTTCTTCTCAAGTGAAACAAGTTTTTTACTCGAAAGATCCAACTGATGAGGGTTGGTACGTTGTACTTCGAAACACCCCTAGAGACTTGTTCGACATGGGCAATGGAAGTAGAGATGACATCGTCGATAGATCAGAAACTCTGCCTTTTCCAGAACAAAACTTAAATGAAAATATCCCTAGTACTAGTACACAATTTCAATGGGTTCGTCAGGACGTGGACGAAGATATTTACGAATTATGATGTAGTAAGATTTTACGATTTTTTATTTATATGTAATATTATAATTTTATTCTTAGTCATTTTATATAATTTAACTATTTTATATGTATCATTATTGTTGTTATTTGTTACTAAAATTTCTATATTTTATGTGTATTGCAGGAAAAATGAGTAGAAGAAGATTGCGAGATTTAAATATTGTACAGAACATCAGTAAATTTCAAGAGGGCAATCTCGAACAAAGACAAACAATGGTTGGATCCTCGAGTGTGCCTGACATAGATGATGAGCCTGCAGAATTACAAAGTAATGTTAAGTTTATTTTACATCCATGTTGACTTTTATTATTGATTCATTTTTCAATTTTAATATAACAACAATATATCATTGTTCAATTTGAGAGTGGTGGACGCGCAGAGGTCGCGGGACGCATAATCGCTTAGAGATTTATACTGAACTAAATCCCGTCGAGCGTGTGAAAGTAAGGAGAAACACTCATGGCCACTGTTGGCCTGAATCTCGACTTCTAGCGAGGCTATTTGGGCATTATTGCACGGAATGCAAATATGTTGCCCATCAATTACGAGTCATGGCATCACATGCCTGATGCAAACAAAAATCAAGCTCTCGAGAACATTAAGGTAACAAAACGTGAATGTAATTTATAATACTTTGGTTGAAGTTTCATTTATATTTGCTTTCTAAACTTATGTTTTTGTAGGAGAGATTTGCTTTGGAGGTTTCCGATGACTATATAAAGAAGACACTGGGAAAAAATATGGAGAGACCATAAAAGCACATTGAAAAAGATTATTTTAAGAAAGAAATAAGCCTCGAGGATAAATTATAAATGTCCCACGGAATGTTGAGGTATCAATGGGAAGATGCGGTTAGATTTTGGAACTCAAAGAAAGGAGAGGTATTACCTAGTTGTAAACTCTTATAAATTTTTTGGTTTATAGTATTTACTATATACGTAATAATAATTCCATTATGTAGGACCGTGAGCGTGTTGGAACGAGCAGCAGGCAGAAATAGAAATTCACGCACACGGCAGGGTCCAGAAGTTTTGCTTCTATAGCTGATGCCGAGGTATGATAATTTATTAATTCTGTCAAATATTAATGACTTTATACTATTAAATTATATTTTTACTTCTACACTGTAGGAAGCCTCCACCGGTCAAAAAGTTAGACGTGTTCAGCTTTTTGACATTACGCATAGGAAGAAGGATGGGTCTCCGATGACATCCGAAGCTGGAGAGATTATGGTATATTTACTTAATAAAATTTGATTTATTATAAATATTTATAATGTTTACTTATAATAGTTTAATTATTCGTTAGTAGTTATAAATTAATAATGTTAAGTTATGTTCTATTCTTTCTTATTGTATATTTCGTTTCTAACTTTTTAATTGATTTATTAGGAGAAACTAAAGGAGAAGAAGGCACAGTATGAAGCGGCTGCTTCGAGTGATAGTTCTGTTAATCTTGAGGGTATCGATAACAGAATTATTACCGATGTTTTGGGTCCTGAAAGGTATGGTCGGAATTTTTATGCTACATTTGTTGTTTTTTGGCTGGAATTATATGCTACATTTGCTGTTTTTTATTACTGATGTTTTTGGGTCCTTTCAGGTATGGTCGGCTTTGATTTCAAGGATCTAGTGTTACCCCGACCCAATATTTTGGATCCGGCTCCCAGCAATACATGCCTTCCGGGAGTCAATCTCGAGCTGAAGTTCAAAGGCTAAAAGACGAGATGGCTCAGATGCAAGCGAGCACGGTTGAGCAAATTGCTGATGTTCAAAGAAAATATGAAGAACTCCAGCAATAGCTTAGAGCGGATGCGGAAGCGGCAGCAGCGAGGGAGGCAGCGGCAACAGCGAGGGAGGCAGAGGTAGCAGTGATGCTAGCAGAGCAAAACAAAAGTACGATGAGCTCCAGCTACAGCTTCAGCAAATGATGCAGATGTTTCAGCAGTCGCAGAAGCCGCCATCTTAGACATTTAGTTTCTCGTTGTAAGATTATTTTTAACATTATTACATTTAACATTATTGTAAGAATATTTTAAGTTATAATTCATTTATATCACATATCTTTTATTGAATTTGAAGTATCAATAAGAATTAATACATTTGGTGTGATTTTTATGCTACATTTGCTTCTTTGGTTTGGAATTATATGCTACATTTGCTGTTATTGGTTGGTTTTAGTGCAGGAGGGGTATGATATTGAACAAATTGTACACTGCAAATCTGTACAAATTAGCGGCGTTTGTGTGAAAAGCGCCGCTAAAAGTCATGACTTTTAGCGGCGTTTGGGGAAAGCGCCGCTAAAAGTCAAGACTTTTAGCGGCGTTTGTGGGGAAGCGTCGTTAAAAGTCATGACTTTTAGCGGCGTTTTTTCCACATAAACGCCGCTAAAGTTTGCGGCGTTTGTTTTAGCGGCATTTTTTGCGGCGCTTCTAAAAGCTCCGCAAATACTATTAGCGGCGCTTAAAAACGCCGCTAAAGGCCTAAAAAAAGCCGCTAAAAGTCTGTTTTGCTGTAGTGCACGTGCCGCTATATTAAAACTTTTAAATAAAATGCGACAATTTTACAAGGCATGTTTGTTTTTTATAACAGAAAGTTCGAGTAAGATATTGCATTAATACGTTACAACATACATGCCAAATAACAATTTATCATAACTACAAATCATATTAACAATTACTACTAATGAATAATTAAAGAAAGAATAATACGAAATAATAAGTGATACAAACAATAGAATAATTATGCTAAAGCAGAATATAAAAATGATAAACGAATAAAATAAAAAAGGGTAAACAAATATAAGATATAAAGCAGTAAATAATAAAAGATAAAAAAGAAAGCTATTAAATAAACATAAAGCTTTATATGCATGATTATATGTAAAATAAAATAATAACATAGAATGAATTATAACAAATATTGTAAATTAAGAAACAAAAAAGTGATATGGCAAAATCTAAAAATAACACATATCCATAAGAAAATAAGTAAAATATATTTTAAATAAATAAATGATATATAAACAAAATATATTTTTGATATAATAATCTAATATATATATATGTATAAACTACACATTTAAAAATAATATAAACAATATACAATATACAAAATCATATATAATATTGAGGATAAAATAATTTAAATTATACTTATAATATAATAACATATAGTATGCAAAATTTTAAAAATGTATAGTATACTAACTAATATACAAATTATAAAATAATATGTAATGTGTATAAATATTATTGAACTAAATTAAATAATAATAATTTAATATATATAAAAATAGTATATATATAAAAAAACAAAAAAATTTATACTATTAATAAATTAATATACAAATAAAAAATAATATAAAATTTTAATATGATAAAATAATAGTGTTAAAATAATTTAAAAATAAAATAATAATAATAAGGTTTAAAAATAAATAAAGAAACAGGGATTAAATTAAAATAAAAAAAAATTAAGGAAAAATGTAAAAAGGATGATATTGAAGTGCGCTACAAAACTGTAGGGACCTAATAGGCAATTATGCCCTATCTCCTAAACAGCGCCGTTCCGTTATCAACCTTTAAATAGCCTGAGGGACCCAATTGAAACAAAAACAGACTTTCAGGGCTAATTTAAAAAAATAAAAAGAATGTTAAATTGGACGAAATTAAAACTAATAAAATTGCGGAGGGATTAAAATGGTACATTTTCCTTTTTACAAAAAAAACACGCAGATCCTCCCCGAGTTTTCGGGTCAACGCGCGGATCCTCCCTTTAAACGACGCCGTTTTGGTCATTAACAGACCACACCAAAACGACATCGTGTAAATGGGCTATAAAAAAAAATCAGCCTAAAATTTATTTTAAACACCAAAATTTAAAAAAAAATGGCAGAGGCCCCCCAAAAACACTCTGCCTTCACAAGTCATTCGACCTCTGGCCATCATCGCACACATGCCTCACGCGCCTCACGCGCCGTCGCCCACGGTGGCCCAAAGGTAAAAACTTCGCCCCCTTTTTTATAAACTCATTTTATTCGTTGTAGATGGGATGATATAAAAAAAAAATTTCGCATGAATAACAAATTTACACGAAATGAAAAATAAATCGAAAATCACCTCTGTTTTTCTTTTATTACTTGTGTTTTCGTGTATTCTTGTCTGTATATTTCAGTTCCGTTTTACAGATTATTGTAGGGCTTTTATAGCCCCAAAATAAAAAATAAAAAAGGAAATACGCATATTCTGTCTCGTTTACCTTGTTTGCTGTTATATTTCTTTCCCTTTTTGCAGGTGGACGAGGAGTGCGGCGGCGATAGGGGCGTTATTCGCGCGCGGATCGCGGCTTGACGAGGGCTGTGTTGCTGGGGCGCTTGCGGCGCAATGGAAACCTAGGGTTTCCTGCGTCTGCAAGCATTTGGGTCACTTGGGCCGGCTTAGTCGGATTGGGTTTAGGTATTTGGGTCTGGGGGTTGTAATGGGTAATGTTTTGGGTCATCTGTCTGGGGTGTAAGTGGGCTACGGGGTTAAATTATTTTTGGGCTCTGTAAATGGACTGTATTGGACCTTTGGGTTATTATTTTTTTGTTTTCTGAATGATATGGGCCCGGGCAATAATGGGCTATTACAAGTTTCTCTTAGAAGAGTTTTAACAATCTTCTCAAATTGTGGGGATCATTTTCAAATTTTTTCTTGTCAAGTTTTCTTTCTTGGATGGGAAATTAGATCCACTTGAAGGGGGTTGTGGATTCTTCGTGTTTCCAAGGCTTATTAAGACTTCTATATACCACGTTCTATCTTCTTTATTTTCTTCCTTATTGCTCTAATCGTAGATTTATTATTCTATTTTAATTATCTTAGTTATTTATTTTAATTGTTTTATCTAACTTGAATTTGATTGCATTTCAGGTTGTGTAAAAAATCCAAGTTTCTTTCTAACGTTTAGAGCCCTAAGTTAAATCCGCGACTTTGACAAATTTTACGATCCGCTTCCGCATTCATCCGTCTCATTCTTTACCACTGAAGTACTAATAAATTGATAAGGTGGCAAAAATAAATAATTCAATGCATAAATGGTGGTAACAACGAATAAAGAGATGACCCAAAATTTAATTCCCCATGAATTGTAGGATTTTTTAATTTTCCATTAAAAACAGCGAAGATTTAAAATGTTTAATGCATGACCCAGCAGCGACAGTATGTAACATGCAAGTTCTAAAATTGGATAGATACGAACAATGGGGTTGATGCAAATTTAGTACTAATTTTAATGTGGTAATGTGAAGAAATTATTTTAGGAATTTCTCTTTTCAGATATATTTCCTGGAGCAATTATGTAAATTCCAGAATGGTTGGGTTTCACTTTTGAGTTGCTTTAAAAATTTGTAAAGAAATAAATTAATATAATGGTAAATTTGTATTTTAATTTTTTTAAAAAAAATTATAATTGTATTCTACTAAAAAAAATTATTGATTTAGCTCTAGAGTTGAGTTGAACGCTTAAATGAGAAGCAGACTCCCTTAATGTTAATTTTTTTTTTTTTTATCTCCACAAGATTCAAACCTAATATTTTATTTAAGGATCATCAAGCTCCTAACCATTTTGATCAAATAGATATTGGTATTTACATATTTATTATGGTATTCGCTATTACCGACTCGCTACCCGGATACTCGATTGGGTCATGACTTGTAGTCTACAGGGTTTGCACGTGAGGTGTTAGTATCATTATATGAGACCGGACGATGTGGGTTCTCACCACTACGAAGGCGACCTCTCTAGACCTCTCATCTAGAAAACACGTGTTAACCTTAGAATAGGATACGTGTTGGCATGCATGGGGACCTACCTACGACGTCCCATTCATAAACAGTAATCGTATGATATAAATAGAGAATCTAACCCTTTTGAAGAACACACTCTAAAAAGCACTCAACAATATCAAACTTTGGCAAACATTTATTATGAGCTTTTGAGTCCAACTCAAGACGAATTTGAGAAGTACTTTTCAAAAGATTTTCACCAATTTCAACTTACAAGAAACTATTTCATAAATATAAATGTAAAAAATATAATGATATCTTTGAAGAATTATTGGCAAAAGAACTTTGAGGATACAATGAAACCATTGCACTGACAGAAACAGTCTATTAAGTATTGAGTGGAGCATAGAAAAATATCAATTTCTATGAAGAACTTTTGTATATTCTTTATGAAACAATCCTTGAACATAAAAGATGGTAATGGAATAGCAAAAAACTTTGTTTCTAATGTTTTTGGTTTGTCTCTTGGTGTTTCTAGTATGAGATTTCACTATCATTTATAAGATTTTTCATGTCTATTCATAGAGATATAACTATCCAAATGGATAATTACATCTTTTAACATCATATATAATTATTCAATAGATGTCTACTTCAGTAATCATGACTCTTTGTTAATAATCGAGCAACATATCAATTATAAGAGACATAACTCACCATTATGAATAGTAAGAACTATTAGTTAATAACCAAGTGACATAACTATAGATTACTTATGACTTTTCATTTACAACTATTGAAACACTATATATATTCGGAAAATGTTCCAACAACCTTCCACTCCTTTCCAAAGGAGAAAAGAAGCATAATTCACTCGTAGATTTAACAACTTCTGAAGGAATCAATAGTACTCTGTACCAAAAATCCTGCAAACTAAAAATAATTGATCGCAACAATTGCAATCTACCAACAAAAGATAGATATTTTCCTGTCTAACTCCTTGTCCATCCAGTAAATTTATCCACCAAAGCTTTGCAATCGTTGTCCCTTACGCTTTTTGCTGTAAATGGCACACCAAGATATCACTTGTAAGGTACCTAATCTGAAACCCATAGCCTCAACAATACATTACAATTCAACTTGACTAACTCCAGAACTAAACTTGTCACTCTTGCAATTATTCACTTGCAGCCCCCAAATTTGATAAAAGAATTCAAGGACATTTCTAGCAGTAGTGACTGATTTAGTAGCACCTTTAGTAAATACCAATAAATCGTCTGCAAATTACACTTGGATGATACTTAAAAACTTTAAAAGAACTTGCCAAATTCAATAGACTTGAAAGCACATTCATCACCATGAAAAAAAAAGGTAAGGGGACCATGGTTACCTTTGCCTTACTCCTTTAGCCTTAGTAAAGTAACCAATTAATCCCCCATTAATGGACACAACAAGTTTAGTGTTTGTGATACAAGCCTCAACCTAATTTCAAGAAAACTTTCAACCCTCAAAACTTGAAGGAGGAAATTCCAATTATAGAATGAGAAGTATGTTGAAGAAATTCCTGTTTAAAAAAGATTTTCTGCCACAATGAAAAATTAAAATTTTAAAAATCAAATCGATTTGTGATATTTATAACAGTAAACTTTTTCCGAAAAACACTTATTCTTTGTATGAGACGTATCCTTAACTATTTTTATTATTAAATAATGAAAATTTAATTACAAGTGTTATAAAATTAAATATATTTAATTATTTTCATAAAATATATATATTTGACTTCAATTAAAAATAAATATTTTAAATATATAATTAATTAAGTTATAGAGTAACCTTGCGATGAATTCATTGGATAATAAATTGATTACAATATAAAAAATAAAAAATGAGTCTATCCCAAAGTTAATAGGTATAATTAACTAAATTCAATTTTAAACATTTAACACATACACTTTGTGTAAATAATATGTGGGTTCTTGGTTCATGTTTATATTTATTTTAATTTATGTCTTACTAAATGTTAGATTTATTCCGATATAGATATATATTTTCTACTTATCAATCTGGTCGAGCTTTATAAGAATTAATCCTAATTATAAATTATTAGACATTCTATGTTGCATTTGTAACTTAAAAAAAAATTATACATATTAATTGAGAAATATATTATGTTTAACACATAATATATTAGGAATATAATATACTTTATAATATAAAATAATAATTAAAATATTTTTTATAATTAATTAATTTTTATTATTTTTAATTAAAATTATTGAACGTAAATATTAAATATAAATTAATTAATTAATTACAAATTAACTTAACACATAATATATTAGGATAATATAATTTATAATTTAAAATAATATTTAAAATATTTTTTATAATTAATTAATTTTTATTATTTTTAATTAAAATCATTGAACGTAAATATTAAATATAAATTAATTAATTAATTACAAATTAACAAAAATATGTATAATTACATCGAATGGATTTTTTTCTACCACACATTAATTATTAAATAAAACTAGAAAAAAATAGTTATTATGTACTGGATAATGTAACACCCCAGACCCGGCCCAGACGTTATGGCCGAATCCGAGAATGTCACATCAAAGGCATAATTCAAAATGATTTTGCTAAGTTAAAATCTAAGGCTTAAAAGCCAAAAATCCTTGAATCTTGTTAAGTTAAGAAGAAAGCCCATGTTTTAAAATAAAAGCCCATAGGTTATAGTTATTTTGAAAACCTTGTTAAACTTTAGAAATTTATTTAAGTTGAAATAAAAATTAAGCAGCGGAAATAATAATAAAACCCACAAGTAACATCAAATTGGAGATACAAGGCCTTATTACAACCAATGAAAATAAAGGATTTAAACTAAAGTCATTCGAAATAAATAAAAAAAAAAAACTTCTAATTAACTTGCAATGTGGTCATCTCCGAGTCCCTCTTCCACGTCGAGCCGTCTACTGAGCATCACCTGAAACATTAAATAAAAGCGTGTGAGTTTCGAAACTCAGTGTGTACGACCCTTGGCAATCAATTTAATATACAATTATCACATTGGGCCTAAGCCCTATCAAAAATCGGTGGTCTTGGGCCTTAGCCCACAATGACCTCATATCAGATCATATCATAACATATCATATGCAAAACAAGGTAATGCAAAACCCTCCCAAAAAATACATCCGCTACACATCATTTCCCTTCCAACCTTATACACCTGTGGGGAATTCTAGCTCGACCCACCCCTCCGCTACACACCAATGGTAGCACTCACAGCGGCACTACTCAACGTTGCAGCAAAGCTGCTAGTCATATAATGAGCTTAAAGCCACCGGTGGATCCACGGTCGTCAAGCGACTATGCGATCCTCAAATTCTTCCTACGTACCATAATTCCCACCCATATGCATCCTAAACAGAATATCATATGAATGTGGCTTGCACATAAGTAACATCCATAAAACTCATACTCATCACATAGGGGTATTTTAGTCATTTCACAATCAAGGGTATTCTCGTAATTCTACCCTACAGGGGTATTATCGTAATTCTACCCTATAGGGTATTTCCAGTAATCGCCCCTCTGGGGGTATTCAGTGCATTCGCCTACGGGGTATTTTTCGTAATTCTTTCATCTCGGGTTTTAGTTATGAACTTTGGCCCATCAACAAGTCCTCGCGGTTAAAGTGAACAAATACTATGCACCAGGTAGGATCTCAGAAAAGAGGAGGTGGGCCACTAGGACCGCTTAAATACCAAGCTCTCCCTAGATCCAATCCTAGACATGCATATGTCCATTACCACACTCTAACCTATCGACTTGTCCACAGACATGTTTGATTATTACAAGAGCTTTATGTTATTCAAGAGTTTGTCAAACTAGGCCTAGAGTTCATTAAACCTTAACATATATTTCTAAAAACCCATAAGGCCCATTAAGCCCATTTCATGTCATATAGGCCATTAAGCTAATTTCATGCTCATATAGCCCATTAAGCCAATTTCATGCTCATATAGCCCATTTAACCAATTTCATGCTCATATAGCCCATTAGACTCGAATACGATCAAATCATACAACCGTTCATGCCAATTCATCATTCATGCTCACATAACAACCATTGTCGTTTTGGGCCCACAAGTTCGGCAGGCCCAATTAGCCACTTTCGGCTTTTTGGCTTCTCGGCATTGCCGATATCGTGTGTGTAGTGTTTGTACACATCTGGTAATAGCGCGTGCTGCGAATTCCTCTTAGTCACGAACCTACATTCGATATTCCTTAATCATTAATCATAGGCAAAATACAAACTTTATCAAAAATCGAAACCTCACTGTAGCCTTACCTTGCGCGACAAGCCTTAATAGCTCCTTTCTTTAACACCAACTGCGATTAGACCATAGATCTGTACCAACTTAAACATTAGAGCCTAAGTAATAGATGACTTGCATCCAACACAAGTTACCCTCACAACATATATGACAATTCGGCCAGCCCTTAAACCGAAGTAAAGAACACTTACCTTTGCCACGCTTGCAATCTTTGAACCTTATCCTTGTTACCATAGAGTTAACGATAGGTCAGTTAGATAGCCTTTCGGCTTTTAGCAAAACGTACAAGAGAGGTTAACCGAATACTTACCAAATCCACTTTCGATCCTGCGGCTTAAATTCAGCTTTTGAGATTAGTATGGTGACAGAGACAATTCGGCACCAATAGGGAGAAGAAGAGGAGAAGTGATCGGCTAGAACTAAAGGTGAACAAGAAAAGGAATTTAAGAAGAGAAGGTATGGGGAATTCGGCTAGAGAGAAAACCAAAATTTCGGCAAAGGAATGATGGGTTTTTTTTTGGCAAATGGAAGAATTCGGCTAAGGGGGAGAAAAAGAAAAGTAATGGAACCCAAGGAACCTCTCAAAGGAATTTGGCACCTCCTTTTATAGCCAATAGCCAAATCCTACCTTCCCCCACAGTCAAATTCGACACCAACTCTTCCCATTTCTCATCTCCTAATTTTTCTCCATGATATCTCCCTTATCTCATCCAAAATTCCCTCATTTATCAGCTCACAAGACCAATTCAAACACTTCAACGTAAGAGTCCAAATTCCACACAACTCTGGCCGTCCACTATGTAAAATTAAACACTCCAAAAACACTTTACCACTACTCGAACCTTGGACCTCTTCACGCCACCTTGTAGCTCCCCTAGTGACGCCACCATGCCACTAGACCACAGGCTCTCTTTGTGTCCCATTTTCCCCTTAATCTACTTAAGAGGCCTAATGCCTGAGACTAGGGTCCACTAAAGCAAGAAAAATAAAATTTTCCCTATGGTCTTTCCTATCTCTAAGACTTCAAATAATCCCGATAATACCTTAAAATCAATACCAACCTTAGTGCACAAAAATTTAAAGTTTCGGGATTTTTGGGGCGTTACAACCCAATAGGCCCAAATCTACTAGGCCCAAATTCGGGGCGTTACAGATAACCTATGACATATATAAGTGTATAATATTTATATATATGTGTGTTGGGAATCAACCCATATCAACAACGAGATAGTAAAAGTAGAGAAGAATGAACACAAATATTTCACTAAGCAGCAAAACAAAAAGTACAACGATGGAGAGCATCCAAAACCCGAATGCAAAGAGCAAATCCTAAAAGAAACTTAAATATCCAAAATACAAAAGCTCTCTAAAAAACTCTCCTAAATAACTCTTTAGTAAATCTCACACAAGAGATATTAAACACAAATATGATTCTCTAAATCTTTTTTTTTTGACAAAATGGTTCTCTAAATCTTATTATTTATAAACAGGGTTCCAAACACCCTTTAAATAGGCTTGGGACGGGGGTCCAATATGACTAAAATAACCCTGGATGAATAGAGTTCAACTGGAAACCATAGTTGTTTTTGAGCAAAATACATGCCTCGTCGTGACCTGGCCTACCTACTCGTCACGACGTCGTAGCCTTGCTCGGCTGCCAAGGACGCCGTGTCGTCCTGACGTGCTACACCTTGCTTGTCCGAATGTCGCCTGTCGTCTCAACGTCCGGGACCTCCTCGTCCTAATGTCGCGTAGATTTCTGCTCTTTTCTTGTTGCTCGTCGATTCTCGATTTAAGTTCCCAAAACATATTCGATAAATGCGGGGCACACCCCACAAATCTCTATCTTGACTTGTATTTATCATGCTTCCTTTGCCAAAGCCCGCCATGGGCCTATCTCGAACTTTGCAGGATTCTAATTGAGTTCAAGCTTTACTTGAACTTTGAAATTGTATGACTTTTAGTCTTTTTCATGTACACTACCAAATTGAAACTCACTTGAGTTTTCGTCTCATGAAAGCAGTGTTCAATTTTCCAACTCCTGCACACGAAAGAAAACCTCTCTTGTTCAAAATGGTCATACCTTTTTCACTTGTATGACTAAATTGTTTATGTCTCAATTAAGTCGAATCTGACTCTTTAACAAACGAGGAACTTGCAATTTTATCATTAACTGTTGATCCTTGCAGAACATAAAGACTGTCATTCTTTCAACCTCTTATCAAAACAATAGCACACGAGTCACCTTAATGTCGTTTGACTCGATGTTGATTCTACAGCCCTTCGAATCCAACTTTCCCAAGGAGATGAGATTTCTCTTTAAATCAGACACATGCTTGATATTTGATAGTGTCTTAATTGCCTTGTCGTGCATCCTAATCAGAACGATACCAACAGCAATTACCTTACAGGATGAGTCATTCCCCATATGTTAACCTCAACGTTCTTTAGTTCATTTAGAAGTGCAATAAACTCACTAATATGAGCTCTAATGGATATTCTCTCATCTATAAGAAACGTATACAAGCGTTGCTTCAATAACAATCGATTGGCCAACAATTTTGTCATATAGAGGGTTTCTAATTTCATCCATAAAGCAGTAGTTGTTTTTTTTAAGTACTTCTTATAGTACATCATTCATGAGATATAACTAAATTGTAAATAGAGCTTTTTCATCAAGCTCTTCTTATTTCGATTTTTCCATACCTTCGGGCTTTTTATCGGTAACGTCATTCTTTAGGTTGTTTTGAACTAGAATTGATGTCATTTGAACCTGCCATAAACTGAAGTTTGTGATCCCATCAAATTTATCAATGTCAAATCTCATTGATGTCATCCTGAATAAGTCAATCTGCAAAAGCTGAACCGGACTTTGATACCAGTTTGTTGGGGATCAACCCGTATCAACAACAAGATAGTAAAAGTAGAGAAGAATGAACACAAATATTTTACATAAAAAACCCTCACTGAGGGATAAAAAACCACGGGCAAATGAGGGTTCAACTTTTCACTAAGTAAAAAAAAAAAGAAGAGTACAACGATGGAGAGTATCCAAAACCCGAATACAAAGAGCAAATCCCAAAAGAAACTCAAAAATCCCAAATACAAAAACTCTCTCTAAAACTCCCCTTGAAAACTCTTTAACAAATCTCACACAAGAGATATTAAACACAATTTTGATTCTCTGAATCTTATTGTTTTTAAACAGGGTTCCAAAGGCCTTTTAGATAAGCTTGGGACGTGGGTCCAATGTGACTAAAATAACCCTGGATGAATAGAGTTCGACTGGGAGAAGAAACCCTATTGAGAGTAAAAAAATTGTAGTTGTATTTGAGCAAAATGCGTCGCCTTGTCGTGATGTGGCCTACCTTCTCGTCACGATGTCGTAGCCTTGCTTGGTTGCCAAGGACGTTGCGTCATCTCGACGTGCTACACCTTGCTCGTCTCAATATTGTCTATCATCTCGATGTCAGGACGAACGTCCGGGAGCTCCTCATCCGACGTCACATGGATTTCTACTCTTTTTCGATTACTCGTCGATTCTCAATTTAAGTACCCGCAATGTATTCAATAAATGTGAGGCACACCTCACAATGTGAGAAAAATAAAGTTTCAAATGAGTTTGAAATGGAAGGTGGAGAATAAAAGTGATTTGGGGAGAAGTAATTTGAACCCCCACATATTTATTTTTCCATGAATTGTTTTTAATTTCCCAACACTCTTTCAATTTATTTATCACAAAACATGCTGCATGTAAATAAATTGGGTTAGATATCAACCATTGGCTGCTACAAATTTAGAAAAAAAGATATTAATTTAGTTTTTTTGTCAAATTTAGAAAGATTTTTAATGTGGTTTTTTGTCAGTGCCTGGAGGATTTTAAAGGGTTTTATTATCCAATCTTTTAAGGCATTTTAAAATTAAATTAATATACTATAAATCAACAGTAATCTTATATTAAATACAATAATTAATAATTTTATTTATCAAATTTAAAGACCTATATAGATCGAATTTATATACTGAACTTTATTTTTTTTGGTGAAAAGAAAAGGTTACAAAATCAATAAGTTAAATCCTCATAGGAGGATTCTCAACCAATCTTAAGCCTAGCCTTCTAGAACGAACTGACTTGGCCAGACTATCAGCAACTAGATTCTCTTCACGAGGTATATGTTGAATCCTCCATTGTTTTACCATTTTAAGGATAAGATGAATTCTTCTGACGAGTGCAGAATTAGAATTTCCTGAAGAACCTTCTTGAATAGCGTTAACAGCTTCAATACTGTCAGTTTAGATTAAGACCCTTTCGAACCGTCTTTCCAAAATAAGATTTAAGCCATCTAAGATCCCCCAAAGCAAAGCCTCTACCACCGTACAATTTCCCAAATACCTACAGAACCCCATGATCCACCCATCATTATGATCGCACACAAAACCTCCAACTACTACAAAGCCTTCATCAAGTCTAACCGAACCATCTGTTCTCAAGCTTACCCAATTGCTATCTGTATATGAATTATGAAAATAACAATGTGCCTTGTGAAAAGCTACTTTTGAGGCTAATGAATATTGCTTTGCCCAGTTGTATGACATTTTAAGGACATCTTCGTAACTCCAAGAAAAGTTTTGAAAAATAAAAAAGTTATGATTCTTCCAAATACGCCAAGCAATAATCCCAAAAAGGCACAACCAATCCACCCCATCTAAAGAAATAGAGAAGTGATTTTGAAGATTAATCGTCATCCAATTGTGAAGGGAACTGATATAAAACCTGGATCGTCTTTCTTCTGGTATAAGTTTGTCCCAAATGATTCTAGCAGTAGAGCAATCTCTGAGTACATGTAACACATCCTCGTATTCATGTCCACAAAACCCACAAGCACTGCTATTCCCAATGCCTCTCCTTGTCCTTTCAGCATTCGTAAGTAAACGACGCTTGAAGGCAAGCCATAAGAAGAAACGGATTTGCTGAGGTCTATTAAATCTCCAAGGCATCTCCCAAATACGTTCTTTAGGATTCAGTGTACCATCTCGAATCTTCTCATAAGCACTTTTGAGAGAAAATAAGCCAGTCGAAGTAGCACCCCATACTATTTTATCTAGGCCCAAAGAAGGATGCGGCGGTGGAATTCCAACAATTTTATTAATGATCTCTTCTGAAACCCACAATCGGAAAAGGTCTAAATTCCACGAACCATCACCTGCAATCATATTATTAAGAGTACAATCCATATTAAGGTTAGAAGAGCATGGAATATAAGAGAAGAAGGGGCCACAATTTGGAATCCAAGGGTCTCACCAGCATTGGATACTATTACCATCTCCAACAGACCATAAAAGGTTTTCACGAATAAGGGACCATACCTTATCAATGGATCTCCATAAGAAAGAACAATACCCCCTTGTTAAATTTTCAGGTAAACCAATGGGAATCCCGTATTTTGACCGAAGGACCCAAACCCGTAAAGCATTGACATTAGAGACAATGTTAAAACCAACCTTCATCATGAAAGAAGTGTTATGATCTTCCAAATGCCTCAGACCAAGGCCCCCATGAGATTTCGGTTGACAGACCGAATCCTAACTAACCAATGCCACCTTAGCATTACCATTAGTGGATCCCCAAACGAACTTCCGAACAATGCGTTCAATCTCATCACATAAGCCTTTAGGAACCATCATTGTCTGCATAAAATAACTTGAGATCGAAAGAAGAACCGATCAAGCTAAAGTCACCCTACCTGCCAAGGAAAGTTGCTTGGCATCCCAACTAGACAGCTTGCTTCGCACCTTATCAACCACGAAGCATTGTGTGTTGTTGGTAACCCTCTCGTGAAAAAGGGGTACACCTAAACTGAACTTTATTTTTTTTTAACTCAAGCCTAAGTTATGACTGACTCGAAAACCCATATCATTATTTAAAATTATATTATTAAAATAATTTTATATTAATATTTATAATTAAATTTAAATAAAAATATTTCTAATAAAAAATAATTTGATCTAAAAAAATTATATTGTCTAAGATATTCATCAATATCTCCAAAATAATGGTGAGATCAATCCGTAGATTATGTGAGTTTGATCTATTGTAAGTCTAATAAATAACCTTTTGTGTTATCACACACATATATAAGGGATTAATACTAATAAATTTTAATTGCTAGGATTTAAATATTAACATATATATTTTTAAAAAATATATTTTATATTTAGATGGAAATATTTGCTAAAAATAATTGAGAAGGTGAATAATCAATCTTCGTTTTCGATTAGTAACAGTTTTTAATCTAATCGGTTCGAACTTATTCTCCGAACCGATACTCCAGTCAAATCCCAGTCCAATTGATCCAACTGAATGACCTAATCTAGTTCAAACATCATTGATAAATCCCAAAACTATACAAGAACTATGGTTTAATGTGCAATTATATATATGAACTTTGATTTTGTGTAATTTTATACATGAAATTTTGACTTGATCCAATTCTTGTAAATTATTAACATAATTATTGATATAACATCATTTTATATTTATATATTGCATACATGAATAATTATATTTATCCAATATAAAAATAAATTGATGTATTTATTTCTTTAAATGTGTATGATTAAATCAAAATTAAAGTTTCAAGTATACATTTGAACCACAATAAAAGTTTCATGTGTACAATTGCATCAAATTAAAGTTCGTATATACAATTGCACATTAAATCAAAATTCATGTATAATTTTAAAATTTATCCCAACATGAATTGACCTATCCATAAACTCGTTTCTTTTACCATTAAATCAAAGCCTCATTTAGTATTGATATCATTTTTTTATAAATATATTTATTACATAATTTTGTTCTTTACTTACATATTAGGTGTGTTGTACTCTAATATTTATTACAAATATCGTATTCATATTATGTTTTTGTATTTTATCTAAAATTTTATTTTCAAAATTAAAAAAAAATCAAAATTACCAACAAGTGGTTGGAACAAATGAGAATAAACTTATTCACAAATATTTGGACCAAATTTAAATCTTGAAACTGACATTATTACAAGAACTTTACTTAAATATCACTTTCACTATATACTCAGACAATAAAAATGGGGACAGAAAATCAAAATTCCTAATTAAAATATAACGGCACGTGAGGAAGAGCTGGACCCCACGAGCTTGAGCACGTTCATGAAAGCGATTCTTGCTTGCAATGCGAAAATGTACTACCTTGACAATGTCGTAAATGCCCTTTAAAGTATTGTACTTTCTTTTACTCCTTTCTTGACCAGAATAATTTAGAACTCGTCAAAAAAAAAAAATTTAAGATTTTGATATAATTATAATTATAAATATTATATTATGAATACTCAAGTGTGAAAAAATATATTTTTAAATTAAAATTTAAGTTATAATAGTAAAGTTGGTGTCAAAAGTTTATATCGCAATATTTTTTTAGAAAATATTTTCATATTAATATTTTATTATTTTATAAAAATAATATTTTTAAATTGAGTGAATATCCGATTCACGTTTAATTAGAATTATTAATATAGTAAAATACACTTTTAACTATCTCCGATTTAATGTTAAATATGCTTACCCTTTATGGTTTAAAAATACATATCTATCCTTCAATTTTGTAAAAAAATCTCATAAATCCTTTAAAATTTATTTCCTAAGATTTTTTTAAAAAAAAATACTGTAAGACCCATATTTGCCCGGCCCAAACCTAATTACCCAAAACCTAACCCAAACAGATCAACCCACTAAAGATAGCCCAATATCAAACAAATCCAAACCCACCTAACCTAAAACAGACCTTGACCCAATTAGCCCAATACTCAAAACAAAAAAAGAAAAGCCAAAAGAAACAAAAACCCAAGTGCGCGCACCTAGGGTCTTCTCACCTCGACCTCCACCGCCACCGCCCCTCGCCACTGACACAAAGACCGCTCTCGCCACTTGCCTACAAAAATTAAAAGGGACAAGACAGAAAGCAATGGAAGGGGGCTATAAAGGCCGATTGTATTCATTTGTAGAAAGGGACTTTTTTTCGATTATCAAAAAACAAGAGACAGATTCAAACAAAAATCGGAAGCATAGAATAACAAAAAAACAAGAGAGATTAAATGTAAAGAAAACCCTAAAAATCAGGAATGTAAATCGAAAGGAGGTAATATTTTTATTTTGGAAGTGTTTCTTCTCTTTTTCTCTCCTTTTTCAAAGACACATATATATCCTATATCAAAAAAAAGGGCATAAAAAAGCGGATAAAACTCACCTTTTGGGGCTCTCGGCCACGTACGTGCACGGCGCGGCGACAGAGCCTCACGGCGGAGGCCGACCGAGGGCGCGCGGATTTCCACCCTGCGCAGAGAAAACAAAAGCGGAAAGAATCGGTTTTTTAAAAAACAAGGAAGAGAAATGATTTTTTTTCAAAAAATTTTGGCTTATATAGCCATAGGAAACGACGCCGTTTTGGCCGGTGTCCAAAAGCCCCAAAACGACGTCGTTTCACCCTGGCCCGACTCGATCCGACCCGCTCCAACGTCAGGATCCGCGTGTTTTTCAAAAATAGGGAATTTATGCGCTCAGTCCCTCCGCCTTTCCTGGTTTTACAATCAAGTTTTCAATATTTTTCAATTTTGCCCTGAAAGTCTGTTTGGAGTTCAATCGAGTCCCCGCCTATCTTTGCGTGTTTTGGGAGGAAAGGGTTATTGCCCTTTTAGTCCCCATGTAATCCATGGCGTTTCAAATAGGCCCTTTTCTCCTTATTTTATTTGAGTTTACCCGATAATAATCGCTTTTAGTTCGATTTTGGTCCTTTTTGACTTTTTTAATTATTTTATTATTAAATTAATTACTTTTAAAATTATTATTATATGATTATTATTTATATTATTACTATTATTATATTATATATATATATATTTTGTTAGTTATTATTATTATTATCATTAATATTAATATTATTATTATTTTCATTATTATTATTATTATCATTAATATTTTTACCACTTTATTATCATTACCATTATCTATTTTTATTATCCTTTCTTTACTATTTTTATTATTATAAATGTACTATCATCATTACTCTTTATTTTATTATTGGTATTACTTTACTATTATTTTCATATTTTATTCTTTTTCTATTATTTACTACATTTTCTATCATTATCATTAGATTATTGTTTTCCTATTAATGTATTACTATTTTTTTACTTTATTATTATTATTGTTATTATTATTATTACTACTATCATCTTTATTCTTATTATCATTCCTTCTATTACTATTTTAAAAGCATTGTTATTATTCTTTATATTGCTATTATCATTGCATTATTATAGTTATTATCATCATTTTATCGTTAAATTAGTTAACTTAGTATTATTACATACGCTATCCTCTTTTTATCACATAACTTAGCTTCGTAATCTATCTCTTTTAGCAAATCATATTGCATTCATCTTTACCCGATTTATCTAGCTTTCAAATAACCGATATTTCGTATTAAAGATTCGAGGGAATCGAGCCCTAACTTACTGGGTTCCGGTTTTTCTCATTTAATCTGAATAACGGAATATCCTTTTAAATCGCAATACAAGTTTTAAATAAAATATTCGTTCTCGGAATTTTAAAATGTTGCGCCCTAACTTACTGGACACGACATCTAGATATCCCGAGATAAGTTTTTAAAATAAAGGCAATATTCCGTATTTGAAATTTCGAGAAATCAAGCCCTAACTTACTGGGTTCTGGTTTCTCATTCGACAAATAACAGAATATCCTCTTCAATTCTAAAACCAAGTTTTAAAATCAAAAGGCAAACTCAGTTTCAGGAGCCTAAAGTGTCGCACCCTTACTTACTGGATATGATACTTTATCTCTTTGAAATAGGAGACCCTTATCATCCATCTCGAAGTTTTGAAAGTAAAAAGGATCGTATTTTCTAATCTTTTCAAATTTTCAACATTAGGACATGATTAATCAATTTGGTACCAATTTTGGGCGTGACGAGGGTGCTAATCCTTCCTCGCACGTAACCGACTCCCGAACCCATTTTCTCAAATTTCGTAGACCTAAAGCACTGTTTTAGTAAACCAAAACGTTTTATTAAAACAAAGGTGATCCGATCACACCTAATAAAGATCGGTGGCGACTCCCATTTTTAATTTCGTTTTCAAAAACCAAAGTCGATCCCGTTTTTTCCAAAAAATGGTTACGACGACAGCGACTCCATCGGGACATATCGAGAGTCAGGCCATAGATCGATTAATTTTTGTCCTTTTGATTAAAAATTTGGAAAATGGACTTGAAAATTCATGTTTCTTTAAATGCACTTTCGATGCTATATTTGTAATAATGTCGAGTCCCATAAAATACTTTGGCATTGCATTGCATGACCGTTGTGGTCACATCTTTAAGTGGGAGCGAGAAGCTATGCCTTCGTGAGGTTTTCACCTCCGCATGGGCTAGTGGACTGCTTCCGGGATACATCTGTACCTATGTCTTCGTGAAGTTTTCACTTCCGCATGGCCATAGGGAAATGTATTCCCCTGAACCGAACTCGGTCCGTATGAGCCTATAATGGGTGAGGATTGAGGAATGCTTTGGTTCGGTACACAGAACTTTAGAACTAAACCACACGTAGAGAACATAAGAACCCGCCCTAAGTCAAACTATGCCAAACCTTAGTAGTTACCCAGATAGGTGTTTAAATATTTTACTTGCTTTATATTTCATTTTGTGGTACTTACTGATTATGTTTTATTTTCTCTGCATGTCATTTCATATTTTAAGAGGTATCGATTCACGGTCAGGTTCTAAGTTAGAGAGCTGGTTATGGAGAACGAATTCCTTGATAAAGTGGAAGACAATGCAGCCGTCCGCATATGGTCAGAGCAAAGCCAATTAGAGAAAGGGGACAGCTTAACCGAGGGGTATGTGTCGGAAGTACGAGATTTCACTAGTATCAGTGTCACGCAGAACGAACTCCAGGAGTTGAAAGGAATATGGACCCAGTGGGATGATGGGGCAAAGCAGCTGTTTTATCATACTTATGGCGATCTACCTTACTTGCTCGACATCAAAGTAGATAAATATCTGTTCCGAGCCATGACTCAATTTTGGAATGCCGCTTATAGCTGTTTCTCTTTCGAGAAATTAGATTTAGTACCCACGGTGGAGGAATATACGACCTTGTTGCGTTGTCCAAAAGTTCAAATCGACAAAGCTTACTCAAAGGCCGTTAATGGCCCAACTTTTACGAAGAAATTAATGAATATCACAAGGATGAGCGAGCAGTGGGTCTCAGCTAGAGTTCAGAAGAAAGGCAGTGGTAAATGCATACCTTGGGTGAGTTTGAGGGACCTAATCCTAACACATCCCGATGTAAAGAAAAAGATTGACGTCTTCGCCTTGTGTATTTACGGTTTGGTAATCTTTCCTAAAGCTCTAAGACATGTAGATGAAGCGATTCTCGATCTATTTGGTCGATTAGACAAAGGGTCACGCTTTGTGTACTGCGATCTTAACTGCGTCAACGAATGCATGTCGAAGAACAGTGAAAGCGAGTTCATCGGATGCGTATGATTATTGTTGGCTTGGTTCCATAGTCATTTACGGAAGGTGGAGAAAGTGTCTTATCGGGTTTTCTCTGGAAATTACTCTCCATTGAAAGAAATAGTGGCTACACCAAAAAGAGAAGACGTGTCCGAGGAAAACTGGATGGCGATCTTTCAGAATCTTCAAGAAGAAGACATCGAGTGGAGGGCTCCTTGGATAGTTTCTCACGAAATTCTTTATCGATGTGGGAATTTCGACTGGGTCCCCTTACCCGAAATTTGGGGAGCTATTGGGTATGCCCCTTTACTTGTACTGAGGCAGTATGGTTCAAGAAAGTTTGTACCAACGACGTATGGACTGGCTCAATATAAGTTTTCATACCAAGGAGAAAGCTATAAGAAGAGGGTTAAGGAGATTTCTAGTTCCTGGAATCAGATTCATAGAATGAAGAGATTATCCGCAAGCCCAATGACGACCTTAGAATACAGTGGATGGAGGACTAGAAGGATTAATGATAACATCCCCGAGTTGAATCCAGAAGGCACCCGATCAAGAGAAGAATACTTGCAAGTGGTCCCATCAGAATTTGAGATCGTAAAGCAAGATTTTGAAACGATGAGTTCAGAGCTTGGAAAGAGGATAGAAAAACTGGAAGAAGAGAAAATGCACCTAAAATTAGAGGCAGATGTTCAGAAATCAGAGGCCGAGAAACTAAGAAAAGAAAAGTGGAAGATAGAGGAAGATCGAGATAGTTTGAAGACAGAATATAAGAAGATGCGTCTGACAATGAAAAATGCTGGATTAGGAAAGACTCCAGAACAGTGGTGACAGGAGATTCAAGAGGAAAAGGCCAAAGCTAACTGTTGGGAGAAGAAGTTTCAAGGAATACAAGCGCAAAACGAGGCCTTAGAGAAGAATTTGGCAGAAAGCCAAAAAGACAAAAAGGGATTGAAAGCTAGAGTGGCTGAACTTGGGCGGTCTCTTCATCACCATCGAAGTCGTAATTCTGAAATTGAACTGAAATCAAGTCTAAACAAGATCGAGGAAATGAAGGGTAAGATTGAAGAATTAGAATCAGCATTGCATAGTTGTGAACTCAGATTGAGCTTCTGGAAACAAGAGAAGGGCGTTGGGAAGAAGAACTTCACCATTCTCATGATCAAGTTAGAAATCAGGATTACCTTATGGGCGAAGCGATAGTTCAGATTCGAGAGGTAGCCGATCATCTACAAACTTTGGCAGCACAGGCCGATATGTTGAGTATAAAATATGAGCTGCAGTCGGGTCATAGTCAAGAGCTAATCTCTTTGCTCGGGAAAATCAAAACTTTAGGCCTTAGGGCGAAAGCATATTTGTAGTTCGCTTTATGTAAAAGATTTTGTTTTCTAATAAAGTTCTCTAAAATGAAGTTGAATCTGAATCGATGCCTTCTTTTTGCATTCATGCATTTGTATTACATCATATCATATGCATTTAAGTCCATAGAGAGGGCCTCATTAGTTGAAATTAATACAGAGAGAAGGAAAGGAAAATTTGGAAACTGAGCATCGTTACGGTACACGACGCAAAACAAAAGCGATGGATCAAAGAATAGAAAAGTTAGAGCAGATGCAAAAAGACATGCAGGATCAAATGCAAGAACGATTAGCCAAGATACAACAGGACATGATAGAGCGGATGCAAGAATCTCGAGAATAATATGATAAGCCGGTGACGATTCTTTGGCTAAAGAACATGAAAAGGAAAAGGCCCCGCTATTAGTGAAGGACCTCCTCACCCCTCGGGTTTTACCCCAACAAACACCCAAGCGCAAACGGATGTGTACCCCCAAAGGACGCTGTCACCATCGGGCCTCGATGATCGAACGGACGATCGACACCGCGATACTGCGCGCACTTTTCGACAGGCTCGGGTTCTAACCCAGGGGATAGTCCAGCTAACCCTGTGGTCCCTGATTTCGTCGAAGTGGCAAAAATGGACCAGACAAAACTGGACTTGTCGAGACAATTTGAGGACCGTTGCAAGTGGTTAGAGGAGAAGTTCAAAGCAATGGAGACTGCTGACTACCGTTATGGGGTAGACGCTAAGGACCTAAGTTTGGTCCCTGACTTGGTGCTTCCGCCAAAGTTTAAAACCCCAGATTTTGAAAAGTACAATGGGACTAGTTGTCCCGAAGTGCACATCACGATGTTCTGTCGACGGATGGCGGGACACGTTAATAATGACCAATTCTTTGATTCATCATTTTTTCAAGACGATGCCGCCGGTCTGCGGCCAAATGGTGCAATCGGCTCGATCGTACCAGATTAAGACATGGAAGGACTCGCACGAGCCTTCATGAAACACTATGGCCATGTAGGCGATATAGCTCCCGAGCGAGAATCACGCTCCAAAATATGGAGAAAAAGCCAGGCGAGAGCTTCAGACAATACGCCCAGTGATGGAGAGAAATAGCAACACAAGTTCAGCCACCGCTCCTAGAGAAGGAGACAACCATGCTCTTTATTAATACTTTGAGGGCTCCTTTCATTAATCACATGCTGGGAGGCGTCACTAAAAGTTTCTCAGATATTGTGATGTCAGGAGAAATGATAGAAAATGCAATCAGATGTGGCGCGGGATAGAGCGGAGGAGAAGGTGCTAGAAAGAAGATTCCGAAGAAAAGAGAGAATGATGTAAACAACATAAGCACCCATAACAAAAGTTATTCAAAGCCTATTACTATGAACCAGCCCAGGACCGTAATCGCCAATCATCAGAGCCCATCTAGACAGGAATCCAATGCAAAGCAAAATACGGAGAAAATGTAATTCACGCTGATCCCAACCACGTACAAAGAAGTGTACTAGAACTTGTTCGATGCACATGTGGTTGCCCCGCATTACTTAAAGCCCTTGCAGCCCCCATACCCTAAATGGTATGACGCGAATGCACAGTGCGAATACCATGTAGGAATTGTGGGGCATTCAATAGAGCATTGTCTCGCCTTCAAGAAATTGGTGGAAAAACTCATACAGATGGGCGTTGTAAAAGTAGACGATACCCCTAGCGCGGAACACCCATTACCTAATCATGGGGTTAATATGATAGGTGAGAGTATGGGGAAAAGAGTTAAAACGGATGTTACTGAAGTGAAAACCCCAATGAGACGGGTTTGGAAGGAAATGACGAGGAGGGGATTAGTTGTATCAGATCCGGTGGAAGAGTATGAAGAAACAAGAAATGGCTGTGAGTTCCATAACATGGAGGGGCACGTGATCCAGAACTGTATCGAGTTCAGAATGCTGGTGCAAAGGCTGATGGACGATAAAGAAATAGAATTCTATGAAAGCCAAGAAGGAGAAAACATTTGCGCGTTGGAAGATGAATCAGTAGCAAAGGCCTCAAAAATTAGCTATCCTTTAGTCATCATCTCGCGGCCAAGGAACAATGAAGTGGGGGCAAAGATAACGCCGAAGGTCGTAATTCAGAAACCTGCGATCTTTTCATATGAAGACAACAAAAAGGTTCCCTGGAACTATGACTGCAATGTGACGATTCCTGGGAAGAGGGACTCGTCCAGCACTGCAAAAGGAAACCAGGAAGTAGGCTTCTATACGCGCAGCGGAAAGCGCTACGACACGACAAACACACGAGTTGAACTCACAAAAGAGAAAGCTTTGATAGGCGAACAAAAAAAGGAAAAGGCGACCAAGCAGAATCGCCTATAAGCGAGCTTGATGAAGGAAGAAGAGGCTAAGGAGTTTTAAAATTCTTAAAACATAGTGAGTACTGATGTTGTAGAGTATTTGCATAAACAAACCAGCTCGCATATACGTGCTAGACTTCTTTGTTGAGCTCGGAGGCACACCGCAACGCATAGTGATGAAATCTTGAATGAAAGCGTATGTTGCTAATGATATCTCCGTTAATAAATTTGGATCGCCGATTAGTAATATAAGTCTGAAACAACTTTATTTTCTTTAATGACGATGAGATCCGCCGGGAGGTGCGGGTTCCATCAAAGCTCTCCACATTACCACACGGTGTAAAGGATACACACTACCGGGTGCTGGTCGATAATGGATCGGCACTCAATGTCTTGCCACTACCAACGCTGACCCACTCGCATATCTGTGCTAGACTTCTTTGTTGAGCTCGGAGGCACACCGCACACGAGCGATGAAATCTTGAATGAAACGTATGTTGCTAATGATATCTCCGTTAATAAAGTGGATCGCTTTGATTAGTAATATAAGTGCCGACAACTTTATTTTCTTTAATGACGATGAGATCCGCGGGAGGTGCGGGTTCCATCAAAGCTCTCCACATTACCACACACGGTGTAAAGGATACACACTACCGAGTCTTTGGTCGATAATGGATCGGCACTCAATGTCTTGCCACTACCAACGCTGAATCGATTACCCAATGATAGCTCTCACATGAAGATCTGCCACAATGTAGTGAGGGCATTCGATGAAACTGAAAGAAAAGTCATGGGGAGGATCGAAGTGCCTCTATTAATTGGCATGAGTACGTATGAAGTGGATTTTATAGTAATGGATATCAAGCCGTCCTATAATTGCTTGCTGGGGAGACCTTGGATACACTCAGCGGGAGCAGTGCCCTCGTCGTTGCACTAAAAGTTGAAGTTAGTTATAGAGGGACGTCTGGTGACGATAAATACTGAAGAGGACATCATCGCGACTGTAACTAACAGTGCGCCATATTTAGAGGCAAGTGACGAAGTGATTGAGTGCTCCTTCCGCTCTTTGGAATTTGTCAACACAATATTTATCATCGAGGGGAACAAGATCCCAGTGCCTCAAATATCCAAAACTACGAAAATGGGTTTACAACTGACGGTCGAGAAATGAGCTGTACCTGGGAAAGGACTTGGAAGGTATCTCCAAGGAGAGATCGAGGCCCCGAGATTGAAAGAAAAACGAGACCTCTTCGGCTTAGGATTCAAGCCGGACGCAAAGCAAAGGAAGAAAGAGCTAGAGAAGAAATAAGAAAGAAGAAAAGCACGTTTGAGTGGGGACGAGATTAAATGGGAACCGATGATAATTCCCCACATTTGCAAAACCTTTATATCAGGAGGGATTATCCATCCAGCACGAGAAATGCGAAATAAAGAATCCACGAAAGAAACATGGGGAAACATGCACGTCAATGCTATATCCGAAGAAAAAATTGAAGAAGAAAATCAGAATGGTATCCGCCCTTATGAGCTTGGCGTTCTAAACAATCGGACATGCAGAGAAATCCTGTAGCTTTTAGAACTTGTTCAGAGTAATATTCGGAACACACTTGTTGCTCTAAGTATAGAAGCAATAAGATTTCCTTTTGTGAAGCATGCCTTATGTCTAAAATCATTATTTTCAATGAAATGCATCTTCGCTGCCTTTTGAGCAAATCTTCTTTTATTCTTTCTATGGCATTCATCATCATGATTATTCCTTTTATTCTTTAAATATTCTTTTAAAATATCCATTATTTCACTCATAATCATACCATGCCAATCAATATGCTTAGATTCTTTTGTTCTACGGACCTTTATAACAGGTCCTCAAATATCAATGATCTGAGCAACGCTACTAATGACTCAGAACATCCTTTTGAGCAAGACATGGGCATAGAAGATTTTCAGGATTTGGAAGATGACCAAGGTTGTGACCTGTCTCCTGAACTGTTAAGGATGGTGGAGCAAGAAGAGAAACAGATCCTACCTCACGCAGAGTCAGTAGAAATAGTGAACCTGGGAAATGAGCAAGAGAAGAAGGAAGTGAAAATTGGAGTTTGTATTACGGCAAAGACAAGGCGAGACCTCATTGAGTTACTCCAAGAATTTAAAGATGTATTCGCGTGGTCGTATCAAGACATACCCGGGCTCAACACAGATATCGTGGTACACTGGTTGCCCACAAAAGAGGAGTACAAGCCAGTCCAACAGAAACTTCGAAGAATGAGGCCAGATGTTCTGCTGAAAATAAAAGAAGAGGTCAAGAAGCAATTTGACGCAGGTTTCTTGCAAGTGGTTAAATACTCGAAATGGGTAGCCAATATTGTTCCCGTCCCTAAGAAAGATGGGAAAGTGCGAATGTGTGTAGACTACAGGGATCTAAACAAGGCTAGCCCGAAAGACAATTTTCTGTTACCTCATATCGACACCTTAGTGGACAATACGACGGGTTATTCGCTGTTCTCTTTCATGGATGGCTTCTCAAGATACAACCAGATAAAGATGCATCCTGAAGACATGGATAAGACAACATTTGTAACCATGTGGGGAACGTTTTGCTATAAGGTGATGCCATTTGGACTAAAAAATACGGGAGCGACATATCAGAGAGCCATGGTAACCCTATTCCATGACATGATGCACAAAGAAATTGAAGTTTATGTCGACGATATGATCGCGAAATCCCGAACCGAAAAGGAGCATGTGCAAGCCTTGAGGAAATTATTCTTGAGGTTGAGGAAATTTCGGCTAAAGCTTAATCCAACAAAATGTACCTTCGGAGCCCGGACAGGGAAACTGCTAGGATTCATAGTCAGTGAAAAGGGGATTGAGGTTGACCCAGACAAAGTCAAAGCTATACAAGAATTGCCTCCACCGTGCACCCAAAAAGAAGTTTGAGGTTTCTTAGGAAGATTAAATTACATCGCCCGGTTCATCACAACTAACTGAGAGATGTGACCCCATTTTCCGTCTTCTTAAGAAACACAATCCAGGCGCATGGGACGAGGAATGCCAGAAGACCTTTGACAAAGTGAAGCAATACCTGTCCAATGCCCCAGTATTGACGCCGCCTAATCCCGACAATCCATTAATCCTCTATTTGACAGTACTTGATAATTCAATAGGATGTGTGCTTGGCCAACACGATGAGTCAGGAAAGAAAGAGAAGGCAATATACTACCTTAGTAAAAGTTCATCGAATGTGAAACCAGGTACTCACCAATCGAGAAACTGTGCTGTGCCTTGATCTGGACAACTCGGAGATTGAGGCAGTATATGTTGTATCATACGACTTGGCTCATCTCGAAGCTAGACCCTCTGAAATATATGATGGAGTCGACTGCATTGAATGGAAGGATGGCCCAATGGCAAATTCTACTTTCTGAATTTGACATAGTTTATGTAAACCAAAAGGCGGTGAAGGGAGTGCAATAGCAGATTTTCTAGCCGATGAGAGCTACGGAGGATTACGAACCTTTGGATTCTGATTTCCCTAACGAAGATTTAATGTACGTGGCAACCACCGAAGAAGGTACCCCAGAGGATCGTCCTTGGAAATTGAATTTTGACGGGGCATCAAATGCTGTGGGCAATGGAATTGGGGCAGTTCTGGTATCCCCAAATGGAGATCATTATCCATTCACTTGTAAATTAGATTTTGATTGCACAAATAATATGGCAGAATACGAAGCTTGTATCATGGGTATCCACGCCGCTATGGAACGCAACATTAGGGTACTAGAGGTATATGGAGATTCTGCACTAGTAATTTATCAACTCAGAGGGGAATGGGAGACAAGAGATCCCAAGCTAGTCGACTACAAAAGATTGGCCCAAGAATTGATCAAGGAGTTCGATGGTATCACCTTCAGTTATCTGCCAAGAGACGAAAATCAGATGGCTGATGCTCTAGCCACCTTGGCTTCCATGGTCCGAGTAAACAAAAATGAGGATATGAAACCTATCCAAATGAGTATTTATGAGGCCCCGGCACATTGCTATAACTTCGAAGAAGAAGAGAAAAATGATCACCCGTGGTACCACGATATACTGCGATACGTGAAAAATCATGAATACCATGAGCAAGCAACTGAGAATGACAAAAGGACGTTGAGAAGATTAGCCTGTGACTATGTCTTGGATGAAGAGATCCTATACAAAAGAAGAAAGGATCAAGTACTACTAAGGTGTGTGGACACCGCCGAGGCCAAGAAAATCCTAGAAGAAGTCCATGAGGGTGTCTGTGGAACACATGCCAATGGCTTCACAATGGCTAGGCAAATCATGAGATTCGGGTATTATTGGTCTACCATGGAAGGAGACTGCATTGATTATGCCAAGAAATGTCATAAGTGCCAAATTTATGGGGATAAGATTTATGTACCACCTTCACCTCTACATGTTATGACCTCCCCATGGCCTTTCTCTATGTGGGGCATGGACGTCATTGGACCAATCTCGCCAAAAGCTTCCAATGGACATCGGTTCATCTTCGTGGTAATCGATTACTTCACTAAATGGGTAGAGGCCGCTTCATATGCTAATGTGACGAAATCAGCAGTCAGCAAGTTCTTGAAAAAGGAAATCATATGTCGATATGGAATGCCTGAGAGGATTATATCCGATAATGCGTTAAACTTGAACAACAGCATGATCACAGAGGTCTGCAGTCAATTCAAGATTAGACACCACAATTCGTCACCGTCTCGTCCAAAAATGAATGGTGCAGTGGAGGCAGCTAATAAGAACATCAAAAGGATAGTGGGAAAAATTACTGAGACTTACAAAGATTGGCACGAGAAGCTACCATTTGCCCTTTTCGCCTATCAAACGTCGATCAGAACCTCCACCGGGATAACTCCTTTCTCATTGGTCTACGGAATGGAAGCAGTTTTACCCATCGAAGTTGAAATTCCATCCCTTCGAGTCTTGTCTGAATTGAAGTTGGACGAAGAAGAATGGACCCAGGCTCGATATGATCGATTAAATTTGATTGAAGAAAAGAGGTGAAAGCTATCCGTCATGGTCAGATGTACCAAAAGAGAATGATGCGAGCATACGAAAAAAGGGTGCGCCCAAGAGAATTCCACGAAGGAGATTTAGTTTTGAAGAAAATCCTTCTCATACAAAAAGATTTCAGAGGAAAATGGATGCCGAACTGGGAAGGACCTTATGTGGTGAAGAAAGCATTCTCTGGAGGAGCATTGATTTTGGCCGAAATGGATGGTAAAAGCTTACCTAATCCCATCAACTCAGACTCGGTCAAGAAATATTTTTCCTACAAAGAAGAGGCCAAGGCGAAAACCCACAAAGGGCACTTTAAGGCTTCTTTTTAAAAAAAAAACGGAGAGGTCAAAGTGAAAACCTGCAAAGGGCGCTTTGAGACCAAAGGGGTTTTGAGTCGAAAACCCGAAAAAGACGGCTCAAATTCTGACAAAAGGGGGGTATGTGACAATTTTGTTCTCTCATAAAGGGAGGAATGTTACACCTCAGGACATCTACAAATCACTGAAGATCTCCCAACTTCTAGTCAGCTCGAAATGATCTTCAGAAAGATTGGGTAGTGAAGCTCAGACTGCGATATCTAGGGCACCCACTTTTTCTTTTTGCCAACTTTTGTATTCCAATAATGTTTGCTTTTATTGATTAATTCAACTCCATTCTTCATAAATTCCATTGTTATCCATCATTTAAATCTTTTAAGCCATTTGCAATTAAAATAACGGTTGATGGACCCATAATGCTTCCATAAAATGAGTTCTGCCTATTACTCTGGAAGTCTCTAAGCAATGTGAGAACTGAAAGCAGGGTGTTGTTGGGACCACCACACCTAGGGGTTAGAAACATTTGAGAAAAGAGGAGTTTAAAATCATGACTATCTTCCCAAAATTCTCTGTCAAAGATATCAGTTACATGAGAAGACGAGAAATAGCATCAGTGATAAAACTCTGATGGATAACAAGCAGTGACAACCCTAAGCATTAAAAAAGGGGATCATTTCATTTTACATTCATACATCATCATTAGGAGCATTTCGATCATCGCATCCTGATCCTTATACATTTTTAACAAAGAATCATTATCATGACATTCTGTATTCATGCAAATGTCGTCCGTAATACATTTAGTTAGGAGCATTAGATTCATTCCGATCATAGCATCCTAATCATTTGACATAAACACAAGAATATAAAACCGAGTCTACAGGATATGTCCCTAGAGGACGGTGTAGCAACATTGGTGAAGCCACCATCCTATTGCCACTGACCAGTAGTGGAATAGGTTGAAGATTGTCCTATTGCCACTGCCCTGCAGTGGAATAGGTTGAAGATTGTCCTATTGCCACTGACCAGTAGTGGAACAGTTTGAAGATTATCCTATTGCCACTGACCAGTAGTGGAATAGGTTGAAGATTGTCCTATTGCCACTAACCAGTAGTGGAATAGGTTGAAGATTGTCCTATTGCCACTGACCAGTAGTGGAATAGGTTGAAGATTGTCCTATTACCACTGACCAGTAGTGGTATAGTTTGAAGACCGTCCTATTGCCACTAACCAGTAGTGGAATAGGTTGAAGATTGTCCTATTGCCACTGACCAGTAGTGGAATAGGTTGAAGATTGTCCTATTGCAACCCGACCAAAGTAGTGGAATAGGTTGAAGACCACCCTATTGCCAGCGACCGGTAGTGGAATAGGTTGAAGATTGTCCTATTGCCACTAACGATGAGTGGAATAGGTTGAAGATTGTCCTATTTCCACGACCAAGAGTGGAATAGGTTGAAGATTGTCCTATTGCCAGCGACCAAAGAGTGGAATAGGTTGAAGACCATCCTATTGCCAGCGACCAAAGTAGTGGAATAGGTTGAAGATTGTCCTATTGCCACTAACCAGTAGTGGAATAGGTTGAAGATTGTCCTATTGCCCTGACCCGCAGTGGAATAGGCTGAAGATTACAAACCTTATCTCCCTGAAGATGCAGTGGAGCAATTTAAAATAAACAAATCTCATCCCTCCAAAGTTGCAGCAGGAGCAAACTAAAGCCACCCGTCATGCCGCTCCGAAGTGGCGATGGAGTGGATCAAAGCAACAAGGTGCGGTGGACTAGAACGAGGCTACCTGAAGAATAAGACCATCGGAGAATCAAGACTCAGCGGGACCGGGCAAATTTGGACCTTTTAAAGTCTTTGCTATGTTCCCGTTGCACGACAACGAGCAAAGAGGGGCAGCTGTAAGACCCATATTTGCCCAGCCCAAACCTAATTACCCAAAACCTAACCCAAACAGATCAACCCACTAAAGACAGCCCAATATCAAACAAATCCAAACCCACCTAACCTAAAACAGACCTTGGCCCAATTAGCCCAATACCCAAAACAAAAAAAGAAAAGCCAAAAGAAACAAAACCCTAGGTGCGCCGCACCTAGGGTCTTCTACCTCTGACCTCCACCGCCACTGCCCTCTGCCACTCTGACACAACACCGCCCTCGCCACTTGCCTGCAAAAATTAAAAGGGACTAGACAGAAAGCAATGGAAGGGGGCTATAAAGGCCGACTGTATTCATTTGTAAAAAGGGACTTTTTTTCGATTATCAAAAAATAAGAGACAGATTCAAACAAAAATCGGAAGCATAGAATAAACAAAAAAACAGCAGAGATTAAATGTAAAGAAAACCCCTAAAAATCAGGAACAGAAATCGAAAGGAGGTAATATTTTTTATTTTCGGAAGTGTTTCTTCTCTTTTTCTCTCCTTTTTCAGCACACATATATATCCTATATCGTAAAAAAAAGGGCATAAAAAAAAGCGGATAAAAACTCACCTTTTCGGGCTCCGACTGTCGTGCACGGCGATGCCGGCGGAGCCTATGGCGAAGGCCGACCGAAGCGGCGCCAGATTTCCACCCCTGCAGAGAAAACAAAAGCAGAAAGAATCAGTTTTTTTAAAAAACAAGGAAGAGAAATGATTTTTTTTTCAGAAAATTTTGGCTTATATAGCCATAGGAAACGACGCCGTTTTGGCCGGTGTCCAAAAGCCCCAAAACGACGTCGTTTCACCCTGACCCGACTCGATCCGACCCGCTCCAACGTCAGGATCCGCGTGTTTTTCAAAAATGAGGAATTTATGCGCTCAGTCCCTCCGCCTTTCCTGTTTTACAATCAAGTTTTTAATATTTTTCAATTTTGCCCTGAAAGTCTGTTTGGAGTTCAATCGAGTCCACGCCTATGCTGCGCGTTTTGGGAGGAAAGGGTTATTGCCCTTTTTAGTCCCCCATGTAATCCGCGCGTTTCAAATAGGCCCTTTTCTCCTTATTTTATTTTAGGTTTACCCCAATAATCTGCTTTTAGTTCGATTTTGGTCCTTTTTTGACTTTTTTAAATTATTTTATTATTAAATTAATTACTTTTAAAATTATTATTATTATTATTATTATATGTATTATTATTTATATTATTACTATTATTATATTATATATATATATATTTAATTATTATTATTATTATCATTATTATTATTATTATTATTATTATTATTTTCATTATTATTATTATCATTAATATTTTTTACCACTTTATTATCATTACCATTATCTATTTTTATTATCCTTTCTTTACTATTTTTATTATTATAAATGTACTATCATCATTACTCTTTATTTTATTATTGGTATTACTTTACTATTATTTTCATATTTTATTCTTTTTCTATTATTTACTACATTTTCTATCATTATCATTAGATTATTATTTTCCTATTAATGTATTACTATTTTTTTACTTTATTATTATTGTTATTATTATTATTACTACTATCATCTTTATTCTTATTATCATTCCTTCTATTACTATTTTAAAAGTATTGTTATTATTCTTTATATTGCTATTATCATTGTATTATTATAGTTATTATCATCATTTTATCGTTAAATTAGTTAACTTAGTATTATTACATACGCTATCCTCTTTTTATCACATAACTTAGCTTCGTAATCTATCTCTTTTAGCAAATCATATTGCATTCATCTTTACCCGATTTATCTAGCTTTCAAATAACCGATATTTCGTATTAAAGATTCGAGAGAATCGAGCCCTAACTTACTGGGTTCCGGTTTTTCTCATTTAATCTGAATAACGGAATATCCTTTTAAATCGCAATACAAGTTTTAAATAAAATACTCGTTCTCGGAATTTCAAAATGTTGCGCCCTAACTTACTGGACACGACATCTAGATATCCTGAGATAAGTTTTAAAAATAAAGGCAATATTCCGTATTTGGAATTTTAAGAAATCAAGCCCTAACTTACTGGGTTCTGGTTTCTCATTCGACAAATAACGGAATATCCTCTTCAATTCTAAAACCAAGTTTTAAAATCATAAGGCAAACTCAGTTTCAGGAGCCTAAAGTGTCGCATCCTAACTTACTGGATATGATACTTTATCTCTTTGAAATAGGAGACCCTTATCATCCATCTCGAAGTTTTGAAAGTAAAAAGGATCGTATTTTCTAATCTTTTCAAATTTTCAACATTAGGACATGATTAATCAATTTGGTACCAATTTTGGGCGTGACGAGGGTGCTAATCCTTCCTCGCACGTAACCGACTCCCGAACCCGTTTTCTCAAATTTCGTAGACCTAAAGCCTTTGTTTTAGTAAACCAAAGCGTTTTATTAAAACAAAGGTGATCCGATCACACCTAATAAAGATCGGTGGCGACTCCCATTTTTAATTTCGTTTTCAAAAACCAAAGTCGATCCCCGTTTTTTTCCAAAAAAATGGTTACAGCAAATACCATTATTATTTATTTATTCATTTACCTTTTCTATTATTACACATTGAAGTGTTATAAAAGTAAATATATTTGATTTCTTTTTATAAAATATATATTTAAATTTAATTAGAATTAAATATTTTAAATATATATATATATATAATTAAGTTATAGAATAACCTTGCAAAGAATTCATTGAATTATTTTGAAGGTTTTAATATAAAATAAATTGATTACAAAATAAAAATTAAAAAATAAATCCATCTCAAACTTAAAAGTTATAACTAAAAAAATTAAAATTTAACACATATTTGCATAAAAAATATTTAAAAAAAGTAAAAAAAATAATATTATTAATTTATAAAAATAAACTTATGGCTAATAATGTCTTAGCTTAATAACAAAGTTAAATACTCTAAGAACTTTGAGATATCATAGAGGCTCATTTTGTGTAAACAATACGTAGGTTTTCGGTTCATATTTATTTTAGTTTTATGTCTCACTAGATGTAGGTTTTATATAGATTTATTTTGATTGAAGTCTGCTATTGAATTTTATAATTATTAATTCTAATTATAAATTATTTAAATGTATTCTTTGCTGAATTTGTAACTTTATACATATTAATTGAAAAATATATATTATTTTTAACACAAAATTATATTAGAATATAATACAATTTATAATTAAAATATATTTATAAAGAATTATTATTAAATAAAATATTGAATATAACAAAAATCTGTATAACTATCTGGAATGGAATTTTATCTACCACACATCATTTACTGGATAACGTATGACATATATAAATGTAAAAGGTGAAGAGTAAAAGTTTTTAATTTCCCAACACTCTTCAATTTATTACTCATAAAGCATGGTACATGTAAATAAATTGGGTTTTTTGTGAAATTTAGAAAGATGGTTTTTGTCAGTGCCTGTAGGATTTTTAAGGGTTTTATTATCCAATCTTTTAAGGCATTTTAAAACTAAATTAATATACTATAAATTAGCAGTAATGCTATATTAAATACAATAATTAATAATTTCATTTATCAAATTTATAGGTATAGTGACCTTTATTTTCTTTAACCCAAGCCTAAGTTATGACTGACTCGAAAATTCATATTAATATTTTTATTAAATTTAAATAAAATATCTTTAATAAAAAATTATGTTGGTCAAGCAGGATTTTCAAAATAAAATCTGCATTTACAACGCAAAGGAATATATATATAATAATAATTTTATATAAATACAATATTAAACAAATTTATTAATTAAATAATAAAATAATTGGATTTCTCTCCTCTTAAGTTGATCGTCGAAAGGTGGAATCCTTCACGATGTGCTAATCGGTTTAAGTTTAAGAACCGGTGGTTAGTCGAGGATGGATTCTCTGAGGTTGTTGATCGCGGGTGGCGTGAGTGAGGGCAGACGAGTGTGTTGGATAAGCTGCAATACTGTGCTGCTCGTTTCTTGGAATGGCAACGTTCTCTAGGGAGTAATTTTGGCAATCGTTTGAAGGCAGTCAAACGTAGTGCTTCCGACGGGAGGTACTGATGGTCGCCTTTGGTAATTACGGAACGAGTTGAACAATCTGTTGCTACAGGAATCTGTTTATTGGGGTAAGTAAGGGCAAATGTCCGCTTGAATTGAGTGTAATTTTTTGATTTAATCTAATTGATAAGTCATATTTTATCAAAATCTTGATAGAGTATAACTAATTCCATTTAGAGCACGTAAATTTAAAATAATATATGTCGAAACCATTTTTTCTTGAAAAACGGGGTCGATTTTTAAAACGAAAATAGAGTCGCCACCAATATTTTTTCGAGGTGTGATCGGGTCACCTTGAGATTAATCATTTTAATAAAACATTTTGATTTATTAAAATAATGATTTTGGTCTACAAAATTCGAGAAAACGGGCTCGAGAGTCGGTTACGCACGAGGAAGGATTAACACCCTCGTAACGCCCAAAAATTGGTACCTAATTGATTAATTAACGTCCTAATGTCGAAAATTTTAAAAGATTGTAAAATACGATCCTCTTTAAAAACTTGAGTAAATCGAATTTGATGTTAAGACCTCCTTGTCCCGAAGTAATAAGATGTCACATCCAGTAAGTTAGGATACGACATTTTAACCCTCGAAACTAAGCTTGTCTCATGCATTAAAGTTTAAAAAGAATATTCGGTTATTTGGATAAAAAAAATCGAAACCCAGTAAGTTAGAGCACGATTTTCTCAAAGCTCCAAAGTACCGAATATTGTCTTATTTTTAAAAGTTTTCTTTTTTAAAATTGGGGAAAATTGACGCAATATTAAAACGATGCGTAAAAACTTTGATAAAAAAAGGGCAATATGAAAATACAAATAAACAATTTATAAAACACATAATGGCAATTTTTTAAATACTAGCATCAATAATTAAAGACCAATGAATTTAAAATAAAGAGTATAAAAAAAATATAAGGCAAAATAAAATGTAAACAAATTTAAAAATAATGAATTTGAAAATGAATAATAAGGGAAAAAGAAATTTGAAATCAACAATATACAAATCAATAAATAAATTATATATATAAAAAAGTAGGTAATATATGTATAAGTTTGGAATAAATAATATATAAAAAATGAAAATAGGTAATATATAAAGTAATAATATATAAATGAGTTTAAAAATAAATATTGTGTAATAAGGAATTTAAAACAAGTTATACACAAAACATCTTAAAAATAAATGGTATATAAAATAGATAGTATAAAAAAAAATCTGCAATTGATAATATATGGAAAAAAAATTAAAGCAAATAATCAAACAATTTAAAATGGATGATTTATAACACGAGTTTTTTAAAAAATAAACAACATGTGTGACATAATATTAAAAACAAATAAAGTATATAATTAATGGAAGAAAATAAAAGAATGATAAGAATGACTAAATGAATGAACAATATGTAAATAAGAAAGTTGATGGATAAATAAACGAATAAAAGTAAAAGAATAATTAATGATTAAACAATTAAATGGATAAATAAAAAAGGTTAAAAAACGTTTAAGTCAGCCTAACTCTCACAATATGAAGATTCAACGAAATTCCTCCACTAAAATCCAACTCAAATGAAAGCAACTTAAAAAGAAACTTAAAAAGAAACGAAGATGAACGAAGAACAAAATAAGAACAAGCCACATAAAATAAGAACGCAAGAGAGGGAGAAATTTGAGTGAATGCTCTTAAGAATTATTATTGCTCCAAAACTCAAGTCCTTTACAATGAAGGGAGAGGCCTCTATTTATAGTTGAGCCTCCCCAAATCCAACGGTACAGATCAATTACATCAACGGCTAATATTAAAAGGTATCTACAAATTAAATCTCTAAGATTACAAAATCATATCTTCTAAGATTGCATATCATATCTTCTAGGATTGCATATCAAATCTAATATTTACATATCATATCTAAGATTGCATATCCTTGAAGATTATGTTTCCATATACGTCAAGCTTGTAGATGGACTTTCAATCTTTTCAAGTAATGGGCCATTCCGATCGGGCCAAATGATATATTTTGGACTGGACTTGGACTTTATTTTATTATTTTGGGTTTATTATTTTTTTGTATGGGCCTGAGCTAAATTGGCCTATTACAATATATATTTGATAACTTTTTCAAAACAAAATAATAAGAAAACATATACTTTAATACGATAAACTTGAATCATTAATTAACTTATTTAGGTTCCAAAAGTAATATTTTAGAAAAATTTTAAAAATTTAACTTTCTTTATATATTATTTAGAATTTCTTTTTAAAATTTTTAAAATTTTTTAAAAATATAAATTTTAAAATTTTTATAAATATTTAGAATTTTTGAAAATTATTTTGAATTATTTTGTAATTTTTATTGAGAGAGAGATCAATTTGTTCATTTTCAAAATTGACAGGGACCAAAAGAGTATTAACACCAATATGTTATTCGAATTATTCAAGTTATTCAAATTGTAAAATTCAACTCGACTTGAACTCGAAACTTGAATTACTTATTCAAGTTTACTCGAATAACTTGAACAACTCAATTCAACTAACTCGAAATTCAATTTTTTTCGATTTTTTCGAATCGAATCGAGTTTTGCTCACCCCTAAGCGTCAATGCTCAAAATTATTTTGGATGCATTATGAGGGATCCGTTTCTAAGTATTTTCATGCTCAGACATTCAAAAGACGAAGGAATAATCACATCGCGATGTTACTTGACGACTTAAGGGTGTTGTGTACAGACAAGATGGGCATGGGTAATATTGTTCTGTCTTACTTTGAGAATCTATTTTCTAGTTTGGGCATATTGTCTCTTGATGCTTTTTCTAATTTCATTTCGGTTGTGTGTAATGAGTACAATGAGTTATTAGTGGCACTGTTTTCTGTTGATGACTATATTGGATTTGGTGCCCTAAATGTAGTATATTCATTTTGTAAACTTGTAATTTTTTCAAACATATTGGTTAATACGATAATTCATGAATTACATTAATATACTTTGTATAATGTCCTCATGTGGTTTTTGCATGCAAAGTAAAATAGAAGCAAATATTGGCTCACTAGATGTCTAATATTTAAACTAATACTAAGCGGTATTACGTGGTTGAATCATAATATGGAAAGACAACTTATCTTAAACATGTCCCTAGTCTAATTGGAAATGAGCAAACTGATTGAAAAACTAATATGACATCTATCAAGTCCAATTGAGGAAATGCATTGTCTTAGGCACTAGAGCAGATGACTCCCAAAAGATAGAGATATAGATGTGACTGACTGGACTGAAAGTATGTTGGACTAGATCTAAGAAGAATAGATCCTGAATTTGTTTATGGATTTATTCACTTGTGACGTTCAAAGTGTGACATACCTTAATCTTCAGTGGATGACGGACTATGTGCAACGCCCCAAAATTTCTTATCTCAGTGTATCTGTTTCAGTGGTTATGTGTTCTGGGAGTGTGTGATAGGTCCCAAGTTCAAGCCTTGTATTTGGTAAATTTTGGAATTTTTCTGACTTAAGTCTTTTACTTGCTCAGTGGGCTTATGTTGAATTAATTGTAAAACTATATCAAAATGAGCCTGCTGGTTCAGGTGGTAAGGAGCTTGTGGGTTGGAGGTTTTATGTTCAAATCCCAGCATGAGCGTGGGTATTTATTTTTGGCTCTGTGTTTGTTGAGAGTTTCAGTGGAGCCTAACTTCTGAGGTAGTTGTATGTAGTGGGGTTAGTGGGAGAAAATCAAGGGATTTTCAGTCACATCTTGATTTTCTTTTCTCTTTCAAATTTTTGTCTCAACTTTTAGACGGCTGTTCTTTTTTCCTCCTTCTGCCAAAATTCTGCCTCCTCTCTTTCTTTTCGTTTTGATTTCTTTCGTTTTGATTTTTGTTTCAACTGTCTCATTTTTGCGCACCCTCTGTTTAGTTGTTCGATAAGTGGAGGTAAATGTTCTTTTTGTAATCTTGTTTTCCAATTGTCGTTTGGAGACTCATTGTCTGTTTTGGCAACAGCGAATCAAGAAGATATGGGCTCTCTTCGTTCCGAATTGTAACCGAATCGTTCGGGGTTGTTGTATAAGTGTTAAACGTTTGATTTGAAATATTTTAGGTTTCGTGATTTTGGTTTAATCGAGAATTATGACTGATCTTGGGAGGTTTTTGGTATTGATTTTAGGTGCTGGTCTGTTCAAGAGTGTTTTTGCGTCGAAACAATACCAGGTGTGTACCCGAACCGCAAGAAAATGAGTTTTCGGCAAAAGCTGAAAACCTTACTGTAGACGCCACACGGTCGTGTGGTAGGCCGTGTGCAACGACACGGCCGTGTGATCGACGAAGGCCAGGCCGTGCGCAAGACACGGCCATGTGATGGTCGGAGTGTGGCCGTATGGGCTACACGGGCTAAACCAGACTGGGCGTGTGGGCCACATAGGCGTGTGAGCTCACACGGGTGAGTCAAACGGGCGTGTGAACTTTGGGTTAGGCCGTGTGATCCACACAGGCAAGGCCAATCTGGGATTGTGGGCCACACGGGCAACCCACACGGGCGTGTGGGCCCACTTATCTGAATTTTTCCCTAGGGTTGCATGGGTCGTCCCAAACGGCTGTGGGCATACTGTAGGGTCGATAAAGGCTAGTAAAACCCTAAACTGTATGATCTGTTTGACTGATATTCTATATTGAGCATGACAGTATATACATGTTATATCTGCATGAAAGCATGTGAGCATGGTTAATCTGTATGTCTGAAACTGAATATTCTGTAACTGATATTGGGGTTGGGATGATATATATATATGGAGGAAGTGTTCTGAAAGGCGTTTATCATCTATATTCTGGCAGCATGGCTGCACTATATCTGTTATGTGCCGCATCGGTACAATATTGTGTGTAGGGCTGGGTGGGTGTTCCAAACCCCACATGGTGTGTAGGGATGGTCGGAGATGGTGTGTAGAGGATAGGGGTAGGATATCTGATTCTGATCTGCATATCTGTATCTGTATCTAAAATTGGCTTAGGCCCGAATTTGCATCTGTATCTGTAATGGGCTTAGGCCCGAATCTGTATTTGACTGATTCTGTTTTCTGTGTGCATGCTTAATTCTGTGGGGTTACACACTGAGTTTACGTAAACTCACTCCTTTCTGTTTAATCTGTACAGGTAATCCAAAGAGTTAGGCAGATCAGTGCAGTGGAGGACTCAACGGTGACCACTCGCCATAAACTGTTATTATGCTTTATGGTTTAAATTAAATTTTGGCTTTTAATTTGAGAGTTTGTATTTTCTGGGACTGTATGGGTTGTTTTAAACTGTTTGGCTTTGGTTTTGGGTTTTTGGAGTTACTTACTTTTTATCTTGTCGGTTTAACCTAAAAACATGTTTTTCAAAATAAAAAGATTATGAACTGTTTCCCTAAAACACGACGAAATTCCTAAGCTTCCACTACAAATGACACGTTTTAGGGCAAGTCGTTTATTGAATAAATTTTTTGAAATAAATAAATGCAACCAAGGGTTATAAACCTAAAGGTTTTTATCGAGTTTGCTACGTTTTCAAAATCCCTTCCATGTGACACCGTCAGATTCGGCTATAGCGTCTAGGCCAGGTTTGGAGTGTTACACTATGTATGCGTGACTCGCATACTTTGATGTAAGTAAAAGCCTGAGTTCAAATAAATAAAAAATCGAAAGTTGGTGCATTAGGTATACAAATTTTGTAGTATGTAGCGTCATTCACAATAGTGGAATTCATAACCCAAGATATGGGTAAATGATATACTCTCATTGGCAGTACATGGTTGATGAAAAGTATACGTGGCCTTGGGTCATTCGTCTCTGTGATGAATGACTTGTTTACTATTTGATATTAATTGACTTTTCATGAATGAATATATAATAATTACCATGAAATAAAATAGTATCATATTGGGAGAACGGATTTATTCCAAAGAGATTAAGGATATTCTATGAGGGTAACACACTTATGACAAGGTCAATGGACGAGCACCGGTTGAGTTGCTTTCGTAATGGTATGTCGTTGGGGATAGCTCATTCACAAAGTCATTCCACTATAGTATCGTTCAAACCCTAGTCATTTGAGTTTATAATTAATATGCGAAAAACTAGAACTTAATTATAAATCATTTGAGCCTTAATCGCATATGTCCAATCAATCCCTCCACTAGCTCGATGAAACTAGAAATGAATTGCATGTTTAATCAAATGAACAGAAATGGATGGAAACGGTGAAAATGGAGAAATGAGAAACATTTAGAAATTAATATAGTTTTCTCCTAAATGAAAATGAAAATGACCTGGAAATGAGTTTATTGTTTTCGAATTAAATAAAGTTCGAAAATGGAAATAAATCATTTGGTCATAGTAAACCTATTAAATGTAGAAATATTAAATATATTTTCTCATAGATTATTTTATGGTAAAGTCATCGTGTTTTAACGAAATTAGAATTGTATTGAGAAAATTATTTAATTCAGAAATTAATCTATTTAAATTAATTTGGGATATTTATTTTGGGAAATAGAAAAAACAAATATCAAGTTGGTTCGAATTATCAAGTACAGTGTTAAAAGTCCAGGATGTACTTGTAATTATACTCGATATGGTAGAGGCCTAAAAGCCCCTCATGTTAAAGAGAGAGGTGACAAACCCTAGTATTATTAACTAGGGTTGCCGCCCCCTATATTTCTTGTTAGATTAGGAGTTGGTTTTTCTATTTGAAATAAACTTCTACAATTCAACAAGAGTTTTACTACTTACCCCTATAAATAAATGGCACCGGTAGGGCTAAATACACAACTTTAAGATATTGTTACTCTGCCCGAAAATAGCGAGAGATTATTCTCTAAGTATTAAATCTATTTTCCAAAATAAAAATTTTGTTGGTTTCTATTGAGAAGAGATTTTGTTTTCACACTGAAACTAAAGTTTCCTTATCTCTTTGTGCTTGTGGATTGAAGGAGGAAGAGTAAGGCTCTCAAAGCTTTTGTATAATCTAACGTTATGAGTTTCTAAGGACTGACCACCATTAGATTAATCGATGAATGGTTGTCATTGCTTAGCTGTCAGGTTAAGGAGGCTCTAGCTTTTGGACAAGCAAACCTATTAAGGATGAAGAAGCAAGGTGAGTTTTTGCGCCATGCCTTATGGTTGGCAATGCGGTTGTGAGAACTTGACTATTAGTTGCACATCGTTTATTAGTATGTAATTGTGGAATGGTTAATTGGTATGATGCATGCATAATGATTATTTCCGTGGTATGCATGATCATTGTATGCTTGATAGGGAAGAGAAATCATTAATGGGGATTAGATGAAGTTAGGATGGGAAAAAGGGAAATTTTGTTAGATACTGTCATACGGTGTTGTTGTGTGCAAACCGTGATGGTGAAGCTTTGGGCCTTGCGGAGGGGACACTGTGGTGTTCGAGCATTAAAGTTAGGATGGTGAAATGGAGGATTGGGAGGAGGAATAGGAGAAATGTTGGAATTTCGTTAAGATTCTGTCATCTGGGATTGTTGGGAGCAAACCGTGATGTGCGAAGCTTCGGGCCTTGCTGGGGGGAACACTTCGGTGTTCAAGCATCAAGGTTGATATAATATATGACGATATTGACGACTATTAGGTTCCATAGAGCAACACCGCGACGGTAGTAAGGTCATATAGGGAGACACCTCAAAAAGTTATAAGGTGTAAGACCATAGTTGGACTATAGCAACTAGTATGGTCCGCTGGGACAGTAAACATGGGGTAGTATGTCGGGACAACATACTTGTGGAACTTCCGCTAGTGCAGAAGGAGTAGTAACGTCCATCTGGACAAGATTCATGAGAACATCTGCCAGGACATTCAATATGGGATAAAATAATGTAAGACCATAGCTAGGGTATGACATCATGAAAAATTAGCGGGAAGGTGAACACGAGAATCATAAGGTGTAAGACCCTAGTTCACCTACAACAACCATTATAGTCCATCTGGACATTCCACAAGAGACTATACTATTGCAAGATCTTAGCTCAGTTAGGGTGATTGGTAAATATCCTCAAAATGGAATGAACACTAAGGCGAACAAGGCAAGGTAAACCTCCTTACGAGGATTTACTAAGTAAAATTTGTAAGCAAATGCAGGCATGACGTTGCAGATATTGGCGAACAATCCTTTACAAAGGATGTACTAGAAGAGGAAGCAGAACTTAAGGGTCAGCGGATAAAGGGCTGCTGGAGGTGGCTAAGTCCATCGAGGTTAAATAGGGATTTAGTCACTCGGGATGGCAAAAGGAGTTCGCCAGGAAATAGGGAGGATAAGAATTTGAAACCTAAGGAAGTAGATGTCAGATAACCAAGGACCGACATTGGGTCTACCTTCCAAGGTTATGAGGGAAAAGATCTTTGGTTGAGGTGTGTTCAAGTCCGTGTTCCTTAAAACCCCATATCCTGAAGAAAGTTTGTGTATGCTACAAATTGATAAGAAGTTAGTCCGTGGTAGGTTGTAGGGAAAAAAGGGAATACAAAGACCACATCAATACAATCTGCTAACAGCCAATGAGTTGAAATATTCTGTTTACAACCTCAATCCCTTAGTTTTGAATTTTGTTATAGGACCATTGTGCAAAATCTTACTAAGTTATATTGAACTTAAAAATGATCTGCTTTATTGCAAGATAACGTTATCTCCCAAAAAATTGAGTGAAGGGTTGAGCTAGATGTTGCCAATTTAAGAAAAAATGGGATGATAGTCGTAACATGTGTATAGAGGGGCATTCAGAAAGGCCACGCCTTGGGGCCTAGTCAAGTTGTAAAATCTTCAAGTCTTATAGTCCAAATTTGAATTTAAGTTGTAAGGCTGCAACTTTAAAATATGTGTATATTAAATAGTTTGGTTAAAATAACATTTAGTTCAAAAATGTTAACCGGTTATTCTGGTCTTGTATAATCCATGACTCGAGCCCGAAGATCAGGTTGGGCCTAGGGTGTTACAAGATGTGCTTAAGACGATTGCCCAAGCACTCCCGGTTTACTATATGAGTGTTTTCCTCCTTTCTCTTAGTACATGTGATGATCTTCAGAGTATGATGAACTTGTATTGGTAGGGCTTGAATTTGAGCAATCCTGCACGTCTTTACTGGGCTTCGTGGGAGAGGCTTTGTATAGTAAAAAATATGGTGGCATGGGCTTTTAGAACCTCCATTGCTTCAACTTAGCAATGCTTGGTCAGCATGGGTGGAGGATTCTCTTTAGCCTAAACTCTCTCCTTAGTAGACTCTTCAAAGCTAGATACTTTTTGAGGTATGAGTTTTTAACTTCTTTTGAGGGTAATATCTCTCCTTTGTTTCAATAAGTATTTAGATGACCAAGTCCTTACTTTTAAGAGGCATTCATTTGCAATTTAGGGATAGCCGTACCATCTCAGTTTTTAATGACTAATGGCTTGATGATAACTTAAAATTTTCTGTTATTTCTACCCCCTAAGCGGCATGAAAAACTTAATTGTACGTAATTTGCTCCCAGCGAATCATAAATCTTAGGATAGAAGTTAGATTGAAGGTTTTGGTCCCTTTTAATGCTCGCTGGATCTTAAAGTTACCAGTTAAAATTGTTCAACTTTTTGATAAAATCATTTGGAACTTCAACAAGTGTGGCACCTACACGGTGAAGTCTAGGTATCGGATCACTTTCTATTTGTTGCCCAATTCTCTAGGTAACAAGGTTAAGGGACTTTGGTTAAAGATTTTGAGTTTTTCCCTCCCACCAAAAGTTAAGGAGTTCATGTGGCGATGTTTATGTAATTTTCTACCCTTTCATGTCGTCTAGCTGAACGGGGTTGCACTGTACCACTTCACTATTTTCATTGCGGAGAGCATGAGGACGTTGATCACATTTTTTTGATATGTTCATTTGTAGTTCATGTGTGGACTTTAATTGGTATTGTTTCTTCTTTGATGTCTTCGTTTTGCGACTACAACCTTGTAGAGCTTATGGTATTATAGGAGTCATTTTTTTGGAGAGTGGATGATGCCCCCGCGGCTGGTGTTGCTACTTTCGCCACTCGGTTTATATAGGGCTAGGCTGCTTACTGTCGGGTTCTGCCTGGATCTTTGTTGTTGTGCACTGTTGTTGTTGCATAGGCTTGGCCTCTGATGGCTTTTTAAAGTGCAATGTTGACGCATCACTACTCAAGGACTAGCAACGCACAATTTTGGAGCGGATGGTTCATGATGAGAACGACATTTTCTTAAAGGTTGTGTCTGGTCTTCACTTGGCAATGGTTAGGCCTTGTGTAAGCAGCTGAGGCAATTGCTATTTGAGAAGCTCTTTCATGGATCAAGTTGGAAGGTATGGAAAACATTATTATTGAATCTGATTGCTTAGAGGTGGTTCTTACTTTGAACTCGCACCATCATGACACCTTTGAGTTCGATCTTTTGATTAATGGCTATCGATTTCTGCATTCGTAATTTCAACATTTATCCTTTCATTGGATTTGTTGGAGTGCTCATAAAGTTGCTTACCATCTTGCTCGGGTGGCTTTATTCAAAGCAAGCCCTTGTGTTTATGATGATATTCCTTCTTTTATTGAGTTTTCTTTGATTGGATGCTATTGGTAATACTCGTGATTAGGGTAGATCAAGGTGTATGGTGTGTGTCTGTTGGCTCTGGTCTAGTCTTTCCCTTTCCTTGTGTTTTCCTATAATTCATTAATAACATTTGATTTCTCAAAAAAAATTTACTTAAATTTGATTATAGAAATTATATCTATGATATTTTTAAAATTAAATCAAACCATTTTAAATGAATAATCAAACCCATATATGTAATTAGATGATAAATGTTTTTATTATTATTTTATTTTTAGCTTAACACATTATTGAGTTCTTAAAGTGTACCATTTTTCCCACTTTAAATCATTATTATTATGCCTAAATAAGGACCGAAAATTTTCAACCGTTCATTGTTTTAGTCCTTTGAACATTAAAAAAACGGTTGGAATATCCAGTCAGTTATAAATTGCTACGTGTTAGATGATGATGTCATTGTGGTACCATCATCTAAAAAAAAAAATTATTAAAAATAAAAATAAAAATAAAAACAAAAAATATAAAATATAAATTATAAAATTATAAAAAAATGTAAAAAATATTAACAATTATAAAAATGAAATTACTAAACAAGAAAAAAATTGTAAAAAAATTAAGAAACTATAAACAAACTCACTAAAGGATTTTACGAATATTGTTTAAATCAGACCGAATATGATTGGTCGAGGTATTGATCCGAAGACATGTTAGACTTGTTGATTCATGAACTATATCATGCATTGAGTTTTTTTTTTCCTAGGCGTAAACCCAAAATGTCACTTTTACCCAGGTCATTATTTAGGGTGTTACTTTTAATGATTAAAAATTATGGTTTTTTTTTAAAATAATATTATTTTATAAAATAATAAAATATATAAACATATAGAGAGAGGGGAAAAACAACTAATTTGATGATTAAGAAGACAAAAAAAAAAAAAAAAAGCGAATGAAAGAGGACAACTACTAAACTCGAGCTAACAGGCTCACTCAATACACCCTTACCTTATAGCCTATTCTCATGGGAAATAATATAATCATCAACCATAATAGTACTAACTAAACAATAAGGAAGAACATCTTAAGTGTGAAGACGTGCTTGAGATAAGGCTATTTGAGTACGTTAGTAAGTTGTCTTATTAGCATTCCGATGAATCTAATGGAAGGAAAGATTTTGAAACTGAGCTTTTAGACATCGACAATCTTCAAGCGAAACCCTAAAGTTCAAAATGTTCAAGCTGTGAGATTAGAGAGCAATACACATCTCTAGGCATTCCATTTCAACCAAAATAGAGTCAAAGACTCCTGTATTAAGCCAAGGCAATGCTTCTTGTATCAAGAGAGTTTTCGTCAAACGAGTAAATAGAGTAGAGCAACGACCAGAAAAAGCTTTTAGGAACTCACCATATTCATTTCATATCACTGTAGCAAAACTAGTAACCCGGGCAGTGGTATCGATTGCCACATCCACATTGCACTTAACATGGTCAAATATAATGGACGAGACCAACCAATAACAGCCACTGCCGATGACGAAGATGACGACTGCACTCGATTGTAAGTTAGCTTGGAGGCTTCCCAATCCTACAAAAAATCGAGCAGTAAAAAAGGTAATGCGTGACGTTGTAGCATAATTAGATCTCCAAACAGACATGTTCCTAAAAAACCATAAATAAGTTATTGAGCCAGACTGGTAAGGACAAAACGGGAGGAGGAATGCTAGCCAAAGACCATATCGATGCTACAATCGAACATACCACGAACACATGATTGATATATTCGTTCTCCTCACACCGTACACATGTAAGAAGGATGTTACAACCTTTTTTTGCTAGCCGACACCGAATAGGTAAAAAATTATGCAAACATCAGTGTAACACCCCATACTCGACCCAATTGCCAAGTCTAAACTACAGAATGCCACATTCGTTACCGGAGCAACTACAATCCAACTTAACCTTTTACATATGTTGCTAACTATATTACGCATTCATAATATGTTTTTCTATCATATTCAGGTCTTATACAAACCTACGAAAGCTCTTTTGCTAACCCAAGGTTGAATTAGGATAAAATTGTAAAGTTTTCAAAATATCGAGTTGATGTTGTGACTTCAGGGGTTCCAAGTCACGAAGCAACTCACTGTTGATTCCTCATCGCGACGTTAAAGGTCCGACGTTGCAACGTGAACGTCTGTTTCCCAAAAGATTCAAATGGTACCAAATTGCAACACCTATATAATCAACCCAATATCTCAAATATGATATTTTAGCAAATTTTCCAATTCCATAAGTTCATTTCTAGCCTTTAATATCATATAAACACATACATTTTACAAATTACCATTTTTAATTTGATATTAAATCATTTCATTCAACCTATTATCACATTTGCATTTCAAGTTCTTTTTAAATCCAACATTCTAAAATCACAACATATGCAACACCATTTGGACATATTAACTAACCATTACCAACTTTAAATAACAACACGATCTGTAACGCCCCGAATTTGGGCCTAGAAGTATTGGGCCTATTGGGCTTTGGGCTTTAGATCTCAGAAAATTTTTAAGTAAGCAAGAAAAAGACAATTGGCATGTGGGCTTTGAGGGTAATGAATTTGGAGTGTCTAGGGGTGTTAGAGATGTTCTGGGGTATAGGAAAAATTTTAGTTTTAGCCCAAGGGAACTGTGACTTCAGTTAGTAGGCCTTTTAAATAAATGAAGAAGAAAAATGATACAAGTGGAGTGTGTGGTGTAGTGGCAAAGTGACGCCACTTAAGAGGCAAGGGAGTGACGCCACAGGGGAGTAAGGAGGTCCAAGGTTCGAGTAGTGGCATGGTATTTTGTTGGGGATTTAATTTTTGCCTTCTAGATGGTTAGTAGTGGCGTTGGATGTGAACTCTGATGGAAGTGTTCATGAGAGAAAATTAAGGAAGGGATAAAGGAGCTTATCTTAGAGAAAATTTAGGATGAGATTGATGAGTTATCAGGGAGAAAAGTTAGGAGCTGAGAAGTGTAAAGAGTTGGTGCCGTTGTAGGAAGTGGGAAGTGTATAGATTCGGCTTAGGAGGGTAAATGAGTGTCGTTTTTGGGTCTTTTAGGGGGTATTACGAATTTTCATTGTGGCTTTCGACATTTGGAGAGTTTTGCAAATAAGTTAGTCTTTCTTTTCTTTACCGAATATCCTGTAGTTACCCTCACACAAGCACATTTGATCTTTTCTTTTCTCCCCCTCATTCTGTTCTTCTGTTGCCGAATTCTTCCATTGCCAAAAAAACCATCATTCCTTTTTGCCGAATTCTCTCTTAGCCAAACTTTTCTATTGCCGAATTACCATCGTCTTCTCTTGTCAAAATCCCCCATTAGTGCCGAATCTTTGTTGTTTTTCTCTATCACAAATCAGTTGGTATCTACTCTCAGTCAGGGTTAAAAGCTGAATCTCGTTTGGTAGGCTGCAGGATCTAAGGTTGGATTCGGTAAGTATTCTGTTATCTAATTTCTCATTGTCGTGGATCTTGTATTAACAAGGGTAAGGTTCAGAGATCGCTAGCATGGTAGGATCGTTAGCAAGGATCTAGGGTACACTTGTGATTAGCGACTAAGGAAGGGCCATTAGAACCAGGGGCACACGGTAAGGTTACGGTAAGGTTTCGGCTTTTGAGTAAATATTTTTGATTAAGTATGAGTGGTTGATTGAAGGTTGGTTGGTTGTAGGATCAAGGCTAAGGATAGGATAGCACGTCATAGTGATCAGGTGTGTACAAACACAACACACACACGATATCGGTAATGCCGAAAAGCTGAAAAGCCGGAAGTGGCTAAATGGGCCCGGTGGGCCCTGAGGCTAAGTTTGATGGAATAGTTTGGTTGTTATACAAATTGAATTAGTCTTGCATGATACATGATCTGGATATGTTTTGGGCCAAATAGGTCATATGATAAGATTTGGGCCTAATGGGCCGTAAGGTTGTAATTTGGGTTTGATGGGCTTTATGGGGACGTAAGTGGATATGCTAGGGTTATGGACTTAGGCCTAGTTTGAACAACTCTTCAATTTCATAAGACTTAAGTTAATTAAACATGCCTGTAGACAAGTCGATTAGTTAGAGTGTGGTAACCGACATATGCATGTCTAGGATTGGATCTAGTGAGAGCTTGGTATTTAAGCGGTCCGAGTGACCCACCTCCTCTTTTCTAAGATCCTACCTGGTGCATAGTGTTTGTTCACTTTAACCGCGAGGACTTGTTTATGGGCCAAAGTTTATAACTAAAACCCGAGAGGGACTTAAATACCCTTATGTTGGAAAATTACTAAAATACCCTTATATTGTAAAATTACTAAAGTACCCTTATATTGTAAAATTACTAAAATACCCTTATATTGGAAAATTACTAAAATACCCTTATATTGGAAAATTACTAAAATACCCTTATATTGGAAAATTACTAAAATACCCTTATATTGTAAAATTACTAAAATACCCCTGTTTGTAAAATTACCAAGATACCCCTAATTTGCCAAATTACCAAAATACCCCTATAGGGTAGAATTACAAAAATACCCCTGGGTAGTGAAATGATAAAAATACCCCTATGTGATGAATATGGGTTTGTGGATGTTACTTTTGTGTTTGATGCATTCATATGATATTCTGCTTAGGATGCATATGGGTGGGAATTATGGTACGGAGGAAGATTTGAGGATCGCATGGCCGTATGGTATGGATCCGGGATCACATAGCCGTATGGTATGGATCTACCGCAGGCTTTTTAGCCACCGAGTAGCCATGATGCACCGATAATGTTACCGAGGGCTGTGCGCCATTAATATGGGCTTCGTGCCGTAATTATGGGCTTTGTGCCAATACCGAAGGCTTTGTGCCGTAATTATGGGCTTTGTGCCAATATCAAAGGCTTTGTGCCAATATCGAAGGCTTTGTGCTGTTATTATGGCTTTGTGCCAATCATATTTACCGTGGCTATGTGCCTAACATATATATATTGATGACTCTGTGTCAATATTTGAGGATCGCATGGCCGTATGGTATGGATCCAGGATCGCATGGTCGTATGGTATGGATCCACCAGTGGCTTTAAGCCCAGTATATGATTAGTAGCTTTGCTGCAACGTTCGGTAGTATCGCAACCGGGCTACCCATGGTGTGTAGCGGAGGAGTGGGTTGAGCTAGAATTCCCCACAAGAGCCATAAGGTTGGAAGGGAAATGGTGTGTGTAGTGGATGGATTTTTGGGGTGGGTTTTGCATTATCTTGTTGCATATGATGCGATATGATGTGATATGAGGTCATTGTGGGCTAAGGCCCAAGACCACCGATTTTGTTAGGGCTTAGGCTCAATGTGAATATTTGTATGTGATTTGATTGCCAAGGGTTGTACACACTGAGTTTCGAAACTCACACCCTTTAATTTAATATTTCAGGTATTCCCGAATAGACGGCTCGACGTGGGAGAGGACTCGGAGATGGCCACACTACAAGCTGTTCAAATGTTTTAATTTATTCAAATGATTCTGTTTTAAATACTTTGTTTGTTTCATTGGATTGTAATAAGGCCATGTAACTCTTATTTGACTTTGAATTTTGGGTTTATTACTATTATTGTTTCAACTACCCACTTAAGAAATTTCATAAAATTATTAAAGTGTTAATATGGTTTTCGAAATAATCTTTTATTTTGGGGTTTTGGGCCTTAAATGGTTAACTAGTAAATTGTTTTGAAGTGCGCTTTTAATGTGACATTCCAGATTCAGGCCTAACTTTTAGGCCGGGTTTGGAGTGTTACATTTAGTGGTATCAGAGCCCGGTTACAAAGCTCGGGCTATGAAATGGGCCTTAGATTTTGGGTTTTAAAAAGTTTTTACAGGATTCTTGAAGTGTGGTTCATCGAGTCCTCGACGTCGAGCCAAGTAAGTTATCTGTACTACATTAGCTTAAAGTACTGAACTGTATAGATAATGGGCTACCTAAAAATAGGCTTTTAGAGACTGAAGCCCGTATGAAACTTAAGCCTGTAGTGGATTCTCGACCGCGGAATATCTTTGAAAAAAAATTGTTACTTTCATAAGACATGTGCTCTAAACAAGTGGAACTAAGTACTAATCTCATAAAATTCTTAATTCAGAAATACACAATGATGAGCGCTAGAAGAGGAGGAAGAGGTCGCGGCCGAGGCTGTGGAAGTGTTAGGGCTTTGTAAACATTTGAATCGTAATTTGGTACTTATTCTGCGTATGTTTGAGAATGTTTACGATAGGTGGATGTTTTGGGTATGTATTAAAATTATTAGGGTCAGAGTGCGCAGCGGTAGCGTGGTGGGATAGTTAAAACACGACCATCCTGTTAGTTGGAAATTTTGAGGACGAAATTTCTTTAAGGGGGAAGAATTGTAACGCCCCGAATTTGGGCCTAGAAGTATTGGGCCTATTGGGCTTTGGGCTTTAGATCTCAAAAAATTTTTAAGTAAGCAAGAAAAAGACAATTGGCATGTGGACTTTGAGGGTAATGAATTTGGAGTGTCTAGGGGTGTTAGAGATGTTCTGGGGTATAGGAAAAATTTTAGTTTTAGCCCAAGGGAACTGTGACTTCAGTTAGTAGGCCTTTTAAATAAATGAAGAAGAAAAATGATACAAGTGGAGTGTGTGGTGTAGTGGCAAAGTGACGCCACTTAAGAGGCAAGGGAGTGAAGCCACAGGGGAGTAAAGAGGTCCAAGGTTCGAGTAGTGGCATGGTATTTTGTTGGGGATTTAATTTTTGCCTTCTAGATGGTTAGTAGTGGCGTTGGATGTGAACTCTGATGGAAGTGTTCATGAGAGAAAATTAAGGAAGGGATAAAAGAGCTTATCTTAGAGAAACTTTAGGATGAGATTGATGAGTTATCAGGGAGAAAAGTTAGGAGCTGAGAAGTGTGAAGAGTTGGTGCCGTTGTGGGAAGTGGGAAGTGTATAAATTCAGTTTAGGAGGGTAAATGAGTGTCGTTTTTGGGTCTTTTAGGGGGTATTACGAATTTTCATTGTGGCTTTCGACATTTGGAGAGTTTTGCAAATAAGTTAGTCTTTCTTTTCTTTACCGAATATCCTGTAGTTACCCTCACACAAGCACATTTGATCTTTTCTTTCTCCCCTCATTCTACTTTTCTTACATTCTTTGAATTCTTCCATTGCCAAAAAAACCATCATTCCTTTTTGCCGAATTCTCTCTTAGCCAAACTTTTCTATTGCCGAATTACCATCGTCTTCTCTTGTCGAAATCCCCCATTAGTGCCGAATCTTTGTTGTTTTTCTCTATCACAAATCAGTTGGTATCTACTCTCAGTCAAGGTTAAAAGTTGAATCTCGTTTGGTAGGCTGCAGGATCTAAGGTTAGATTCGGTAAGTATTCTGTTAACTCCCCTTAGTACGTTTTGTTGAAAGCCGAAGGGCGATCTAATTTCTCATTGTCGTGGATCTTGTATTAACAAGGGTAAGGTTCAGAGATCGCTAGCGTGGTAGGATCTTTAGCAAGGATCTAGGGTACACTTGTGATTAGCAGTTAAGGAAGGGCCATTAGAACCCGGGGGCACACGGTAAGGTTACGGTAAGTTTCGGCTTTTGAGTAAATATTTTTGATTAAGTATGAGTGGTTGATTGAAGGTTGGTTGGTTGTAGGATCAAGGCTAAGGATAGGATAGCACGTCGCAGTGATCAAGTGTGTACAAACACAACACACACACGATATCGGCAATGCCGAAAAGCCAAAAAGTCAAAAGTGGCTAAATGGGCCCGGTGGGCCCTGAGGCTAAGTTTGATGGAATGGTTTGGTTGTTATACAAATTGAATTAGTCTTGCATGATACATGATCTGGATATGTTTTGGGCCAAATAGGTCATATGATAAGATTTGGGCCTAATGGGCCGTAAGGTTGTAATTTGGGTTTGATGGGCTTTATGGGGACGTAAGTGGATATGCTAGGGTTATGGACTTAGGCCTAGTTTGAACAACTCTTCAATTTCATAAGACTTAAGTTAATTAAACATGCCTGTAGAAAAGTCGATTAGTTAGAGTGTGGTAACCGACATATGCATGTCTAGGATTGGATCTAGTGAGAGCTTGGTATTTAAGCGGTCTGAGTGACCCACCTCCTCTTTTCTAAGATCCTACCTGGTGCATAGTGTTTGTTCACTTTAACCGCGAGGACTTGTTTATGGGCCAAAGTTTATAACTAAAACCCGAGAGGGACTTAAAAACCCTTATGTTGGAAAATTACTAAAATACCCTTATATTGTAAAATTACTAAAGTACCCTTATATTGTAAAATTACTAAAATACTCTTATATTGGAAAATTACTAAAATACCCTTATATTGAAAAATTACTAAAATACCCTTATATTGTAAAATTACTAAAATACCCCTGTTTGTAAAATTACCAAGATACCCCTAATTTGCCAAATTACCAAAATACCCCTATAGGGTAGAATTACAAAAATACCCCTGGGTAGTGAAATGACGAAAATACCCCTATGTGATGAATATGGGTTTGTGGATGTTACTTTTGTGTTTGATGCATTCATATGATATTCTGCTTAGGATGCATATGGGTGGGAATTATGGTACGGAGGAAGATTTGAGGATCGCATGGCCGTATGGTATGGATCCGGGATCGCATAGCCGTATGGTATGGATCCACCGCAGGCTTTTTAGCCACCGAGTAGCCATGCTGCACCGATAATGTTACCGAGGGCTGTGTGCCATTAATATGGGCTTCGTGCCGTAATTATGGGCTTTGTGCCAATACCGAAGGCTTTGTGCCGTAATTATGGGCTTTGTGCCAATATCAAAGGCTTTGTGCCGTAATTATGGGCTTTGTGCCAATACCGAAGGCTTTGTGCTGTTATTATGGCTTTGTGCCAATCATATTTACCGTGGCTATGTGCCTAACATATATATATTGATGACTCTGTGTCAATATTTGAGGATCGCATGGCCGTATGGTATGGATCCAGGATCGCATGGTCGTATGGTATGGATCCACCGGTGGCTTTAAGCCCAGTATATGATTAGCAGCTTTGCTGCAACGTTCGGTAGTATCGCAATCAGGCTACCCATGGTATGTAGCGGAGGGGTGGGTCGAGCTAGAATTCCTCACAAGAGCCATAAGGTTGGAAGGGAAATGGTGTGTGTAGTGGATGGATTTTTGGGGTGGGTTTTGCATTATCTTGTTGTATATGATGCGATATGATGTGATATAAGGTCATTGTGGGCTAAGGCCCAAGACCACCGATTTTGTTAGGGCTTAGGCTCAATGTGAATATTTGTATGTGATTTGATTGCCAAGGGTTGTACACACTGAGTTTCGAAACTCACACCCTTTAATTTAATATTTCAGGTATTCCCGAATAGACGGCTCGACGTGGGAGAGGACTCGGAGATGGCCACACTACAAGCTGTTCAAATGTTTTAATTTATTCAAATGATTCTGTTTTAAATACTTTGTTTTTTTTTTCATTGGATTGTAATAAGGCCATATAACTCCTATTTGACTTTGAATTTTGGGTTTATTACTATTATTGTTTCAACTACCCACTTATGAAATTTCATAAAATTATTAAAGTGTTAATATAGTTTTCGAAATAATCTTTCGTTTTGGGGTTTTGGGCCTTAAATGGTTAACTAGTAAATTGTTTTGAAGTGCGCCTTTAATGTGACATTCCAGATTCGGGCCTAACTTCTAGGCCGGGTTTGGGGTGTTACACGATCACATGATATACAAACTGACTCAAAACCTAGGTACATACCATATGTTAAAATGAAAAAGGACTATACAAACATTGTTGAGTCAAGGTCTTCTAATTGGATGCTGAATTACGCTTCAAGACTTCAGAATCTACTATAACCTATGCACGGAATAAACAAATTGTAAGTTGAGCGATAAAGCTCGGTGGTACTTTCATGATTCAAGCCAATAATAAGGTAACATTAACCATATGAACACAAGTAATACATGTTCTATAACCAACCAATTCAATTGCTCTACATATATCAAGTACTAGCATAATACACCATTTCATTTTTATAAGTTTATGTACACATATCAATTCATACAATATTCATGCCAAATACCAAGTATATGCATGATTCCATTTAGCCAAGTTTATACACATATACATAATCAATTCAAGTTTTACATTGAATCACTTCATATACCATTTATACCAAGTACTATAATTTATGCAAATTTCCCATTTGATCAAGTTTATATACAAATACTATCTCATACATTGCTATAACATAACATAACATCACATAACATAACATTACATAACATATCATCTCACTTCTTTTCATTCTACCTATCTGTATTATATTCATACTTTCTTGAATCATTTGATTCATTTCATTTTCATGTCATCCCTCAAGGCTCGTAATATCCAAATCGCATGATCTTTCACATGATTTCCATATTTATGTTTTACGTATATGCACATATGATGATATCATTTCATACTATCTTTTTTCAATTCAATATCATTTATCAAATTCATATTTTATAATCCCATGTCAAAATTCAATTTAACATTTCGCCCAATGCAATCTTAGTAAAAATGGACTCAGACACATGGGTGAACTACACCACACCAAGATAGCTCATATGAGTGTAAACTACACCACAGCAAAGCACGTGTCAAGCTCGTAGGCATCAAATGCATGTACATATGAAAATACACCCCTCCGCCACACCAGTGTCTCCGAAAAGACAATAAATACTCAATAATCCGCAACAAATGCTAGATCCCGAATGGCATATCTTAATCTCCACATCATCGACAAACCCGTACAGCAACGCACATATGAATCTATTGACATGCCAATTGTATCTTAGCCTTTCTACTAAGTTTACATGGGCATTAACCATTCATATATCATAGTCTCATTTCATTTCATTATCAATCTATATGACATACTATTATCAAATTCATATTATCACATATTCAACACATTATCCTATACCATTTCTATCATCAATTCATAATATAAGACATTTATCATTTTATATCATGCTTAATTCTATTTTATTCTTTTCAGTCCAATTCTCGATATCCAGTATCAACAATCACAAATCAAGTCATAAGACATTTAAACATCTTACCTCATTAACTAGTATGCTACAATCATGCATATATATATTCATACATATATATATATATATATATTGTAACAACCCTAACCCATATCTGTCGCTAGATTAGGGTTACGGAGTATTACCGATCAATTGGAAACCTTTAAACATCATAACATTCAATAAATTCAAAAAAATCATAAACCATTAATTCTCATACGTTTTATCCCTAAATCGAGCCATCGAGGCTCTAGAAATAGCTTGGGAGCGATTCGGAACTAATTTGAAACAAAATCAGAAATTCAGGAAAAAGAAGTAAAATTTGAAAACAATAGACACACGGTCGTGTGGCCAGGCCGTATGGAACTTCCCAGGCCATGTAACTTTCGAACAAGGGACACACGGCCGTGTCCCAGCCCGTGTCCTCACCCGTGTAACTCTTTGAGTAGGGTCATACAGCCATGTCATATGCCCGTGTGTTAGGCCATGTGTTAGGCTGTGTAACTCACTGAATTGCATACGAAGGACTCTCAGATGACACACGGCCGAGTCACATGCCCGTGCCTCAGGCCCGTGTGAACCTAAAATGATCCATTTCTTACCCAATTTCACTCCCTTATTGCATATGTTCCTACACACTTTGAAATACACATTTGGAAGATGAAATTCAACTTCAAACACACTCAAACATGATCATAGATTCATTCTATGTATCATACATTTATCAACCTTGACACCTCAATGTGTTTTACCACAATTCATTCCCAACTTTGTAACCATAAACACATTTTATCTCTATAAACAAACAGCCATTTCATTACAAGCTTAAGTTTAACTCATAGCATATCATTTCATACCATGACCTTTTAAACACATTTAAGTAACAAGTAGGAGATCACAAGTTGTTTAAGTGCACAACATATCACAACATTTTACTAAAAAGCTAGGCATTTGACATAACAATACATAGGGTCCTAGTACATGCCATAAACCAAAATCGAGAAATTAAGTCTACCAAGACTTCCAGATAGTGTGATTTCTTGCGTTGACCAAATCTTCAAGCCTTCAAAACGTAATCTACAAAATAAACAAAATATATGGATAAACTTTAATGAAGCTTAGTAAGTTCGTTCAGAATTTAATAAACCTTCCGAGTCAAACATAGAGGAATCATTGTACGCAGCTTATAACAGTAAATAACAACTAATATTGTGATTCAGTATACTCGGTGAACATTGCTCAACTTAAGTTTTCGGTGAACATTGCTCAACTTAAGTTTTCTTCAGTATATCCATAGATTTCTCTTCATTCAAATTACACTCAGTATAACAGTAGGATTTGCTCGATTGAATATCATTCAGTATAACAGTAAGATTTGCTCGATTGAGCTTCATTCAATATAACAGTAAGATTTGCTCGGTTGAGCTTCTTTCAGTATAACAGTACGATTTGATCGATTGAGCTTCATTCAGTATAACGGTAAGATTTGGTTCGATATAGCGTGCTTTTAGTATATGATAGATCATTCGTTAAGAGCGTATTAACAAGTACGTAAGCATTTTAGGAATATAGATAAACGTACGAACTTACTGGACTGATTTGAATGAGATTCTTAAGTATATGGACTATTCCATAGTTTTCCTTTTCCACGATTATCAGCACGTTCTTGATCTAAAAATAATAATTTCATTCCATCAATTAGAATAACAACACAATTTGATCCTTTTATGCAACTAAGTCATTTTTGTCAAATTACCTATTTGCCCCTTAACTTTCCATTTTATTCAATTCGGTCCTTAGGTCCTAATCATGCAATTTATCCATTTTTCCTAAACACCCAAGATATCCAAATATTCTATAACTTCATATCAGTCCTCTATTTGCAATAATTTCACCTCAAGTACAAGCAATTTATCATTTAATCAATTTAGTCCCTAAACATTAAAAATTATCAAAAATCACTTTTCAAAATAATTAAATCTATCAACAAGGTTTCATATTTCATCACAAGTTCTAAGAAATAACTTCATTCATAAACGACAACTTTTATAACTTTTAACAGTTTCACAAGTTGGTCCTCGATTTAGCTAAATCAATCTAATACGAGTCTAAAAACATAAAAATCACTAAAACGGGCTAAGATTCACTTACCAAATTTTAAAGTTCCCAATTGAAGCACAAACCCTAATTTTTTCTTTCTTTCTTTGTCGTGGGGAGAAGGGTGAAAGGAAGAAGATGATATTTTTCTCAGCTTTTTCTTTATTTAATTTATTATATATACTATGGTAATTTTGTAATTATTTCAACTTTCTTAATTAAGCTTTACTTAATCTAAGATTAAGCCTAATTAATCCATTTCCACTAATGAAAATCATCATCCCATTCCATTAACTAAATTTCATGGTTTAATTGTCCCTTTAACCCCTTTTATTTAACTATTCAACTTTTACAATTTTTACGTTTTAATCCTTTTTACTTATTAAACCATCTAAATGATAAAATTTCTTTTCCAAAATTGAACATGACTCTAAAGACCTCGTAAATATCTTAATTAAATAATATTTATGAATTATTTCGTCAAAATTATGGTCTCAAAACCACTGTTTCTGACACAACTGAAAATCAGGTTGTTACATGTATTATACTCAAAATCATAAAACTACAAACAGAAATCACGATTACTCGTCTACAACTCTCGCTTTTCCTCTCCCTTACGACAGCCCAACGTTATCTTTTGTTACGACCAATAATTCAATAAATAAAACTATATTAGATTTTATCCGATCCACATTCAAATAAAAAGCCACACATATTTTACATTTTATTCAATTTAGTCCCTATACTCGAGATATGCGTATCTTTCGATATTTAGCATTGGATCAAAATCTGATTTCACGTTCTTTCATTAAGGACCCTATACTTTCCATTCATAACATAATTTCATGATAGGTTTTCAATTTATTCAATTTGGTCCCTAATGTCATAAAGTTAACTATCAAGCTTATTTAACTTTATAATTTAGTCTTTATCATGATCTAAGCTTAATATCTATCAAATTCAAGCTTGATTCATCAATTTCTCAATAATGACAACTTGCTAAAAACTTAACAATTGTATAAATTGATGCATGGGCTAGCTAAATCAAGCTTCCATGATCACAAATCTATAAAAATCAAGAAAAATGGCTTAAGGATTTACTTGAATTGTTGGTCGAATGCTTAAGAGAAGTTCGAAGGTTTTTTTCTTTCTTTTAGCAATGGTGGACGGTGGTAACTAGGGAAAGATGATGATTCTTTCATCTTTCCACTATAAGTTTGATATATATAGTTTGATTAAGAAATGATTAAGATAATTAATCATGTTTATGTTTTAATTAACTTTGTTTATTTAATATAATTTTAATTATATTAACTTAATGATTAGCATCACCACCATCCACCATCCACTATCTACTATTTAAAATTGGTCTATTAACCATTTTAGTCCTTTGGATAATTGCAATATAAGTCTCCAACATTTTCTTAATTTAAACTTAATAGCGATAGGAATTTTACAATTTAGTCCATAAGCTTTGATTAACTATTTTTTCGACTAAATTACTTAATTGGTCCTTATTATATTTTCATAATAACTCCGTAAATATTTCTATTTTATATTTACAAGCTCGGTTTATGGAAATAAGGTTCTGAAAATGTATTTTTTAACTCCACTAGAAATCAGATCATTACAATTCTCCCCGCCTAAGAAATTTCATCCTCGAAATTTTCCTGAGAAGAGGTGAGGATATTGAGATCTTATTGTGTCTTCCGATTCCCAAGTCGCTTCTTCTGTACTATGATTGCACCATAGGACTTTCACCAACGACACACATTTATTTCTTAACTCTTTTACTTTTTGAGCTAAGATCTCAACCGGCTCTTCTTCATACGAAAAATTGGGTTACACATCAATCTCTTCCATCGGTATAATATGAGAAGGACCGGATCGGTATTTTCGAAGTATTGATACATCGAACACATCATGAATCTTTTTCAACTTCGACAATAGAGCTAAACAGTAAGCAATCGGTCCAACTCTCTCAATGATCTCATATGGCCCGATAAACCTGGGACTTAGCTTTCCTTTGCGGCCAAAATGCAACACTTTCTTCCATGAAAAAACTTTTAGAATTACTTTTTCACCCACAGCATATTCAATATATTTTCATTTCAAATCAACATCTGATTTCTATCTATTTGATGTTGCTTTCAATCTACCTTTTATTATCTTCACCATATTTTCTATTTCTTGCACCAGTTCCGGCCCAATCATCTTTTTCTCACTTAAATCTGACCAACACAAAGGTGTTCTACACTTTCAACCATATAAAGCTTCGTATGGATCCATTTGAATGCTCGATTGGAAATTGTTATTATAAACAAATTTAGCTAAAGACAAATAATGTTTCGACCAGATTCAAATTCAATGGTACAGGCTCAAAGCATATCTTCTAGCACTTGAATAACATATCCTGAATGACCGTTAGACTGAGGATGGAAAGTTGTGCTGAAACTCAACCTCGTACCCAAAGATTCGTGTAAGTTCTTCCATAATCTCGAAATGAAGCAAGGATCTCAATTCAAGATAATGGACATAAGCATGCCATGTAGCCTCACTATCTCGCGAATATATTGTTAGAAAATCAGGTTCGGAAAACGCAGTGGAAAATAGGTTTAAGGGAAAACCAGATATTTAATTTTTTTTCCAAAAGCAAGAACTTTATTGTGTTATCTAAAGTAATAAACAATTAACCAAAATTATTCCTTTATGATTCGTCTAATATGACTGCTTCGATCGAGTAGTCTTCTTCGCTATCTTCAAGCTCACGTTTGTCGAGTGTGGGCCCGCTTTAAAAATAGAAATTTTTTCACAAAATTACCAGGGAGGCAATTTTATAGGCATAGTACCAAAAAAGGCCCATTTCTCAAAATTATCTACGGAAATGGGCCGCTCCAAAAAATAATAACTAGAATGGATTGAAAACACTAAAACACGCTAACGTGGACAAATTTTCAGGGAAAACGCAGAAAAGCGCGCTGAGAAGGGCACATTTTTCCTCGTGTCAGGCAAAAGCGCGCTGACGTGGACGCACTTTTCCCCGCAGTTTCCCCCAACGATCACCTCCAACGGCCATTTAAAAATTTGACCGTTGGACCCAATGGTCAAGAAAAAAATTATAAAACCCCCCACCAATTTTTTTCACACTAAATTTCTTCCAAATTATAATTCTTCCAAATTTCTCTCTAAATTTCTCAAAAAAGCTCTCAAAGCTCTTTAAAATTTTAATTCTTGTCTGAATTAGTATTATTGTTTTTTTATAATTTCTAAGAAATTTGATCGTGTTAGCAATGGCCCGATAATTAATTCATCTCGATGATGAACATATCTCTATCGACCAAATAAAAATGGTAAAGGTTAATTTCATTTTTTTAATATTATTTCATTTTTTTAATTTAATTAATATTTTTTATAACAGCCGGTAGATCAAGTGTTACAATATTTTATTCATAATATACCTGGTCCTTCATCACTGTTGATTGAAAATTACTTAAGGGAAGTGGGTTTTTGGCACATAGCCAATATAGGCCAGGGGTGCAAGTTGGACCCAAAACTTATCAACGCGTTTGTGGAGAGGTGGAGACCCAAGATGCACACATTCCATCTTCCATGTGGGGAGTGTACCATCACTTTAGAGGACGTCCAGTGTAACACCCCATACCCGGCCTAGACGTTATGGCCGAATCTGGCGATGTCACATGGAATTGAATTTAAAAATGAATTTCTCATGTTAAAACCTTTACCATTTATTAGCTTCTATTTATCTTTTGTTGTTTCCAAAATCACTTACTTATTTAATCGATTGTTTTAAAACATAACTCGTTGCGGAAGCTTTAGAAAACCATTTATTTTCTGAAAAATCGAGTTAATTAAGTAAATCCGTCCATTTTAGGAAAACCCCTTTGTTTTAGAGAAAATCGTTTGTTCGTTGAGTTTGTGCAGTTATTAAATCCATGAAAACCTCAATAAAGTAAAAGTCCAAGGAAAGTCCCAAATTACATCAAAAATTTACCCAATAATAATAATAATATAACAAGAAATCAAAACTGAAAGTTTTATTAACCGTGGTCACCGTTGAGTCCTCCGCCGTACCGATCCGTCTAAGCCTGAGGATTACCTATACAGATAAAACAGAAACGGGTGAGTTTACGTAAACTCAGTGTGTAATCCCCACAAATCACATGCATACAGTAAATCACAACAAACAGTCAAGCGCGATGCGGGCCTAAGCCCTTTTTTCGATAGAGTGATTCGGGCCTTAGCCCGCTTTGGATTCCAAGAAACAGATAAACATTAGGGCCTAATCCCGTCACAGTAACAATATCATATATGCATTTATCAGTAACAGAATCCTACCCCAACCAGCCTCTACACACCATCACTGTCCATCCCTACACTCCATGTGGGGTTTAAAACACCCACCCATCCCTACACTCCAAGTAGTACCGAATGCGGCACATTAACAGTAGATTTGTAGCTGAGCTGCCAGATATTCGGCTTAAGAGCCTTTCAGTACACTTTCTCCATATATCATCATCCCACCCCAATGCAATGCAAACATACAATAAATGACAAGCTATTATATGATTAACAGTTAACATATAGTTCAGTATACATGCATATAAGCACCATGCTCAGTACATACATCATGCATTCAATTTACGCATATAGGGGTCCAAGTAGTGCTTACCGACCCTACAGTAGGTTCACAGTCGACTTGGGCGACCCGTGCAACCTTAGAACACATTTCGGTTAAATGGGCTCACACGCCCATCTGGCCTGCCCGTGTGGGCCCTCACGGCCTGGCCTAAATTCCCACATGCCCGTGTGGATTACCCATGTGGGCCCACACGCCCATGTGGCCCACACGACCTAAATCAGTCTAGCCTGTGTGTCGCACACGGCCTACCTGGCCATCACACAACCGTGTCTTATGCACACGGCCTGGCCTCATCGATCGCACACCCGTGTTAGGGTACACTGCCTACCACACGGGCAACCACATGCCCGTGTGGCATCGACAGTGGGGTTTTTGACTTTTGTCAAAACCCTATTTTCTACGTAATCGGGTACACACCTGGTATCGGTTCGATGTGAAACCACTCCTAAGCCTCTCGAAACCTAAAAACCAGATTAACTAACATTGATTTAACAATTGATTAACGGATTCCGACAAAAGTGAACTAACAGAAACCCAACTTACCACCGACGAAGAACCTTTGTTAACCCTTACTAAACTGAAATAGCGAGTCTCACTGCTCATAACCTTCGTCTACACCATCAATTGTAATAGAAGTTAGATTCTTAATCGATCATAATGCAACCACTACAACAACAGAAAACAGAAGACTTACTAATCCCGCACCAATGCAAACCACTTTACTAAGTGAAAAGATAAATTTAGGGAAACAAAAAGCAAAGAAATAAGGGGAAATTCCAAAGGAAAAAAATGGCAGAAAGATGGGGAGCAAAAACGTCAGAAGGTGAGAGATTTTTTCCAAAAAGAACCAAAAAGAAACAAACCGAAGATAACTCTCAACTCCATATATCCCCCAGATCTCTCCACTACTCCCACTACTCAGACTTTACTCCAACTCAAACACCCTCTCAACCACCCGAGTAAAAATATAAACATCCAAGCTTGCGCAAAGATTCGAACAAGGACCTCCAGCAAACTTACACTCCCCTTAACCACCAGACCTGCAGGCCCATTCTATTATGATATTACAAGTATTTAAATATAAGCCCGCTGAACAAGTATAGGGCTTAATTCCAAAAAGAAACAAAATTTTACCAAATGCAAGGCTTGAACTTGGGACCTCTCACACACTCCCAGAATACTTAACCACTGAAGCCGATACACCATTGTGCCAAAAACTTACAGAAGCAGGATTATAAAATTTGGGGCGTTACATGCAGTTACAGTTGGGGTTACCGATGGATGGGTCCATAGTCACTGGGTCCGCTCAATCTGCTGATTGGGGAGCCATATGTTACGATCTTTTGGGTGCGATTCCAAATATTATTTACGAAGGTCGGATCGATATTGGCTGGTTATGAGAGACATTTCCGGTGCCGGGGGATGATTCGACTAAAGTACAAAGAGTACGATACACTCATGCGTATATCCTTCAGATCCTCGAAGGTTATCTAATGCCGGACAAGTCACGAAACCTTGTACATCTGAGGTGGCTGCTAAAACTCATCAATTTTAGAGCAGCTGGCAAACTCAGTTGGGGGTCTACCGTGTTGTCGACATTGTACCGAGAGATGTGTCGGGTGACACAACCAAATAAAATCAAAATCAGAGGTTGCCTCTCACTGCTACAATCATGGGCTCGGTTTCACTTTCTATTTTTACGTCATTGAGTGGACCACACGTATGCATTCCCACTCTTAACAATGTAAAATTTATATTAGATTTTACAATTACTAAATAGATTTAAAATAAATTTTTATGCTAAAATTGTATTTAAATAGGTGGAACCATTCGCCGAGTTACAGGGTAATACCTATCGCTCTTGAAGATATACGACTTCTATTAGACCAACGGTCGGAAGCACATGTAAGTATTTATTTCATTTTGAACTATATATACATAACATAGTCGATTTTGAATTTAGTATTTAGTATTATGTATATAACTAATATTTTTATCACGTTCATATAGTTTCAATGGACACCATATGAGGATCCGGTAATTCAGGTAGTATAACTGGATGAATTCTTACAGAATCCGAACATCTAACACGTTAGGGTCCCATTGGTCAACTACACTACCGTCGAGATGCACCAGATGGATAGAGTGTTACAGTAATTCGAATTCCAACAACCGATTCTCGTGGCACTTGAGGTGCTCGACAATGAAAACAAAATCGACTTACAGTGATCGAATACGTATTGGCCAGTCTTCTACTCGGAATATATCAAAATATGAGAAAATCGGTATGATAATATACCTACTCGTGAACCGATTATCGTTCTGGAGTTAGTGTGCTATCCGAATTACATGCCATGGTGTAGGATCCATGGCAAGCTATATTTACTCTCAGAAAAGGAGAGGCATCGGCAAATCCATGTCAAAAGGGAATGACGGGGCCCTTTAAATCCAAGGACAATGGATGGTAAGGCGGGCCCATCAACAGCGCCCACGCAATCACCAGCCCCAACGGAGCAAGCGACAATGCCCACACCACTGCCTCTTCAGATTATGCAAACTACGCATCATAACCCTTATATATATATATATATCATTTTTTGACTCCTATGCAAGGTTGGAATGTATGGCCCGGTGCATCTCATTTCCCGATGACTCTGAGTCAACCGATGATATATAGGCCATCATTGCAGGAGGAACCGCACAAGGCACGGTCAAGGAGCTCAACTTATTTCTAATCCCCATCGCCTTATAGGATTCAAGCCAGTTACGTTTATTCGCCGTAGGTGATACAAACACCTCCGTGTAATTGTAAACTACCACAACCCCGGTCGAAAGCTGAACTAAGAAGGAATCCAGTGCATAACCAACCACCCCCATGTGGCACTGATTCCAACCGGCACATGCATTGATTTATTTTTATATTGTTTCATTTAATAAATTAGATGTTCTTTTGAATATTTTTGTACAAATTATTTTTATATTGTTTCATTTAATAAATTAGAAGTTCTTTTAAATATTTTTGAACAAATGATTTTTATATTGTTTCATTTAATAAATTAGAAGTTATTTTGATGTGGTCATGTTGGCATTGTATGTCCCGAGTTCCTACACCCGCATAACTTCTGTTGGTTTGCTCTTTTCCAGATATCCATATTATCACGTGTTCTAGTCGAGCACGGTCGACCTTTTGGTTTGCAATGTAATTCTCCATCCAATAACAACTTAAACAGAGTAAGCAGTACAAATGGCCACTTACGTTCATCTAGGACTAGTGGCAATACGTGTCTCCACACGTTGTAAATGTATTCTAATTTTTACACTTCATCGACATATCTCATGGGATCCAAACGGATATTCTGACAAGCTGCAAATACATGTGTGCATGGATAACGAAGTACGTCAAACCTCCCACATTCGCAAGTCCTATTTATAAGATGTACACGATATTGTCCGCCGGGAATACCTTGGCTCGATCTGTTAAACTCTGTCACACGAAACCATAGATTGTCGCAATTGTGACACACTGTGTGCATGGAGTTGGCCCACACCTTAGCCTTATTAATTTCTTGCGCTACTTTCTGGCACCATACATGGCCTCCTTGCATTTGGCCTTTATAACTCGCTACTTACTTTGGAAATAGTACCGCCAAACAAAAGTTTGTCTCCGGCACAACTGAGGTTATCGATAATGACGTGTTTCTTTTAAAACAGAATTGATGCATTCAACTAGGTTTGAGGTCATTTGACCATATCGTAGGCCGCCGTCGTATGATTGTGTCCACTGATCGAAAAGTATGTTACAAAGGTAGTTTGCGCATTGATCGTTAATTGACCGCAAAATCGCCAACATCTCATGAAAACAGTCATTATTGATCTCATAACCTATCAATATAAGTGGATAGCGAAAAATACATACCACTCTTCCATTCGTAACAAATTGAATATTACAAACCAAATAATATTGGTGGCGATTAAATACCCATGTTAGTTACTTGTTGTCGTTCAACAGTAGACTGATATTACCCATAGTAGTTGGACGCAACGTGCCTTACACAATACCGATGGTGTGTGTGATCCTAGAGGCTTCCTTGTCGTTCAATTGTGGCTAGTATTCCAGTGTCCCGATCCAATATAACGTAGATATCAGGTTGGGGGTAGACATGCCTCTTCAACCTAGAAAGAAAAAAATCTCAGTCGTCACCTAACTCCACCGATGTTATTGCAAACACAATTGGAAGGATCCTCCAATCACCGTCATGTGCCATAACTAGAAATAGCCGATGGATATATCTACTATACATAAAGGTACTGTCAATTTGTACCAACGGTTTGCAGTATTGAAATGAGTCTCAGCATTGTTTAAAGCTCCAAAACAGACGCTTGAACGCTTGGCATCTACGGAGAATGTTGCCATTGTAGTACGCAGGAACTGTTTTAAGGTCTGTTACGCAACCTGGGACGTACCTCTCAAGCACCTCACACTACTGCCACACCTCATTGTATGAAGCGTCCTACCCACTGTGCATATTCTCAAACGCCTTTTACTTAGCTATCCAGGCATTGCAGTAAGAAGGCATGTACTTGAATTGGCTATGAACATTGGCAATTAAGACCAACACAGTAGTCTTGGGATCCACTTTCACCATCGGTAATATTAAGCCCGCTATCATCTTTGAATTCAGCTTGGGATGAAATTGTGAAACACCTGTCAACCCATAAGTACGTTAAAAAATGCAACATTAAATAATAACAGTAATATTCAAAAACCCTAAACTCTCAGTGATATTGTACCAAAGGCAACACACGTATTGATCGTGTCCAAACTAACTATGACAACGAATAAGGCAAGCGCACCTATCGTTCGGTAGTATAGCTATGGCAAGACCGAAAATATCGTTTCCTCAAAGACCAAGAGTACTAGTAGTTACTATCTTTTTATTATCTAGCCTAAGTATTAAGGGAATCGATGTTTAATTAACTAATTACTAAACTAATGATGCTAAGACACAGAGAATGAATTGGGAAAATACTTTGGGAAAAACCAGTTGATTAAGACAATACCCGAGGAAGAATCCACCTAGACTTCACTTATTACTTAACTCTGAACCAGACGATTTATTCACTTGACTTGATCCTTAGGATTCCCTAATTTATATTATTATCCCTTTCGAGACTAATAACGTCTAACCCTAGGTTGATTAATTGAAATCTCTTTCTAATTAAAACCCCTAGTGTTGCATTAACTCGATCTATGGACTCTCATATTAGGTTTGGCCCTAATCCGGCAGATTTTAGTCATCCTATCTCTAGGGTTGCGATCAACTCCGCTTAACTATGCTAGATATACTCGTAAACAGGGACTTTTGTTCCACTGCCTAAGCACATCAATACTTGAATCAATATCCTGAAATATTAAAACAAGAATTAAGAACACATAATTAAGAGCAAATCAAGTATTTATCATACAGTTCAAAAAATAATAACAAGATCTGTCTTAGGTTTCATCCCCCTCAGGTATTTGAGGGGTTTAGTTCATGTTTAATAAAGAATACATCTCAGAAGAAAGTAAATAACAAAACATAAGAAAAACCATAAAACTCCCTGAAGGAAATTTAACTGAAGATCTTCCGTCTTGAGTGTGATTTCGGCTTCTGAGATGAATCAACTAGCTGTCTTCGAGTAATTTCCTGTGTTCAGCCCTCTCTGGCTTCGCTCTTCGTCAAAAGTCCTGACAGAAGGCTTCTGTCGACTCCCACTTTAGGTTGCCCTCTAGGGTGTTTATATAGGCTTTCGGGATGCCTTACTTGGCCCACAAGTATCCTATTTTGAGTGGAATTAAAATGGGTCACGGCAGGGACACGCCCGTGTGAATCGAGCCCAAGGCCGTGTTCGAGTCTGCTAAAGTGGCACGGTCGTGTGGTGAACTCCAGGCCATTTTGATTTCTTACTTTGGCCCATTTTTCTCCATTTTTGGCCCGTTTCTCGTTCTTTTCAACTTTCTAAGCTCTCCTAAGTATAAAACATGAAATTAAGAGATTAGGAGCATCGAATTCATCAAATATAATGAATATTCATCCAAAATTAAGCCAAGCATGAGGTTAAAATATGTGTAAATTATGGTTTATCAAATACCCCCACACTTAAGCTTTTGCTTGTCCTCAAGCAAAATTCTCAACTCACAATTAGAATTAACTTCCCTCAATTCATAATTCTCATCAACAATATCTTATCATAATTCATAGATAATTCATATATGGATAATTTAACTAAAAGAGTCCTAGAGATTCAAACAATCTAAGTCATAGATTTTTATAGCATGAAAACATAGGTGTTTCCCCTTACCTAAATAATTACCTCTGATTCAAAACCGACAAGTATTGACGTCCTCACTAAAGATTCACTCAAATCACTCAAAGTGTTTAAGGTTCAAAAATTAAGCACTCAAAAATCAAACATGAAAAGTTTATCCCATAGGCTTGCATGAAAATCAAATCTCCACCACTATAAAATGAGATGATACACAAATCAAAAGGTCTTTTAAAGGGTTGTAATGGGGCTTGGGTTAAAGGTGTGGATAAAGGCTGAATTAGAGGGTTAGTATCGAGATTGAATTGATAAATTACCTACTAGAAAAATAACTAAAACTTACATAATTACATCTATTAAGAATTCATCACAAATAACACGAGCTTCTTCTCAAAATGTGAAATTAACGCATAAGCTAAGATAACACAGAACTAATAATGAATATACTTCAGTTTTTTTTTGTTTTTTTTTAAGAACAAATCATACAATAATAAAGAATTAAATAACTGAAATAGAGAACATAGTTAAGCTAAGTAATCCGTTCAAATTAGATCTCGACAGAACATGGGTCAAATTAATTAAAGGGATTTCAACAAAAAAAAATAAGTTTTTGGTTAATATTGAGGGTAAATCAATGAATGGGTTGTTAGGCTCAATGGGGTTTACTAAGGGTTAATTATGAAGGTAGGCCTTTTGGGAGTAAGTGGGTTAAAACCTAGGTGCCTTTATCATCTCAATATATTAAATCAAAAGTGTGGTCTCGACATGTATAATCGAAGCAAGTTCTAGAATAACAAATCAATGTTGACACACTCATAATCAATAAAATGAGCAAGAAAAGAATGTATGCTCTAAAAGTCTCAAAATCTCACAAAAATTATGGCTTTTGATGTCAACCTTGCAAATTTCAAACTTCAAAGTAATATTTAAATTTAGGGAAACAACGTAGCAGATTTTTAATTCTGAAAATAGACTTATCATGCTTGATTCTCTAATATCTTAAAGTTTAAATCATCAATGCACAACTAACTATGACTTAATCCAAAACTTATCAATGGAAATCATAAATCAAAAGAAATTTCATTCTAACAGTGATATGAGAAAATTACTTAAGAATAAGACATAATTCAGGGATTTTCAAATAATACTGAAGTTAACCCCCCCACACTTAAGATGTACATTGTCCTCAATGTACAAAGATAGATAATAGCAATATAGTAATAAATTCATAAGATAGGGAGAGAATTGAAACTTCCTGAATTTTGGATGGAGTTAATGAAAAGAAACGGTAAAGTTGGAGATAGGTGAAGGTGGGGAGGATACTCCGGTGGTGGTGGGGTCGTTCGTTAACAGCCCCTTGAACCTAAATTAAAGAAATCAAAATATAATAATATAAATTAAAGATGAGAAAGATAAAAGAAAATAAATTAAAAATGAAAATGAAAATAAGAGAAAAAGAAAAAAAATAAATGGACTCAAAGGTCCCACGGGCGTGTCGTATGCCCGTGTAGATTTCTCAGTTTCGACCACGGCCGAATCGCGCGGCCGTGGCATTTTATCGCAGCCCGTTTTTTGGGATAAGTTTTGTCCTGTTTCCACACAGCCACGGCCACGCCCGTGTGCAAGGCCGTGTGGGTAGGGAAACCTACGCCTAAAAATTTGGTTAGTTTTTTTAGTTAGATGCTAAAATTCAAAAATATGGACGTTAGTGGGGTTAGTGCTCGGGTTGCCTCCCGAGAAGCGCTCGTTTAAAGTATTGAGCTAGACTTACCTGTCATTCGCATAACCATGGTGGTTTGAGGAGTCGAAACTCATTTTTCTTACTATCAATTCTATCAACAGATGGTTTGAGTCGAGTAATATTTACCTTAAAAGTGCCAAAATTATCATGAGTTACCTCGACCGTTCCGTATGGAAAGACCTTAAGTACCGTAAAAGGAGTCACACTGTTTGTATTAAGCTCAAGTGGCTATTCGAGGGGTCGGTTGTATCTAATCGCACTGATCCCCGATCACGAAATTGGTATGTCTCATCTTTAAGTTTGACATGGTTTTGCTTTGGTTCTTCGTGTTTTTTCAGTTTTTCCTTGACGTGTGTCCGCCATTCATCTAGTTCATTGATTTGTAACCTTCGTTCCAAATGAACAGTTGTACTCCCAGTTGAACACGAGATCCTGGCTCTGTTATCTTTTTCTGAGAGATTTCCTGTAAAGAAGATTAAACGTTAAGTTTATTTATATTAACAGGACTTGTATTCTCTTGATCGTTAGATATTCTGTCATAATCATGTGCTTTGATTTTAATCATGTCATCACCTACACGAAGTGTTACTTCCCCTGTATCAACATCGATAATGGTCCTAGAAGTTGCTAAAAAGGGCCGTCCTAATATTAAAGGAACATCATTAGCCTCATTCATATCTAAAACAACAAAGTCTACTGGGAATATGAATCTGTCAAATTTTACTAGTACATTATCAATTATACCCCTAGGGACTCTAATGGTTTTATCAGCTAATTGGATGCTCATCCTAGTTTGTTTGGGTTTCCCAAGACCTAGCTATTTAAACATTTTATAAGGCATAACATTGATGCTTGCCCCTACATCAGCTAAAGCATTATTAATAGATAAACTACCAATTAAGCACGGAATTGTAAAACTCCCTAGATCTTTTAATTTTCATGGTAGTTTATTTTGTAGAATTGCTGAGCACACTGCGTTTAGCTCCACATGCAACGTATCGTCTAACTTATGTTTGTTCGTCAACAGCTCTTTTAAAAATTTCCTTGAATCTGGCATCTGCGAAAGAGCTTCAAGGAACGGTAAGTTAATATGTAATTTCTTTAGAAGTTTAAGAAACTTACTGAATTATTCATTTGTGTTGTCTTTCTTCATCGCATTGGGGTATGGCACTCAAGGTTGGTACTTTGTAATTACCGGTTTTGGTTTATCATGGCTTACCTCAACCTTACCTTTCTCTACCACATTCTCTTGCCTCTGTTCTGGTTCGTCTAACCCTTCACTATCGTGAGCAGTAACGGCGTGAATTTGCTCCTTTGGGTTAGTTTCAGTGTTGCTTGGCAAGCTTTCTTGTGGTCGTTCAGATATAATCTCAGCAAGTTGTCCTAATTGGTTCTCGATCCCTTGAATCGATGCTTGTTGATTTTTGAGCGTGATCATTGGTTTATGCGATGTCAAAGTCTTAAAATTTATAATGAGAATGATCGAACCTGGAAACTAACTATGACAATGATTTGAGGCGCACCTATCGAATAGTAGTATAGTTAAGGTAAGACCGGAATGTCGAACCCAAAGGAACTAAAAGTACTAATACTAACTTTCTTTTTATTATCTAGCCTAAAGTAAAGGAAATTGATTGTTTAATCTAAATTAACTAACTAATAAACTAAAGACTCTAAGACAAAGAAGAATGAAATTGGGGAAAATACTTGTGGGAAAAACCAATTGATTAAGACGATACCCAAGGAAGAATCTACCTAGACTTCACTTGTTATCTAACTCTGAACCAGACGATTTATTCACTTGACTTGATCCGTAGGATTCCCTAATGTATATTAGACCCTCTCTCGAGGCGAATAATGTCTAACCCTAGATTGATTAATTGAAATCTCTTTCTAATTAAAACCCCTAGAATTGTATTAACTCGACCTATGGACTCCCATATTAGGTTTCACCCTAATCCGGCAAAATCTCGTCACCCTATCTCTAGGCGTGCGATCAACTCCGCTTAACTATGCTAGATCTACTCTTAGGTAGGGACTTTTGCTCCACCACCTAAGCACATCAAACTTGGATTAATATTTCGGAAATATCAACACAAGAATTAAGAACACATAATTAAGAACAAATCAAGTATTTATCATATAGTTCAGCAAATGATAACAAGATTCATCTTAGGTTTCATCCCCCTCAGGTACATGAGGGTTTAGTTCATAATAATAAAAGAAAACATCTCAGAAGAAAAGATAAAACAAACATAAGAAATCCCTAAAACCCCCTAAAGGAATTGAAGGAGAGATCATCCGTCTTGAGTATGATTTCGACTTCTTGAGATGAATCAACTGGCTATCTTCGAGTAAATCCCCACAAATCTGCCTCCTTCGGCCTAGCTGGACGCCCCATTGACTAAATTCCTGGGTTTCCCCTTTTAGGTCATACTTAGGGTGTTTATATAGCCTTCGAAATGTGTTACTTCGCCTCTAAGTATCCTAATCCGAGTGAAATTTCTCTTTGTCACGGTAGGGGCACAGCCATGGTACACGCCCGTGTGAATCGTGGCCAGGACGTGTTCGAGGCTGCTGAAGGGGCACGACCGTGTGGTCTTGGGCCCAGGCCGTGTCGATTTCGTGATATGGCCCATTTACTCTATTTTAGACTCGTTTCTCGTTCTTTTCATCCTCCGGAGCTTTCCTGAGTATAAAACATGAAAACAAAGGATTAAGAGCACCAAATTACATAATCCAAGGCTTAAATCATCCAAAAGCATGCTAAATGTGGGCTTAAAATATGTTACTATTACGGTTTATCAAATACCCCCACACTTAAGCTTTTGCTTGTCCTCAAGCAAAATTCTCAACTCATAATTAAAACAAACTTCCTCGATTCATAATATTCATCGATAGTGTTTCATCATAATTCAAAGATAATTCATTCATGGATAATTCAACTCGAAGAGTCCTAAAGATTCAAATAATCTAAGTCATATATTTGTAGCACAAAACCTAGGTGTTTCCCTTCATCTAAATAATTACCTTTGATTCAAAACCGACAAGAATTGACATGCTCACTAAAGATTCACTCAAATCACTCAAAGTGTTTTAAGGTTCAAAATTAAGCACTCAAAATTCAAACATGAAGAGTTAATCCCATAGGCTTGCATGAAAATCAAATCTCCGCCACTGAAATATGAGATGATACACAAATCAAAAGGTCTTTAACAGGGTTGTAACGGGGCTTGGGTTAAGGGATGGATAAAGGCTAAATTAGAGGGTTAGAATCGAGGCTGAATTACCTAACTAGAAATAATGAACCGAAAATAAGTAATTACATCAATTGAAAACTAATAATACTACTATTGATAATGCTCTAATACGAGCTTCTTCTTCAACCATTGGAATTCAAATGTATAAGCTCATTTAATCACACAACTAATAATGAATATGCTTTGATTTTTTTTAAGAACAAATCAAGTATACATAATAAATGATGAATTTACTATCAAAATAAATAGGTACTCAATCAAATCAACTCTCGATATAAGGGTAGTCAAAATGAATGGTGATAACAATTACAAAGGGTTTTGGGTTAATATTAGTGGGTGAGTCAATAAAAAAAAAGTTATTAGGATCAACGGGGTTCACTAGGGGTTAATTATGATGGTAAGCTTTTTAGTGGAGTAAGTGGGTTAAATCCTAGGTGCCTTTATCATCTTAGTATATCAAATCAGAGGTGTGGTCTCAACATGTATAATCGGTGCAAGTTCTAGAATAACAAATCAATGTTGACACACTCATAATCAATAAAGTGAGCATGAAAAAGAATATATGCTCTAAAGGCTCAAAATCTCACAGAAATTATGGGTATTTTGATGTCAACCTCGTAAATTTCAAACTTCAAAGTAATATTCAAATTTAGGTAGACAACCTAAAAAATTTTTAATTCTAAAAAATAAACTTATCATGCTTGATTCTCTAGTATCTTAAAGTTTAATCATCAATGCACAATTATCAATGACTTAATTCAAAAACATATCAATAAAAATCATAAATCATAGGAAATTTCATTCTAATCATAATATGAGAAACTTACTTTAAGAAACAAGACATAATTCAGGAATTTTCAAATAATACTATAGTTAACCCCCCATACTTAAGATGTACATTGCCCTCAATGTACAAAGATAGATAATAGCATAATAAAATCAAAAGATAGGGAGAGAAGTGAAACTTCCTGAATTATGGATGAATTCCTTGAGTTGGAGGTGTGGAAACTTGATTCGGAGGTGAAAGATAAGTTGGAGAAGGCATCTCTGGTGGTGGCATGGTGGTCTCCACAATCTCTACGCTAGATGAAGAAATTGGGAAGCTCGTGAAGAATTAACCAGGACATAATAAGAAAAATTCAAACTATACTAATTATGTATTTAAAGACAAGAAATATAAAGAGAGAGACCGTAAGAAGTAAAAGACAAGAAAAAGAAAAGACTTATAGACTGAGGAGTCCTTATTGTTGGATGGTTCGCGAGGTGGGTGTTACTTTTAAGGCCGTGGTGATGTTGGCAGAGGTCATGGTGGGGTGATTTCCAAGCAGCCTGAAGAACCTAAAACCAAGAAACTAAAATAAAATAGATTAAATTAAGCAGAAGAGAAGTAAAGATAAGGAAAATAAAAGAGAAGAGAAAAGAGAATTAAAAACTAAATGGCCTCAAAGACCCTTGGCTTGTCGACTAGACGAAGCGGCCGGCATGAACTTATTTAGATCGGTCTCCCACGGGGAGTCTGTGCTTGGTTCCTTCCGCTTCTTCGACATGGTGTGGCTTGATAGTTGGGGAAAGATTAGAGAAGAAAAGTGTGGAAGGGGGAGGAATCTGAAGAATAGGATGGGAGAAAGGAGATAGGGAGTAGGTGAGAAGAAGGAGGGGGTTTAAATAGAATTGCCATGTCTGGTACACCCCCACGCCCGTATACCATGGGTGTGTCGAGTCACACGGCCGTATCGCACGGCCGTGTTGTGCTATGTTCGTTTCTCCCATGCCCATGTTTAGGTCGCCACACCCGTGTATGATCTAATAGTGTCGACCACGGCCGCATCGCACGGCCGTGAGCCCGTGTGACTTCCCTTAGTGTCGGCCACGGCCATATCACACGGTCGTGGCAATTTGTAATTGTCCGTGATCTGGGAATCTTTCGTCATTGGCTCGTACTACCTCTGCTATGTCAGTACGAAAATCTGTAGTGTCCACACGACCACGGCCACAGCCGTGTGTAAGGCCGTGTGGCCTGAAAATCTGTACTTTTGGTTAGCTTATAAATAGATGCTAAAGTAGAAATAAAAATAAGAATAAAGGAATGAAAAAAAAAATTAATAGTGTTAGTGCTCGGGTTACTTCCCAAGAAGCGCTCGTTTAAAGTTTTAAGCTAGACTTACCTCTCATTTGCCTAATTATGGTGGTTTGAAAAATTGAACATCCTTCCTCATGCTATCTGTCTTACTAACAGTATACAGTTCAAGTCGAGTAGTGTCTATTTTAAAAGTGCCAAATATAGGATTACTTACCTCGACTGTTCCGTATGGGAAAACATTGATTACCTTAAAAGGGATTTCTTTGTTTGTATTAGGGTCAGGAGGAGATATTCGAGGGTCTGCTTTATCTAATAATACCTGATCTCTGATTTTGAATTTGTTAGTCCCATAGAGTGGCTTGGGTTCTGCTTCATGTATGCCTAGTTTCTCCTTGAAGTATGTCTTCCACTCGTCTAGTTTATCAATATGAAGCCTTCAATCCTCATGAATTATTTCCTTGTTGGCATGAGATATAGGATCTGGCTCAGTTGTGTTGTTCCGTGGTGCTTCCTGAAAAGAAGGTTTAACTAATTGGTTATCAATAGAATTTATTTTCTCACCTTGATTGCTTGAAGTCCTAGCCGAGTCGAGAGCCTGAAGACTGATTGATTCGCCACCTACGCGGAGTATTAATTCACCTATTCCCACATCAATTTTAGTTCTGGCAGTTGCTAAAAATGGTCTTCCTAAAATTAAGGGGATACTATTGTCCTCATCCATGTCTAAAACTACAAAGTCTACTGGAAATACGAATTTATCTATCTTTACTAACACATCTTCGATTATACCCTTAGGAATTCGAATAGTTTTAACAGCTAATTGAATGCTCATCCTAGTTTCTTTGGGTTTCCCTAGACCTAGTTGTTTAAACATTTTATAAGGCATGACATTTATGCTTGCCCCTAAATCAGCTAACACATTATCAATAGATAAACTACCAATTAAGCATGGAGTTGTAAAACTCCCTGAATCTTTTAATTTTCGTGGTAGTTTATTTTGTAGAATTGCTGAGCACATTGCGTTTAGCTCCACATGCGATGTTTCGTCTACCCTTCGCTTGTTTGTCAAAAGCTCTTTTAAAAATTTCCTAGAATCTGGTATCTGCGAAAGAGCTTCAAGTAGTGGTAAGTTAATATGCAATTTCTTTAAAAGTTTAAGAAACTTACCGAACTGTTCCTCTGTGTCGTCTCTCTTCATTGCTTCGGGATATGGTATGCGAGGTTGGTACTCTTTGATTGTCGGTTTTGGCTTGTTATTACTTACCTCAACCTTACCTTCTTCGACTACATTCTCTTGCCTTAAATTGAGCTCATCTAACCCTTTACTTTCTTGAGCTGTTATGGCTTGGAATTGCTCCTTTGGGTTAGTCTCAGTGTTGCTTGGTAGGCTTCCTTGTGGTCTTTTAGAGATCTCCTTAGCCAGTTGCCCTAACTGATTCTCGATCCTTTGAATCGATGCTTGTTGATTTTTAAATGTTGTTTCTGTGACTGCTATGAATTTTGTCAGCATCTCCTCCAGGTTCGGCTTCTTTTCCTGTGGGTAGGGCTGTTGTTGGAAGTTTTGAGGTGGTTGTTTCCTTTGATTTCCTTGACCACCCCATGAGAAATTGGGGTGGTTCTTCCAACCTGGATTATAAGTATTACTATAAGGGTTATTGTTAGATCTAAAGTTGTTACCCATATAGTTCATCTGTTCGCTCTCTGTGCCCGGATGGTAGGGTGGGTACTCAGGATTCGCCACGCCTCCACTTGCGTCGCACTGCATAACTGGCTATACCTGCGAGGAACTGTATAAACCATCAATTTTTTAGGTAACATCTCTACCTGATTTGATAGCATGATTACTACGTCGAGGTTGAACACTCCGGCTGCTTTTGTTAGCCTTGTCCTTGTGACTTGCCACTGATAGGTATTCAGCGACATCTCTTCTATAAATTCGTAGGCTGCTTCAGGAGTTTTGTTATTCAGAGTTCTGCCGGCGACTGAATCGATTAATTGCCTTGTTGAGGGGTTCACACCGTTGTAAAAAGTTTGGACCTGTAGCCACAAGGGTAACCCATGGTGTGGACAACTTCTCAGCAAATCTTTGTATCTCTCCCATGCGTCGTAAAGTATCTCTAAATCCATCTGCACAAAAGAAGAGATATCATTCCTTAACTTGGCCGTTTTGGCCGGTGGAAAATATTTCAATAAAAATTTTTCGGTCATTTGATCCCATGTAGTGATTGACCATCGTGGAAGAGAATGCAACCACTGTTTGGCTTTATTCCTCAAAGAAAAGGGAAACAACCGAAGACGTATGGCATCATCAGTAACGCCATTTATTTTGAATGTGTCACAGAACTCTAAAAAATTTGCTAAATGTGTGTTAGGATCATCATCCTGCAAACCATCAAACTGAACAAACTGTTGTATCATATGTATAGTGTTAGGTTTCAATTCGAAATTATTTGCAGCAATAGCAGGTCTAACAATACTTGACTCAGTTCCTGTTAAACTAGGTTTAGCATAATCATACATAGTTCGAGGAGCATGATTTTCGGCCATCTCTTGAGGTGGTGGATTATTCTCGTCCATCTCTTCGGTGGTATTAATTTTGTCTTCTTGCTCCTCTTCTATGTAGTTTAAGCTTCGCCTTATCTCTCTACGATTTCTGCGGACTATTCTTTCAATATCACTATCGTAAAGTAGGGGTCCTGTCGGGTTCCTTCTAGTCATAAACTAGAGATACCTGAAAGGAACAAAAGAAAGAAAAGTAGCAAAATTCAAAACAAAATAAGAAATAAAAGTAAATTGCAAAAAAAAATAAAAAAAAGGCTAAAGTAATAAAAATTGAGCTTTCTTAATATTTTAGTTCCCCGGCAACGGCGCCAAAAACTTGATTGTTGTTTTATGCGATGTCAAAGTCTTAAAATTTATAATGAGAATGATTGAACCTGGAAACTAACTATGACAACGATTTGAGGCAAGCGCATCTATCGAACAGTAGTATAGTTAAGGTAAGACCGGAATGTCGAACCCAAAGGAACTAAAAGTACTAATACTAACTTTCTTTTTATTATCTAGCCTAAAGTAAAGGAAATTAGTTGTTTAATCTAAATTAACTAACTACTAAACTAAAGACTCTAAAGAATGAAATTGGGGAAAATACTTGTGGGAAAAACCAATTGATTAAGACGATACCCAAGGAAGAATCTACCTAGACTTCACTTGTTATCTAACTCTGAACCAGACGATTTATTCACTTGATTTGATCCGTAGGATTCCCTAATGTATATTAGACCCTCTCTCGAGGCGAATAATGTCTAACCCTAGGTTGATTAATTGAAATCTCTTTCTAATTAAAACCCCTAGAATTGCATTAACTCGATCTATGGATTCCCATATTAGGTTTCACCCTAATCCGGCAAAATCTCGTCACCCTATCTCTAGGCGTGTGATCAACTCCGCTTAACTATGCTAGATCTACTCTTAGGCAGGGACTTTTGCTCCACCACCTAAGCACATCAAACTTGAATTAGTATTCCGGAAATATCAACACAAGAATTAAGAACACATAATTAAGAACAAATCAAGTATTTATCATATAGTTCAGCAAACGATAACAAGATTCATCTTAGGTTTCATCCCCCTCAGGTATCTGAGGGTTTAGTTCATAATAATAAAAGAAAACATCTCCGAAGAAAAGATAAAACAAACATAAGAAATCCCTAAAACCCCTTGAAGGAATTGAAGGAAAGATCCTCCGTCTTGAGTATGATTCCGGCTTCTTAAGATGAATCAACTGGCTATCTTCAAGTAAATCCCCACAAATCTGCCTCCTTCGGCCTAGCTGGACGCCCCCTGACTAAAGTCCTGGGTTCCTCGTTTTAGGTCATACTTAGGGTGTTTATATAGGCTTCGGAATGTGTTACTTCGCCTCTAAGTATCCTAATCCGAGTGAAATTTCTCTTTGTCACGGCAGGGCCACGGCCATGGTACACACCCGTATGAATCGTGGCCAGGCCGTGTTCGAGGCTGCTGAAGGGGCACGGCCGTGTGGTCTTGGGCCCAGGCCGTGTCGATTTCGTGATATGGCCTATTTACTCTATTTTAGGCCCGTTTCTCGTTCTTTTCATCCTCCGGTGCTTTTCTGAGTATAAAACATGAAAACAAAGGATTAATTGAACCAAATTACATAATTCAAGGCTTAAATCATCCAAAAGCATGCTAAATGTGGGCTTAAAAAATGTTACTATTACGGTTTATCAGAGCGCTATTTTGGTGTTTTGGAAACGTGTCTCTGACACCGCGATGAACTTTGTTAGCATATCTTCAAGGTTTGGCTTCTTCTCTTATGAATAGGGTTGCTGTTGAAAGCCTGGAGAGGGTTGTTGTCTCTGATTTCCTAGACCACCCCATGAGAAGTTTGGATGGTTCCTCCAACTTGGATTATAATTGTTACTATAGGGGTTATTTTGAGATCTAAAATTATTACCCATATAGTTCATCTGCTCGCTTTCTATGCCAGGGTTGTAGGGTGGGTATTCTGTATTGTTCAACCCTCCCCTATTTGTATCGCACTGCATCACTGGATGTACCTTCGAAGAACCATAAAAACCATCAATCTTTTTATTTAAAAGTTCTACCTGATTTGATAGCATGGTTACTGCGTCGAGGTTGAAAACACTAGTGGCTTTTGTTGGCCTTGTCCTTGTAACTTGCCACTGATAATTATTCAGTGACATCTCTTCTATAAACTCATATGCCGCTTCAGGGGTTTTGTTATTTAGGGTTCCATCGGCGGTTGAATCAATCAACTGCCTAGTCGAGGGGTTCACACCGTTGTAAAAGGTTTGAACCTGAAGCCACAAAGGCAACCCATGGTGAGGGCACCTTCTTAATAGATCCTTGTATCTCTCCCATGTGTCGTAAAGTGTCTCTAAATACATCTGCACAAAAGAAGAGATATCATTCCTCAACTTAGCCATTTTAGCCAGCGAAAAATATTTTAATAAAAAATTTTCGGTCATTTGATCCCATGTAGTGATTGATCCTCGTGGTAATGAGTTCAACCACTGTTTAGCTTTATTCCTCAACGAAAAGGGAAACAACCGAAGGTGAATGGCATCATCAGAAACGCCATTAATCTTAATAGTGTCGCAGAATTCCAGAAAATTTGCCAAGTGATTGTTTGGATCCTCATCCTGCAAACCATCAAACTGGACAAATTGTTGAATCATCTGTATAGTGTTAGGTTTCAGTTCAAAATTATTTGCAGCAATAGTGGGTCTAACAATACTTGATTCAGTTACTGTTAAAGTAGGTTTAGCATAATCATACATAGTACGAGGAACAGGATTTTGATTCACCGGGTTTGTGGCAACCACAGGAGGTAGCGGATTATTATCAGTCATCTCTTCGGTAGTGTTAGTGTCGTCCTCTTGCTCTTCTTGTATGTACTGTAGGCTTCGCCTTATCTCTCTACGATTTCTGCGAACGGTACCTTCAATACCACTGTCAAAGAGTAATGGTCCTGACGGGTTCCTTCTAGTCATAAACTAGAATTACCTGCCAGAAGCAAATAAAAGAAAAATTAGCAAAGTTAAAATAAAATAAATAAAATAAATTGTAAATAAATAAAATGGCTAAAGTAATAAAAATTTAGTTTTCCTAATATCTTAGTCCCCGGCAACGGCGTCAAAAATTTGATCGTGTCCAAACTAACTATGACAACGAATAAGGCAAGCGCACCTATCGTTCGGTAGTATAGCTATGGCAAGACCGGAAATATCGTATCTTCAAGGACCAAGAGTACTAGTAGTTACTATCTTTTTATTATCTAGCCTAAGTATTGAGGGAATCGATGTTTAATTAACTAATTACTAAACTAAGGATGCTAAGACACAGAGAATGAATTGGGAAAATACTTTTGGGAAAAACCAGTTGATTAAGACAATACCCGAGGAAGAATCCACCTAGACTTCACTTATTACTTAACTCTGAATCAGACGATTTATTCACTTGACTTGATTTGTAGGATTCCCTAATTTATATTATTATCTCTTTCGAGACTAATAACGTCTAACCCTAGGTTGATTAATTGAAATCTCTTTCTAATTAAAACCCCTAGTGTTGCATTAACTCGATCTATGGACTCCCATATTAGGTTTGACCCTAATCCGGCAGATTTTCGTCATCCTATCTCTAGGGTTGCGATCAACTCCGCTTAACTATGCTAGATCAACTCTTAAACAGGGACTTTTGCTCCACTGCCTAAGCACATCAATACTTGAATCAATATCCTGAAATATTAAAACAAGAATTAAGAACACATAATGAAAGAACAAATCAAGTATTTATCATACAGTTCAGAAAACAATAACAAGATCCGTCTTAGGTTTCATCCCCCTCAGGTATTTGAGGGGTTTAGTTCATGTTTAATAAATAATACATCTCAAAAGAAAGTAAGAAAAACCCTAAACCCCCTGAAGGAAATTGTAGGACCTATAATTTGCCCGGGGCCCATTTCCCAAATAAAACCCAACCCGAATGGCCCATTTTATCATTACCCAAGCCCAAACCCTCACAAATCAAACCTAAACCCAACAAAACAAAACCCAAACTAAATTAACCTAACCCATTAAAGCCCAATTCACCCCTAGCCCAATTACCCAATAGTCAAACTAGGGTTTCAGAAAAGCTGAAACCCTAGCCTTCGGCGCCGCAGCCCACTTGTCTGCCTTCTGACCCTGCCAGCGCCACTTGCCTGCCACCATGGTCTTGTCCACCGCCCAGCACCGCCCAAGCCTGCAAGCATTAAAAAGGAATAGACAGAAAGCAAAGAAAAAGTTGTAAAGGAATGATTATAAAAGCCAATTGAAAAACCATTGTAAGGGGCTTCTGCTTCTTCTTTTTTTCTTTCGATCAATACAAGCAAAAAAATTATAAACACCAAAGGCAGATTCAAACACAAAAAGAAAACGTTAATAAACTACTGAAAAACTCAAAGCAGAGACTGAGAAAACGAGGTGATCTTATTTTTACCCTTTTATTTCGAATCTTTTTTTATTGTTCATCATTCAACACAAATATATACATATATACACATATATATTATTTTCTAAAAAAAAAAGAGAAAAATCGAAACTTATTTTTTCCGCCATCACACATGGTGCGCGCATGCAGCATCAGATCGGCGGAATCTCCTCCCCTCTTCGGACCTGCAGAGAGAGTTGAGAAAAAAAGAAAAAGAAAACTTTGTTTTTTTTAAAGACTTTGCAGGAATGAATAAAAAAACAAAAAATTTGATTTTATAAAGGAATAAAACGGCATCGCTTTGGCTTGGGTCTTTTAACCCCAAAACGGCGCCGTTTCATGCAAACCGACCCGATCCGACCCGCCTACTCGAAGATCCGCGTGTTTTGCCGAAAAAAAGGGATATTTATGCGCGCAGTCCCTCCGCTTTTTCACCATTTTTCAATTAATACTATTCATTTCTTTTGGCTTTGTAATTTTGCCCCATAACTTTCGTGTTTGTTTCATTTTGGTCCACGTCAGATTTGCATGTTTCGCAAGGTAGGGAATTTTGCCTATTTGGTCCCTCCTTGTATGTGCGCGATACAATTTAGCCCTTCCTTGCTATTTTATTTTATTTCAGATTTTCCCAAAAAAACCGTTTTAATTCAATTTTAGTCCTTTTTATTATTTTAATTATTTTACCCTTAAATTTCATTACCTTTTTATAATTATTATTATATGTTATTATTTATGTTATTATTATTTTATTCTTCTACTATTATTATTACTATTACTAATATTATTATTTTATTTATTATTATTATTATTATTATTATTATTATTTGTTATTTTCATTATTATTATTTATTTTTATCATTATATTATCATTATTATTACTATTATTGTATTATTATTTTTTATATGTATTCTTATTAATTTTATATATTATTTCATTTATTAATTACCACCATTACTACCGTTATTATTTTTTTTTATATCATCGTTATTATTTTATCATTACTTTCTACTACCATTAATAAACATCTATTATCGTAATACTTTCATTTCATCACTACCTATATATTATTATTTTTATTTTGTCATTATTATTGATATTTTAGTAACACTCGTATTAGCATATTATTTGGATTTCATATCGTTATTTTATTATTATATTATTTTCACGCATAACGTCGTATTTTCATACTAATTTTTCTCGATGCACCAGTTTTATAATAATCAATATTCTGTATTAAAGATTCGAGGAGGTCGAGCCCTAACTTACTGGGTTCCGGTTCATCTTGTTTAATCTAAATAACGGAATATCCTTTTTGAAATCGCTATATAAGTTTTGAATAAAATACTTGTTCTCGAAAATTCGAAATGTTGCTCCCTAACTTACTGGACACGACATCTAGATACCTCGAGATAAGTTTTAAAAAAAAGTGAAGGCAATATTCCGTATTTGGAATCTCGAGAAATCGAGCCCTAACTTACTGGGTTCCGGTTTCTCATTTAACAAACAACGGAGTATCCTCCTCAAATTTAAAGCCGAGTTTTAAAATCAAAAGGCAAGCTCAGTTTCGGGAGCCCAAAGTGTCGCATCTTAACTTACTGGGTATGATACTTTATCTCTTCGAAATGAGAGGGTCTTATCATTCATCCCGATTCGTTCAAGTTTTAAAAAATAAAAGAGGATCGTATTTTCGAATCTTTTCAAATTTTTAACATTAGGACATTAATTAATCAATTTGGTACCAATTTTGGGCGTGACGATGGTGCTAATCCTTCCTCGCGCGTAATCGACTCCCGAACCCGTTTTCTCAAAATTCGTAGACCAAAAGCAATGTTTTAATAAACCAAAACGTTTTATTAAAACTAAGGTGATCCGATCACACCGAGTAAAGATCGGTGGCGACTCCCGTTTTATTTTCGTTTTCAAAATCCAAAGTCGTCCTCCGTTTTTCAAAAAAAATGGTTACGACAGAAATTGAAGGGAAAATCTTCCATCTTGAGTGTGATTTCGGCTTCTGGGATGAATCAACTGGCTGTCTTCGAGTAATTTCCTGTGTTCAGCCCTCTCTGGCTTCGCTCTTCGTCAAAAGTCCTGACAGAAGGCTTCTGTCGACTCTCACTTTAGGTTGCCCTCTAGGGTATTTATATAGGCTTTCGGGATTCCTTACTTGGCCTACAAGTATCCTATTCCGAGTGGAATCAAAAAGGGTCACGACAGGGACACGCCCGTGTGAATCAAGCCCAAGGCCGTGTTCGAGTCTGCTAAAATGGCACGGCCGTGTAGTGAACTCCAGGCCGTGTTGATTTCTTACTTTGGCCCATTTTCTCCATTTTTGGCCCGTTTCTCATTCTTTTCGACTTCTTAAGCTCTCCTGAGTATAAAACATGGAATTAAGAGATTAGGAGCATCGAATTCATCAAATCTAATGAATATTCATCCAAAATTAAGCCAAGCATGGGGTTAAAATATGTGTAAATTATGGTTTATCACGTATGCAGACCAGTGAGTTTATTTATCTTCTAAAACCCTATCATCTTCTTAACCGAAGGCATGATTTTCCATGAACATGTACTGTCTTGCACTACACATTTAGCTTTGAACTTTTAAGATTTGGATTTATCCACGTTGTAGTTAACCCCGTTCATGATACTATATTGCTTCAATGCACCGATAAAAGCATCCTTACTGGAAAACTCCTTACCAACTTCTAATTCACCCAAATCCAACGATGAACTTGTGTGGCCACGCCTCTTGTGTGGTAGATCTGGAAACTCAAACGCATCATCTGCCGATAGATCGACATTATACATGTAGGCTGGAGGCGAGTACGCCGTGAATCACGGATCTTCTTCTCCTTTATCTAAAACCCCTTCACCGTCTTCAGGTTCAGTTGGAATAGGCTCCGGTTCAAAAAATAATACAACTGGTATCGGGCTCCCGGGGTGGATCCACATCGGACTTATCATTCGACCCACTAACATCTGCAATGTAGGAGGTACCCTCGCCGGTGGACGTCGTAGGGAGTACATCATCCCTTCTCATATATATTTCAAAACATCTTCAATCAGATGTGGATTGCCAACCACTAGAATTTGATGTCATTCCCTAGTAATTATTTCCAGTATTGAACATTGACCCATCGAGGTGCATGTCTCATCCATTAACAGAGTGTCTTGCAAGGGTTGTGTATTCCATCCTACTATAAAAAACGGACGGTTCCATGTTCTGCCTCCCACTAACGGAGTGTCGGGCAGAGTTTGTGTATTCTTCTCGAACAGTAGTAGATATTGAAGTCGCAAGTGCTTCATTTGGCCTTGAAAATTCCACATATAACTCAAGATAGGGTGATCCACTAGCGAGGTGCGTCTGTACCATTGCCTCCAAGCCACAATCACCTTTGATATCAAATGAGTCATATGTCACAGGATCAGTCGAAGCATAAAATCGATACTTAAGAGACGAAACTCTCATTGGTGTCGTTTCGAAGAATTTGCGCCCAATTCTTTTACGAAGTTCTGTCAATTCTATATTTTGGTTAAAAGCCAGTCGCGTTGTATTCTCCGATAAAAAAATAACGCCGTTCTCAGTGTCACAGACCTCACCGTCATAGTAAATAACAACACTAATACGTCCACTCATTTTCAATCAAATTATCTGTCGAAAGAAATTCAAAACAAAAAACATTATGCAAAAATATAATGATTCGTATGAATATTAACACAATAAATCTACTTATACTTGCTCAACTTCTTCAATTTTTATTTTACTGAACTTCTTCAATTTCTCTTGTTGTAACTTATGCAATAAGAGAATGAAATTTAGGTCATTTATAGCCTAAGGGATAGTGGGATGCACTATCACCAGTACTATTAAAAAGAGCGTCCAGCTAGGAGCATTTTCAGTACTTTTGCTGATAGTGCATCCTACTTGGAGCATTTTTCAACCCCAACTATCAGATTTCCCGGGAATCCCGGGATATTTTTTTCAAAACTATCTTCTTCAAATTATTTTTTTAAAACCATCAGTACAAAAAAGTGTCCAACTGGAAGCTTTTTCTGTACTATTACTGACTGTGCCTCTTACTTAGAGTGTTTTTCCAAAAAAAAAAAAAAATCAATCTCGTCAAAATAATTTTTTCAGAACACTTCACGTCAAATTTATTTTTTCATACTTCATCTTGTCAAATTTATTTCTTCCAGAGCAATACTTAGCAATTAAAAAATTAAACCCTAAACCATAGACCCTAATTTATTTTTTTCTCTTAAACCTTAAACAAACCATAAACCCTAAACCTAAACCATAATTTGCAAATAACTTAAAACCCTAATCAAACACGGGGAAAAGTGCGTCCACGTCAGCGCGCTTCTGCTTGACACAAGGAAAAATGTGTCAAGGTGTGAATAATTTCAGAAATGGGCCTTTATTGGTACTATGCCCTAATTTTATAATTTCTCTAAACTTTCGGGGTTAAGTTGTAAATAACAAGAATATCTTTAGAAATTTTCTGAAATAATTTCTTTAGAGAATTTTCTCTCTACAACTTTTCTTGAATACAAATGTATGGAATAATGGCTCAGACTCTCTTTATATAGGGAGAGTTTAGAGAGAGTTCAACTAGGATTAGAATTAATCACATTAATATTAAATTACTAAAACATTATCTAGATAAATATTAAATTAAATTAAATATATCATATTAATATTAAATTAATAAAATACTCTCTAGATAAATATTAAATTCATTAAAACAACATTATATTTGAAAAAGTTAATTTGAAATCAAGTTACCAGTAGAGTCCCACTAAGAGTATAATTTTCCACTACTCTACCACTGAAGAACCACTGCAGTCGACCATCCGTTGGTCACCGGATCCTCGCCATTGCAGCTTTTGAGCCCAGCAGTGCCATCGCCAGCGCGACTCCCCCAGCGCCCTGAACCGTCGTCGTTTTGCCTGAATGGGTCTGGCCGGTTCGGTTGTTATCGATTCGATCCGGACTAGTGACGACCTGACCGGTCTGGTCCAGCCACCAGTAGGACCATCGACCCAGTTTCATACATATGGCCAACCAATTTTTGGGTTTAAGTCTTGGGTTTTGGTTCTCGGGTTCAATTTTTTATCTTGGGTCCAATTTTCAAGTTCAATTACCCACTAAGCCAATTGTTTGACTTGAAAATTAATTTCCAAAAATATCATATTTATTTTAATTAATTTGATTAATTTAATTTTACTTGAACAAAATTAATTTTCCCAAAAATCACTGAGATTTTCCAAATTAATTTTTTAAGAAAATTATTTAATCAAATTCTCTAGTTGAACAATTCTCACGACTACCTAATTTAATTTCACATCAAATAAATTGACTTAATTAAATTATTTCCAAAGTCATAGAATTTTCTTCTGATTCAAATGCAGTCTGATCGAGCATTTGTTGAGCTAACAGATGGACCAATCAGATATATACAATTAGGTCGAGTAATTGCAATTATGTCTAGAAGTATCGTTCCGATAATTCACAATTTACTTAATCATGGAGTCAGTCCACAAGAAGTACTGTGATTGAAAACTCCTTATTGTATACTCTTTACGAAAGCAATTTATCCAACTGCTTTGTCCAATAACCTCGCCATGTATGTGTTACCCTCATATGATATTCTTATTTCATTTGAGTTAAATCCGTGCACTCAATACAATCCTATTTTATCGCATTCTCACCATTGTGTCTTCTTAATTATTTATGATCACTGCAAACTAATGACTGTGATAAATTGATCGTTCGAGAAAAAGTAACCCGTAGCCACATTTCATATTTATCAATCCACACAATGCCAATGAGAGGATATCATTAACTCTTTAATCGAGCTATGAATTCCATTGTTGCTAGTAAAGTCATGCCATACACAAGTCATGTACCCAACATACCAGTTATCGACTTGATCATCTTTAGAGCATAATTCTCCACTTATATCAAAGCATACGAGTTACATACGCATGATCAGTGGCTAACTCAAGATTTAGCTAAGTCACACCAGGAACGTCACAAGTGAATTAATTCACAAACGGATTCAGAATTAATTCAACTTGGGTCCAGTCCAATGTATCATCCTTCAAATGAGTACATTTATTTCTCTACCCGTGGAGTCAATTGCTTCAATAGCCCATATTAGCCATCTCCCTAATTGGAAATGTAGCCGACATAATATCTTTCTGAGTATTTGAATCAAATGCTCACTTTTATTATTTTACGAGATTATGAACTTGTTTAGATTATCTACTGAAGCAAGTTGTCTTTCTTACAATGTAAACATTCTTACAGGGTCACTTATCATCAATTTGAACTTAGACAATCAATGAGCTAACATTTGTTTGTCACAATTTTGCTATGTATTCAAAACATGAAAGACAAAAACACAAAAGATATAATAGTGAAATGTGAAATTAACTTTATTTATTTATTCATCGTTCAAATACATAGAAAATAGTTACATGTTTACTACAATATGGACACATTTTCCAACATATATATCTCAGCAAGTTTCGGAAGTGACCAATTGGTTTTTACTACCAGAATATGAGTAGATTTCGTCAATTAGTCCACTATCACCCAGATAGCATTTCTTTTGTTCGGTGAAGTTGGCAAAACAATGAAAAAATCCATCGCAATTTGTTGCCATTTCCACTAAAAAATCAAGATAGGTTGAAGCAGCCCATTGGTAACTTGATGCTCAGTTTTTACTCGTTGGCAAGTCAAACATTTAGCAACATACTCTATGATTTCTTTTTTCATCCCAATCCACCAATACGATTCTTGTAAGTCACGCTACATTTTTGCACCACCAGGATGCATAGTGAAAGAACCATCGTGAGCTTTACGCAGAATCAATTTATTTGGTTCAGCATCGCTATGAACACAAATTCGATTGTGAAATTGAAGGCTTTTTATTCACATCAATGCTGAAATTCTTGTTATTTCTTGTTGAACAAGCTTTATTTTCTCCACCAGCTTAATATTTGCAAATTGTGCTTCTTTTATCTAATCAATCAACACAGGCTTTATTTTCAATTCAACTAACAAGCTGTCATCATCACAAATTATCAACTAAGCGAATATTTCTTTCAATTCAAATGCTAACTTTCAACTTAAGGCATTAGCCAGCACATTTGCTTTTCTAAGATGGTAATCGATTATGTAATCGTAATCTTTCAACAATTCAATCCAGCGATGCTATCTTAGATTTAACTCCTTTTGGGAGAGAAGATATTTGATACTCTTATGATTTGTATAAATATAACATTTTTTACCATATAGATAATGTCTCCAAATCTTTAGAGCAAACACCACAACGGCTAGTTCTAAATCATGCGTTGGATAATTGCATTCATGTGGCTTTAGCTATCGGAACACATATGTAATTACCTTACCATCCTGCATCAGAACACAACCCAAACCATTCAGACTGGATTCTGTCAAGATTTGAGAATGTGACTAGTGTTATTGGGACATGACTGGATTAGACGGATCAAGAATTGATCAATATAATGGTCCGAGCAAAGGGGTTGAATTGATTGACTAAAATATTGCTTGAGATTGGTAAACTCGAAAATCGGGGAAAAAATCAACAGTTGAATTGGTTTAATAAACTTTATTTTTGTTTATTTTTTTTAGATTTTTTATGAATTTTTATTTATTTAATTAATTATTATTGGTCTAGCGGTTGAACTGATCAAACTGGTTGAACCAGGAACTGGTTGTTTCACCTGTTCAGTCATTGATCCAATTATTAAAACATTGAATATGACCCTATGGTATTATACCACACCATCACCAAGAAATTCATATAAATATTTAAATTTGCAAGTGATGAACTTCTATATTTTTCAATTGCAATAATCAAAATAGACCTAATTATCAAATGCAAATACTGAAATGAATCAAATAAATACAAGTATTATAATGAATCTAGTTGTCAAATTTTAAGATAAAAAATTATATTCTCTAATTAGAATTATTTAAGTCTAAAAGACATTTTTGTTGGGCTGATATTATTATTAATACGTTAATCAATAAAGGGTGATGATGACAGTACATACAATTAATGCACGTAAAGCATTAGGTATTTTAATTCAGAACCCAACTTTTGTTTCTTGAAAGTAGAATTCATTAATAACGAAAATCCTACCTATTATTGAATGAGTTGTTGATCTCAGTTGGTCCTCTATTCTCTTTCGCATCAACATTATTGTTTACTGTGTTTTGATTGTGGGATATTCATATTCCTAGTTTCATCTTTGTTGAAAAGAGAATAAAATCCTTTTCACTACTTACCTGATTTATTTATACTCAAACTTAATATTAATATTGAATAAAATAATTAATATTCTTTATTATTATTTGTTTTGGTAAGAGGTAGTTGGCTAGTGGAGTTAGGGATTGTCCCACTAACCAACGTTAACCCAAGATTTATGCATACAAATTTCGTCACCCCATCTATGATTTAGGGTGTTTGGATTCGTGTATTTATTTTCGATAAAGTTAAAAATAATAGTATAATAAGATTAATTATTATAATTGTGAGGTAAATGATTTTACCACATTACAAGAAAAGTTCATATAAATAAGTTCTTAGTTGATATTTCTTTATTATTACATTGAGTAGGTTAAATTTTATTGTTAGTTTTTTATCATACAAGAGTTGTCAAGTTAGTCATTCTACTCTAATTTAGTCTTTTATTATTATTATTTTTTGAATTTTGAAAATTTAGTTCTAATCTAAATGGTAGTTACTAAATTCATTAAAATAAATCATAGATTTAAGAAAAATAAAAATATATATAAAAAAAGTAAAAAGTCTAATTTAATTATTTTTTTAAAAAAATTACATGTATCATTAAAATTACAAATAACTAAATCATAATAATTAAAAGAAAAAACAGATACATAATGGATTTAAGTCGGTAATTAAAAATAATAATTTCACAATATGTCCTCAAATTAAGATTTAAAATTTAAATTGGTTCCTAAATTTAAAATCTTTTAATTGAATTTTAAAGTATCAATCAGGTCTTTCAATAAGCTTAGTCATCAGGGACGGATCCAAAATTCTACTCTAAGGAGGGTGAAACTTCTAAATCTGAACCACTTTTTTTTAACGTAAAAAAGTGTCAATTTTTTTCAGATATTTTTTTTTCTTATCAAATAAATCAATTTAATATTTTTAAAAAGTACGAACGATTTAACTATAAAAAAGTAAAAGAAAAAAAAATCACGCTGTAAAAAATTAAATATTTCTTTCCAATATACAAAAAAAGAATAACTAATACTATGCTAAAAATTTCATAAATATCATTATAATTCCAAAAATTAAATTAAAAAAAAAACTTGGCTTTAGTCCTATTTCTCAATACTAGGCATCCTAAATTGCACATTCCGTTTTTTCATAAGATCGAACTCATCAATGATAGAATCTGTTGAAAATTCTCGAGCTATCTCTTTTTCGATGTATGCCATCAAATAAGTTGAAAGAAAATCATTCTTCATTCTGTATATGTATGAGTATGGGCTAAATTAATTAATTTTAAAATTTGACTTTAAAGTCATATTGGGCCTCTAAGTTTCAAATTATCTTTTTCTTTTCAAATAATATTTGATTTAGCTATCATGTGTTTTAGTCTAAACTAGATTGAAATGTGAAAGGCTTTTATTTATATACTTTTATAAAGGTTAATCCCTTATACGACCATTTTGAAAGGTTTAACCATTATGCAACAAATTAAACTCAATAAAAATATGGATTACAGTATTAAATCACATTACACTCTTATATTATCGAGAAGAAAAACTACAAATCTCAAAAAAAAAAATAATCCGTAAAACTAATATAAAAAATAAACTCGAAAAGAAGGAAGAGCTCTTAGAACAAGGAGAATTTTGTAACTTTGACCTTTCCTTGAAAGCAACGGATGCTTTTTTTTTTTTTTTTTTCACTTTAAAAGAAAAACCACGGATAAATATGTGCTAACATGTCTGGGATATATTGGTGTAGTGTGGTACTATAGTATACCCTTGTTTGCTCCCTTTTTTATATATTTTTTGCTCAGTCTCTAAAATTGTGATACTTCCATTACAAAGATGAACCCCAAAAAAAAAAAAAAATCTGATCTGAAACAGTGAAAAAAAACCAAAACATAACACCCTTTGTCCTTTTAAAGATGCTCCTCTCTTTCTCTGTCTTCAAACACTTGTTTTTATCCAAAGCTTCAACTTTCAACCCTTCCATGTCGTCATCATCATCAACAACAACTCATGCTTTTTAGAGCCCTGTTTTTGTTTATTGGTTCTATATGGATTTTGGGGTTCTGGGTTTGGATGGTATTGTGGGTCCTAATAATGGAGCTCCATCTCCATCTCCATCTCCATCTCCACCAGTTGAGTCCAAGCCTAAGCCTTTCGGATCCGGGTTTACCAAGCAAGAAAGATCCTCTGATTCAGCTGAAGAAGAAGATCACTGGAAAAGTTGTAAGGTACCGAAGACAATGCCATTGCACCAAGGCATTCCTTTGTTGAGATCTAATGAAACTCCCCAACAACAAGAAGATCATATGATTAGCTTCTCTTCACTCAAATCTGAACTTCCTTTTATCAGAAAAGATGGTAACTTTATGGAGAAAACTACACAAAGCAACGACTTCTCTATGTATACTAGAAATGCAGGTAATGTGTTCGAAAGTTTATGTTTTTTTTATTTTTTAGGTAAAAGAAAAAAAATTGGTACTTGGTGGTATGATTTTGGTCATTAAAATGGGGTTTGTTTAAAGGGTTTAAGCATCTTTGTTTCAATGTGATAGTGAAGGTCTTTTCATAGACATTTACTTTATTCTTAATCCCAACATTTCTTGCTATTGGGTACATTGACATTATTAAAATAGTTGGCAAAATAAGGACAATGGACATATGTAGCAAACAGTAAATGTTGCAGACAAGTGATTATAACCCTTAAATGTTTTGTTTCAGGATATGGTAGTGGAAACCTTAATGCAACCATGCATGGGGTTTTAACTCCATCTCAATGGATTGAGCTACAACACCAGGCACTGATCTACAAATACATCATGTCTAATGTGCCTGTACCTTCTAATTTGCTCACTCCTTTGAAGAAATCCCTTTACCCTTATGGCTTCACCAGTTCATCTGTTGGATCCTTGCCTTATAATTCATGTAAAGTTCTTATCATCTGTTGGATCCTTGCCTTATAATTCATGTAAAGTTCTTATCTTGTTTGGTGCATAAACGAACAGTTTTGTGCAGTGATCTGTTTATATTTCGTAGAAAGTTTTATCCAAAGCTATAGGTATCACAAATGAAAAAAAAAGAAGCGATTTTTAGCTATAAAGTAATTTTTTGCTTGCTTTGTCTTCATCATTGATCATTGAGTGGCTTTTATGTAGTTGGATGGGGTTCTTTCCATCTGCGGTATACTGGCGGCACCGATCCTGAGCCAGGGAGGTGTCGTCGAACGGATGGAAAGAAATGGCGTTGCTCCCGGGATGCCGTTGCTGATCAAAAGTATTGTGAAAGGCATATAAACAGGGGCCGCCATCGTTCAAGAAAGCCTGTGGAAGGCCAGACCGGCCACACTGCCACTAATTCAAAGGTGGTGTCGATGTCTTCCTCTATGTTGGCATCGGCAAAAACCAGTGGTGGTGCAGCCAATAGTCTCGCAATTGCACTGCAGCACCGGTCTGGTGCTGCTGATCCTTCTTCAGACACCCTTGTGAACAGGTAAAAAACTTGCTTTATGCTTTTGAGGTTGCTTTACTTGCTTACATTGATATTAATAATGATTATGCTTTAACTGTTTGTATACATGTATTTTTCTGTTCCTTTCTCTTTACTTTAAAGTAGGACCCTATTGTGCCATCTTTACTTTTGGTGACATTGGCCACACTTGTAGTTGGGACTTAGGATTCTCCTTGCTAAGTACCTTGGTCACTCGGTTGTATAGGCTTGGATTTAACTCTTTTTTTTGGTTGGGATCTTTCATTATATGTTCATTGTGGTTCTGATTTATTCGTGGCAGAATACAAGATCAACGGGGGTTTTCGGTGTTGTCTTCCACCACCAACTTGAAATCTGATGACTCCACCACATTCACCATTACAAAACAAGGTGTTCCGTTTGTAGAATCATCTCTATCGGATTTTGGACATGTTGCTTCTGATTCTCTCGTCAATCCGTCACATAAAAGCTATTACATGAACTCTAAGGAGTATGGTCATGGTCTGTTCCTAGACTTCACTGGTCAAGAAACACAAGATCAAACACCGCCTCACCAATTCATTGATAACTGGCCCAAGGATCAGTCTAGTCGTTCTATCGTTACTTGGCCAAATGAGTTAAAACCTGACTGGACTCAACTCTCGATGTCTATTCCTATGGTAACATCAGAGTTCTCATCAACCTTGTCCTCACCAGTGAAAGAGAAACTCGACCTTTCATCTCTTAGGTTAGTTCAGGAGTTCGATCAGATCCAAGTGGGTTTAGGAGTAAACAATGGCATCACTGAACAAACCAAAAAGCAACCTAACTGGATACCAATATCTTGGGGAGGTTCAATGGGAGGTCCATTAGGAGAGATCTTAAACAACACGACGAACAACGCAGGTAGCTGCCAGAACTCATCGACACTTACCTTCTTAATGGAAGGGTTGGTTGGCAACCGCATACAATTGCAGAACACGCCTTTCAGTTCACTTTCAAATAGCAGCTCAGGGAGCAGTCCAATAGCTGAGAGCAAGAAGAAACTCCTTGATGCTGCCTCGGTTCCTTCCATAATCAGAAGCTAATAAAACTGAGCTTGGATCAAGTTCATTAGAAGAAAGCTTGAAAGAACTTTCAGTTTGTTAATCTTTTAGTAGGAACATAGCTTTGTGGGTGTATGAAGTGATTTATGATATGATTTAAGGCCTTTGCATACATTTGAACTTTTATCCATTGAAGAACCTCCATGATTAACAGGGAAAAGTGGGGTCAAGCACTGGTCAAATGATAGTGCTGAAACTTACATCATATTCATACAGACACACACACATATATATGTATAATATGCAAAATACATATGATTGACTGTGATAGGGCATTATGTGGCAGACCCCTTTGCCATTGTTTTCCAGTTGGTAGATTGGGAACATCATTGAGATGACAAAAAGAGGATAGAGTTTCATGGACTCCTAGCAGGAGGCACATTTGTGGACTGTTCCCCACTCAGCTAACTGACCCCATTGGCTCAGAATGGTCCAGCCACTTACCCTACCCTGTGGCTTGACCTTGAATCATGATACTAATTGAAAACATGGGGACCCAAACTCTGAAACTAATATTTTGATGTTTGGTCCAGTTAGTTCTTGGGGGTTGGAATATGGACCCTTAAAATATCTGTAAGAATTTTAACAAGGATTTTGTGTCTTGAAAGAATCTAACATTAGCTGAGTAAATTCATTGGTTAACAACACAAATTTTTAGAATGTATCACTAAAAAGAAATGCTTTTTTTTTTTGTCAGCAAACATCAAAGAGTCTGCAAAAAACAAATATCCTTTTGTCGGCAGCTGTTAAAACAGCCTTGTAACATAAACAGAAGTGAAATTCCCTGCAAGATTTTGTGATCAATAGTTTTTTTTTTGGATAAAAATAGGGTTTGAATGCTGTTAAAAACAGAACTCTCTGCCTTGCATGGTACAAAATTGAGTATATCATGTGATGTGCATATATGCAACATATTTTACATTAGGGTTAAATCACTTTTTCGGCTTCAACTTACAATTATTTTTACATTGAGGTTTAAATTATTTTTGTCGAAGTTAGGCTCTGAACTTAGCAATTATTTCTACATTGAGACATGAACTTTTTTTGGTCTATATTAGCTCATGATATTTTTTTGAAAGCCCTAAAGTTCAAGCCATAATTTGGGAATAATTGCCAAGTTTATGCTTCAATGGGAGAATTATTGTCAAGTTCAATAACTAACTTGGACAAAAAAGTTCAAGCCCTAATGCGAGAATAATCACCTAATTCAGGCCCCAATATGAAAATAATTTTTAAGTTCAACTCTTAACTTAGACAAAAAAAAAAATCAGACCTTAATATAAGAATTTATTAAATTTAAACCTCAAATAATGATTTAACCCTTTACATTAAACGTATGACCAAATACAGTGAAAGTATGGCAGAAACACAGTTAGGGTTTTTGATGTCGAGATATACTTGCTCTCATTTATATGCCTTCAATTTTTTAATTTATCAAAATATAAAAAATACGAATATTCTTAAAATAATATTCATTATTTACCAATAAATGTTGGGTTTTATGATAATTTACATTCCACTCTTAAAAAAGGAACATAGATTTGAATATTAAAATAATATTGTTAACGGAAGTATTTATGAACTCTAAAAATAAATCGCAAAATAAACATGAAAAATAAAACTAACATTAAATTTCATTTTAAAAGAGGAGAAATTATAAACCAGGACAATGAAAGGCCCCAAGTACATGAAAATCAGAAAACATAATGAGCCTAACAAAACCATAGCCCAAACTTTGAAAAACCCTAGTATACAATGGATCTAACATGAAAACCCTAGTAAGCTCAAGCTTGAAACTTGAGCTTAATTTCAACTGCATTTCCATATAAACAAGTTTCTAGTATAAAAACATGGCATGGTAGTTTATTTGCGTAGATTAAATGAAAAATTTTAAATAGTTCAGCGATTATTTTGTGATATTTTAAAGTTAAATAATTAAAATGTAAATTTACTAATAGTTTAGTAATCTCATGTATAATTTACTCTATTATTAATATCCATAAAATTATTCACCACTATGCAAGTAATCATAATATAAAATGTCAATTTCCTTGACTGCTTTTTTTCACATCTTATTGTCCAATGATTTATTTTCCTTGAACTTCAATCCATAAATTCGCTTTCATCTTTTACAACCAAACCCCACTATTTTAATCACCTTAAACTTTCTAATGGCTATTCTTCCAATGTACAAATTATGTTCAAATCCATCTCTTAAACTAGAACTTAATCAATTTCTCTTTTATTTGTTGATTAATTAGTGAAATTCATGGCTGTTAATTAAACAAAAAAACACCCTCTTAGTTAATTGAAGCTGCAAATTTCAATGAACCTCTCGTCTTTGATTCATTTGAAAGCAAAAAAAAAAAAATGCTGCTTAACATTCACGTTTAATTTGCTTGTTCTTTAGGAACTACATGTATATATATATCTGCCGTTAGACAATGTAGATTGTGTGACAAACCAATTTATTAAAGTAACAAAGCCAAAAAACAAAAAAAAAAACAAAAAACAAATAGCTTTGATTTTCAATACCCTAAAAAATGAATCCTAGAAAAGTTCATTCTCAAGGAAATATACCCTTTTCTTGGGAGGACAAGCCAGGGGTTTCCAAGTCATCCAAGGTCACCCATTATGGTTGCCCTATTGATGGAGGGTTGTATGGCGACGGTGGCTTGTTGACCGACATTGCGGTTCGAGACAATAATAAAGTTCCACCTCCTCCTCCGTGCTCGATACGGTTGCCTCCACCAAGGAGAAGCACATCCTTGAAAGGCTTAAGGTGGTGGCCAGATGACCCTTTTCTTGCTGCATACAAAGAGTGCACCAAAAGTGGGGAAAGAAAGACAGGTGGCTCCAAATTACCTGTGAGGAAGAAGAAGATTGGGTTTTCATGCAAGAATGCTTGTGATGTTAGAGATGATAATTTGGTGAGGTTATCAAATCTCCCCACACTTCCTAAAAGGAAAGAATTGGTGTTAGAAAGGAATTGGTTTAACCACTAGAAGAGTAGTTGGTGAAAGCTAGCTTTAATTTTATGTTGTTAGTGTCATGTAATAAGTTGACAAGACTTAGAGAGGCAGCTATATATGCTTGGTTTCTTGGGGGTGTTTAATATAATAATTTCTTTTCTATGTTTGATGGTGTGAACATTGAAAACCAGTTGTTCTTTTCTATGTTTTTTCCTGCTATTTGAATTTTGAAGTAATTATTTCTCAACTTTTCCTTCTTGAGAGACAAATTATTAGTGAAATTCGTTATAGAGTCTAATAACAAAGATGGAAAAATGTGAAATTAAGGAAGATTTTGAAGACAGGCTTCTTATGCTGATAAAATTATTTTATGGTGTATTAATTTATAATTTCATAAAAAAAAATTATTTTTGTGACGTTAAAGTGTAATTAAATCATAAATTAACTTATAATTTCATTATTTATGAGGGGACTGAATTAAATTTTTTCCAGTTTTGAAAAGACTAAGGCCCCAGCTTATCCTTTTAGATTTGTCTATACTTGTGTCACAGGGCTAGAACTTTAGTCTAGCAATCCGTGCGGCCTTAGGCGATTCGTTTGTTTAGAAACGTGCCTAAATCAATCTAACTCCCACAAAGTGAGAATTCTCGCAAAATTCCTCCAAGGCACCTGTAACAGGCCCAATTCACCCGGCCCATTAAACAAAAAAAAAACAAAATAATAAAAATTAACAGTCCAAGTTTGTTTCAAGCCCAATCACAAAGCAAATAAAAAAACCCTAAGCCCAAACCTAAACAGGCCCAAAACTTAAAACATTTTCAGAAACCTTAGGGTTTCCAGCCCCATGTGCGATGCTCCTCCTCGGGCGCACCGCCCGCACCCCGTCCCGAGGCGCCTCGTCTCGAGACCTGCCCCCCTCTACTGCCTTGCACGGGTACGACAAAAACGCATTTCCCCCGCCTCCGTCAACGCCTGCAACAAGCAAAAAAAGGAAACAGTAACAGAACAAAAAATAGTGGCAGAGAAGAAAAGCAAACAGTAGCAAACAATAAATAAAAGCGATGTAATCGGCTATAAAAAGCCGAATTCAATTAGTAATATTTTTACAGATGATCAATAAAAAAAAACAGAGAATCGAACAAGAAAATACGAAAGCAAATAAAAAATATTCAAAGGTTTTTTTTCTCTTCATTCATTTTTTATACATGATATATATATAAAAAAAAGTATATTAAAAATTACCTAGTTGTTCTCTGTCGTCGGGAACCGAAAGGTCTTTTCTCACTTTGGCCATTTTTGGCCACTTTTTCTACAAAAACGACCCTAGATTCGGAATCAGGGGGTCGAGAGGGTTAAAAGGGGATTTTTTGGGTTTTTCGGCCACCACAGCATTAGTTATGATCTTTGTCACCGACCAAGGCCGTGGATGTTCTGTGTCAATGACCGAACTGGCGAATTCTAGGTGGCAGAGAGGGAGAGAGAGAGTTGAGAGGCTTTGGTTTTTTTTTTTTTTTTTTTTTGAAGAAAAGAGGTAAAATAAATTTTTAACAAAAAAAATTTGATTTATATAGTATAAGCAAACGACGTCGTTTTGCTTAGGGGCTATTAGCGCCAAAACGGCGCCGTTTCGGACACGACCCGCGCGCGACCCGACCAACTCCAAGGGGATCCGCGTGTTTTTGAAAAGTAGTCTTATTGCGCTTTTGGTCCTTCCGCTTTTTAAGTGGTTTACAATCAAGTCCCTTTTTATTTTTTATTTTTTACCCCGTTAGTTTTATTCTGTTTTCAATTTAATCCCTCGATTTGGCCCAAAAACGCTGCGCATAAATGACCAGGGATATTTTCCCTGTTAGTCCCTTGCCTTTTTCGCGCGTTATAATTTGGCCCCCCTATTTTATTTTATTCTGATTTAGGCCCTTAAATCCCATTTAAATTTCAATCCAGTCCCTTTTATGTTTATTCATCTATTTTATTATAATTTGGGCTCTAAATTGCGTTTAGATTTCAATTAAATCCTCTGTTTATTTAATTTTGATTTTATACTGTTTATTTATTTATTCATTGATTTATTTACTACCTTTTTTACACTTAAATATTAGATTGTTTATATTTATTTATTTTTTTCTCTCTCGTTATTTTATTATTTCTTCTGTTATTGTCAATATTTTCATGTCATGTTTATCCTTTTAATCATGCATTTTCCTTTTTTAATTTAATTTAATTTATTTAATTTATTATTATTATAATCATATTATTATTATTATTATTATTATTATAGCATTCCCTTATTTACTTATTATTTATTATTCTAACATTTTACTCATATGGTTATTATATATATTATTCCATTATCACTATACTACATACCATGTCAGATACACTTACCCATTGACATCACATCGTTTTAAGTATCATAAATCTTTTTAAAAAATAGGCAATGTTCCGTATTTGGAAGATTCGATGAAATCATGCCCTAACTTACGGGGTTTCGATTTTACTTGTTGAACTTGAATAACCGAGTATCCTTTCAAAAATTAAAATACATAAGATTTCAAACAAAAAGAAAAGGCAAGCTTATTCTCAAGGATTCGAAGTGTCGTGTCCTAACTTATAGGACGTGACATTTTGTTGCCACGAGACGAGAAGATCTTTAGCATATTTTTCGTTTATTTCAAGCAATTTGTAAGCAAAGTTAACATCAATGCAAAGAGGGATCGTATTTTCAAATCATTTTCAAGTTTTCGACTTTCGACATTAAGACGCGAATTAATCAATTAGGTACCAATTCTGGGCGTCACGAGGGTGCTAATCCTTCCTCGTGCGTAACTGACTCCCGAACCGATTTTCTCGAATTTCGTAGATCAAAATCGTTGTTTTAGTAAATCAAAACATTTTATTAAAACAATCAAAATACGAGGTGACCCAATCACACCCTTAAAAAAGATCGGTGGCGACTCCCAATTTTCGTTTTTAAAATAAAAGTCGACCATGTCAAAAAAATGGTTTCGACAGCTTGGCGACTCCACTGGGGAGAAAATAAGAGAGTCAAGCCACGATTTGATTATTTCTTGTCTTTTTGTCGAAAATGGATAATTTGGTTTAAATTTACGATCCTTTCGTTGCGTTTCATTTTTTGTGATCTGCATCATTTCAATATGGTTGCTTTATTGGTCCGAGTCTTTTAAATGTATCTCCGTATATTGCATCGCATAATTGGTCAATTTTATCCTTTTAAATGGGAGTGAGAAACTATTCCTTCGTGAGGTCTTCACCTCCGTATAGGATAGCGGATCGCTTTCGGGATAAATCCATACCTATGTATTCGTGAGATTTTCATCTCCGTGTAGCCATAGGGAAATGTATTCCCCTGAACTGAACTCGGTCCGTATGAGCCTATAATGGGTGAGGATCGAGGAATCTGTCGGTTCAAGTACCCTTACTTTAGAACCGAACCGCATATAATTAGCCCTAAGAGCTTAACCTAGGTAGAACCGCACCAAACCCTAGTGGTTACCCGAATAGGCACTTTATTTACTATTTCTTGCTTACTTAATTCTAGCTTTGTATACTGACTTGTTTGTTTTGCTTTGACTGTGATTGCATGACATTTTCATCAAAAAAAATATGTTGATTCATGTTCAATTACTAAATAGAGAGCTTGCCATGGAGAACGGGTTTATTGATAAAGTGAAAGATAATGCGGCTGTCCGAATATGGTTTGAGAGAACGCAACTAGAGAAAGGTGATAGTCTGATGGAAGGGTACGTATCAGAATTGTGGGATTTCACTCGTATCAGCGTGACCCAAAACAATCTCCAGAAATTGAAAGAGATATGGGTCCAATGGGATGAAGAAATCAAGCAGTTATTTTACTATAATTATGGTGATTTTCCCTATCTACTCGATATCAAAGTGGACAAGCACTTGTTTTGAGCTCTGGCTCAATTTTGGAATCCCGCCTATAGCTGCTTTACTTTTGGAAAAGTGGACTTAGTACCCACTGTGGAAGAATACACGACCTTACTTCGTTCCCCGAAAATTTGGCACGACAAGGTTTATTCCAGAGCCGCTAATGTCCCAACCTTCCTCAAGAAACTAATGAATATCACGGGGATGAGTGAGCAATAGGTTGCAGTCCCGATCAAGCAAAAGGGAGATGGAAAATGTATCCCTTGGAATAGTTTACGAGATTTGATCTTAGCACACCCAGATATGAAGAAAAGGGTCGATGTCTTCACTTTGAGCATTTATGGGCTGGTTGTTTTCCCTAAAGCACTAGGGCACGTGGACAAAGCAGTTTCAGATTTGTTTGACAGACTTGATAAGACGGGCGTGGAGGGTCACGCCCGTCCCTGCAATTTTGGCTGAAACATTCCGATCTTTGAATGCATGCCGATGAACGAGTGAAGGAAGATTCATTGGATGATCGCAACTCTTGTTGGCATGGTTTCATAACCACTTTTGGAAGGTAAAAAAATTTTCTTATCGAGTATTCTCCGAGAAATACTCTCAATTAAAAGAATTAGTGACTACACCGAGGCGAGACGGCATTTCAGAAGAAAAATGGATGACGATACTCCAGAATCTCCAAGATGAGGACGTCGAATAGAAAGCCCCTTGGATGATCCCCGATAAGATTCTATACCGGTGTGGAGACCTCGACTGGGTTCCTCTGCTTGGGATTTGAGGAGCTGTTGGATATGCTCCTCTACTCGTGTTGAGGCAGTATAGATCGAGGCAGTTCATACCAGCAACACAAGGGCTGGCTCAATGCGAGTTTTCGTATAAAGGCGATAACTACAAGAAAAAGATCCGAAAAATGTCTAACACCTAGAACCAAACCCGCTGAGTGAAAAGATTTGCTGCAGGTCCGACGACGACCCCTGAATATAATGGATGGTGGGGTAAAAGAGTCAATGATAACATCGCTGGGCCAAGTCAAGAAGGCACTCGACCAATGGAGGAATACCTGCGAGTGGTCCCATCTGAGCTAGAAATCATAAAGCAAGATTTTGAAAGAAGGAATTCAGAGCTAGGAAAGAAGATAGAGTAATTGGAGGAAGAAAAGATGCAATTAGGACTAGATGTTGATTTCCAGAAGCTAGAGTCTGATAAACTGAGGAAAGGAAAAAAACAAGGCTGAAGAAGATCTGGACAGCCTAAAAACGGATTACAAGAAGCTGCGCTTATCAATAAGGACTGCCGGGCTAGGAAAGACATCAAAACAATGGCGGGAAGAGATAAAAGAAGAAAAGAACAGAGCCGATCAATGGGAAAGGGAATGCCAAGATGCCCAGTTTCGAGGAAATGCTTTAGAAAGAGACCTATTGGAATGCCAAAATGAAAAGGTCAGATTAAAAGCCAGGGTAGCAGAACTAGAAAAGTCACTTCATCAATATCGTAATCGCAACTCTACAATTGAGCTGAAAGCGAGCTTAAAAAAGATTGAAGAGCTGAAAAGGAAAATAGAAGAGCTCGAGATCGCATTACAAAATTTTAAACTCCGAGTTGAACTCCTTGAAGCAAGCAACGAGCAGTGGAAAGAGCAACTTCACCGTTCTCAAGGTCAAGTCAGGGATAGAGACTATATCATGGGTAAAGCTGTGACTCAAATCCGAGAGGTGGCCGATCATTTGCAAACCCTAGCGGTTCAGGCTGACGTACTAAGCTTGAAATACGAATCAGAATCGGATCGGGGTCAAGAGTTAGCTTGGCTTCTTAGGAAGGTTAAGGCTTTGAGCATTAGGGTAAAGTCGCATATGTAATTGAATCAGAGTCAGTGCCTCTTTTTGCATTCATGCATTTGCATTACATTGCATCATATGCATTAAATTTCACAAAAAAAGACCCTAATTAAACGAAATTATTTCAGTTAATCTGGAAACCAACAAGTATCAACCAACTGAACATCGTTACAGTATTCGCGCCAAAACTAAAGTAATGGACCAAAGATTGGAAAGGCTAGAGCAAGTTCAAAAAGAGATGCAAGACCAGTTGCAAGCGCAACTACAAGAACAGTTAGCGAAAGTGCAATAGAAGATGAGGGACCAGATATTGGAATCCCAAAGAAGTATGATAAATCAATTGGCGCAGTTACTAGCTGAAGAACGTAAAAAAGGGAAAGGCGCTGCGATCAACTCAGGGGATGATAATGAGGATCCTATTTACCCCCGGGTTTTACCCCGATAAACGTCCAGGCACAACCAGAGGCGTACCCATGAAGGGTACACGTCACAATTAGACCCCAACAGTATCAAACCGGTACCTCGGTATCGATGAATTTCCAAATAGGCTCAAGTTCCAATCCGAGGGATAACCCAACCAATCCCGTCGTTTTTGATCTAGATGATATGGCAAAAATAGAAAAAGCAAGAGTGGAACTGCCAAAGCAACTTGAGGATCGTTGCAGATGGCTAGAAGAAAAATTCGGAGCAATGAAAAATGTTGATTACCATTGCGGAATCGATGCCAAGGACCTGAGTTTGGTCCCAGATTTAGTACTTCCTCCCAAGTTCAAAACTCCAGAGTTTGAAAAGTACAACGAGACTAGTTGTTCTGAAGCTGACATCACCATGTTCTGTCGAAGGATGACATGATATGTCAATAATGATCAACTGTTGATCCACTGCTTCCAAGACAGTCTGATCGGGTCAGCAGCTAAATGGTACAACCAACTGAGTCGTGCCAAAGTCAATTTATGGAAAGGCTTAGTACAAGCTTTTATGAAGGAATATAGTCATGTGACAGACACGACACCCGACAGAATCACGCTCCAGAATATGGAGAAGAAGCAGAATGAGAGCTTCAGGTAATATGCCCAAAGATGGAGAGATGTGGCAATACAAGTCTAGCCACCTCTTTTGGAAAAAGAAACCACAATGCTTTTCATCAACACTTTGAAAGCCCCATTCATCAACCATATGTTGGGGAGCGCTACTAAGAGTTTCTCAGATATAGTGATGTCCAGTGAAATGATTAAAAGCGCAGTGAGAAGTGGTAAGATAGACACGGAGGAAAACTCTAAAAGATCGGCCCCGAGGAAGAAGGAAAACGAGGTGAATAATATAGGCACATACAACAAGGGTTACTCAAAGCCAATTACCGTTGGCCCGCCAAGGACAATAACCACTGGTCTTCAGGCCCCCCAAGGCAAGAATCCAACCAAAGGCCAAATACAAAAAGGCTCCAGTTCACACCTATCCCGATGACGTATAGAGAGCTGTATCAGAGCCTGTTTAATGCATATGTGGTATCCCCCTTCTACCTGAAGCCCATGCAACCTCCATTCCCAAATGGTATGATGTAAATGCTCAATGCGAGTACCACGCGGGAATCACATGATATTCAATCGAAAACTACACCGTATTTAAAAAGTTGATCGAAAGGTTCATTAAAATAGGAATTGTAAAGTTCGATGACCCATCAAGACCTAATATGGTAGCAAATCTGTTACCCAGTTATTCTGATAAATGGGTAAATGCGATAATTGACAATAGAGGGAAAAGAACCAAGATGGATATAACAAAAGTAAAAACCCAAATGAAATGGGTTTGGAAAAAAAATGGTTGAAGGAGGATTAATTAAACAGGATTCAGATGAGAGAGCTGAAGGGATAAGGAACTACTGTGAGTTTCATGCTAAAGAGGATCATGAGATCCAGGAGTGTACTGAATTCAAGGCCTTAGTGTAAAATTTGATGGACAATAAGGAGCTATAATTCTTTGAATATGCTATGGGCTCTGAAAGAGAAGAAGTGTGTGCCTCGGAAGAGGGGTCAACAGAGAAGGTCTATAAAGTCAACCACCCAGTGGTTATCATTTCATGACCTAGAAGCAATGAAGCTGGAGTACAAATTGCACCAAGGGTCATAATCCAGAAATCTGTAGCTTTTCCTTACAAGGATAACAAGAAGGTTCCTTGGAATTATGACTGCAACGTGACGATCCCGGGAGAAGAGAACCCGATTAGTGCTTCAGAAGAAGGCCAAGAGGTGGGTTTCTACACGCGTAGTGGGAGGCGTTATGATCCATCAAATGCAGGAGCTGAGCCTGTTAAAGGAAAGACCACAATGGTTGAACAAAAGAAGGAAAAGACGGTCAGGCTCAAATTGCCAGTTAACGAGCCAGTAACTGAGAACGAGGCTAGGGAATTTTTTAAATTTTTAAAGCATAGCGAGTACAGCGTTGTAGAACAGCTACATAAGCAACCGGCTCGCATCTCAATGCTAGCTTTACTCTTAAGTTCGGAGACACATCGTGACGCGTTAATGAAAGTGCTAAATGAAACTTATGTCGCTAACGATATCTCTGTGAACAAGCTGAACCATCTAGTCAACAATATAAATGCCGACAACTTCATCTTCTTCAATGATGATGAGATACCGCCAGAGGGCATGGGATCTACAAAGGCTCTGCACATCACCACCCGTTGCAAAGGGTATACATTACCAGGGGTGTTGATTGATAACGAATCTGCATTAAATGTCCTGCCCCTATCCACCCTGAATAGGTTACCTATGGATAGCTCTCATATGAAGACATGTCAAAACATAGTGAGAGCATTCAATGGAACCGAAAGAAGGGTGATGGGAAGGATTGAGATACCCCTTCTGATTGGTCCAAACACGTACGAAGTAGATTTCTTGGTGATGGACATTAAGCCTTCTTATAATTGTTTGTTAGGAAGGCCTTGGATTCACACGGATAGGGTAGTGCCGTCATCACTACACCAGAAGCTAAAGTTAGTAACTGAGGGTAGGCTGGTAACGATAAACGTGGAAGAATACATTATTGCATTCGTAACCAGTGACGCGCCATACGTAGGGACAGACGATGAAGCGACATGATGTTCTTTTCGATTGTTGGAATTTGTGAATGCAACCTTCATTGTCGAAGGGAACAAGATCCTGACGCCCAAAATATCCAAAACTATAAGGATGGGCCTATGACTCACAGTCGGTAAAGAAGCCTTGCCTGGGAGAGGACTTGGAAAATGCCTACAAGGAAAAGTCGAGGCACCTATGCTGAAGGACAAACGAGACCGCTTTGGTTTAGGATTTAAGCCAGATGCGAGGTAAAGGAAGAAGGAGATGGAGAAGAAACAAGAAAAGAGAAGAGCGCGACTGAGCGAAGAAGAGGTCGAGTGGGAACCGATGACATTTCCCCATATATCCAAGACTTTTGTATCGGGAGGAACTATTCACCCTAAAAAAGGGATGCCGAGAGAAGAAACTGCTGAAGAAATGTTAGGAAATCATAACATCAACGCCATATCTGAAGAAGGAATCTGGGGAGAAAATTTATCAGACATCTGCCCCTATATACCTGGAAGTGTTTTAAACAACTGGACTGCAGAAGAGATTCCTGTAGGTTTTAGAGCCAATACAAGGTAATGTTCAAAACATGCTTATTGCTCTAAGCCTAAGAGCAATAAGAATCCTTTGTGAAATAGGCTTATGTAAAAAATCCTTATTTCAATAAAGTGCATTTTTGCGCATCATCTTGAGCAAATATTCTTTTATTATTTTCATTTCATTCATAATCATACCATACAAATAATTATTCTTAGATTCTTTTGTTCTTTGGATTTTTTCTTTATCCCTATAACAGGTGTCCAGATATCAATGATATGAGCGACATTGCTACTGACTCAGAATCTCCTTTTGAGCAAGATATGTGCACGGAAGATTCTCAAGATTTTGAAGATGATCGAGACTGTAACCTATCTCCTGATTTTTTGATGATGGTAGAACAAGATGAGAAACAAATGTTGCCTTATAAAGAGTCAGTGGAAATTGTGAGCCTATGAGAGGAAAAAGAAGTAAAGATAGGAGTTTGCATTACCGCAGAGACGAAGCAAGACCTCATTAAATTACTCCAAGAATTTAAGGATTTCTTCGCATGGTCATATCAAGACATGCCTAGGTTAAGTACTGATATCGTGGTACACTGGCTCCCCATAAAGGAAGAGTGCAAGCCAGTTCAACAGAAGCTCTGAAGGATGAGGCCCGATGTTTTACTGAAAATAAAAGAGGAAGTCAAGAAACAATTCGATGTTGGTTTCTTACGAGTGGTTAAATACTCAGAATGGGTAGCCAATATCGTGCCCGTCCCTAAAAAAGATGGGAAAGTACGAATGTGTGTGGACTACAGGGACTTGAACAAAGCCAGTCCGAAAGACAATTTCCCATTGCTCCATATCGACACTTTAGTGGACAACACGGCAGGTTATTCACTGTTCTCCTTCATGGATGGTTTCTCGGGATACAACCAAATAAAGATGCATCTTGAAGACATGGAGAAGTCCACATTCTTGACCATGTGGGGAACATTTTGCTATAAGGTGATGCCATTTGGATTGAAAAATGCGGGAGCAACGTATCAAAGAGCCATGGTAACTTTGTTTCATGATATGATGCACAAAGAAATCGAGGTTTATGTAGACGATATGATTGCAAAGTCCCGAACATAGAAGGAGCACGTACAAGTCTTGAGGAAATTATTTTTGAGATTGAGGAAATTCCAACTGAAGGTCAATCCAGCAAAATGTACTTTCGAGGCTAGGTCGGGAAAATTGCTAGGATTTGTAGTCAGTGAAAAGGGGATTGAAATCGACCCAGACAAAGTAAAGACTATACAGCAATTGCTTCCACCACGTACTCAAAAGGAGGTTTGAGGTTTCCTAAGAAGACTAAATTACATTGCCTGGTTTATTTCACAACTAACTGAAAAATACGACCCCATATCCTGTCTCCTTAAAAACACAACCCAGGCGTTTGGGATGAGGAGTGCTAGAAGACTTTCGATAAAGTCAAACATTACTTGTCCAATGCCCCAGTACTGATGCCACCTAACCCAGATAGGCCACTAATACTGTACTTAGCAGTATTCGAGAATTCCATGGGATGCGTGCTTGGTCAACATGATGAGTCGGGAAGAAAAGAAAGAGCGATATACTATCTCAGTAAAAAATTCACTGAATGTGAGACAAGATATTCGCCAATCGAGAAGTTATATTGCACCCTGATTTGGACAACCAGAAGATTGAGACAGTACATGCTGTATCACACAACTTGGCTCATCTCAAAGCTGGACCCTCTAAAGTACATGATGGAGTCGACTGCTCTAAATGGAAGAATGGTCCGATGGTAAATTCTGCTTTCCAAATTTAACATAGTCTATGTGAACCAGAAGGCAATTAAAGGAAGCGCAATAGCGGATTTTCTGGCCAGTAGAGCTCTAGAGAATTACGAGCCTTTGAACTTTGATATCCCGAATGAAGATCTAATGTATGTTGCAACCACTGAAGAAGACACTCAAGAAGGTCATCCTTGGAAGCTAAACTTCGACGGAGCCTCAAACGCTGTAGGTAACGGAATTGGGGCAGTCCTGGTATCCCCAAACGGAGATCATTATCCCTTCACTAGCAAATTAGATTTTGATTGCACGAACAATATGGCAGAATACGAAGCATGCATCATGGGTATCTGCGCATCCATAGAACGTGAGATCAAAGTGCTAGAGGTATATGGGGAGTCTGCGCTAGTAATCTATCAACTCAAGGGAGAATGGGAAACAAGAGATCCCAAGTTAATCAAGTATTGAAAGTTGGTTCTTGAGTTAATTGAGGAGTTTGACGACATCACCTTCTATTACCTCCCACGAGATGAAAATCAGATAGCTGATGCCTTGGCTACCTTGGCTTCGATGGTCAAAGCGAACAAATAAGAGGATGTAAAGCCTATCCAGATTAGTATTTGTGAGACTCCGGCTCATTGTTACAACATCAAAAAAGAAGAAGAAAAGGACGATCACCCTTGGTACAACGATATATTACGATATGTGAATAATCATGAATACCCTGGCCAAGTAACTGAGAATGATAAAAGGACGTTGAGAAGGCTGGCCAATGACTATGTCTTAGATGGGGAGATCCTATATAAAAGGAGAAAGGATCATGTACTACTAAGATGTGTAGACGCTATCGAGGCTAAGCAAATCTTGGAAGAAGTCCACGAGGGTGTCTGCGAAACACATGCCAATGGTTTTACAATGGCCAGGCAGATCATGAGATTCGGGTATTATTGGTCCACCATGGAAGGGGATTGCATCGGTTATGCCAAGAAGTGCCACAAATGTCAAATTTATAGAGATAAAATTCATGTACCTCCCTCATCTCTTCATGTTATGACTTCTCCGTTGTCTTTCTCTATGTGGGGCATGGATGTCATTGGGCCAATTTCACCCAAAGCTTCTAACAGGCACCGATTCATATTCGTGGTCATCGATTACTTTACAAAGTGGGTAGAGGCCACTTCATATGCCAATGTCACGAAGTCAGAAATCAGTAAATTCTTAAAGAAAGAGATCATATGTCGATATAGAATGCCATAAAGGATCATATTTGATAATGCACTAAATTTGAACAACAGCACGATATCAGAAGTCTGCAATCAGTTCAAGATCAAACACCACAACTCATCACCATATCATCCAAAAATGAATGGTGCAGTGGAGGCAGCCAATAAGAATATCAAGAAGATCATGGGGAAAATGACTGAGACTTATAAAGATTGGCATGATAAGTTACCATTTGCCCTTTATGCCTATCGAACATTTGTCAGGACCTCAACCGGGGCAACGCCTTTCTCTTTGGTTTATGGAATGGAGGCGGTTTTACCCATTGAAGTCGAGATTCCTTCTCTCTGAGTTTTGGCAGAGTTGAAGTTGGATGAAGTAGAATGGATCCAATCCCGATATGATCAGCTAAACTTGATTGAAGAGAAAAGGTTGAAAGCCATCCGTAATGGTCAGATGTACCAAAAGCGAATGATGCGAGCTTACAAAAAAAAGATTCGTCCCAGAGAATTCCATGAGGGGGACCTAGTATTGAAAAAGATCTTGCCCATACAAAAGGATTTCAGAGGGAAATGGATGCCAAATTGGGAAGTACCTTATGTAGTAAAGAAGGCCTTTTCTGGAGGAGCGTTGATTTTGACTGAGATGGATGGCAAAAGCTTGCCCAATCCTGTGAATTTAGACTTAGTCAAGAAGTACTACACCTAAAATAAAAAAAATAAAAAAAGGGGAGAGGCTAAGGTGAAAACTCGTAAAGGGCGCCTTGAGACCAAAGGGGTTTTTGAATTGAAAACCCAGGAAAAGGACAATTCAAATTGTAATCAAAGATGGGGCATGTGGTAGTCTGGTTATCCCTGAATTAACAATGAGGAGAGGTGCTACGTCTTGGGGCATCAACAAAGTATTTTGGATCTCTGAAACATATATCAAGTTCAAAAGGGTCCTCGAGAAGTTAGTGCAAAGAAACTCATGCTATGATATCCGGGGCACCTATTTTCGTCTTATTTACTTTATATTTAAGCAAATTTGCTATTTTGATTAATCTATTCATTTCGAGCCTTGCTCCTAATAAACTTCGATCTTGTCCATTACTACAATCTTTTTCAAGCATTTTTACATTGAAATAACGATTAATGGACTAATAATATTCAAGTAAAGGGAGTTCTGCATATTGCTCTGAAAGATTTTCTAAAATAGTACAAGGATCTGAAAACAGGACTACTAGTCAGAACTAACCAAACTTAGGGGTTTGGAAACATTTGAAAAAATAGTCTAAGTTGTGACTATTCCTTTGGATTTTCTGTTAAAGATACCGGCTGAACAAGAAGGCATGGTAACACATCAGTAATAGAACATTGATAAATAGCGAGCAATGACAACCTAAGCATTAAAAATGGATCATTCTCAAAAATGACATTTTGCATTCATGCAAATATCATTCATACACATCTAGTTAGGAGCATTTGATTCATCCTAATCTTGATATCCTAATCACTAGGCATAAATAGGCCCATGAAATGGATTCTACAGGTCATGTTCCCCAGAGAACGGTGTAACAGATCAGTGAAACCACAAATCCTATACCTCTAAAGTTGCAGTGGGATGGATTATAGTCATCGTGGCGAGTCTTATCTCCCTGAAGTTGCAGTGGAACAGGCTGAAGATAGCGAATCCTATTTCCCCGAAGTTGCAGTGGAATAGATTAAAGCTACAAGTCACAAATCCTATACCTCTGAAGTTGCAGTAGGTCGAATCAAATCTACCATGGCGAATCTTATCTCCCTGAAGTTGCAGTGGAGTAGATTAAAGTCACAAATCTTATCTCCCTAAAGTTGCAGTGGAGCAGTCGTCGTAGCGAATCTTATTTCCTTGAAGTTGCAGTGGAACTGATTAAAGCTAAAAATTACAAATCTTATCTCCCTGAAGTTGCAGTGGAGCAGATCAAAGCGACAAGTCCTATACCTCTGAAGTTGCAGTGGGTCGGATTAGATCTATCGTAACAAGTCTTATTTCCCTGAAGTTGCAGTGGAATAGACTAAAGCTACAAATTACAAACCTTGTCTCCCTGAAGTTACAATGGAGTGAGGCTACAAATCTTATCTCCCTGAAGTTGCTGTGGAGTAGATTGAAGATACCAAATCTTATACCCCTAAAGTTGCAGTGGGATAGATTGAGGCTACTTGAAGAAGAGAAGCACCAAAGAAGTTAAGATTCAGAAACCGGGCAAATTTGGTCCTTTTTAAAAGTCTTCGCTCCATCTTCGTTACACGACAATTAGCAAAGAGGGCAGCTGTAATAGGCCCAATTCGCCCGGCCCATTAAACAAAAAAAAATTAACAGTCCAAGTTTGTTTCAAGCCCAATTACAAAGCAAATAAAAAAACCCTAAGCCCAAACCTAAACAGGCCCAAAACTTAAAATATTTTCAGAAACACTAGGGTTTCCAGCCCCATGTGCGCCGCTCCTCCTATGGCGTGCCGCCCGCGCCCCGTCCCGAGGTGCCTCATCCCGAGACCTACCCCCCTCTGCTGCCTTGTACGGGAACCGCAAAAATGCCTTTCCCCTGCCTCCGTCAACGCCTGCAACAAGCAACAAAAGGAAATAGTAACAGAACAAAAAATAGTGGCAGAGAAGAAAAGCAAACAGTAGCAAACAGTAAATAAAAGCGATGTAATCGACTATAAAAAGCTGAATTCAATTTGTAATATTTTTACAGACAATCAATAAAAAAATAGAGAATCGAACAAGAAAATACGAAAGCAAATTAAAAATATTCAAAGGTTTTTTTTCTCTTCATTCATTTTTTATACATGATATATTTATAAATAAAAAAAACTATATTAAAAATTACCTAGTTGTTCTCTGTCGTCGAGAACCGAAAGGTCTTTTCTCACTTTGGCCACTTTTTTTACAAAAACGACCCCAGATTCGGAATCAGGGGGTCGAGAGGGTTAAAAAGGGATTTTTTGGGTTTTTCGACCACTGCAGACGGTGGCACCGTCATCGCCGATCGGCGACCGTCGCGGCGGCCGATGACCGGAGCCTGGCCGAATTCTGGGCTGGCCAGAGAGGGGGAGAGAGAGTTGAGAGGCTTTGGTTTTTATTTTTTTATTTTTTTTTGAAGAAAATAGGTAAAATGAATTTTTAACAAAAAAAATTGATTTATATAGTATAAGCAAACGGCGTCGTTTTGCTTAGGGGCTATTAGCGCCAAAATAGCGCCGTTTTGGACACGACCCGCGCGCGCCTGACCCGCTCCAAGGGGATCCGCGAGTTTTTGAAAAGTGGTCTTATTGTGCTTTTGGTCCTTCTGCTTTTTAAGTGGTTTACAATCAAGTCCCTTTTTCTTTTTTAATTTTTACCCCGTTAGTTTTATTCTGTTTTCAATTTAATCCCTCGATTTGGCCAAAAACGCTGCACATAAAGGACCAGGGATATTTTCCCTGTTAGTCCCTTGCCTTTTCCGCGCGTTATAATTTGGCCCCCTTATTTTATTTTATTCTGATTTAGGCCCTTAAATCCCATTTAAATTTCAATCTAGTCCCTTTTATGTTTATTCATCTATTTTTATTATAATTTGGACTCTAAATTTCGTTTAGATTTCAATTAAATCCTCTGTTTATTTAATTTCGATTTTATACTGTTTATTTATTTATTCATTGATTTATTTACTACCTTTTTTACACTTAAATATTAGATTGTTTATATTTTTTTTATTTTTTTCTCTCGTTATTTTATTATTTCTTTTGTTATTGTCAATATTTTCATGTCATGTTTATCCTTTTAATCATGCATTTTCCATTTTTATTTTAATTTAATTTATTTAATTTATTATTATAATCATATTATTATTATTATTATTATTATTATTATTATTATATTATTATTATTATTATTATTATTATTATTATTATTATTATTATTATTATAACATTCCCTTATTTACTTATTATTTATTAGTCTAACATTTTACTCATATGGTTATTATATATATTATTCCATTATCACTATACTACATACCATGTTAGATACACTTACCCATTGACGTACTGTATCCAAACAAGATAAAATCACATCGTTTTAAGTATCATAAATCTTTTAAAAAAATAGGCAATGTTCCGTATTTGGAAGATTCGATGAAATCGTGCCCTAACTTACGGGGTTTCGATTTTACTTGTTGAACTCGAATAACCGAATATCCTTTCAAAAATTAAAATACATAAGATTTCAAACAAAAAGAAAAGGCAAGCTTATTCTCAAGGATTCGAAGTGTCGTGTCCTAACTTACGGGACGTGACATTTTGTTGCCACGAGACGAGAAGATCTTTAGCATATTTTTCGTTTATTTCAAGCAATTTGTAAGCAAAGTTAACATCAATGCAAAGAGGGATTGACAAACCGAAATAGTAACATATTTTAAACCCACATTTAGCATGCTTTTGGGTGATTTAAGCCTTGAATTGTGTAATTTGGTGCTCTTAATCCTTTGTTTTCATGTTTTATACTCAGGAAAGCACCGGAGAATGAAAAGAACAAGAAACGGGCTTAAAATGGACCAAATGGGCCAAATCACGAAATCGACACGGCCTGGGCCCAAGCAACACGGCCGTGCCTCCCTAATCAGACCTGAACACGGCCTGGCCACGATTCACACGGGCGTGTCCCTGCCGTGGAGAAGAGGAATTTCACTCGGATTTGGATACTTAGGGGTAAAGAAACACATTCCAAAAGCCTATATAAACACCCTAGAGGCCAACTTTCAAGGGGCGTCCAGCTAGGCCAAGGAGCCGAGCCAGAAAGATCAGAATTGTGGAAATTACTTGAAGAAAGCCAGTTGATTCATCTCAAGAAGCCGGAGTTATACTCAAGACGGAGGATCTCTCTTCAATTCCTTCAGGGGGTTTTAGAGTTTTTCTTATGTTTTTTTTTATCTTTTCTTTTGAGATGTATTCTATTATCATTATGAACTAAACCCTCAAATACCTGAGGAGGATGAAACCTAAGATGAATCTTGTTATCGTTTGCTGAACTATATGATAAATATTTGATTTGTTCTTAATTATGTGTTCTTAATTCTTGTGTTGATATTTCCGGGATATTAATTCAAGTTTGATGTGCTTAGGTGGATGAGCAAAAGTCACTGCCTAAGAGTAGATCTAGCATAATTAAGCGGAGTTGATCGCACGCCTAGAGATAGGGTGACGAGATTTTGCCGGATTAGGGTGAAACCTAATATGGGAGTTCATAGATCGAGTTAATGCGATTCTAGGGGTTTTAATTAGAACGAGATTTCAATTAATCAACCTAGGGTTAGACGTTAGTCGCCTCGAGAGAGTTAATATACATTAGGGAATCTTACGGATCAAGTCAAATGAATAAATCGCCTGGTTCAGAGTTAGATAACAAGTGAAGTCTAGGTGGATTCTTCCTTGGGTATTGTTTTAATCAATTGGTTTTTCCCACAAGTATTTCCCTAATTTCATTCTTTTTGTCTCATTGTCTTTAGCTTAGTAGTTAGTTAATTTTCTAGATTGAACCGTTTCACTTCAATTTTAAGGCTAAATAATAAAAAGAAAGTTAGTATTAGTACTTTCGGTTCCTTTGGGTTCGACAATCCGGTCTTGCCACTAAGCTATACTACTGTTCGATAGGTATACTTGCCTCAGTCGTTGTCATAGTTAGTTTTTAGGCTCGATCATTCTCATTATAAATTTTAAGACTGTGACACACCGACCAGGATCATATTTTCAAATCATTTTCAAGTTTTCGACTTTCGACATTAAGACGCGAATTAATCAATTAGGTACCAATTCTGGGCGTCACGAGGGTGCTAATCCTTCCTCGTGCGTAATCGACTCCCGAACCGGTTTTCTCGAATTTCGTTGATCAACATCGTTGTTTTAGTAAATCAAAACATTTTATTAAAATAATCAAAATACGAGGTGACCCGATCACACCCTTAAAAAAGATCGGTGGCGACTCCCAATTTTCGTTTTTAAAATAAAAGTCGACCATATCAAAAAAATGGTTTCGACAGCACCAATTTATATAGTGGAAGCAACACAAGCCAAAAGAAGGATAAAACAAACAGAAAACCACATAAAACAATACACGAGAGGTGTTTGAGTAAATGCTCTCAATTGTATTTACTCTCAAAGAATACATAAACAATAGATCCAATGGATGAATTACAACTGAGAGGGAGACTCTTTATTTATAGTTGAGCTCATCCAGATCCAACGGTCTAGCTTCATTTACATCGACGGACGAGATGAAGCCTATCCCTACAATTAAGGGGTTTGCAATATTATATAATCAAATCAAATTTAATCTTAATAGATATTATTTTCCTCAATCTTCTAATATTAGTTTCTCTATTTACTAAGGTAGCCTAATTTTTCATATCTACTTCATTGGGCCACCTAGGCTTCAAATGGACAGGCCCCTCCATCAGTTTTTTGAATCAGGCTAGTTCTCGTGGGTCAAATGATCCCCATCTAACCAATAAACATCCATGGAATACATTTTGTGCGATGATCACAAGTTCTGAACTGCGACTTGTGACACTTGTATAGAGCTTAGACCTCAAGCCCAAAATAACGAACAACTTAAAAGGGATCAATTTATACGAATGCATAGATTACATAAAACAACAAGGTAACAAGTAACTATTAAAACTCAACAATTGCACCTGATAACAATAAGAAAATAAAGCCAACAAAGAGATTGGAGGTATATGTTGATAGCAGACTTTGTTATTGTGTATAAAAGCAATAGCAGCTACTGTACATATGAGATGAATTCAATGATTATCTTTGATTCTTTGTTATTTTCATTCTTTGTGTTAGTTTAACAACTACGAATTCTCCATAACAACGACAATGGAGATAGTATGAAAATAAAATAAAGAGAAGATTTTCATAAATATAAGACTCTTACTATCGGAATGCATATCGATATACAGATTTCAACACTTCCATAATTCTTCATTTGTAAGCTCTTACCGATCCAATAGCCCATTTCCCGAAGAAATCTTGCCTTAATGGATGAATGGATGAATAAATTAAATAAATAAAGATTAAGATAACAGCAAAGAGCTCCTAAAATTTCCCCATCCCATCACCCATCATTCAATTCATAAGCAGGCCAATTCAAGTTCCACAAGCAAATATTTTTATATATAATAAAATATAGGGTAAACTTCACACAACACCAATAAATTACTAGTAAGTTAATGTTTTGATTGCTCAACTTTAAAAAGTTATAAAAATAGTCAATGAATTATTTGGAAGTTTTTATTTTAAGTTGCTAAGTTGTTAAAAGTTGTTGTAAGGCATTCTTTGTTCATACTGTTTGCATCAATTGAAAGCTTTTCTTCCACTTCTCTTTTACAATTTAATTTTTTTTTCATGAAATAGTTTTGAATGTCAGAATCTGCGAACCGAAATCAAAACATCTTTATTCTCCAATCTCCGACATTGTCCATCAAATCGACTTGGATTTAATGTATGTTTTTCTACTCGTCGATGGGTATTGATCCACAAAATTGATCATCAAATCGTCATTTGGAGTTCGCTCGCTGAACTTTTTAAAAAAAAAATAAAAACTTAACAGCCCAGATTTAAATAAAACTTTCAAATAATTTTGTGACGTAAATAAAAACTTTCAAATAATTTAATTACCATTTTGCAACATTTTGAAGTTGAGTGATTAAAACATAAATATCCTAATAGTTTAGTGATATTGAGTGTAATTTACTCTAAAATATAATATGAATTTATCACAAGCAGGCCAGCCAATCATTAAAATTACCCAAAAAAATTTGATCCAACGGTTTCCACAAAACATTAATATTTACATTTAAATTCTAACAAGGTTTTGGTTATTATTAATTAGTCTTTCTTTTCCCACCCAGTAACATATTTGATCCGTGGCAAGCGCAATCATCACTTAAGGAATAACAAGGTAATTTAAAACTAAGAGATATGGTACAAAATCTTGAACAAACATATGATAAAGTACTTGGGTTTGATGTGGTTTAAGTTTTAGCTCGACTGATATTGGTATTACTGTCAGCATAGAAGGATATGAGTTTGAGTGTATTGAAACGTATTTATTTTCCTATTTAAGAGTTGGGTAGAGATTAAAGTAATTCTAAACATCATATAAAAAAATAATTGAATTTGAAATTTATTATAATTCTTTTGAATAATCTTGTCATGTTATTGTTAATGAGAACATCGTTTGATCAGATAATGTTAGTACCTAATCACAAAATTTCATGTCATTTTCAGAAAATGGCAAAATATCTACAATGGCCACTATGATCACCAAACAATATGATCTAAATGTTGATATTGTGTTTCTAGCTAAATCATGTATTAAGCGTGACAATTTTAAATAGAGGTGGGGGCATCACAATCATTTATTATATTTGTGGTTTATATGCTTTTAGCATTGAAAACCAAGTTATAGGATCCTAATAACTTGCTAGTGAAGAAAAGACACCTTCTTAAAAATTAAATACCCTACATATATGATTCTTTTTAAAGTGATTTTTTGATATAGAGTTCATTTCTACCTAATCCCATTGTATGGTTAACCTAACCAGCCTTTTTGTTTTCGAACCACCCTTGGCCCTAGCTTGGCCCCATGTCTTTCAATCCAACCTTTGCTCTATTCAGTAATTGTGTGTTTCTTGCTTTTTCCACTTTATACAGTCTTATTGTGAGGTGTAACTCGCATTTATCGAACACGTTGCAGACATTTTAGATGAGAATCGACGAGCAATTGAAGAAAGGCCAAAACAAGCCCGACGTCAGGATGAGGAGCATTGGCCTCTTTTGTCTGTGGATTTTTCCTCTTTAAGGGTTTTCCACGTAAAATATTTGTATTCGTTCCTCTTTACTTTTACTAGTTCGTTGTTTATACAGATCGATCCCTAACACCTATAATATTTATGTTCGTTGTTTATAAAGAGTTGATTAAACTACTTGTTTCCATTTGAAATTTAAAAAAAATAATGAATTGGATGTATCATATATACATTTTTGTCAAAAACATAACACATGCTAAAATCTTTTAATGGGTTTGAATCGTGTGTAATTGAACAATATTTTCTATTAACCTTGAATTTTCAATATAATTGATTACTTAATTTAGCAACAAAAAGATGAAGTAGTTTTGGAACATTAAAAAAGATAGGCAAATAAATTAAGGTTAAATTTTAAGGATTTAATCTCTGTATTTTAATTTAATCATTTTTAGTTTTTGTGTTTTTTGAAAATTTAAAATTTCAGTTTTCACCGAGCAATAACTATTAAATTCATGAAGTTAAGTTCTACTATTTCACCAAACGATAATCGTTAAATTCATCAAATTCTACTATTTCCAAAATCTGACGTGTCAAACATATTATCATATTTTTAATGTCATGCCAGCTTGTTATTTCTACATATGACTCACTAAAAATCCAGTTAATGGATTAACCATTGTCATTTGTGCCAAGATTGAAATTTCAAAATTCAAAAAGTATAGAGACTTAGAATGATCCAATTGGAGAATATGAACTAAATATACAACTGTATGCATAGTACATGACTAACAACCGAATGTAACCAAACGGATTTAACTGTTACTATTTGAGTGAAGACAAAAATTTCAAAATTAAAAAAATATAGAGACTAAAAATGACCAATTTGATAATTGCATGAATTAAAATTGATCAAATTAAAGTACAAGGACTAAATCCACAACTTTATAACAGAATTTAACCATAAACTAATGATAAGAAAGTCATTATAGATAAATTAAGATTCAACTGATTTTAACTTAAATTCTTTATAATCTAGTAATTAGGTTGAACCTCGATTAAATTTAGAGTTAAATCGGATATCTAAAATGCATACCTTCCTGTTTTTTCCGGGGCTCACAATTTTGCAACTATAGAGAAAAAAATAACATTAATATCCTTAGAAAAACAAGAATTAACGACCTAACTAATATCGTCATTACGAGCATGAAGCATATAGTTAACGATCCAAAAGATATAATTTAAAACACTAATTGAAGTCTTTTAGAAGAATCCAATAAGTTATTGGGGTTTACTGTATATTGTGCTTGTGCATGATTGATTTTAGAGGTCCAAAAAAATTTCTGTTTCATTACTAGAATTGTATCTTTAAATTATATTTAAAAAAATTTTAATACAAAATTTATTATTTGTGTACAAAATAATTATCCATTATTATATATTCAAATCCAATAATATGCGGGGAATATCCATTGCACAACCTGTACATATATAGTTGGGCATTAAGGATTAAATATTACCAAAAATAAAAACAAAAAGCTTAGAGAGCATTAAATTAATTAGATAAAGTTTGGTTATTAAAAATCCATACTTTTACCATAGGTATAATTAAGTATACAAATTGGAAAATGACGAAAGCTAATTGATTATGTATAAAATGAAAAAAAAAAGTTTAATTATTGTATTATTAAGAGAGGTAATCATGAATCACGAAAGAATTACATGAGAAATTTTTAATCATTTAAAATTTTAAATTAGTAAAGATAAAATTACACTTTGTCTCCTAAAAATGATAAAATTTTGATTTAATACTTTAAAAATTATATTTTTACTATCATAAAAATTACAATTTAATTTTGCCTCTTAAATTTTTTTTTTTTTTGGCTTCGCCCCTGTGGCCATGGTTCCTCCCCTAAAATGAGAAATTTTCTCTTTAACCCCTTTAAAATTTTAAAGTTTAAGTTAATATATGATAAATTTACACTTTAGACTCTTCAAAAAATTTGTGGCTTCCCCTTGCATTTACACACTTATTAATCTAAATTATTTTTATTAAGTCATTAATATAATAAGGTTCTCTCATTTGTAATTTATCAAAGAAAACAAAAAGAGATGTTTTTGGAAGGAAATTTTTTGTATGGTATAATTTTATATATTATCAGTAAATTAGATGTTTCATTAATGAATTAGTTGTTGATATGTATATGTTATTAAAATTCTAAAATTAAATTTACTTAAATTGATTTCTAAAAATGTAGCAATATTTGATCACTAATAATTAATGTAGATAATTATATATTATTAAAAGTTAATTGCACCAGGCATCCTTAAGTTATGATCTTCAATTTAAATTGGTCCTTAAACTTTAAAACGTTCTAACTATATTCTTAAACTATTGACGTAATATCAACCAAGCTCTTTCTTTATTGAAATCGTTAATTTAACTGTTAAATAACATGTCAATGTTTTTATAGTTAAATTTAAAATAAAAATTTTAAAGAAATAGAATGTTGTCGCATATAATTTTTTTTAAAAATAAGAACTAAAAATAAAGTAAAACTGGGAAAAAAAAAGAGTGAATGATAAAACTTCCGTAAAAGGTTCAAAAACCTCAAAACAAAGATTTTCTAAAACATATATTTTTATAATATTCATTTAAATTTTACATTTTAAATTACGTCACATAAGATTAAATGTGTTATTTAATAATGAAAAGACCTAATTTATATAACGTCAATAGTTTAAGAATATAATTAGAATATTTTGAAATTGAGATTCGTAATTTAAAAATGTTTTAAGCAATTAACTCTATTATTAATGGATAAAATATTAATCTTATTACTATTTTTTTTTTCTAAATGTCTTTATATATGGACTTTTTGTCAACTGCTTATATGAAGCTTTTTTTTTTTTTTTTAATTGTTTTTAACTTTTGAAAAGTGTACTAAGTGGAATCTTATGTTAACCCAAAACAACATTTAAGAATAAGACCATTGCTTGACTGTTAATTTGAGTATCTCCCACTTCACTTTTATGCCCCCAATGAAGTTACCCCAACATTCTCAATTACTGAAATGACAACATTAGCCTTCAATAATATTTGGTTTTAGTATCATTATTATAGATGAACCAAGGATAAATAAATAATTTATCATATTGATTGGATCGAATAACGGATAAATTTAAATGACTCTTCAAATTTAATGGAGTCATTGAAATCAAGATAGGAGACATTGGCACGTTTAGATTATTATTATAATTATTATAAAAGTAAGTTTCACAATGATTTAATTTGATATATTGCATCAAAATGTGGCCCAAAAATTATATAAAGTAGAGTGGAGAGAACTTGGAGCTTAGACCACCATTGAAAAGAAAAAAATGCTAACAACAAACAGAAAACAACAAAAACAACTTTGATTAAAAAACCAAACACTGACCAACTTTTCTTTTTTTTACACAACACTGGTTTCTCAAAAAACAAAAATCATGTTGTCTTTCATCACTTAAAATCCCTCAAAACAAAACAACACACCCACAATTTAATTTCTTTCCCAGATAATACCTGTCTTAATAGATAAAATCTGGGCTTCTGGAATTAGAGAGAAATTTTAATGATGATGCCATTATTGGTACGTTAAATATAGGTCTATATATATATATATATGTATTTAAGTGGTTAATGATGGGATTTGGTCGGACATGGTGGCAACGTTATAACATGGCCATGCAGATGAATATTGCTGCAGTTGCTTGAATAGCAAAATTTGACGTATGTCCGATAATTTTTGTCGGAGGATACTGTATTCAGACAGGAGCCGATCATTGTCTGTCTTTACACAGCGACAATGGTACAAAAGGAACTTCAACCGGTTGTTTAATTCCCGGTTCTCGATTCTAAGCCGGTTTACCTGATTCCTTAAGTTTTCTAAATGCTTCTGTTTACGCATCCGTGACCTCCTAGCTGATTCCCGGTTCGATATCATACGCCTCCTCTTTCGTTCGTCGATGACGGAAACCAGTTGGTTCGGTTGGTCTAAACTAGAGTTCGAGTTGGTTTGGTTCTGGTTTGTTTCTTCTGAACCGGAACCGGATCCTGCTGGCTCTATTGATTGGGTTGTGGGGGGAAAAAGTTCCGAACAGTCCCACGGAGTGAAGCCGGTTTCAAAACCCGGAAATTGATCGAAATCGACCATGGAATCGGACGAGAAACCGGCCGGAATAGTGAACAACATGGCTTTAATAGTGAAGGGAAAAAAAAAGCAAGTAAAGAAACAAAGCAAAAGCTTTTAAAAGTATATGGAGATGGTAGGAAGGTGGAGAAAAGGGAAGAAATGCAGTGTAGGGGACTCATATTTATTGACAAATTTGAGGACTATTGTGGGTCCACGTGATTGCATGAATATTGTATGTTTATACTTTGAAAATAAGTATATAAACCCTACATACGTATTTATATTAAATATAAAATGACTAATTGAGTTAGACATTAATCGAGTTACGATATTATTAAAATATTTTTATTTTAAAGGATAATTAATACTTTTATAAAAATATTTTTATTTTTCGTACTTTTATTTATATGATAAGTGAATTTTTTATCATATAATTCTATTCTCAAACTCAGAGATTTTAGTCTTTTTAAAATAATTCATTCATTTATTGCGACTTGATTAATGGCTAATTTATATTTATTTTTATATCATTAATTCAATTATTCGTACCAATTCAACCGATGAATCTGATTTGTTTTTGTTATTAATAGATTTATTTCAATTCTAAATATAGTTTTTTATTCGAATATAGGAAAAACCTTTTGAGTCATGTGGCATTATGGTGGGGTTTTTGTAAATAACATTGGGGAGGGGCAACAATGAGGTGACATATGGCTATATGGGTCCCTTTTTAAAAAAGAATGAATTTTCTCTTTTATTATTATATATATTTTTATTTTGCTTAGTCATGAAGAAACAAAACAGCATGGGATGATGGTGGACACGTGGCATGTTTTGATAGGGTTTGAGAGGATGCTGACGTGGAGCCATGCGTATGAGTGGGACTCCTTAAAAGTTGAACCGGGTGATAAAAGTGGATTAACCTAATTTTAAATAGAGATTAGGTCTGTTTAATGATGGAATTACTTTTTTATAATTAAAGCATTAATTATTAAAGATATAAATTTCAATATACAAATAACTTTTTGTTTTTAATATTAGGGATAAATCCTAAAAATATATATGAATTATGGTTTAATGTGCAATTGTATACATGAACTTTGATTTTGTGTAATTTTATACATAAAATTTTGATTTGATCCAATTTTTATAAATTATTAACACAATTATTGATATAACATCATTTTATGTTTATATATTGTATACATAAATAATTATATTTATCTAATATAAAAATAAATTGATGTATTTATTTCTTTAAATGTGTATGATTAAATCAAAATCAAAATTCATGTATACAATTGCATGTTGAATCAAAATTTATGTCTAATTTTGAAATTTATCCCTTAATATTAAATAAATAATTATTTGGGGTTGTAGATCAAGTCAAAAACAAGATTAATAAAAAATAGAAAATTCTAGACCATGAGTTAATTTAAGGACTTATTTGATAATCCATAAAAAAATAAATTAATTAAAAATTAATATTTTTAGTGTTTTAATATTTTAAACGCGTTTGACAATTTGCACTAAAAAATTATAGAATTTATTTTATAAAAATATGAAAAATGATAAGTAATTAAGGAGTTGTTTATCACATATAATATAGATTTTTTCAATTATTTTATTTTATTTCTTTTAACATTATATTATCATTTAAATATTTTATCATTAAAATTTTAAAATTTACATTTATCAAGTAATCTAATTATATTCCATATTTAATTTTATGTAAGATACCAAATAGATTTTATAACTTAAATTCAGTAATTAATTTTTCAATACATAATTTTTCTTTGACTTAAGGGTCAAAAAAGCCTTTAGTAAAAAAAAAATAATAATAATTAAGCTATTATGAGAAAAGTGCACCCAATTGAGTCTTCAGTGTCTCAAAAATAATCAATTGGCCCCTTTAATGGAAACTGCCACTTGACCGGTTTGATTGTTAATTTTGCTAACATGATTGGCAGAGGCCACCAGAAGCTACCACATGGCAGTATGCTGACGTGACATGTCACATTAGCATTTAATTTTTTTTTAAATAATTAAAATGTGCATATAGAAAGAATCTGGACAATAATTTGTCTAGATTCATTTTGGATGAGTGTAAAATTAAAAAAATTTAAAAATTATAAAAAATATTAAATTTATTTCAAATATACAAGTTTGTTTAGGTGTTAATATAGAAGTGATTAATTATATAATTATTAATAATGAAATTAACAACTCATATGAAGACTTAATAACGTTGAATTTTGGGGATAATTTCAACATTAATTATTTAAAAAAATTTAAAAAATATTTTTTGCTAACATGGAATGCCACATGACAGTTTCTAGTGGTTTATGTCAGTCATATTAGCGAAATTAACTATCAAACTAATCAATCGATGATTTCCGTTAACGAAAAGAGTCAATAAATTTTTTTTGGATTATAGAGGGCTGAATTCACCCTTCAACTTTTTTTTTTCGAGAAATTTAATATATAATATTTCGAACTTCAGTTTATCAAACATATGTTTAGATTAGACTGTAAAATTAATATAGATATGTCAGATTTTATAAAATATAAAATAGTAATATGAAAAATTTATATTAATTAAAATTTAAAAAATAAATAAATTATCAATCATAAATCGTCACCAGCACTAAAACTGTGATTAATTGAAAGAGAAAGCTCAACTTTAAAATTGAATATCAAAATCAATGACGTTTTTACTTCACTTTTTTATTAAAAAATATTTTGTAAAAAAATCCCAACTTTGTTAACATTGGTATTAATAAAGTTTAGGCCACATCTAATGATTTAATATTAAAATTGTTTGTGCATTTATGTATCAATTATTAAATGGAATGCTAATAGTGGTTAATTTGAATTAGCAAGAAATTAAAAGGGGGTTCTAAGCAAATATCATTCAACGAGAAATTAACACATCTTTTTGTTATTATTTTTTAAATATCATCACTTTAATTAAGCAAGTTTTTATATTTATATTGCATTAAAATTTAAATCTTACTCTTTTGAAATTAAGCAAGTTTTTATAGTCAGCGAGAAAGTCTTTGTACTCTTTTGAATTTAAAATTTAGTGTTTATACTTTAATTTTGAGATATTAGATCTATATACGTATTTTGATTTAAAAACCTTAATCCCTTTGGTCAATTTTGCAATTATATAAAAAACAAATTTATTTTTTAGCCTTCAATGTTCATAATTTTTATCAATTTTTTAAAAGTACATGAAAATTATAAAAAAATTTAAAACGTTTCTATATTTTCAATAAAAAACTAATAAAATTTAAGAAAATTATGGAAAAAAAGAACTGGTTAAATTTAAATCATAACTTATGTAATTTTTTTTTTTTTGAAATTTAAACCGACATACTAATTCTTTCTCGAATTACAACTAGAATAACTACTTAACAGCCACAACACTTTCAATATATATACAAATTGGATAGAATATTTATAGGGAATCCATAGCTTACTAGAATCTATCAATGAAGCTGGAAAAGAAAAAGAAAGCTAAATAAATAATAATAGTAGTTAATTAAAAAGAAAAAAACCCCCCAAAATCCATTGTTAATGGTTAGCATGAGGCCGACAGTCTAAAGCTTTTTTCTGTAATTAATCACAAAATTTGAAAAAAGTACAACGTTAATGTTTTTTTTTTCTTTAATCATATTTTCCAATTCTCTTAGAATAATTAGTTTAATAAAAATGAGAAATTAATAATTAGTTGGATTGCTTAAAAATCCGACACAACCTATTTTAAGATTTTTCTCATATTAGTTTAGAAAGGAAAAGAATATTCTTTGGATTGTTAGAATTTTCTTACAGAAATTGAAAGCTAGAAAGTGGGAAACTTTAAAAGTGGTTAACTTCCATTGGATGTTGGAAAAACAACAGTTTGTGTGAGACAAAGAGTCTTTGCACCCAAAGTTAGTGTCTGATTGAGATTTTGATGTTAAAAAAAAAAAAAAAAACCTCAATAAAGAAATAAAGAGGATGTATTTGGATATTTCTTGACAAAAAGATTCCATAAAATTATATTTAAAAATAAAGTTGTTAATGGGTAAATTTCACTTAAGGTCATTAAATTATTAGTAAGTTTTTGTTTTAGTCATTGGACTGTTCAAAAGTTTTCATTCAAGTCATCGAGCTGTTATAATCGCTGCTGTATGGCCTTCACCTCGCCTGTGTAATAGGCCAATTTAGCCCGGGCCCATACAAAAAAATAATAAACACAAAATAATAAAACAAAGTCCAAGTCCAGTCCAAAATATATCATTTGGCCCAATCGGAATGGCCCATTACTTGAAAAGATTGAAGGTCCATCTACAAGCTTGACGTATATGGAAACATAATCTTCAAGGATATGCAATCTTAGATATGATATGCAAATCTTAGATATGATATGCAATCCTAAAAGATATGATATGCAATCTTAGAAGATATGATTTTGTAATCTTAGAGATTTAATTTGTAGATATCTTTTAATCTTAGCCGTTGATGTAATTGACCTGTACCGTTGGATTTGGGGAGGCTCAACTATAAATAGAGGCCTCTCCCTCCATTGTAAAGGACTGGAGTTTTGAGCAATAAAAATTCTTGAGAGCATTCACACAAATCTCTCTCTCTCTCTTGCGTTCTTATTTTCTGGGGCTTGTTTTTATTTTGTTATTCGTTCATCTTCGTTTCTTTTTGAGTTGCTCTCATTTGAGTTGGATTTAGGTGGTGGAATTTCGTTGAATCCTCATATTGTAAGAATTAGGTTGACTTAGGCGTTTTTTTAACTTTTTTTTATTTATCCATTTAATTGCTTAATCATTAATTATTCTTTTTATTTTTATTTATTTATTTATTCGTCAACTTTCTTATTTACATATTGTTCATTCATTTAACCATTCTTATCATTCTTTTATTTTCTTCCATTAATTATATACTTTGCTTGTTTTTAATGTCACACATGTTGTTTATTTAAAAAAAAAACACTCATTTTATAAATCATCCATTTTAAATTATTTGATTATTTGCTTTAATTTTTTTCCATATATTATCAATTGCAAATTTTTATATATTACTATCTATTTTATATACCATTTATTTTTAAGATGTTTTGTGTATAACTTATTTGGTCTTTGATTATTGATGTTAGTATTTAAATAATTGCCATTATGTGTTTTATAAATTGTTTATTTGTATTTTAATATTGTCATTTTTTATCAAAGTTTTTATTTATACATTGTTTTAATATTGCAATAATTTGCCCCTAAATGCTCGTATTTGGGAGCTTCGAGAAGATTGTGCCCTAACTTACTGGGTTCCAATTTTCCTCGTTGAATCTAAGTAATCGAGCACCCATTTCAAATCAAAACATATGAGTTTCAAATAAAAGCTTATTCTTGGGAATTCGAGGTGTTGTGTCCTAACTCATTGGATATGACGTCTTGTTATCTTGAGGTAAGGATTTCTAAAAAAGTATAGACAATATTCTATGTTTGGAATTTTGAGAAATTGTGCCCTAACTTACTGGGTTCCGATTTTTTTACTTGACCCAAATAACCGAATATCCTTCTAAAATTTAAATGCATGATTTTTAAAAATCAAAAGACAAGCTTAGTTTCGAGGATTTAAAATGTCGTGTCCTAACGTCATTGGATGTGATATTTTATTACTTGGGACAAAAGGGTCTTAACATCCATTTCAATTTATTCAAACATTTTTTTAAAATAAAAGGATCGTATTTTAAAATCTTCTCAAATTTTTGACATTAAGACATTTATTAATCAATTAGGTACCAATTTTGGGCGTTACATGAGGGTGCTAATCCTTCCTCGTGCGTGAACCGACTCGAACCCGTTTTCTCGAATTTCGTAGACCAAAATCATTGTTTTAATAAATCAAAATGTTTTTTATTAAAATGATCAATTTCAAGGTGACCTGATCACACTTCGAAAAAAGATTGGTGGCGACTCCATTTTCGTTTTTAAAGTCGATCCCCTTTTTTTAAAAAAAAAAATAAAAATGATTTCGACAGCTTGACGACTCCACTGGGGACACCAAGAAAGTCAAGCCGTAAAATTGATTATTTTCTGTCCCTTGTCAGAAATTTGAAAATTAGATTTGAAAATTTGATCCTTTTGTTACATTTGTTTGTGTCATTGCATATGATTGTTATTTTTCTTGCGCACATTGCATTGCATGACCGTTGTGGTCGCACCTTTAAGTGGGAGTGAGAAACTATACCTTCGTGAGGTTTTCACCTCCGCATGGGCTAGTGGATTGCTTCCGGGATACATCTGTACCTATGTCTTCGTGAGGTTTTCACTTCCGCATGGCCATAGGGAAATGTATTCCCCTAAACTGAACTCGATCTGTATGAGCCTATAATGGGTGAAGATTGAGGAATCTGCTAGTTCAGGTACCTTTTCTTTAGAACTAAACCGCATATAGAGAGACCAAGGAGCCTACCCTAAGTAGAACCATGCCAAACCCCAGTAGTCACCTATATAGGTGTTCTATGTTGTTTATTTCTCCTGTTCTAATGTGTTTTGTTTTGTTTTGGTTGCATTCTATTCACATCATAGAAAAGAGGTGTTGATTCAATTTTGATTGCTAAATAGAAGAGTTTGTCATGAGAGAATAGATTTCTTGATAAAGTGGATTATAATACGGTCGTCCGAATATGGTCCAAGTAAACACAACGAGAGAAGACTGATAGTCCGTGAAGAAATACAAGACTTTATTGCCCAATGATTCAAGCTGACAAAGACTATTCGAGAATCACCACGTCTCGGCTTTCTTGAAGAGGCTAACGAGCATTGTGGAAATAAGTGAGCAGTGAGTCGCGGCCCAGATCAAGTAAAAAAAGCTAGTAAAGACATTTATTAGAAAGTTCGCGAGATTGGACCTTACTATCCAGATAAGAAGAAAGGGATCAATGTCTTCGCTTGGAATATGAGGGAAAGGCTGTATAAATATCCGTTTTTATGTAAAGGAACTTATTTTCTAGAAAAGTTTTTCTAATGGAATTGAATTCAGAATCAACGCCTCTCTTCTTTTTTGCATTCATGCATTTGTATTACATCGCATCATATGCATTTAAATCCATAGAAAGACCCTAATTAGTTAAAGTTATTACAGAGAGAGAGATAGAGAGAGAGAGAGAGAAGGAAAAGTTAATCTGGAAACTAAACACCGTTACGGTACACGTGCTAAGACAAAAAATATGGATCAAGGACTCGAACAGTTCCAGAGAGACATGCAAGACCAGCGGCAAGAGTAGTGGGCAAAGATCCAACAAAATATGAGGGAACAAATGATGGAAGCCCAAAGAAATATGGTGGCTCAAATGACTCAGCTACTAAATGGGGCAATGGACAAGGGAAAAGGTCCCATGACTAATACTGGAGAAGATAATGAGGATTATCCTCTGGGTTTTACCCCACCGCATGCATAAACACAACCTAAAGCATATCCTCGAAGGCCATCTGTTACAATTAGGCTTCAACAAGGTCAAGCTGATACTGGGTGCCCATGAATTTCCAAGTTGGTTCAGGATCTAACCCAGGAGATAACCCTGCTAATCCCGTTATCCCTGATTTAGATATAGCGGAGAGGGAAGGGACGAGAATTGAATTACCAAGGCAGTTAGAAGACCACTGTAGATGGTTAGAAGAAAAGTTCAAGGCCTTGGAAAACGCTGATAATCACTATGGAATTGATGCTAAAGACTTGAGCTTGGTTTCAGATTTGGTGCTTCCTCACAAGTTCAAAATGCCAGAATTTGAGAAGTATAATGGGACTAGCTGTCCTGAAGCCCATATTACTATGTTCTATAGACGGATGACTGGGTATGTTAATAACGATCAATCTGTTGATCCATTGTTTCAAGATAGCTTGGTGGGGCAAGCGTCTGTGTGGTACAACCAATTGAGCCGCATTTAGGATTAATTTCGGAGAGACCTAGCACAAGCATTTATGAAACAATACAATCATGTGACGGACATGACGCTTGATGAATCACCTTGCAAAACATGGAGAAGAAATCAAATGAAAGCTTGAGCGGTATGCGCAAAGATGGAGGAAGTTGCCATACAAGTTCAAATTACGCTTTTAGAAAAGGAAACCACGATGCTTTTCATCAATACTCTAAAAGCCCCATTCATTAACCATATGTTGGGAAGCGCCACCATAAGCTTTTCAGATATAGTAATGTCCGGTGAGATGATTGAAAATGCGGTAAGGAGTGGGAGGATAGACACGGAAGAAAGCGCCAAAAGATCAGCCCCGAGAAACAAGGAAAATGAAGTGAGTATCCTAAACATACATCCCAAATCAGTCACCGTAGGCCAGCCGAGGGCTGTAATCACTAGCTATCAAAGCTCTTCAAAGCAGGAATCTAACTTGAGGCCAAATGCAGAAAGGCTCCAGTTCACACCCATCCCGATGACATACAAGGAGCTGTATTAGAATTTGTTTGATGCGCATGTGGTGTCTCCGTTCTACCCGGAACCCGTGCAACCTCCGTTCCTAAAATGGTATAATGAGAATACCCAATACGAGTATCACGCGGGAATAACGGGTCACTCAATTGAAAACTGTACTACGTTTAAAAAGTTGGTCGAAAGATTCATTAAAATGGGAATTGTGAAGTTTGACGTTTCATCAGAACCTGATCACTTTGACGAGGTAGTAAATGCGATAATTTAAGGAGGAGACAAGAAAGTTACGACTCCTTGAAGAAGTCAAAAGTGAAGAGGGAACTGGGGAACGAAGTTTTCAAGCCCATGCATACTTGGGAGTGTTTTGAATAATGAGATTGTGGAAGAGATCCCTGCATTTTTAGAGCTAATCTAGAGTAATATTCAAAACACGCTTGTTGCCTTAAGCCTAGAGGCAATAAGAACCCTTTTGTGAAATAGGCTTGTGTCCGAAATTTTTATTTCAATAAAATGCATCTTTTTGAGCAAATATTCTTTTATTTTTTCCATTTCATACTGTACAAACAATTGTTCTTAGTTTTTTTATTTTGTTTGTTCTTTGGACTTTCTTTCAAGTATTCTTTCATTCTTCATTCAAGACCATACAAATAATCATTCTTTGAATCATTTATTTTTTGGAATCTTCCTTCGAACCTACAATAGGTCTCCAGATATCAACGATGTGAGCAACGCTGCACTCTCGACTCGAGTCTCCTTTCGAGTAAGATATGTGTCTAGAGGGATCTCAGGACTTTGAAGATGATAGAGATTGTAACCTATCTTCTGATTTGTTAAGAATGGTAGAGCAAGATGAAAAATAGACCCTACTTTACAAAGGGTCAGTGGATATTATGAGCCTAGAAAAGAGGTGAAGGTTGTAGCCTAGCTCACCACAGAAATAAGGCGAGACATCATTGAGTTATTTTTAAGAATTCAAAGATGTTTTTACACGATCATATCAGGACATGCCTGGGCTACTGAGACGCGGGTATGTTGAAATCTTAAAAGAGGTCCATAGAGATGTTAGAAGGATACATGCTAATGGTTTTACAATAGCCAAGCTAATCATGAGGTTTGGGTACTGCTAATCTACAAAGAAGGGGATGGCATCAGTTATGCCGTATTTAAGGAGACAAGATTCATATGCCTCATTAATTTCTTCACAGACTTTCTCTATGTGGGGCAGGCCAATCTCGGCAAAATTTCTAGTATACGTCGATTTATCTTGGTGGTCGTTGATTACTTCACTAAGAAGGAGAAAGTAGCTTTACATGTCAATTTTACAAGGTCGACAGTAAAAAAAAAAAGATCAGGCGCCGACAAATAATGCCAAAAAGGACAATGTCAAAAGTTTGTAGTCTGTTCAAAGATCAGACGCCATATCATAGAGCAACAAAGGCACCTAAAAAGAAAAAAAGAAAAAAAAAACAAAACAAGGATTGTAGGAAAGATGACCGAGACTTGTAATGATTGGCATAAAGAAGTTACCATTTATCCTCTATGATTATTGAACGTTGGCCAGGACCTTTGTCGGGGCAACATTTTACCCATTGGTTTATGGAATGGAAGCGTTTTTTTCCAATTGAACCTAATCAAAGAAAAGGTTAAAAGTTATCCATCACGGTCAGATGATGCAAGCTTACGACAAAGAGGTTCATCCTAAAGAATTCCACGAGGGGAACCTGATGTTGAAAAAGATCTTTCTTATACAAAAGGATTTCAGAGGAAAGCAGATGCCAAACTGGGAAGGACCTTATGTAGTAAAAAAGGGCATATTCTAGAAGAGCATTGATATTGACCGAGAAGGGAAGACTTGCCCAATTCGGTGAATTCAGGTTCAGTCAAGAAGTATTTTACCTGAAAAGGGAAAGGCCAAGGTGAAAACCCGCAAAGGGCGCATTGAGACCAAAGGGGTTTTGAGCCAAAAACCCGAAAAGGGCGGCTCAAATTTTGATCAAAGATAGGGCATGTGGTAGTTTTGCTATGCCTGAATTAACAATGAGGAAGTATGCTACGTCTTGGGGCATTGACAAAGTACTCCGGATCCTCTAAACACGTATTGAGCTCAAAATGGTCCTCAAGAAGTTTGTACAGAGAAGCTTAGGCTGCGATATCTGGGGCACCTAGCTTCTATCTTACTTATTTTGAATTTGCTATCTTTGATTACTTTATTCTTTTCAAGATACACCCCAATCAATTTTCTTTTATGGCCTTGGCTATCTTTGATTACTTTATTCTTTTCAGGATACACCCCAATCAATTTTCTTTTATTGTCTTGGTTATCTTTGATTAACTTATTTGTTTCGATCTATGCTCCTGATTAATTTCTTTCTCGTCCATTGTTGTGATCTTTTTCAAGTATTTTATATTGAAATAACGATTAATGGACTAATAATACTTTCATAAAAGGAGTTTCGCATATTACTCTGGAAGCTTTTAAATAGTATAAGAACCTGAAACAGGACTATTGTTTAGAACTCATCAAGCTTAAGGGTTGGAAATATTTGAGCCCAAAGTGAGTTTATCTCTTCAGATTTTCTGTCAAGGACATTGGTTGATCAAAAGATTAGATATTGCGTCGGTGATACAAATCTGGCAGAAAATAAGCAATGACAACCCAAGCGTAGAAGGAATCATTCTCGAAAAGAAAAAATGACATTCTGCATCCATGAGAGTATCATGCATACACATCTGGTCAGGTCACTGGGGAGTGATCAATAGATGGAACAACTTACATATCATATACCCCAAAGTTGCAGTGGGATGAATTGAAAAAGCTACAAGTCCTATACCCTTGAATTGCAGTGGGAACGGATCGAAAAAGTTTCAAATCCTATAATCCTGAACCGCAGTGAGATGGTTTGAAAATGGTACAAGCCTTATGTCTCTGAGGTACAGTGGAAAGGACCCTGAAGTTAGTGGGGCAAATTAGTTGAGCAAAAATGTTTTCGGGTTTTCTGTCAAAGGCCAGCCGAGTAGGAAGACAGTGTACTGCGTTAATGTTAGAGCCCTGATGAGCAACAAGTGGTGACATCCTAATTATTAAAAAGGATCGTCTTCATGACATTTTGCATTCGTACATATGTCATTCGGCTAGGAACAATTGATTTGTTCAGATCATAGCATCCTAACCATTTTGCATAAGCATAAACACATAAAACTGATTTTACAGGATAGGTCCCCCAGAGGACGGTGCGCAACATCGGTGAATTCACAGATCTTGTCTTCCTGAGTTTGCAGTGAAGTGGATCGAAGATACCAGTCTGGCATCCTTGAGTTTGCAGTGGAGTAGACTGAAGATTGCATATCTTGTCTTCTTGAGTTTGCAGTGAAGTGGATCGAAGATACCAGTCTGGCATCCCTGAGTTTGCAGTGGAGTAGACTGAAGATAGCAGATCTTGTATTCCTGTGTTTGCAGTGAAGCGGATCGAAAACATCAGCCTGGCATCCCTGAGTTTGCAGTGGAGCAGATTGGAGATAGCAGATCTTGTCTTCCTGAGATTGCAGTGAAGCAGATCGAAGATACTAGTCCGCATCCCCGAGTTTGCAGATGGGAGCGCATCAAGATAGCAGATCTTGTCTTCCCGAGATTGCAGTGAAGCGGATCGAAGATACTAGTCCGCATCCCCCGAGTTTGCAAATGTGGAAGCGATCAAGATAGCGCAGATCTTGTCTTCCGAGTTTGTAGTGAAGCGGATCAAAAACATCAGCCTGGCATCCCTGAGTTTGCAGTGGAGCAGACCAAATATAGCAGATCTTGTCTTCTTGAGATTGCAGTGAAGCGGATCGAAGATACTAGTCTGGCATCCCTGAGTTTGTAGTGGAGCAGACTGAAGATAGCAGATCTTGTCTTCCTGAGATTGCAGTGAAGCGGGTCGAAGATACTAGTTTGGCATCCCTGAGTTTGCAGTGGAGCAGACTAAAAGATAGCAGATCTTGCCTTCCTGAGGTTGCAGTGAAGCAGATCGAAGACACCAATCTTGTTTCCCTGAGTTTGCAGTGGAGCAGACTAAAGATAGCGGATCTGGCCTTCCTGAGGTTGCGGTGAAGCAGATCGAAGACACCAGCCTTGTCTCCCTGAGTTTGCAGTGGAGCAAACTAAAAATTGCAGATCTTGTCTTCCTGAAGTTACAGTGAAGCAGATCGAAGACATCAGCCTGACCTCCCTGAGTTTACAGCGGAGCAGACTAAAGATTGCAGATCTTGTCTTCCTGAAATTGCAGCGAAGTAGATCGAAGACACTATCCTTGCCTCTCTGAAGTGGTAGTGGAGCAGATCGAAGAAAGCAAATCTTATGGCAAATCTTATTTTCCTGAAGTTGTAGTGAAGCAGATTGAAGCCGTCAGACTTATTTCCTCGAAAGAGCGAAGAGAACGAGATAGTCCAATACTTACGAAGTTGCGAGTAGTTGCAGAGAAGTAAAGTTGAAATTCCAATACCCCTGAAGTTGCAGTTGGGTTGGAAGCCATTTGGAGAAGACGAGGACCAAGAAGTCAAGACTCGGCAAGACCGGGCAAAATTGGTCATTTTATAGTCTTTGCTCCATTCTCGTTACACGACAATGAGCAAAGAGAGGCAGCTGTAATAGGCCAATTTAGCCCGGGCCCATACAAAAAAAATAATAAACCCAAAATAATAAAACAAAGTCCAAGTCCAGTCCAAAATATATCATTTGGCCCAATCGGAATGGCCCATTACTTGAAAAGATTGAAGGTCCATCTACAAGCTTGACGTATATGGAAACATAATCTTCAAGGATATGCAATCTTAGATATGATATGCAAATCTTAGATATGATATGCAGTCCTAGAAGATATGATATGCAATCTTAGAAGATATGATTTTGTAATCTTAGAGATTTAATTTGTAGATATCTTTTAATCTTAGCCGTTGATGTAATTGATCTGTACCGTTGGATTTGGGGAGGCTCAACTATAAATAGAGGCCTCTCCCTCCATTGTAAAGGACTAGAGTTTTGAGCAATAAAAATTCTTGAGAGCATTCACACAAATCTCTCTCTCTTGCGTTCTTATTTTCTGGGGCTTGTTTTTATTTTGTTATTCGTTCATCTTCGTTTCTTTTTGAGTTGCTCTCGTTTGAGTTGGATTTAGGTGGTGGAATTTCGTTGAATCCTCATATTGTAAGAATTAGGTTGACTTAGGCGTTTTTTTAACTTTTTATTTATTTATCCATTTAATTGCTTAATCATTAATTATTCTTTTTATTTTTATTTATTTATTTATTCGTCAACTTTCTTATTTACATATTGTTCATCCATTAACCATTCTTATCGTTCTTTTATTTTATTCCATTAATTATATACTTTGCTTGTTTTTAATGTCACACATGTTGTTTATTTAAAAAAAAACACTCGTTTTATAAATCATCCATTTTAAATTGTTTGATTATTTGCTTTACTTTTTTTCCATATATTATCAATTGCAAATTTTTATATATTACTATCTATTTTATATACCATTTATTTTTAAGATGTTTTGTGTATAACTTATTTGGTCTTTGATTATTGATGTTAGTATTTAAATAATTGCCATTATGTGTTTTATAAATTGTTTATTTGTATTTTAGTATTGTCATTTTTTATCAAAGTTTTTATTTATACATTATTTTAATATTGTAATAATTTGCCCCCAAATGCTCGTATTTGGGAGCTTCGAGAAGATTGTGCCCTAACTTACTGGGTTCCAATTTTCCTCGTTGAATCTAAGTAATCGAGCACCCATTTCAAATCAAAACATATGAGTTTCAAATAAAAGCTTATTCTTGGGAATTCGAGGTGTTGTGTCCTAACTCATTGGATATGACGTCTTGTTATCTTGAGGTAAGGATTTCTAAAAAAGTATAGACAATATTCTATGTTTGGAATTTTGAGAAATTGTGCCCTAACTTACTAGGTTCCGATTTTTTTACTTGACCCAAATAACCGAATATCCTTCTAAAATTTAAATGCACGAGTTTTGAAAATCAAAAGACAAGCTTAGTTTCGAGGATTTAAAATGTCGTGTCCTAACGTACTGGATGTGATATTTTATTACTTCGGGACAAAAGGGTCTTAACATCCATTTCAATTTATTCAAACATTTTTTTTTAAAATAAAAAGGATCGTATTTTAAAATCTTCTCAAATTTTCGACATTAAGACATTAATTAATCAATTAGGTACCAATTTTGGGCGTTACGAGGGTGCTAATCCTTCCTCGTGCGTAACCGACTCCCGAACCCGTTTCCTCGAATTTCGTAGACCAAAATCATTGTTTTAATAAATCAAAATATTTTTTATTAAAATGATCAATTTCAAGGTGACCTGATCACACCTCGAAAAAATATTGGTGGCAACTCCATTTTCGTTTTTAAAGTCGATCCCCATTTTTAAAAAAAATTAAAAATGGTTTCGACAGCCTGCATTAATCGAATTCTCTCCTTCCCCTTCTCTTCTAAAGTTTAGTTATTTTTCATGAAACAACTTTGAATGCAACGAATTTGCTAACCAAGAATCCAAACAGATTTCTTATCCGATCTCCGACACTAGCCGTCAAATTGACTTAGACCTAATGTATATTCTTCTACTCACTAATGGGTACTGATCCACCATATTGATTGTTGAATCGTTGTTTGGAACCCGTTAGTTGAACTTAAAAAAAGACTTAACCGCCCAATGACTTAAATAAAAACTTTCGAATAGTTTAATGATCATTTTGTAACTTTTTGAAATTGAATGACTAAAACCTAAATTTATTAGTAGTTTAGTGACTTTAGATGTAGTTTACCCAAAAAAAAACTGTATGAGCTTTGTTGCTTGTTTAAGGGTATGCTAGATTCCATGTGACTAACAAATATCGGGTTCTTGCAAAAAACAATGTGTGGTGGTACAAAAAGTTGAAACTGTTTCCTAAATTGGGTATATTGATCTAAGCAGTGGATTGTATAATTGAGATGTATTTGCAAAAGGAAGAACATGGCTGCCATTTGATTGAAAGAAGAAAAGGGAGAAAGGGAAAACAAAAAGAAAGTAAAAGGAGGTGTGGCTTAAAAGTGATATCAAAGGGTAACTTTTAATTTTTATTTTAAGGTCTTTAATGGTGGTGGCTGAAGGAAGAAGAAGAAGACAGACCTCCACCATTTCCTTCACATGGATAGATTTTATACTTTGCATCTGACCAAAATATGTGAGGTTGTATTATTAAGTTTTTGATTGAGTTGGTGTCAAGTGCTAATCGAGTTGTAATTTTGTAAAAGAGATAAAATTGATTGGTTTTAATGAATAAAAATATAATGATCAATTTAGTGTCCAACTCTAGTCAACATGCCAGCCTACATAAGTGGGAAATCATGTGTATTTTTTTTGTTGACATGTATATATATTTTAAAAAAGTTATGAATATTTTTGAATTTTTATAAAGTACACTTGGATTGTTATAAAGATTATCATGGCTGTTAAAATTTTTGTAGTCTAGTAAAAAAAAAAATTCTAAAGAAAATCAACTTGACTAAATTTTAAAGGTAGATGGCCAAAACGATTGGGGCCAAAGTGACAAAAATGGTAAAGGTTAAGGGTGTATTCAAATAATGATTCAGATTCTAAATTAGTTCATGAACTTTAAAGTGTTTTAATTGAGTCCTCAAAGTATAAATATCACATTCTTTCGGTCAACCTAGACATTAACTTGAGCATTAAATGGCAACTAAAATCTAACGTTGAGTATATTCAAAACATTTTAACCAAATTGTAAGCACCTGTTTACTTCCTGCATAGAAGACTTGGATTGATATGTTAAAAAATAGAAATAGCCCACCTAAATTTTAGGCATAATGATAAATTTAGGCCCTAATGGATACATATTTTGCCACTATAGCCTTAATTTGTTTTATCACTTAGACCCTCAACTTTGAAATTTTAATCATATTATTTTTTGCGGAAAAAACCTGACCGAACTATTAAAAGTTAAATAGTATTGATGTGGTAGTCTGCGTGGCATTCCACGTGTACTTCACTACCAAAATGGAAATTTTTATGAATTTTTATAAATTTTTATAAAGTACATTTAGATTGTCACGCAGGCTGCCATGTCATTATCTTTAAAATTTTAACATTTTATCTAGTTTTTCCACCCAAAGAAAAACAATTTGACTAAAAGTGTTAAAAAAATAATTGATGTCCAACTGACAAAAACAACAAAAGTTAGAGGCTAAATTTATCATTATACATTTACTAATATTGATAGTTATACATGTGTTTTGAAATTTCTCCACGTTAATACGAACTAACATTTACCTAAATTAACAGTTAAATTATCAGAAGAACCTTACTGATACAATATTAATAATTTAAGTAGTCAATTTTGCAATCTAAAGATCGATTTAGAATGTAGACAATTTTTAAGGACGATGCGTGGAATTAACCCTAAATTCTATAGTAATGCTCTCGATTTTGTATTTCTCCACTTAAATTATGTTTCGTATTATCCAAACGTTGTATCACTAAATCAAACACGCAACAAATGTGCATTCCGCCATAATAATTATTATTTTTTCTCTTTAGAAAAGAAGAAAGGTTTTCTCTTTATTAAGTCAAAAGATAAAAATGTAAATATGCCCCCTTTTTTTTAGACAATGACTGGTGGTTAGATGTTGAAAAAAAGCTGTTAAAAATTTATCCTTGGCCCATGTAATTAATCACACATTTATGTAAGACTCGACCATAAAATCTCAAAAAATTTAATATTTTGAAACGTTTTTCAACTATTTATTATTAATTTAATTGATTTTCATGATTGTGTTGCTTTAACATTCATCATTATATATTGGGTGGAAGAAATCCCTTTTGATTTGAGTCATCTCTTAAACGATGACAGAAATAGAGGATAGTGTTTGTTGGACAATAGGATTGAGCACTGAGACAGGAGGAAAGGCAAGGCTTTTAGGACTCTGAGGAATCTCAGTAGTTTTTGGGACTGGTGAAAATAGTAAAGATAAGAAGAATCGGTTCGAGGATACCAGGATCTCACCTTAGCAGCTTCTGATGCAGAGAAAAATGGCGATTAAGGGAGGGCTAAACTGTTCATTGATGGTATGATAAATTTAATTATCGAACTAACTTAATTCTTTGGGAGAGATTTTGATTGTTGTAATATTAGACAACACTGAAATTTCAATAAAATATTATCATAAGTAAATGGATGTAAATATGGTAGATTGTTGAGATTCAATTACATGTATGAGATTTAAAGATTCTCCAATGGCGGATTAAATTGGTGGAGGAAAGACATGGTGGGTTGGGCGTTTTACCAATTTCAAAATTATTTCTTTTTTCTCAATCATGATTACAAATAATAATAAGCAAGTCAATTTTGGGGATTAAAAAAGGGAATTGTAAAGCAAATTGAAATTTCAAAAATGATTAAAATCATTAGAGAAATGAGCAAGTTGTGTTTGCCTCCAGTGGCACACAATTGTCAATAAATCTTCATCCACTTAATTATCCATCAATAACAATGTTTTCTCAACTTTACTCTAAATTTAAATTAATATGGAATTTAGTTGCGGATGTCAAAAATTTTTTAGGGAGTCGAAATTTAATTGTATATTTTTACGGCAGTATAAATAAAATTTCACCATTTTAATAGTTTATATATTTATAATTTTTAAATGATTAAATCAAATTTTTATTATTTTTTTGGGGTCAAAGTGCAATTTTACTATTACTAATTTAAAATTTTATAAATTATAAAAGGCCTAAATATAATTTTTTTCATTTTAGAGGGGTTGGGCCCCTGCCAGCCCCCCTTATCTGCACCACTGATGGAAGTACATGGTAATTATAGTGAGAATTCTTAAAATGAGGATTATGAGAATTAAAATGTTTTTAAGTTTTAGATCAAAATGAATAAATTTATCTTAATCTTTTTTTTAGGTGAAAGAAATTTGGATAATTTCTTATTTTCAGATTTTTTTTGAAGAAATTTGAGTATTTGGTAATTGTTTTTCTCGATAACCCTAATCTCTTACTTTACATCCTGTTGTAAATTTGTTTTCAATTTTTTTCTTAGAAAAATTAAATCTAAAACTAAAAGATCATCCAAATTTTTTTTCCAGCCTAAAACTTGTATTACATGATGAAAAGAAAAAAAAGAAAGAAAAGAAAACTTAGGCGTTGAACTCTTTATTTTAGTGAAGTAGATTAAATCTTAAACCTAAGGCTTAGATGTGTTTATTTTGATCTATGGGTTAAAAACAAATTGTGTAACACCCCAAAACCGGCCTAGACGTTATGGCCGAATCTGGTGACGTCACAAGGAATGGGTTTTGAAAACGTAGTCGTCACGAATAAGCCTCTTAGTTATCAATTTCATATTTGCTTAGAACCATCAACAAATCATTATTTACGTAGTTAATCTACCTTAAAAACGTGTTTTACAGCGGAAGCTTACGAAAAACCATTTAATTCTAAAACTCAGATTGTTTTTGAAATCGTTAACTCATAAAGTATTTCGTCAAAGCATGCAGATAACAAACAAACCAAAACCACAGTTAAAAATCATAAAGTCCAAAGAGAGTCCCAGAAATTACAAACTCTCAAAATTTAACCCAAACAATAAAATAAAACCATAAATCGAAAACTTAAATAGTTTTATGAAAAGGTGGTCACCGTTGAGTCCCCCGCTGCACCGATCCGCCTAACTCTATGGATTACCTGTACAGAATAAACAGAAAAGGGTGAGTTTTTGTAAACTCAGTGTGTAACCCCATTGAATTAAGCATGCACACAATCAGAAAATCAGAATCAGTCAGATATAGACTCGGGCCTGAGCCCATTACAGATACAGATACACAAATCAGAATTAGAATCCTACCCCCATCCTCTACACACTGTAGTAGGCCCAATTTGCCCAGGCCCAAAACCAAATAAAAGCCCAAAATTAAACAGTCCAAATTTACAAAAAAATCCACTACCCAAATATTCAAGCCCAAAATAAAAAAAACCTAGCCCAAAAAATACAAGCCCACATGATTAAACAGATTCAGCAGAAGCAGAAACCCTAGCTCCCATGTGCGCCGCTCCTCCTCGGGCGCACCGCCCACGCCTCGTCCCGAGGCCTGACCCCCTCTGCTCAGCCTTGCACCAGAATAACTTTCCAACTCCGTTGACCTCCCCAGCACCTGCAAAAGAAGAAAGAAACAAGGACAATAAAGCACGAAATAGTAGAAACAAACAGTGACAAAAACTTTTTGTAATTGGTTATAAAGCCATGAAAAAAAAAAACAGATTGTATTACACACACAAGATTAATAAAAAAAACTTAAAGCAGAAAAAGTGATTTTTTTTTATTTCAATTTTTTACGAATTTATTTTGAGAATAAAAAAACAATAACTGTAACACCCCAAACCCGGCCCAATTGCTACGACCGGATCTGGTATGTCACTAAGAAAATTTTTGTCAAACATGTCGTATTTTTCAGAAAAGCCCAAATATATTTCATATAGAATATTCCTTTGTAAAATAAAACCAAACTTAATTACATGCCTTAGTTTAATTAAGATAAAAAAAAATTAAATAACTAAAAGTAATTAAAGCCCAAAATAAAACAAAATATAAACTAGTGGCCCATGGCCTTATTACAACGAAATTTTAAAATCCACCAATTAAAAATATAAAATAATAACTTGAGTCTTTTTGCTAAATCCACATATTCTTCTACATGGCCACCTTGCGTTCCTCTCCAGCTCGGTCCGAAGCACTAGGTATCACCTGAAATGTTAATTAAAAGGGTGAGTCGCGAGACTCAGTGTGCAACCCTCATGCACCACTAGATTTTGGGCCTTAAGCCCGTTAAACAAAGTAAACAAAGCCCGTTCCTCTCCAACCCGTTTGCCTAGGTTTCCATCCGCTACACACCCCCGTACCAACCGTACACACCATTGGGGATTTCTACAATCGACCCACACCGCTACACACCATGATGGCAGTCTTGCTGCTCATCCACATATGATGGCCGAAGCCCTTATAACATTTAATGGCCGAAGCCCGTATAACAGTTCACGGCATTAGCCGCTACACATATAACATATAACTTCCTCCTTTCAACAACCCAACCCATGCAATCACATACAAGTATTTTACTTATAACATTTAAACAGATTATTTACTAACCTGGGGATCCGCTTTTACTCTCATTGGGCTTTCATCAATAAACCGAGATTTCGACATTTATCATAACATATAAAACATATGAACATACAATAATAGGCAGATCTAGATGATGGGAAGGTATTACACACCTGATTAATGTAGATACCCTTGCTAAACCGATCTACGCTTTGCTTCAAAAAGCCGAAAAGATGTGAAAATAGGCCTCTCCTATATTCGGCCATAGTTAGTATTCTACCTGATTTTATATATATGAATAAACAAATCCTCTTACCTTGAAATCTCGAATGTAACACGATTCTATAACTTAGAGATCTATGAGTTTCGGTTTCTAGGAAAAATCTCGGAAAAAGTATGAACAAGAGAAGGCTGATGTGTCTTTGGCTTTTAAAATACTTGAGTGAGGAGTTTCGGTTTCTGACAGGAAAAGAAAGAAGAAAAGAAAACCAGGAAGAGACTTGAAGATTTCGGCTAGGAAGAAAAAGAATGAAAAGAGTTTCGGCTTTTGAATCAAAGTGAAGATGAGGGAATAGGCTTAGAGATTTTCGGCTTTACAGAGAATGAAGAAGAAGATGGAACTTTAGGAGTTTTCGGCTTTTACTCGAGAAGAAGAGAAAAGAATGAGAGAAAACCCGGATGCTGAAATTGAAGAGATATTCCCCTATTTATAGAAATTTCTAGCACTTACCTAACCTTGCAGATAAATCCTATCTTTTCTCCTTAATCTTAACCTACTAGCTCATCTAAAAGAGACTTAATTATCTCTAACTCCTCCCTCCTTTATCAAAGATATTATCCACATATTTTAATCATTAAAATCCCTAAATTTTAGCCTTTATCTGCTTATTATCCACATAAAATAAATTCCTAAATAATAGCCTTTATCTGCTTATTATCCACATATTTTAAACATTAAAACCCCTAAATTTTAGCCTTGTTGCCATCCACTCCACCTAATCCTAATGCCCAAAAATTAGCTAGCTTAAATTAAAAGAATTGGGCTCCATGAAACTTAAATTTGGGCCCCTTACTCCCTTGTGTGGCGTCACCTCCTAAGATTGGGCCACAAGCCCACTTTGGTATTTTAAACATAATTACCACTCTTTTAACTCTATAATGCCCAATCTAATAATTTAACTAAGGCCTTTGCCTAATTCTGAGCCCAATTTGGACCCCTATTACTTAAATTAACATATTAAACATATTCACCCATTAAACGCATAGGCCCAAAAATTCAGGATGTTACAATAACAAAAGTCAAAAAATCTTACCGGGGATACGTCGCCGTCGTCGTGTTGGTCCTTTCCGCCGATTCGAGGAACCTGGGAACCCTTTAGGGTTCCGGTGAAGGCCTCATCGGCGAAAGGTGAAACCTTTTGGTTTCGTTTCCCCGGGGCGAGTATCGACTGGTTTATAGGATTTAAACCCCAAATCTGGGTTTTTTTTTCGAAAAGGGGATTAAAAAATTGACTTTTGAGTTTTCTGATCACCGGCGACCAGTGGCCGTCGCGGCGGAGACTTGCCGGGGCCTAGGCTGGACATGGGGAGGGTTGAGAGAAAAAAAAAAGAAAGGGTTTCAATTTTTTTTAAAAAAACTCAAGCAGAAATGAAAATTATAAAAAAAAAATTGTTTATATAAGCAGGACTAAACAGCGTCGTTTTGGCCGGTGTTCATAGGCCCCAAAACGGCGTCGTTTTGGCATTAGACCCGAAATCCGACCCGCCCCTTTGTAGGATCCGCGTGTTTTTGAACTATTTTTCCTTCCGCTTTTGCAACTTGTTTTAATCCAGTCCTTTTTCTTTTTTATTTATTTTTTAATTTTGCCACGAAACTTTGGATTTGTTTCATTTTGGTCCTTCATGAAACGACGCGTCTAATGGGGTTGGGAATATTTTCCATTCGACCCCTGGTTCTTTCCGCGCATTACATTTTACCCCTTTTGTTATTTATTTTATTCAATTTGTTCTTTAAATCTCATTTAAATTACAATTAAGCCTTTATTTATTTTAATTCTTTTATTTATTTATTTATTTACTCATTTATTATTTCCTTTATTTTTAAATATTTAAGTTTTTATTTTTTTTGAGTATTTATTTTCCCTTTTTTGTGCTTTCATTATTAGCATTGTTATTTTATTACTATCTATTTATTTATTAGGCTATTACTTCCTTTCATGTACTTAAAAAATAGATTATTTATACTCTTTTTATTTGGTGCATTTTATTTATTATTCTATTTTCATTCTATTATTATTTTTTTGGTCTTGTTATTTTATTATCTCTTTTATTATTTTTGATATTTTCCAGTCATGTTTATTATCCTTTTAATTATGCTTTTTATTTTTATTTTAAATTACCTTATTTGTTTATTTATTATTATGATTTGATCATTGATATTATTATTACAATTACTTTAGCATTATCATTATATCCCTTTATTTATTTATTCTAACATTCTACCCATATAGTTATTATATATTATTCCATTATCACTATACTATATACCATGTTAGATATACTTATACATTGATGTATTGTATCCAAACAAAATAAAATCACATCGTTTTAAATATCATAATTTTTTTTAAAAAAAATAGGCAATGTTTCGTGTTTGGAGATTCGAGAAGTCGTACCCTAACTTACAGGGATTCGATTTTCTCATTGAACCTAAATAACCGAACATCCTTTTAAAATTTAAATACTCAAGATTCGATTAAATTATAAAAGGAAAGCTTATTTTCGGGTATTCGAGAGGTTGTATCCTAACTTACGGGATACGACTCTTTTGTTACTTCGAGATAAGATGGCCTTTTGCACGTTTTTATTAGAAAATACTCGGATACAAAGAAGGATCTTATTTTTAAATTCTTTTCGTGTTTTCAGCTTTCGACGTTAAGATATTAATTAATCAACTAGGTACCAATTTTGGGCGTTGCGAGGGTGCTAATCCTTCCTCGTGCGTAACCGACTCCCGAACTCATTTCTTGAAGTTTATAGACCAAAAATCGTTGTTTTAGTAAATCAAACCGTTCATTAAAACCATAAAATTACGAGGTGATCCGATCCACCTTATAAAAAATAATTGGTGGCGACTCCCGTTTTTATATTTTAAAATAAAAGTCGACCGTTTCAAAAAAAGGTTTCGACAGCTTGGTGACTCCGCTGGGGACTAAAATAAGAGAGTCAAGGCACAAGTTGATTATTTCTTGTCTTTTTATCGAAAATTGACAATTTGGTTTAAATTTACGATCCTTTCATTGCATTTCATTGGTCTGCATCATTTTGATATGTTTGCTTTATTGGTTCGAGTCTTTTAATATATCTCCGCATATTGCATCGCATAATCGGTCAATTTTACCCTTTTAAGTGGGAGTGAGAAACTATTCCTTCTTGAGGTCTTCACCTCCGTATAGGATAGCGGATCGCTTTCGGGATACATCCGTACCTATGTCTTGGTGAGATTTTCATCTCCGTATAGCCATAGGGAAATGTATTCCCCTGAACTGAACTCGGTCCGTATGAGCCTATAATGGGTGAGGATCGAAGAATCTGCCGGTTCAGGTACCCTTACTTTAGAACCAAACCGCATATAATGAACCCCAAGAGCTTACCCTAGGTAGAACCGTACCAAACCCTAGTGGTTACCCGAATAGGCGCTTTATTTATTATTTCTTGCTTACTTTGAATTCTAGATTTGTATACTGACTTGTTTTGTTTTGCTTTGATTGTGATTGCATGAAATTTTCATCATAAAATAGGTGTTGATTCACATTCAGTTACTAAATAGAGAGCTTGCCATGGAGAACGAATTTCTTGATAAAGTGGAAGATAATGCGGCTGTTCGAATATGGTCTGAGAAAACGCGACTAGAGAAAGGTGATAGTTTGACAAAGGGGTACGTGTCAGAATTGTGGGACTTCACTCGTATCAGCGTGACCCAGAACAATCTCCAAGAACTGAAAGAGATATGGGTCTAATGGGATGATGAAATCAAGTAGATATTTTATTGTAGTTATTGCGATTTGCCCTATCTACTCGATATCAAAGTGGACAAGCACTTGTTTCGAGCTCTGGCTCAATTTTAGAATCCCGCCTACAGCTGCTTTACTTTTGGAAAAGTGGACTTAGTACCTACTGTGGAAGAATACGCGACCTTACTTCGTTCCCTGAAAATTCGACCCGACAAGGTTTATTCCAGAGTCGCTAATGTCCCGACCTTTCTAAAGAAACTAATGAACATCACGGGGATGAGTGAGCAATGGGTTGCAGCCCGAATCAAGCAAAAGGGAGATAGTAAATGTATCATTTGGAATAGTTTGCAAGATTTGATATTAGCACACCCAGATATAAAGAAAAGGGTCGTGTCTTCGCTTTAAGCATTTATGGGCTGGTTGTTTTCCCTAAAGCACTAGGGCACATAGACGAGGCAGTTTCAGATTTGTTCGACAGACTTGATAAGATGGTCACGCCCGTCACTGCAATTTTGGCCAAAATATTTTTATCTTTGAATGCATGCCGAAGAGCGGGTGAAGGAAGATTCATTGGATGCGTGCAACTCTTGTTGGCATGGTTTAATAGCCACTTTGGAGGGTAGAAAAAGTTTCTTATCGAGTATTCTCCGAGAACTACTCTCCATTAAAAGAATTAGTGGCTACACCGAGGCAAGATGACATTTCGGAAGAAAAATGGATGGCTATACTCCAGAATCTCCAAGATGAGGACGTCGAATGGAGAGCCCCTTGGATGATCCCCGATGAGATTCTGTACCGGTGTGGAGATTTCGACTAGGTTCCTCTACTTGGGAATTGGGGAGCTGTTGGATATACTCCTCTACTTGTGTTGAGGCAATATAGATCGAGGCAGTTCATACCAGCAACACAAGGGCTGACCCAGTGTGAGTTTTCGTATAAGGGTGATAACTAGAAGAAAAAGGTTCGAGAAATGTCTAACGCCTGGAATCAAACCTACCGAATGAAAAGATTACCTGCAGGTCCGATGGCGACCCTCGAATATAGTTGGTGGTGAGGTCAAAGAGTCAATGACAACATCCTTGTGCCAAATCAAGAAGCCATTCGACCATTGAAAGAACACCTGCAAGTGATTCCATCAGAGCTAGAGATCATCAAGTAAGAGGAATTTGGAGCAAGGAAAGAAGATAGATCAATTGGAAGAAGAAAGGATGCAATTAGGACTAGATGTTGACATTCAGAAACTAGAGGTCAATAAACTGAGGAAAGGAAAAAATAAGGCTAAGGAAGATCTGGACAGTTTAAAAATGGATTACAAGAAGCTGCGTTTATCAATGAGGACTGCCGGGTTGGGAAAGACATTAGAACAATGGCGACAAGAGATCAAAGAAGAAAAAAATAGAGCCGATCAATGGGAAAAGAAATGCCAAGATGCCCAGGTTCGAGAAAATGCTCTAGAAAGAGACCTATTGGAATGTCTAAATAAAAAGGTCAGATTAAAAGCCAGGGTAGCAGAACTAGAAAAGTCACTTCATCAGTATCATAATCGCAACTCCACAATTGAGCTGAAAGCGAGCTTAAACAAGATTGAAGAGATGAAAAGGAAAATAGAAGAGCTCGAGATCGCATTACAAAATTGTGAACTCCGACTTGAACTCCCTAAAATAAACAACGAGCAATAGAAAGAGCAACTTCACCGTTCTCAAGGTCAGGTCAGGGATAGAGACTATATCATGGGTAAAGTTGTGGCTCAAATACGAGAGGTGGCCGATCATTTGCAAACCCTATCAGTTCAGGCTGACGTGCTAAGCTTGAAGTATGAATCAGAATTGGATCGGGGTCAAGAGTTGGCTTGGCTTCTTAGGAAGGTTAAGTCTTTGAGCATTAGGGCAAAGCCGTATATGTAATTTGTTTTATGTAAAGAAATTTGTTTTCTAGTAAAGTTGTTCTAACAGAATTGAATCAGAGTCAATGCCTCTTTTTTGCATTCATTTGCATTACATTGCATCATATGCATTAAATTTCACAAAAAGATCCTAATTAAATGAAATTATTTCAGTTAATCTGGAAACCAATAAGAGTCAACCAACCGAACATCGTTACAGTACTCGCGCCAAAACCAAAGTAATAGACCAAAGATTGGAAAGGCTAGAACATATTCAAAAAGAGATGCAAGATCAGTTGTAAGCGCAACTGCAAGAACAGTTAGTGAAAGTACAACAGGAGATGAGGGATTAGATACTGGAATCCCAAAGAAGTATGATAAGTCAATTGACGCAGTTGCTGGCTGGAGAATGTAAAAAAGGGAAGAGCACTGTGGTCAACTAAGGGGAAGATAATGAAGATCCTATTTACCCTTGGGTTTTACCCCGATAAACGTCCAGGCACAACCAGAGGTGTACCCACGAAGGGTACCCGTCACAATCAGACCCCAACAGTATCAAATCGGTACCTCGACACCGATGAACTACCAAACAGGCTCAGGTTCCAACCCGGGGGATAACCCAACCAATCCTGTTGTTCCTGATCTAGATGATATGACAGAAATAGAAATAACAAGAGTGGAACTGCCAAAGCAACTTGAGGATCGATGCAGATGGCTAGAAGAAAAATTCAGAGCAATGGAAAACGTTGATTATCATTGTGGAATCGATGCCAAAGACCTGAGTTTGGTCCCAGATTTTGTGCTCCCTCTGAAGTTCAAAACTCCAGAGTTTGAGAAGTATAATGGGACTCCAGAAGCTCACATCACTATGTTCTATCGAAGGATGATAGGATACGTTAATAATAATCAACTGTTAATCCACTGCTTTCAAGACAGTCTGATCGAGTCAGCAGCTAAATGGTACAACCAACTGAGTCGTGCCAAAATCAATTCGTGGAAAGACCTGGCAGAAGCTTTTATGAAGCAATACAGTCATGTGACAGACATGACACCCGACAGAATCACACCGCAGAACATAGAAAAGAAGCAAAATGAGAGCTTCAGGCAATATGCCCAAAGATGGAGAGAGGTGGCAACGTAAGTCCAGCCACCTCTTCTGGAGAAAAAACCACAATACTTTTCATCAACACTTTAACAGCCCCGTTCATCAACCATATGTTAGGGAGCGCTACTAAGAGCTTCTCAGATATAGTAATGTGATGTGAAATGATTGAAAACGCAGTGAGAAGTGGTAAGATAGACGCAGGGGGGAAACTCCAAAAGACCGGCCCCGAGAAAGAAGGAAAACGAGGTAAATAATGTAAGCACATACAACAAGGGTTATTTGAAACCAATTACTGTTGGCGCACCAAGGACAGTAACCACTAGCCATTAGGGCCCTCCAAGGCAAGAATCCAACCCGAGGCTAAATACAGAAAGGCTCCAGTTCACACCATCCCGATGACATATAGGGAGCTGTATCAGAGTCTGTTTGATGCACATGTGGTATCCCCTTTCTACCTGAAACCTATGCAACCTCCATTCCCCAAGTGGTATGACGCAAATGCTCAATGCGAGTACCATGCAGGAATCACGGGGCATGCAATCGGAAACTGCACTGCATTTAAAAAGTTGATCGAAAGGTTCATTAAAATGGGAATTGTAAAGTTTGACGACCCATCAGGACCTAATGTGGCAGGAAATCCGTTACCCAGTCATTCTGATAAATGGGTAAATGTGATAATCGAGAATAGAGGGAAAAGAACCAAGATGGATGTAGCAGAAGTAAAAACTCCACTGAAATGGGTTTGGAAGAAAATGGTAGAGGGAGGATTAATCAAACAGGATTCAGAAGAGAAACCTGAAGGGATGAGGAACTACTGTGATTTCCATGCTAATGGGGGTCATAAGATCCAGGAGTGTGTTGAATTCAAGGCCTTAGTGCAAAATTTGATGGACAATAAGGAGCTAGAATTCTTTGAATATGCTATGGGCTCCGAAAGAGAAGAAGTGTGCGCCTCAGAAAAGGGGTCACTAGAGAAGGTCTATAAAGTCAACCACCATGTGGTTATTATTTCACGACCTAGAAGCAATAAAGTCGGAGTACAAATTGCACCAAGGGTCATAATCTAGAAACCTATAACTTTTCCCTACAAGGATAGCAAGAAGGTTCCCTAAAATTATGACTGCAACGTGACGATCTCGGGAGAATAGAACCCAATTAGTGCTTCAGAAGAAGGCCAATATGTGGGTTTCTACATGCACAGTGGGAGGCGCTATGATCCATCAAATGCAGGAGCTGAGCCTGTTAAAGGAAATACCCCAATAGTGGAACAAAAGAAGGAAAAGACGGTTAGGCACAAATCACCAATTAACGAGCCAGTAATTGAGAATGAGGCTAGGGAATTCTTGAAATTCTTAAAGCATAGCGAGTACAGCGTTGTAGAATAGCTACACAAGCAATCGGCTCGCATCTCAGTACTAGCTTTACTCTTAAGTTCGAAGACACATCGTGGCGCGTTGATGAAAGTACTAAACGAAACTTATGTCGCTAATGATATCTCTGTAAACAAGCTGGAACGCCTAGTTAACAATATAAGTGCCGACAACTTCATCTTCTTTAATGATGATGAAATACCGCCAGGGGGCATGGGATCTACAAAGGCTCTGTACATCACCACTCAATGCAAAGGATATACATTGCCAGGGGTGTTAATTGATAATGGATCGGCGCTAAATGCCTTGTCCCTATCCACGCTGAATAGGTTTCCTGTGGATAGCTCTCATATGAAGACATGTCAAAACATAGTGAGAGCATTCGATGGAACTAAAAGGAGGGTGATGGGAAGGATTGAGATACCCCTCTTGATTGGTCCAAACACGTATGAAGTAGATTTCTTGGTGATGGACATTAAGCCTTCTTACAATTTTTTGTTGGGGAGGCCTTGGATTCATTCGGCTGGGGCAGTGCCGTCATCACTGCACCAAAAGCTAAAGTTGGTAACTGAGGGTCGACTGGTAACGATAAACGCTGAAGAAGACATTATTGCATCCGTAACCAGTGACGTGCCATACGTAGGGACAGGCGATGAAGCGATAGAATGTTCCTTTCGATCGTTGGAATTTGTAAATGCAACCTTCATTGTCGAAGGGTACAAGATCCCGATGCCCAAAATCTCTAAAACTACATGGATGGGCCTGTAACTGACGATCGGGAAAGGAGCCTTGCCTGGGAGAGGACTTGGAAAATGCCTACAAGGAAGGGTCGAGACACCCATACTCATGGATAAACGAGACCGCTTTGGCTTAGGATGCAAGCCAGATGCGAGGCAAAAGAAGAGAGAGCTGGAGAAAAAGCAAGAAAAGAGAAGAGCGCGACTAAGTGGGGAAAAGGTCAAGTGGGAACCGATGACCTTTTCCCATATATCCAAGACTTTCGTGTCAGGAGGAACTATTCACCTTGAAAGAAAGATGTCAAGAAAAGAGACCGCTGAAGAAATGTTGGGAAATCTGAACATCAACGCCATATCTGAAGAAGGAATCTGGGGAGAAAATTTATCAGACATCCGCCCTATGTACTGGATGTGTTCTCGAACAAGCTGGATCGGAAGAGAAACCTGTAGTTTTTAGAGCTAATTCAGAGTAATGTTCAAAACATGCTTACTGCTCTAAGCCTAGGAGCAATAAGAATCTTTTTTTGTGAAATAGGCTTATGTCCAATATCTTTATTTCAATAAAATGCATCTTTGCGTATCATCTTGAGCAAATATTCTTTTCATTTCATTCATAATCATACCATACAGATAATTATTCTTAGATTCTTTTGTTCTTTGGATTTTTCTTCATCCCTATAACAAGTCTCCAGATATTAATGATATGAGCGACGCTGCTACTGACTCAGAATCTCCTTTTGAACAAGATATGTGTATGGAGAATTCTCAGGATTTTGAAGATGATCGAGACTGTAACCTATCTCCTGATTTGTTGAGGATAGTAAAACAAGATGAGAAACAAATCTTGCCTTATAAAGAGTCAGTGGAAATTGTGAGCTTAGAAGAGGAAAAAGAGGTGAAGATAGGAGCTTGCATTACCGCAGAGACGAAGCAAGACCTCATTGAATTACTCCAAGAATTTAAGGATGTCTTCGCATGGTCATATCAAGACATGCCCGGGTTAAGTACTGATATCGTGGTACACCGGCTCCCCATAAAGGAAGAGTGCAAGCAAGTTTAACAGAAGCTCCGAAGGATGAGGCCCGATGTTTTACTGAAAATAAAAGAGGAAGTCAAGAAACAATTCGATGCTGGTTTCTTACGGGTGGTTAAATACTTAGAGTGGGTAGCCAATATCGTCCCATCCTTAAAAAAGATGGGAAAGTACGAATGTGCGTAGACTACAGGAACTTGAACAAAGCCAGCCCGAAAGATAATTTCCCATTGCCACATATCGACACTTTAGTGGACAACACGGCAGGTTACTCACTGTTCTTCTTCATGGATGGTTTCTCGAGATACAACCAAATAAAGATGCATCCTGAAGACATGGAGAAGACCATATTTGTGACCATGTGGGGAACATTTTGCTATAAGGTGATGCCATTTAGACTGAAAAATGCGGGAGCAATGTATCAAAGAGCCATGGTAACTTTGTTTCATAATATGATGTACAAAGCAATCGAGGTTTATGTAGACGATATGATCGTAAAGTCCCGAACAGAGAAAAAACATGTACAAGTCTTGATAAAATTGTTTTTGAGATTGAGAAAATTCCAACTGAAGCTCAATCCAGCAAAATATACTTTCGGGGCTAGGTCGGGAAAATTGCTAGGATTTGTAGTCAGTGAAAAGGGGATCGAGATCGAGATCGACCCAGATAAAGTTAAGGCTATACAGGAGTTACCTCCGCCACGTACTCAAAGAAGTTCGAGGTTTCCTAGGAAGACTAAATTACATCGCCCGGTTCATTTCACAACTGACTGAGAAATGTGACCCCATATTTCGTCTCCTTAAGAAACACAATCCAGGCGTTTGGGATGAGGAGTGTCAGAAAACTTTCGACAAGGTCAAACATTACCTGTCCAATGCCCCAGTATTGATGCCTTCCAGCCCAGATAGGCCCTTGATACTGTACTTGGCAGTATTCGAGAATTCCATGAGATACGTGTTTGGTCAACATGATGAGTCAGGAAGAAAAAAAAGAGCGATATACTATGTCAGTAAGAAATTCACCGAATGTGAGACAAGGTATTCGCCAATCAAGAAGTTATGTTGCGCCTTGATTTGGACAACCCGAAGACTAATATAGTACATGCTGTACCACACAACTTGGCTCATCTCAAAACTCGATCCTCTAAAGTACATGATGGAGTCGACTGCTTTGAATGGAAGAATGGCCCGGTGGCAAATTCTGCTCTCCGAATTTGATATAGTCTATGTGAATCAAAAGGCTATAAAAGGGAGCGCAATAGCAGATTTTCTGGCCAGTAGAGCTCTAGAAGATTACAAGCCTTTGAACTTTGATTTCCCGAATGAAGATCTAATGTATGTTGCAACCACTGAAGAAGACTCTCAAGAAGGTCATCCTTAGAAGCTAAACTTCGACGGAGCCTCAAACGCTGTGGGTAACGGAATTGGTGCAGTCTTGGTATCCCAAAACGGAGATAATTATCCCTTCACTAGCAAATTGGATTTTGATTGCATGAACAATATGGCAGAATATGAAGCATGCATCATGGGTATCCGTGTAGCCATAGAACGTAAGATCAAAGTGCTAGAGGTATATGGGGATTCTGCACTAGTGATCTATCAACTCAAGGGAGAATGTGAGACAAGAGATCCCAAGTTAATCAATTATGGCAGGTTGGTTCTTGAGTTAATTGAGGAGTTTGATGACATCACCTTCTATTACCTCCCACGAGATGAAAATCAGATGGCTAATACCTTGGCTACTTTGGCTTCGATGGTCAAAGTGAACAAAAAAGAGGGTATAAAGCCTATCCAGATGAGTATTTATGAGACTCCGGCTCATTGTTACAACATCGAAGAAGAAAAAGAAGAGGACGATCACCCTTGGTACCACGATATACTACGATATGTGAAGAATCGTGAATACCCTGACCAAGCAACTTAGAATGATAAAAGGACGTTGGGAAGATTGGCCAATGACTATGTCTTAGATGGGGAGATCCTATATAAAATGAGTAAGGATCAGGTGCTACTAAGATGTGTAGACGCTGTCGAGGCTAAAAAAATCTTGGAAGAAGTCCACGAGGGTGTCTGCAGAACACATGCCAATGGTTTTACAATGGCTAGGAAAATCATGAGATTCGGGTATTATTTGTCCACCATGGAAGGAGATTGCAACAGTTATGCCAAGATATGCCACAAGTGTCAATTTTATGGAGATAAAATTCATGTACCTCCCTCACCTCTTCATGTTATGACTTCTCCGTGGCCTTTCTCTATGTGAGGCATGGATGTCATTGGGCCAATTTCACCCAAAGCTTCTAACGGGCATCGATTCATCTTTGTGGTCATCGATTACTTTACAAAGTGGGTAGAAGTCGGTTCATATGCCAATGTCACGAAGTCGGCAGTCAGCAAGTTCTTAAAGAAGGAGATCATATGTCGATATGGAATGCCAGAAAGGATCATATCTGACAATGTACTAAACTTGAACAACAACACGATATCAGAAGTCTGCAGTCAGTTCAAGATCAAACACCACAACTCATCACCATATCGCCCAAAAATGAATAGTGCAGTGGAGGCAGCCAATAAGAACATTAAGAAAATCGTGGGGAAAATGACTGAGACTTATAAAGATTGGCATGAGAAGCTACTATTTGCCCTCCATGCTTATCGAACATCTGTCAGGACCTCAACCGGGGCAACGCCTTTTTCTTTGGTTTATGGAATGGAGGCGATTTTACCCATTGGAGTCGAGATACCTTCTCTCCGAGTTTTGGCAGAATTAAAGTTGGATGAAGTAGAATGGATCCAATCCCGATATGATTAGCTAAACTTGATTGAAGAGAAAAGGTTGAAAGCCATCCGTCATGGTCAGATGTACCAAAAGCGAATGATGCGAGCTTACAACAAAAAAGTTTGTCCCAGAGAATTCCATGAGGGGGACCTAGTATTGAAAAAGATCTTGCCCATACAAAAGGATTTCAGAGGAAAATGGATGCCAAATTGGGAATGACCTTATGTGGTAAAAAAGGCCTTTCCGGAGGAGCGCTGATTTTAAATGAGATGGATGGCAAGAACTTGCCCAATCCTATGAATTCAGATTCAGTCAAAAAATACTTCATCTAAAAAAAAGAAGGGAGAGGCCAAGGTGAAAACTCGCAAAGGGCGCATTGAGACCAAAGGGGTTTTTGAAAATCCAGGAAAAGGGCAATTCAAATCTTGATAAAAAATGGGGCATATGGTAGTCTTGTTATCCCTGAATGAACAAGGAGGAGAGATGCTACGTATTGGAGCATCAACAAAGTATTCTAGGTCTTCTAAACACATATCAAGTTCAAAGGGTCCTCGAGGAGTTTGTGCGGAGAAGCTCATGCTACAATATCTGGGGCACCTGTTTTTCATCTTATTCACTTTGTGTTTAAGCAAATTTTCTATTTTGATTAATCTATTCATTTTGAGCCTTGCTCCCAATAAACTTCGATCTTGTCCATTATTACAATCTTTCTCAAGCATTTTTACATTGAAATAACGATTAATGGACTAATAATATTCAAGTAAAGGGAGTTCTGCATACTGCTCTGAAAGGTTTTCTAAAATAGTACAAGGATCTGAAAACAGGACCACTATTCAGAACTAACCAAACTTAGGGATTTTCTGTTAAAGATACCAGCTGAACAATAAGGCATGGTAACATATCAGTGATAGAACCTTGATAAATAGCGAGCAATGACAACCTAAGCATTAAAAAGGGATCATTCTTGAAAAATGACATTCTGCATTCATGCAAATATCATTCATACACATCTATTTAGGAGCATTTGATTCATCCTGATCATGACATCCTAATCACTAGGCATAAATTGGCCAATGAAATGGATTCTATAGGTCATGTTTTCCAGAGAACGGTGTAACAGATCAGTGAAACCACGAATCCTATACCCCTAAAGTTGCAATGGGACAGATTATAGTCATCGTGGCGAATCTTATCTCCTTGAAGTTGCAGTGGAGTAGATTAAAGCCACAAACCTTGTCTTCGTGAAGTTGCAGTGGAGCAGAATGAAGATAGCAAATCTTATCTCCCTGAAGTTGCAGTGGAGTAGGTTAAAGCTATAATATTATCTCCCTGAAGTTGTAGTGGAGCAGATTGAAGATAGGAAATCTTGTCTCCCTAAAGTTACAGTGGAGCAGACTGAAGATAGCAAATCTTATCTCCCTGAAGTTGCAGTGGAGTAGATTGGAGATATTGAATCTTATTTCCCTGAAGTTGCAGTGGAACAGATTAAAGCTACAAATTAAAAATCTTATCTCCCTAAAGTTGTAGTGGAATAGATTGAAGTTACAAGTCTTATCTCCCTAAAGTTACAGTGGAACAGATTGAAGATAGCAAATCTTATCTCTCTGAAGTGACAATAGAGTAGATTAAAGCTATAAATCTTATCTCCCTGAAGTCGTAGTGGAGCAGATTAAAGTTATCATGACAAATCTTATCTCCCTGAAGTTGCAGTGGAGCAGATTGAAGCCGCAAGTCTCATCTCCCTGAAGTTGCAGCGGAGCAGATGGAAGCTACAAGTCTTATCTCCCTAAAATTGCAACGGAGTGGATCAAAGCAACAATTCCTATACCCCTGAAGTTGCAGTGGGTTAGAACGAGGCTACTTAAAGAAGATGAGCACCAAGAAGTCAAGATTCGGCGATACTGGGAAAATTGATCCTTCTTAAAAGTATTTGCTCCATTCTCGTTACACGATAACGAGCAAAGAGGGGCAGCTGTAGTAGGCCCAATTTGCCCGGGCCCAAAACCAAATAAAAGCCCAAAATTAAACAGTCCAAATTTACAAAAAAAAATAAAATCCACTACCCAAATATTCAAGGCCAAAATAAAAAAAAAACCTAGCCCAAAAATTACAAGCCCACATGATTAAACAGTTTCAGTAGAAGCAGAAACCCTAGCTCCCATGTACGCCGCTCCTCCTCGGGCAAGATCGCCGCGCCTCAAATCCCGAGGCTCGACCCCTCTGCTCAGCCTTGCACCAGAATAGCTTTCCAACTCCGTTGACCTCCCCAGCACCTGCAAAAGAAGAAAGAAACAAGGACAACAGAGCACGAAACATAGCAGAAACAGTAGAAAGCAAACAGTGACAAGAACTTTTTGTAATCGGCTATAAAGCCATGAAAAAAAATAGATTGTATTACACACACAAGATTAATAAAAAAAACTTAAAGCAAAAAAGGTGATTTTTTTTATTTCAATTTTTTACGAATTTATTTTGAGAATAAAAAAACAATAACAAAAGTCAAAAATCTTACAGGGGATACGTCACCGTCGTCGTGTTGGTCCTTTCTGCCGATTCGAGGAACCTGGAAACCCTTTAGGGTTCCGACGAAGGCCTCATCGACGAAAGGTGAAACTTTTTGGTTTCGTTTCCCTGGGGTGAGTATCGGTTTTTTGAAAAGGGGGTTAAAAAAGGGACTTTTGAGTTTTCCGGTCGCCGTGGACGGCAAAGCCGTCGCCGGTGACCGGTGGCCATCGCGGCGGAGACTCGCCGGAGCCTAGGCCGGATATGGGAAGGGTTGAGAGAAAAAAAAGAAAGGGTTTCAATTTTTTTTTTAAAAACTCAAGCAGAAATGAAAATTATGAAAAAAAATTTGGTTTATATAAGCAGGACTAAACGGCGTCGTTTTGGCCGGTGTTCATAGGTCCCAAAACGGCGACGTTTTGGCATTAGACCCGAAATACGACCCGCCCCTTTGATAGGATCCGCGTGTTTTTGAAAAATGGTCTATTTTCATCTTTAGTCATTCCGCTTTTGCAACTTGTTTTAATCCAGTCCTTTTTCTTTTTATTTATTTTTTAATTTTACCCCGTTCTCCTAATCCACAAGAATACAGAAAATCAACCCCTTAATTACTCACCCCTCCGCCACAATCAAGAAAATCAAATCCCATTCCGTGATTGAAATACGCCAGCAACAACATGCCATAGATTCACTTACCAAGGTCGCGCAACGAATACCGAGATGAAGAGGATCTAAAGTACGACAGCAATCAAAAGGAGGCAACACTGAAGAGAAGAAAAAGAAAGGAAGACGGTACGGAAACAGGAACTAACGTAAAAAAACAGAGGAAATTTTGAGAAAAGTAACAAAATAAAATTTAACTTAGAATATGACACTAATCCCCTGATTTACTCCCACTAACTCAACCTCCTCAAGCTTTCAGTACAACTAGAACTCTTGCGGTCCATAGAGACAAAAAGATTAACATTCACTCTAACATAGGGACTCAAACACAAATCCTCCAACACACCAATACCCTTACCACTCGAACCAACAGGCTCATTCTGATATGAAATTACAAGCAATTTAATATAAGCCTACCAATCAATGATAAGGCTTGAATCCAAAAATAACAAATTTTGCTCAAGGTAAGGCTTAAACTTGAGACCTCTCACATACACCCAGAACACTTAACCACTGAAGCAAATACACATTTGTGTCAAATTTTTACAAAAGTAGGAATAAAAAAAATTGATTCTCATTTTAAGAGTTCTCACTATAATTACCACCATGTATATGGTTGGATATATATATCAAATATGGATATTTGTAATAAAAAAAAAGGTTAATATAAATGTTTAAAGGTTAAAAAAATCCCTCTAAAAAATTTAATAAATCAATTAAGTTCTTAATTGAAAATTGCAATCAATTTTACCCTTAATCCAAAGTTGCCAATCAATTAAGCCGCTAAAATATATATTTTTATCAAAGGTCATGCCAGATTGTTAAGTGATGTTGTGACAATTGATGTGGCCATTGATATAGAAAAATATTTATGTGGTGTACTTAATTTATTTTTTAATTATTTAAGTTTAAAAATAATTAAATAATTATAATTTTTTAGAAAATTATAAAAATTATAGAAAACTATAAATACTATTAAATACTATGAGAAACAAGAATTATAAAAAGAAAATATTATCATATTTATAGTAAAAAAAGTTATAAAAACATTACATAATTAAAAATATATACTATTTTGAATTTTGGAGTTTATTGGTTCGATAATAAGGAAATGGGGGAATTTAAAGGGTGATAGTGATTAGACTTGTATGGGGTGTGGAGTGAGAGGTTTGAGTGAAAATGAGTTTAATGTTTAGTGGCTTAAGTTAAGTGATGAGTAATGATTTTAGTTGAGTAGAAGTGATGCAAGAGAAGTTGATAATGATGGGTTAAGATATGATGTATGTACACTGTTTGTAGAGAACAAAAATGAGTAATAATTTTTTATTATTTTTTTAAATCATTAAAATATTACAAAAAATTAGAAAATTAGAAAAATAAAATTATATAAATGATTAAATATTATATAAAAAAATTTAAAAGTACAACTTATTTATAAAATTTTAAATAATTTAATAATTGTTTTTATCATTTTGATAATTTTTATATAACTTTTTATAGTTTTTAAAATAATTTTCTAATACTTTTTTTTTGTAACTTTTAAAAATAAATTAAGCCCTTTACTTCATACATCATGCCATAATTTTTCTACACTAGTTGTCATGTTAATTACCATGTTAACCGATACATTATTATTTAATAGCTCATTGGGGGGTTTGACGAAAAATTATATTTCAAAGGCTCAATTCATCATTAACTTTTGAATAGGAACTCAATTAATTGTAGTTTTCAAGTTAAGACTTAATTAATTTTTAATTAATTTATAACTTTTTTTTAATATTTAAGCCTAATATAAATTCTAATTATTAATTTTAAGAAATACTCAAGCAAGAGATATAATGGTCATGGATTTAGAATTTCCAATATTCTATCACATATATTCAAATGGATCACGAATTTCTGCACAATTTTGATCATCAAAATTAATTATAAATATTGTTTTTTCAACATAAAACTAAGGTCTAATTGATATCATCAATTTCATAATTCGATTTTAAATCTCATGCTCTGATACATAATTCGGAATTGTCTTCTCTAAATACTCACATATCTCTCAAAATCTTATATCTTCATAGATTCGGATCCATAATTTTACATACAAAGGATTGCTTCATGCAAAACTGATAGCTAAATCAATTGATATCCATTTTACATATTGTACTTCTTTAATGTTTAAAGTTTCAAGTTCAAAAATATAGAGACGAGATGACAAAACTTTAAAAGACTTGTAAATAATCTAAGAGAACAATTTCAATTTGTGTCTCACATAAATTAATCATAATCAATTATGACAATCAATTAAATTAAATATTTACAAAGAATAAAATTAAGCCAATCATAAGGCTTTTCTAACCTAGTAATCTTTCCTCAAATTCTTGCCCATCTTCTTGCCTTGAAGAATTGTATAGCTGCTCATCTTTTGTAAAATCAGGGCCAAGCAATTCAATTTCAATATCATCACCATCATTATCATCATCTTTGGTGTCAATATGAATGCAAGAGCATCGTTCAAGAGACATGAAGAAAGCAGCAGCAACCCCATTGATGAGCCATGCAACCACTCCGTCCACTTTTCTGCAGCTTGTAGGCACCAACACACACGAGCCTTGGCTCGTGGCGATACGAACTGGCCCGGGCTTGATTGCCGAATTATCCCCTTTGCAATAACACCAGTTGGTGCAACTCCTTGGCCTGAAAATTTTAGTACCATCCATTTCATTTGAATTTAGAGACTTGAAAACAAAAGGATCAATTTGTGGTGGAATATTAGCTAGAAACCAATGATTTATAAACAATTCTCTTAACTGTTCCACTTTTTCTCACAAATGCATTAATCATTAAAAAGGGTGAAAACTTTAACTACTTTGATATTAAGATATCCTAAATGTGATCCTTACTAATGCTCTCTACCTTGGCTAAATAAGATACTTAGATAAAACTTAAAAACATGAGCAAAGAACAATTATATACAATAGGGTTAATATACCATTTTGTACTTGGATTTGATTTTAATGTTCAATTTGGTACTTGAGTTTGGTTTCAATGTTTATTTTGGTACCCAGATCGAACAACATCATGTGGTCCCAAGAATGTTTGACATGTGTTCTCTACTAAAAATAACATAGGTACTTAGTTAAGACAAAAGAAAAAACTGAATTAAATATTGAAGCCAAACTCAGATACTTAATTGGGACAAAAAAAAAAAAAACTCAAGTATCAAATGGAAAAAACTTACCAAAGTGCATATTGAAACTAAACTCAAGTACCAAGTTGAACATTAAAGTCAAATTCATGTACCAAATATTATATTAATCATATACAATATTATTATATATTTTTTGGTATGCCAATATAATATCTTAATTGGTGCTATATATGAGAAATTGATGCCATCACTCATCACTATATGTTCTTTATTTTGTTGCATTGTTTGGTGGAATTTTCATGTAATGTCATTCTCTTATACTTTCACAAATATTATACCAAAATAAATTAGTTTCACATATTGTTGTTGATGACAGTATGTATTGGATTATTTAAATCATAATAATTGAGGGGTTTTCTTTTTCTGTGATGCAAGCAACTGATAAAGAATTTACTGTTAAACTAAAATTAGGAATATAAATAAAATATGTTGCACTTTTAATTAATTTAGTATGATAATTAGGCAATATCTTTCTAATTAGTGATGTTGCTTATGCAATGGATGATGGCACCATGGAGATTATGATCATCCTCTATTATTGAGTTGGATTTGGTTCACTTGCATTTTTTTGAAAATTTTAATTTTTTATATTAATTTAATTTGGTTTAAAATAAATTTTATTTATGATTTTTAAACATTATTTGATAATTTTTTTAATAAATATATTTAAAAAAATTAATTTCTCAAGTAAATAAAAAATAATATTTATATAATTTTTTGAAAAATAATTTTGCTTAGTTATTTTACTATTTTAAATATAAAATATTTATTTTTATATCATAAAAAATTAAAATTATTTATAAATTAAATAGAAATTCGATTCAATTCGAGTAACCACAATCTTTTAACTTATAAACTAAATCTATCCAAATATCATCAATTCATTTCAAATTTCAATTTCTCGTTTTAACATAAAAGTTTTTTCCTATTGCTGATTAGGTGTTGGTTCAATAATAAGATTGAAATCTTAGAAATAATGAGGTCTTAGGTTCAAGTCCCACCTAATGTAAATGTATGAGTGTTTCCAGATTTATTTGGATTAGTCATTTAACTACAATCTGATTGATTAGTTAATTAATTAGTTAATATAACTTATAATGATCAATTATATTGAAATTATTGTAACTAAAAAAACCTTAGTGATACTTTATTCTTTTTTATAAGAGATAACATAAACAACATATAAGAGCAAGAATAACTTACCAATTGAGTTGAATAATTTAGCCTAGAATCTAATACCATAACCCAAGAATAATATTGATATATTTTAAAAGCTATTCTTTGCCTACACATTACCTTAAGAATCACCAAAGTAAATATGCAAGTTTACCATATATATTTATGACTAAATTCTACATAACATTTATTTGGGAAGCTATACATTTCTTGGGGTACTTTGGCTAATGTTGAACAATTTTAAGTTTGTTTTTGAATAATTGACTAAATATATAAAAGTACTAAAATGATAATTCAAATTAGATTACATCACTTCTAAATTTTAAAATTATTTTTAATAAAGACAAATTCAAGGAGCCAACAGAGATCCGATCTCAAAAGTTTGTAAGAAAAATTTTAGGTTGTTTTGAGTTTTGAAATTTTTTATTTTAGTATTATAATTAGTGTTTTAAATAAGATAAATTTGTGTTTGACTCCTCCAAAATTTTTCAAAGTTTTTTAAATTTGATTTCTTTTATAAGATATATATATTTTGCGAAAACGAGAGAAAAAACTAAATTACATCAAATGCTGGAAAGCAACTTCTAAACGGTCATCATGTAGCTTCTGTAAAACACTATCAGGGGGTTTAAGAAAATATGCAATCCAAGCTAACGGTTGACAGCCAACGATGCCATTCCATCCGCCACTCTATTACCTTCACGATAGATATGAACAAATTTCACCTTCCACTCTTGGCACAAAAGCTCCCAAATAGCCCGAGCTATCGCATTATAGTGCATCCGATGATCCCCATTCCCTAGCAGCTGAATAACAACTGTTATAATAAACATCGATAATGGCGGTAGAACGATCATAAAGCAATAAGAAAAGAAAAATAAGAATACACAGATTTTACGTGGAAACTCTTTTGGGAAAAAATCATAGGCAAATGAGAGGAGTTTCGACTATATCTATTTAAGGGTTGAAAAACCTTGTTCTAATCAAGTCAAATATTAGAACTATAGTTCTATACGTACTCAACTTGTGCGGTATTGTTCGTACCGGGGGCAGAGGTCGCACCCCACAAATCCCCTTATTTTGTCATTATATTTATTTTTTCAACAAGTGAGGGAATTCGGACACAGAATCTCTAACAACAACTGCATTATTCATTTCACAAATCAGCTTTCTAATCCCCTTTCCTACGCCTAGAGTAATTCATCAAAGACTCCCCCAAGCCTCAGCTTCAAAAATCGTACTACTCCCAATCATTCGATTATAACCATATTCCATCTACCTTCCCAATTCCTTATTACACCTCCGGAAGTAGTAAGTCTCATTGAAGGATGTACTGCTCCATCTGCATTCAGCTTATACAAGCCATGATCTGGTTTTCTTTAATATACCCAGCAAATTTCTTTTTGTCAAATATTAACCTTCGTATTAGCAGCAAATATTTCCTTCATTATATTCCAATTGCTTCCAATGACGCTCCCATGGTTAATATTCTCCTCGGTCATCATTAACATATTCCTTCTAGTTCAAAGCTTCCAATAGAGACAACCAAAAAGAATAGGCCAGTCTACCTCCAATTGCATAAAATAGCTAGGTTGAACCAGCTTTAAAAATATCCACTCACCCATATCTCTCGATAAGACCCCTTTGATCTATTTCGGCTTAACCAAAGTCAACCAGGTGGTTACAGCAACAAAGCATGTACGCGGGATATCACTCGAGTTTTTAATTTGTATTTTACTAATTCAATGAAGGTTCTCTTATCTCTTTATGAGTAAATAACACGGTAAGGTTAAAAATATATAATTTTGACATTTTGTTATTCTGTCGGATTCTATCGAGGGAGAATTATTTTCCTACTGAAAGTAAGAAAATTGTTTTTGGTTGTGTTTGATTCATGTTTGTTTGAGCCCAAGTCCAAGCTCGAAGTGATTCGTGGTACGGGAATAACAGAAAATGCCATTTAGTTGAAAGTTGAAAATGTTAAGGATTCGTCTCACATAAAGTATGGGTATTTTTCGAGAAAAGTTTATTGCTATAAGTATCACAAACAAATTCGGTTTTAAATTTTTTAAATTTTTTGTTGTCACAAAACCATTTATTAAACTGGATTTTTCCAATACCTAGAAATTTTGTAGAAAAAATCTTTACTCCATGGATCCACCATAAGGTTGACTGCCCTATTGTAATCTTTATCCATTGAAAATTTCACCAGAAAAAACTCATTATCAAGATCAACGACCTGGAAATCCCCAGCTGACTTTCATAAAAGTTGAATTTTGTTAACAAACGCCCTGTACCCAATCGATCTTCCAAGAAGCCGAACCAATACACACTGCTCCATACTCTTATCAATTATTTCACGGACCCTGTTTGAAAAACTTATCTCTGGATATTTCCTGGAATCCATAACTGTAACATCATCTTCAAATAATTCGAACTCATCATCATCCAACAACATAGTGTCTCTCCCAAATTTCTAATCAAAATTAATCATTAACTTTTCCTTGAATGACTCTTTCCAGGCATACGTCTCCTCCATAACTTAGTCCCCAAGATCAATCTCATTATTCTTTTTATCCTTCACTCCTTTAGTAACTCTTTCTAACTCAGACGGAACCGACGACCCAGGTCGTTCCAATGTAGGCAATGAAGACACAGAAAACACCATATTAATGACCAAATTCTACATAACCTTTATTTGGGAAGCTTTACATTTCTTGGGGTACTTTGATTAAGTTTATTTTTGAATAATTGACTTGATATATGAAAGTACTAAAATGATAAATCAAGTTAGACTGGATTTCAAAATGTTGTAAAATTGTTTTTAGGTTCCTTTGAGTTTTTGAAATTTTTTATTTTAATATTATAATTAGTGTTTAAAAAAGATAAATTTGTGTTTAGCCCCCTAAAGTTTTTCAAAGTGTTTTTAATTTGATTTCTTTTATAAGATTTATAATTATTAATGATAAATTTAATAATGTTTTTAGTTTAATTTGATAAACTAAGATAAAGTAGTATCCAAATATTAATTTGGTAAAAATAAAGTTTAACAATTATAATATTTAAGTATAAATAGTATCTACATATTAATTAGGTAAAAAATAAACCCTTCGTAAATCATTTGTATTTGAATATGGAAAAAAGAACTTAAATAACAAATAAATACCTCTTTTAACAATCAGGCATGGGCCCTCTGTTTCAACAACCCTTTATAAAACAGCTAGCCCAGTCTGTTAATGATCGGCCGAACCAGTGGTTGGCCTCCAAAGCTCCATAATGTAAGTTTACCATTGAATAAAATTCGAGTTTATAATTTTGCTTTTTATAAAGATAATTACATAAAAAAAAAAAAAGTCTACCTTCACTCATTTAATACTAATTGAATCTAACGTTAGATATCTCAAAGTTGATTTTGAATTGAATCAATAGAATCAAGTTAATTTGTATTTTAAAGTTTTCGGATTATTTTGGGTTCGATCTTAGTTTTACTTTCTAGTAATTTTGGGTTTAAATCTGTTTACGTTTATTTTGTTTTAGGTTCAAACTTTTTGAAGGTCGATTTATTATGGGTATAGATCATTTCGAGTTTGAGTCATTTTAATTATTTATTTGGATTATTTTAAAGTATGAATTATTTCAAATTTAAATCAGTTTGAGTTCAAGTCAATTAGAATTTAAATTTTACGAATTCAGATTATCAACTTTTTCAATCCGATCAAATCTCATATTATCTTAAAATATCTTACAAAATTGTAACTTTTGAACAATAAAGCAGGGTAAACGCCTAAAATTTTCCCTTTCTCGTTGATTCAGTTCAACCAATTTTGGTTCCAAGCAAAAACCAATAATGAGACCTAAATTGCTATCAGTTTCTTGTCGACTTCCACCGTTGATGTCACTCTCAAAACTTGCACCGTTTCACGTATTTATAAATTCCATCAAAATAACGTTTGTTTATAAACGTTTCATCATACTTAAAAGACGAAATTCAAACATTTGAACAAATATTTCAAAGCAAAAGGAAAACAAAATCCACACAAGTTACTTTCCACTTCTCTCCCCTTTAAGTTGATGTTATGTTATTATTATGATTAAATTATTTTTCATATTCATTTTACAGTTTATAAAGTCTAATTTTTTTTGAGTTCCTGATTATTTCTCTTAATAATATTGTTTTCAGAGTTCGAATCTGAATTTTCTTTCTAAAAGTGTAATATATATTATCACTACACTCAATACTTGTTGATCATTATCTTATATTTTCAATGTGTTATAATTGTAAATATATAAAAATTCTTTTCTATTTTAATATTTACTATGAATTATTTAAAAAATCATTACAAAGTAGGCGACAAAAATTAAGATAGAGATAGGGTATGCATGTAAGGCACCAAAAACTTGTGGTGGAACTCGAAACATCGATATCTAATAGGGGAGAGTAAGACATTAGAGTTCAATGTCCTTCAAAGTCGGTTTGGAATTTCTATGTAATAATGTTGGTGGGACTCAAAGTAGAGTGAATTTTATGTCAAAGTTAAACCCCACATAGATTATTGTTTGATTTTATCTTTTATTGCTATGATTTGTCTTCACATCACGTTTTTCATTAAATGAGTGATACACATATCTAATAAAATATAAAATAAAGTTTTGGTAATAATAATAAAAGTTGTTTATCTATTGATTTAGATTGAAGTTGTCGATTGAGTTTTAATTTAATTGGTATGGGTATTATTGTTAATACAGGAAGACGTGAGTTTGAATGCGCACATTATTCTCTTATCTATGGGTTGAAGAGGAGTTATAAATAACTTTAGGCATTATGTCAAAATTAAAATTTATAATGAGATTATTAAAAAAAAAACTAATAAAATTGAAGTTTTCGAAATGTTAGGATTTTATGATATTATTTTATAGGGAAAGGATTGTATGTAACAGTGACGCCACGTCATCTGTATCCCCTTTCTAATAGATTTTATATAAATAGATAGCTTCTCTTTAAATTAATTACTTAATTTAGGGCTTGTAATAAATAATAAATTAATTATTGTGATAAAAATATAAGAAGCCCTTTGTTCATATTCCGAAACGTATGATACACATTCCACTTTTTGAATTTTGACTTATGTTTGATGTAGTATTTCCAAACCTCAATCATGCACTTTTTCTAAATTATTGTACTTCTTGTTTTAGTTTTGATGGAAGAAATTGTAGTTTTGAAAATAAAAAAACGAGTTAATTTCACTAAATATTTTGAATTATCACATGGATTTTAAATGTTTTAATTAAATTTTTAAAGTATTATAATATTGTATCAATTAGAATCGTTCTTCATCTTAAACGTCAATTTAGGCATTAAATACTGCTTTAGATTTAACATGTACCATATTTAAAACACATAGATTAAATTACAAACTTATGTGTACTTATCATATGAGCACCTTGGATCCCACTTTTTTAAAAACATAGTGTTAATTTTCTTTAATCGATTGATCTAATTTGTCAATGTATCAGATACTTATATGGTTACAATTTCATCCATATGTTTTAGTTATGCTTTACAATTTCATCCACGTATTTTCCCTTTTAATATTTTAGTGGGTTACTTAGATAGTGGGTTTAACTTTTGAGTTGAGTTGATTTGGGTTGAATTTTATATTAGTATAGTGATATTTGATTATTTGAGATTGGCAATGGATGTGTTTAGGGTTTATTAATTAAAAATTAATCAGTTTATTTGATTTATAAATTCACAACCAGAATAAATCATCGAAATGGATTGTTTACATTGACCGAAAATCCGAGTAAACTAACTTATTTTTATTAAACTAATTCAATTAATTAAAATTGAAATCAACTCAATACAAAGCACAATAGACTAAAGACCAAAAAATATTCAGACTTGAACAAGAATAAAATATCGATAAGACTCATTCATGATTAAATCTAAATCCAAAATAAACTAAAACTCAAACTAGATACATGTTTTCATAAAACCTTCGAAGACATCACTTTCAAGATGTGGAAGATAGGATCTTTCATAGGTTGCAGCTGCCGTACGGCTAGCGGCTAACTAAAACAGATACAAATGGCATTAGTTCCCACCGACAATTTCATGTTTGAAAGAAACATTTGCAGTAAAGATATATATATATATATATATATATATATACAACTAATTATCAAATAATTCAAAGATAAGTTAATTTCCAATTTCACTTAAACCAGCACCTATCAAAGAACACACTCAAGCCTGGTGCATTTGCAGCATGCCTGCTTGTGTTTACCTTATAAATTTTACTCTCAAAAAGTGTATATTTTTTGTTGGACTATATTTATATGTTGGTCCACACTTCATCGTTCTTATGGAGCCCATGATATGTCCAATGTTGACATAAAATATGGGTTACCATTATGGGGCTGACTTTTGGTTGGTAATTTCTTTCATTTATGGAGCCCAGACGACATCTACTACCAGTCTTAAAACGCTACTCTAATAATTGAAGGCAGAGATTTTGTGTTTGGTTTATTACAACCGAGAGCTGAGTTGAAAAAGCCGCAACATGATTTTTAACACTATTGTTTTCATTAGACTATTAACAAGTAAAAAGCTGTCAAAATGGCTTACAAGACAGAGTGTCATAAATAACACCTTTAGCTATCTTGCACAGATTTTGACTTTAGTTTATTTATGAATATATATATATATATATATATATATATAGCAGGGAGTTGATCACCATGTGATGAAAGGAAACTATAAGGAATCTTAAGTTAGAATGTCAATCAATGGAATTTCCAGCTATTTGTCTAAGTCTAAACCCTTGCTTACTAATTCAAGCATCGAATTCGTCTAATTCTTCTCTCAATTCATCTACTCTTTCAAATTTTTCTGATTGAAAATTTAAATTCTAATTGATTCGAATTTTACATCAAACCTTTGAATATCATGATGGCACATGTTTAAGTTTAACGAAAGCTCATCGACATCATTATTAATTCAACTTGAATTTTTTTTAAACAGACAAGGAGAGAGATTAATTTTTAAAAGTCCAAGGAGTATAGGGACTAAAGGAAAATTAAATCTTTCTTAGTTATATATATATATATATATATATATATTCCTTTCCGTATATGTCATCTCCAATTTCTCGTTTACTTTTCCTCTCATTATTTCCCATTTTTCTTGTTTGATTTATTATTTTGTTCCTCCCCATTTCTTAATTATTTTACGATGATATGAAATTATATATACACACATACCAACCATTTTTATATAGTCAATCTGATTTTCATTATAAATGAAGTCTGTTGTGGTTAGAGTTGTGTGACCCAAATCCATAATTTGTTAAAGAAATAAAATATAGTGAAAAAATAATGAGATCTATGGGACAATCAATGTCAAATAGAAATAGTGTAGTTCTATACGGATTCTATTTGTATGGCATTGTCTGTACCATTAAATAGATGTAGTTGAAACTCCTTTAGTGAATTTCTTCTTCTCTGCCCGTGATTTTTTCCTGAAAGAGTTTCCACGTAAAATCTGTATATTTTATTTTTCTTTTTCTTATTACTTTGCGATCGTTCTATTGCAATTATCGACGTCTATTATAACAGTTCTCCTCCAAATAAACTATCTATTTATTTATTTATATTTATATTAATTAATACAACATTTTCAACCTGAATGTATTCATAATCTAGAAGGAACACAACCTCTATAATTAAATGAATTAGCATATAGGTTTAATATATCATTTGGTACTTGAGTTTGGTATTTTTTTTTAATGTAATATTTATGTTTTTTTGCTCCAATGTGATACCTATATTTGAAAAAAATTATACATTTTGGTACTCACGATTAATGGTATTAACTTCTTAGTGTTTAATTTGAGTTTTAGGTTGGTTTAGTGAGATTTAATTGCTAATATTATTATGTTTGAGTTTTTATAATCTATTTAAAAGAATAATATTAATTTTGAACTTGTTTAATTTTGTATTTAATTTGTTAAATACAATATGATTGCTGTGGCTTTCTTTTTCGAGTTTTAGAGTTGATTTGATGAAATTTAATTATTAATATTATTAGTAAATTATGAATATCCATCAAATCGACTCTAAAACTTAAATTAAACATTAAAAAGTTCACACTGTTGCTTTCAAGTACCAACATATATAACTTTTACCAAAAATAATACAAATACCACATTAAAAAAAAAGTCAAATACATATACTTAATAACATATTATGGGACTTTTTTGTAATCTTTGAATAATCTATGTACTTACAAAACATTTATCCTTTAGTGACATGTAAACATTAAAGGTTGGATAAAACCTTAATTTATGCATCATTCTGTTGGCTTAAGACAAATCAAATGGTGAAACATCAAAATTTATTGATTCATCTTACGTCTTTGACTAGTTTTCCCTCTATATTTTCCTTTTTTTTTCCTAAAATATATTCACATATTGGAATATTTTATGTAATGGATTACACAAGAATGACATCAATTTATAATTTAAATATTTTGAAAAGATTCAAAATTTTTTTTAAAAAAAATCATATATTTCTTGTATATATTATGTTGTTGCACAAGTTGGATTTCAAAGTTGACAATTTTTCATATGTATTTAGAAAAATATAAAAAGTTTTAAATAGAGAGATGAGTGAAACTATAAAGAGGGGATTGTTTAAGTGAAGCTATACACATTCTTCAATGTATTTATCAAACTGAGTGAACGTAATTTATCAACTTCTAATAATTTTCAGTTTTTTATAATAATTTTATTATAAGTTATTATCATATTTACTAATTTTAATACAATGTCTAAAATTATCCATAATTCCTCCCCAACCCTTAAATAGGAGGATAATGCACTTCAGCGCACTCGAACTCACATCTTCCTATACACACAACAATATTCATGTCAATCGAATTAAAACTCAATCAACGCTAATAATTTCTAATCGAAAAAGTTGTTTTAAGATGATTATTATCATGTGGTGACATAATATATATACTTCTAGATTTGTTGGAAGAATTTAGGTTGTCATGATTTTCTATAGTCTTCTAGATAATTTGATGCATGTTAATTAATGATTTTGATAAAAGTAAAGCAGTTAACATTCCATCCCAAAGTTAAGAAAATAGAATATAAAAGTCAGCAAACTATAATTATAGGTCTTTTGAGACTTTCGTGCATGTTCGTTAGCAAACTATAATTATAGGTCTTTTGAGACTTTCGTGCATGTTCGTGTGGACAATAGCAATGGTTGGAATTTGCTCCTTCTTGGTAATAAAATAATATCAGTTAAGAGCTGTACATAATAGTTTTAGAGGTCTAAAAAAGGAATGGAAGGCTTTCTGTGAGTTTGGCAGATTTTCAAATGTAAAGTTGTGTTCTGGAGGAATATGATTAATCAAAAAGGTTTTTAAGATTTGACGCCCAAGTGTATCGAATTAAGGTGAATAAGTAGTTGAGTATAGGTGCGAGTGTTCGATCGAATTGGGTAAAAAATTTTTGAGTTAATCGAGTTTACGAGTTCTATTTTATCATCTTAACTTGATTTGAATTTATTTCGAGTCGAGTACAATTAAATGGAATTTGAGTCGAGTCGAATCGAGTGAAATTGTTTAAGTTAAATTAAAAAAACTAAATATGTTAAATTAAAATATTGTTATAGTATTGTAAGTACCTAATTTTGCCCGGGTATTAAATAAGCCCAAATTAAAAAATAAATGTCCCTCGTACAGTCCTTCTACAAAATTAAAACGAACCCAAATATAAGCCCAATCTGTGGCCCAATTCCTAAACCCGTTACAGCCTACCTAGACCCAAACTGAAACTAAAGCCGTTACACCCAAACCTAATAGACCTGGACTCAGATGGCCCAAGAGGCCCAAAACATTGAACAGAAACCAGAAGACCTAGGGTTTCTGGAAACCATAGGAGCCGCCAACAGGAGTCCAGCGCAATCGTCGCAATCACCAGCCTCCGATCGTGCTTGGATTCACGCTCGAATCACCATCGTCGCCAGATTCTCCGTCTCACCTGCACAAAAAAGGAAAAAGATGACAGCAAATATAGAAAGAAATAAAACGAAATCGCTATTTCCTTTTTGTGTTTCATTCTTCGGGTTATAAAAACCCACAATGATTTGTAACAAAGGGGGGAAAAAAGATCTTTATTACACGGGGACGGAAATACACAACGACAAAAAAAAGCACACTGGAATAAAAAACAGAAAGTTTTTAAACAGCAAAGGTGATTTTTCATTTTATTTTTATTTTGTTTATTTTCTTTTTTCGATCTATATTTTTTATAATATGCTATTTTCTATTTTTCTTTCTATCTTGTTTTTTTTTTAAAAACTGTAAAACATATATATATATATATATATATAAAGAGGGAATTTTACCTATTTGGAGGAATTCCGGCCACCGTGCATGGTGGCCGGCGACGGCGCTGGCACCGGGGTTTTGCCAGAAGTCCAGGCCAGACCAGGGAGTTTGAGAGAAAAATAAATTTTTTTTTGGAAAGAAGAAGGGAAATGAATAAAAAAAAGGAGGAAAGTGGCTTTTATATGGCTCTGGAACGGTGTCGTTTTGCACCAGGCCGTTAAGCGTCAAAACGACGCCGTTTCGCCTCTGGCCCGACCCGATCCGACCCGCTCCGGCCTAGGATCCGCGTGTTTTTTATGGGAAGGGCTAATTGCGGTTTTAGCCCTTCCGCTTTTTTTGTTTATAATTAAGTTATTTTATTTTTTAATTCGGCCCCGGAAGTTTGTTTTCATTTCAATTTAGCCCTTCAGGCTATTCCAAAGCAGGAGATCGAACGACGCCGTTTTAAAAAAGAGGCATAATTTCCATATTGGTCCCTGGGATTTAACATGCGTTTTGTTTCAGTCCTTTTAATCTGTTTTAATTGCTATTTAATCCTTGTCACTTTATTTTTATTCCATTTTAAATTATTTTAATATTGTATTAAAATTATTTTAAATTATTAAATTTTCTTATATATATATATGTATATTATTATTTATATATTAATCTATTAATAGTATAAATTCATATGTATTTTTATCTTTATAATTATTATTATGTATTATTTGATTTAATTATTTATATTAAACATTTTTATTAATCATAGATTACATATCTTTTAAAAATTTTGTATTATTATATAATATTGTATGTTACTTTTAAAACTATACTTTGCATAAACTTATATTATATATATTTTTTTAAAGTATTAGATTTTTAAATATAATTTTCTTTAAAGTTAGATATATTATTTTTTATTATTTAATAATATTTTACCTATTTTTTAAAAATATATGTATATAATATTTTTGACTACTTCACATTATTTTTGCATATTAATTTGTTTTTTATAATTTATTCTTTATTGAAAGTTTATGTTTATTTTTTTCCTTATCTTTGGTTATTTATTGCATTGTATCTCATATTCGTTTATTTTTTAATTGCATGCTTTAGTATAATTATTTTATCAATTGTATTATTTATTATTTCTTATTATTCTTTATTAGTAGAAATTGTTAATATGGTTTGTAATTATGATGAACTAATATTTGGTACATATGTTGTAATGTATGATTTACTCAAGCCTTTTTATAAAAATACCTTTTGAATTAAAGCATTTTACTCAAAGTTTTTCAAAATACGGTGATATGTAATATTCGAAGGATTTCGAGAAGAATCTTGCCCTAACTTATTGGGTTCGATTTTTCTCGTGAAACTTTAGGTATTACTTATCCCTTTTTCCTTAAAAAAAACTGAGATTTATCAATTTTAAATTAAAAAACCTATTCTTGGGAATTCGGATTGTTGTGCCTTAACTTATTGGGTTCGACGTTTTGAGTCCTGAGGTAGGAATTTTCTAAAATAAAGACGTGCTAGTTTCAAAGTCATGAGATGCTATATCCTAACTTATTGGGTACAGTGTTTTATTTCTTTGAGATAGGTAGGTCTGGGTTTTTTTTTAATAAAAGGTCCACTTTTTAAATTTTTAAAGTTTCAACATTAGGACATGATTTTATCGATTAAGGTACCAATTTTTGGGCGTTATGAAGGTGCTAATCTTTCCTCATACGTAACCGACTCCCGAACCTATTTTCTCGTTTTTCGTAGACCAAAACCAAATGTTTTAAAATGAAACGTTTTACAAGGTGATCCAATCACACCTAAGTAAAAAGGGATTGGTGGTGACTCCCATTTTTTGTTTTTAAAAGTCGATCCTCGTTTTTAAATCCAGATTTTAAAATAGTTTCGACAGCTTGGCGACTCCGCTGGGGACCAATAAGAGAGTCAAGCCGTAAAGTCGATAAATTCATGTCCTATTGTTGCAAATTTGAAATTCTGATTTTAAAAAAAAAATCATCATCCTTTTATTGCATGTGATTCTTTTTTATAAAATATCTTTGCATTACATTTGCATGACCGTTGTGGTCGCACCCTTAAGTGGGAGTGAGAAGCTACTCCTTCGTGAGGTTTTCACCTCCGTGCAGGATAGTGAATCGCTTTCGGGATACATCCGTACCTATGTCTTCGTGAGGTTTTCACCTCCGTGCAGCCATAGGGAAATGTATTCCCCTGAACTGAACTCGATCCATATGAGCCTATAATGAGTGAGGATCGAGGAATCTGCTGGTTCGGGTACCTTAACTTTAGAGCTAAACCACATATAAGTAAACCCTAAGAACCCACCCTAAAGAAGAACTATGTCAAACCTTAGTGGTCACCCAGATAGTTTTTTTTTTTTTTATTTTACTTGCTTTATATTTTATTTCATGGTACTAACATGTTGTGTTTTATCTTTTTGTGCATGTCATTTCATATTTTAAGAGGTATCGATTCACGGTCAGTTTCTAAGTTAGAAAGCTGGTTATGGAGAACGAATTCCTTGATAAAGTGGAAGACAATGTAGTCGTTCGTATATAGTTAGAACATAGGCAATTAGAAGGGTATAGATCCATTTGAGCAAGAGGAAATGGGGCAGTGCTAAAATCTCAGCCAATTGTGCTTCCTGATGTTGTTCCGATCAGAGCTAAATTGGATGTGAAGAAGATTGTACGACACTTTATGGCAAGGCGTGGTGTTGGAACTAAAAGGTAAAAGGTAACTATACTCACCAATCACTTCAAAGTGAGCATGGAGGGTACGGATAGACACTTCTACAATTACAGCGTTTCTCTTTCATATGAAGATGGCCGTTCAGTTGATGGCAAGGGGTGTTGGAAGAAAAGTGATGGAGAGGGTGCAAGAGACCTATGGCAATGAATTGGCTGGAAAATACTTTACTTATGATGAGGAAAAAAGTTTGTTTACTGTTGGTGCTCTTCCAAATAATAAGTATGAGTTTACAGTTGTATTTGAGGATGTTACATCTAACAAAAACAATGGGAATGCAAGACCTGATGTCCATGATGACTCAAATGGGTAAGACAGGAAGAGAATTAAACGGCCTTATCAATCAAAGACCTTTAAAGTGGAGATCAGCTTTGCTGCAAAGATTCTCATGCAAGCCATTCAAAATGCTCTGCGTGGACAGAAATCAAAAAACTCACAAGAATCCCTAAGGGTGTTGGATATCACTTTATGGCAGCATGCTGCAAAACAGGGATGTCTACTTGTTCGCCAATCATTCTTTCAAAATAATCCTGATAATTTTACAGACATTGGAGGAGGTGTCCTTGGCTGTAAGGGTTTCCATTCAATTTTCAGAGCCACTCAAGGAGGCCTTTCACTAAATATCGATGTATCAACTACCATAATAATTCAACCCGGTCTGGTAGTTGATTTGCAAATCAAAATGCTAGAGATCCTTACTCTCTTGATTGGAACAAGGCAAAATAGGTGCTGAAGAATCTGAGGATAAAAGTTAGTCCGTCTAATCAAGAGTACAAGATTACTGGTTTGAGTGAACAACATTGCAAGGGATTTGATTCGGAGAAATGAAAGGAATTCATAGGGATTCCCCATTTGATTTATTCAATGAGATGAACCGAAATAGACACCTTTCACCTGTGGTTAAAGTTGAAAAAATGTTTGAACAGATACAATTTAAACTTCTTGGAGCTTCGCAGTTCCTTCTTTGTCTAGAAAAAAATCTGATTTTTATGAGCCATAGAATCTCTTTGAGTATGGCGCTGGCTAGGGTGTATGATCAAAAGCTTCTTATGAAGATCAATGCTAAGCTTGGACCGTCTTTTCTTCACCATCGAAATCATAATTTTGAGGTAAAGTCAAATCTGAACAAGATCGAAGGCAGGATTGAAGAGTTAGAATCGATATTGCATAACTGTGAGTTCCAGATCGAGTTTCTTGAAACAAATAAAGGGCGTTGGAAGGAAGAACTTCACCATTCTCACGATCGAGTCAGAAGTCAGAATTATCTCACGGGTGAAGCAATAGTCCAGATTCGACTTGGGTAATATAGGCAAATACATTAAGCATGAAGTATGAGCTACGGTCAGATCGTGGTCAAGAGTTGGCTTTGTTGTGTAGGAAAGTCAGAACACTGGGACATAGGGTGAAAGCATATAGTAGTCCGTTTTATGTAAAGGATTTTGTTTTCTAATAAAGTTTTCTAAAATGAAGTTGATCAGAATCGATACCTTTTTGCATTCATGCATTCGCATTACATGGCATCATTTGCATTAGACTTTTATAAAAGGACCCTAATTAGGTAAAAATATTTCAGTTAACCTGGAAAACATGGAGCAAAGTTTGGAGAGAATAGAACAAATGCAAAAACAGATGTAGGGGCAATTGACCGAGATGCAGCAAGAAATGCGGGAACAAATGTTAGAGTTCTAAAAGAATATGATTGGCCAGTTAACCCAGTTACTAGCCGAAAGATTTGAAAAGAGGAGTGGCCCAGTAGTCAACAGTGTGGATGAGGAGGAAGACATCGTTTACTCCCCAATTGGTTTTAACCTGATCGATGATCAAGCCAAATCGGTTGCTCTTGTAGAAACGAAAGAAAGAGGAAAAAAGATCTCAAAAGCCCTGAAGAAGAAGTAAAAGAAAACGAATAATGCCAGTAGGTACAACAAGAGTCATTCAGAGCGGTTCTGATGCAAATCGGACAAGGATGGTAGTTACCAGCAATCTGTTTTCCCCAAGGCAAAACTCTGAAAGGCTCTAATTTACGCCAATCCCCATGACGTATAAGGAGCTATATCAAAGTTTGTTTGACGCACACATGGTGTCTCCATTTTATCTGAAACTGTTGCAACCTCCATTCCCAAAATGGTATAACAAGAATGCTCAATGTGACTACCATGCGGGAATAACGGGACATTCGATTAAAAACTGTACTACGTTTAAAAAGTTGGTCGAAAGGTTTCTTAAAATGGAAGTTGTGAAGTTCGACAATCCATCAAAACCTGATCATTTTAATGAGGTAGTGAATACGGTAATTGAAGGAGGAGACAAGAAAGTTGCTATTCCTTGAAGAAATCAAAGAGGGAATCAGAGAACAAAGTTTCCAAACCCTTGTGTGCTTGGGAGTATTTTGAATAATGAGATTGTGGAAGAAATCCCTGTACTTTTAGGGCTAATTTAGAGTAATGTCCAAAACATGCTTGTTGTCTTGAGCCTAGAGGCAACAAGAACCTTTTTTGTGAAATAGGCTTATGTTCAAAATTTTATTTCAATAAAATGCATCTTTTTGAGTACATATTCTTTTATTCTTTCTATTTTATACTGTACATTCTTTTGCTTTTTAGAGTAGTCTTTCATTCTTTACTCATGACTATACCAATAACCACCTTTAGAATCATTTATTCTTTGGATTTCTTGCCTTCGTGACACAGGTACCCAGATATCAATGACGTGAGCGATGTTATTCTGACTCCTTTTAAATGAGATATGGGTCTAGGGATTTAAGGACTTCGAAGATGACAGAGATTGTAACCTACCTTCTGATTTGTTAAGAATGGTAGAACAAGATGAAAAGACAGACCTTACTCTACAAAAGGTCATTGGATATTATGAGCCTAGGGAAAAGGTGAAGACCGAAGCCTAGCTCACCACCAAAATAAGGCAAGACATCATTGAGTTGTTTTCGCACAATTATATCAGGACATGCCTTGGCTAATAAGAAGCAGGCTAAACAAAGAGGATTGGGCAATGTTGATTCACCATGGAAGGGGATTGCATCACCATCATCTTTGCAAATCTGAATTAAAGAAGACAAGATTCATATGCCTACTCCAGTTCTTCACAAATTTTCCATAAGTGGGGCATGGATGTGATGGGGCCAAAAGCTTTTAGCCAATATTGACTTATCAGCATAGTTATCGTTTACTTCATTAAGAGAGTGGAAGTAGCTTCATATGCCAATGTTACAAGGTCGAAGTCATCAAAAAAAAAATCAAAAAAGAAAAAATGAAGGAAAATATCAAATGCCATAAAAGATCTCGTTTAAATAACTGTACAAAGTCAAAATCTACAGTTTATCCAATGATCAGGCAGCATATCACAGTGCAACAAAGGTTGCCAAAAAAAAAGGGTGGCTAAGACTTGTAAAGATTGGCATAAAAAGCTATCACTATTCTCTATGATTATCAAACGTTGGCCAGAACCTTCGTTGGGGCAACATTATGGAACTTAAGCGCTTTTGCCAATTGAACTTAATCGAAGAAAAGGTTAAAAGCTATCCATCACGGTTGGATGATGCGAGCTTACGACAAAGAGGTTCACCTACAAAACGATTTTAAAGGAAAGCATATGCCAAACTGGGAAGGACTTATGTAGGACCTGTTCTAGAGGAGCATTGATATTTGGTGAAGACTTGCCCAATTCAGTGAATTCAGGTTTAGTCAAGAGGTATTCTACCTGAAAGAGGAAAGACCAAGGTGAAAACCCGTAAAGGGCGCCTCAAAAAAAAGGGGGAGAGGCCAAGGCGAAAACCCGCAAAAGGCGCTTTGAGACCAAAGGGGATTTGAGTTGAAAACCCGAAAAGGGCGACTCAAATTTTGATCAAAAGTGGGGCATACAGTAGTCTTGCTACATTTGAATCAACAATGAGGAAATATGTTACGTCTTGGGGCATCGACAAAGTACTCCGGATCCCCTAAACACATATTGAGTTTAAAATGGTCCTCAAGAAATCGGAACAGAGAAGCTCAGACTGCGATATCTGGGGCACCTAGTTTCCTATCTTACCCATTTTCTATCTTTGATTACTTTGTTCTTTTCAAAGAAACACCCCAATTAATTTTCTTTTATAGCCTTTGCTATATTTACATTATTCTTTTTAAGATATACCAATCAATTTTCATTTATTGCCTTGGTTATCTTTGATTAGCTTATTTGTTTCGAGCTATGCTCTTGATTAATTTCTTTCTTGTCCATTGCTGTAATCTTTTTCAAGCATTTTATATTGAAATAAAGATTAATGGACTAATAATACTTTCATAAAAGGATTTTTGTATATTACTCTAGAAGCTTCTAAATAATATGAGGAATCTGAAACATGACTATTGTTTAGAACTCACCAAGCCTAAGGGCTGGAAACATTGAAAAATGATTATCTCTTCAAAATTCTTAATGGATAAGACAATTTCATTGGTGACACCATATTGGCGAATAACGAACAAGGTCAATCCAAGTATAAAAAGGGATCATTGTCGGGATACCCTGCATCCATTCAAACACATACATCTGGTCATTGCACCCAGGGAATAGTGTAACAGATTGAAAGTGATACAAGTTCTGTACCTTTGAGTGGTAACAGAAATATGAAAGAAACCAAATGTCATTCCTCTGAAGTTGTAGTGGTAGATACCAATTTCATGTCTCAAGATCAAGCGGGTGACTCGAGAAATTACATCAGCAAGTTTGGTTGAGTAGAACATGGTTGATGAACAAAAATGAAGAACAGATGAGTGATAACACCTAGAATAGGAATCATACTCATAACATTTTTGCATCATAGCAAATCTCATTAGGAGCATTTGATTCATTCCAATCATTGCATCCCAATCCTTTAAGAGGAGTCATCTTCATAACATATATATAGCTAGAAGCATTTGATTCATTTTTTATCATAGCATCTTAGTCATACAGCATGAACATACTAAATCGAGTCTACAGGACATATCCCTCAGCAGACGGGGTAGCAATATCAATGAGTTTTCAGATCGAGGGTAGCTAATCTCATCTTCTTGAAGTTTCAAGAAGAAGATCAAGATAACAGATCTCATCTTCTTGAAGTTGCAAGAAGAAGATCGAAGAGAATTTCAGCCTTATCTCCCTGAAGTTGTAGGGAGTAGATCGAAGACAGAAGATCTTATCTTCCTGAAATTGTGGGAAGTAGATCGAAGACACTTTCAGATCTTATCTTCCTGAAATTGTAGGAAGTAGATCGAAGACAGAAGATCTTATCTTCCTGAAATTGTAGGAAGTATATCGAAGAGAATTTCAGCCTTATCTCCCTGAAGTTGTAGGGAGTAGATCGAAGGCAGAAGATCTTATCTTCCTGAAATTGTGGAAAGTAGATCGAAGACACTTTCAGATCTTATCTTCCTGAAATTGTAGGAAGTAGATCGAAGACAGAAGATCTTATCTTCCTGAAATTGTAGGAAGTAGATCGAAGACACTTTCAGATCTTATCTTCCTGAAATTGTAGGAAGTAGATCGAAGACACTTTCAGATCTTATCTTCCTGAAATTGTAGGAAGTAGATCAAAGACAGAAGATCTTATCTTCCTGAAGTTGTAGGAAGGAAATCAAAGACAGAAGATCTTATCTTCCTGAAGTTGTAGGAAGTAGATCGAAGACACCAATAATCTCATTCCTGAAGTTGCAGGAAGCAGATTGAAAACATCAGACTAATTGAAATCTAGATGAAGTTCCAGTACCCCTAAAGATGCAGTTGGGATGGGAGTCATTCGAAGAAAGCGAGGATCAAGAAGTCGAGGCTCGGCCAAGACCGGGCAAAATTGGTCCTTTTATAGTCTTTGCTCTATTCTTGTTTCACAATAATGAGCAAAGAGGGGTAGCTGTAAGTACCTAATTTTGCCCGGGTATTAAATAAGCCCAAATTAAAAAATAAATGTCCCTCGTACAGTCCTTTTACAAAATTAAAACGGACCCAAATATAAGCCCAATCTGTGGCCCAATTCCTAAACCCGTTACAGCCTACCTAGACTCAAACTGAAACTAAAGCCGTTACACCCAAACCTAATAGACCTGGACTCAGATGGCCCAAGAGGCCCAAAACATTGAACAGAAACCCGAAAACCTAGGGTTTCTGGAAACCCTAGGAGCCGCCAACAGGAGTCCAGCGCAATCGTCGCAATCACTAGCCTCCGATCGTGCCTGGATTCACGCTCGAATCACCATCGTCGCCAGATTCTCCGTCTCACCTGCACAAAAAAGAAAAAAGACGACAGCAAATATAGAAAGAAATTAAACGAAATTGCTATTTCCTTTTTGTGTTTCATTCTTCGGGTTATAAAAACCCACAATGATTTGTAACAAAGGGGGGAAAAAATATACTGTTACACGGGGGACGGAAAATACACAGACAAAAAAAAAACACTGGAATAAAAAACAGAAAGTTTTTAAACAGCAAAGGTGATTTTTCATTTTATTTTTATTTTGTTTATTTTCTTTTTTCGATCTATATTTTTTATAATATGCTATTTTCTATTTTTCTTTCTATCTTGTGTTTTTAAAAAAACTGTAAAACATATATATATATATATATATATATATATATATAAAAGAGGGAATTTTACCTATTTGGAGGAATTCCGGCCACCGTGCATGGTGGCCGGCGACGGCGCTGGCGCCGGGGTTTTGCCGGAGGTCCAGGCCAGACCAGGGAGTTTGAGAGAAAAAGAAATTTTTTTTTTTTGGAAAGAAGAAGGGAAATGAATAAAAAAAGGAGAAAAGTGGCTTTTATAGGGCTCTGGAACGGTGCCGTTTTGCACCAGGCCGTTAAGCGTCAAAACGACGCCGTTTCACCTCTGGCCCGACCCGATCCGACCCGCTCCGGCCTAGGATCCGCGTGTTTTTTTATGGGAAGGGCTAATTGCGCTTTTAGCCCTTCCACTTTTTTTTGGTTTATAATTAAGTTATTTTATTTTTTAATTCGGCCCCGGAAGTTTGTTTTCATTTCAATTTAGCCCTTCAGGCTATTCCAAAGCAGGAGATCGAACGCCGTTTTAAAAAAGAGGCATAATTTCCATATTGGTCCCTGGGATTTAACACGCGTTTTGTTTCAGTCCTTTTAATCTGTTTTAATCGTTATTTAATCCCTGTCACTTTATTTTTTATTCCATTTTAAATTATTTTAATATTGTATTAAAATTGTTTTAAATTATTAAATTTTCTTATATATATATATATGTATATTATTATTTATATATTAATCTATTAATAGTATAAATTCATATGTATTTTTATCTTTATAATTATTATTATGTATTATTTGATTTAATTATTTATATTAAACATTTTTATTAATCATAGATTACATATCTTTTAAAATTTTTGTATTATTATATAATATTGTATGTTACTTTTAAAACTATACTTTGCATAAACTTATATTATATATGTTTTTTTAAAGTATTAGATTTTTAAATATAATTTTCTTTAAAGTTGGATATATTATTTTTTATTATTTAATAATATTTTACCTATTTTTAAAAATATATGTATATAATATTTTTGACTACTTCACATTATTTTTGCATATTAATTTGTTTTTTATAATTTATTCTTTATTGAAAGTTTATGTTTATTTTTTTCCTTATCTTTGGTTATTTATTGCATTGTATCTCATATTCGTTTTTTTTTAATTGCTTGTTTTAGTATAATTATTTTATCAATTGTATTATTTATTATTTCTTATTATTCTTTATTAGTAGAAATTGTTAATATGGTTTGTAATTATGATGAACTAATATTTGGTACATATGTTGTAATGTATGATTTACTCAACCCTTTTTATAAAAATACCTTTTGAATTAAAGCATTTTACTCAAAGTTTTTCAAAATACGGTGATATGTAATATTCGAAGGATTTCGAGAAGAATCTTACCCTAACTTATTGGGTTCGATTTTTCTCGTGAAACTTTAGGTATTACTTATCATTTTTTCCTTAAAAAAACTGAGATTTATCAATTTTAAATTAAAAACCTATTCTTGGGAATTCGGATTGTTGTGCCTTAACTTATTGGGTTCGACGTTTTGAGTCCTGAGGTAGGAATTTTCTAAAATAAAGACGTGCTAGTTTCAAAGTCATGAGATGCTATATCCTAACTTATTGGGTACAATGTTTTATTTCTTTGAGATAGGTAGGTCTGGATTTTTTTTTAATAAAAGGTCCACTTTTTAAATTTTTAAAGTTTCAACATTAGGACATGATTTTATCGATTAAGATACCAATTTTTGGGCGTTATGAGGGTGCTAATCCTTCCTCATACGTAACCGACTCCCGAACCCGTTTTCTCATTTTTCGTAGACCAAAACCAAATGTTTTAAAATGAAACGTTTTACAAGGTGATCCAATCACACCTAAGTAAAAAGGGATTGGTGGCGACTCCCATTTTTTGTTTTTAAAAGTCGATCCCCGTTTTTAAATCCAGATTTTAAAATGGTTTCGACAAGTATAATTAATTCTATGTTAGGGCACATAAATTTGAAACCATATATATTTGAAACTTTTTTCAAAGAAAATTAATAAAAAAATAAGATACTTTAATATGAAAAACTTGAATCATTAACTAACTTTTTTAGGTCTTCAAAATTATTATTTTAGAAAATTTTTAAAAATTTAACTTTCTTTATATATTTTTTTAGAATTTTTAGAATATTTATAATTTTAAAAAGTATATAAATTTTAAATTTTTTTATAAATATTTTGAAAATTTGAAAATTATTTTTGAATTATTTTGTAATTTTTGTTGAGAGAGAAACAAATTTGCTCATTTTCAAAGTTGACAGGGACCAAAAGAGTATTTATACTAATTTATTATTCAAATTGTTTGAGTTATTCGAATAGTAAAATTCAACTCGATTCAATTAATTCAAAATTTAAATTCTTTTTTGATTTTTTTGAATCGAATCGGGTTTTACTTACCTCTAATTGAGCCATAACATAATTTTCTACACATGTACTTGGATATGGTTAGGAAGCTTGTTATCTTACTAAGGGTCCCAAATAAGTCTGATGTAACTTGGTGTTTATCCACAAACTGTACATGTAACATACAAGTGATCTACTTTGGTCTCAATTTAATCACTTTAAATTAGTCACGTTAAAATCTTTTATTGTCCACCAACAAATTACTGATGTAACACATTAGTCAATTGAGTACTGATGACACGTGACACTTTTTTATTGATTTTTGACACAAAATTTTGAATTTTATAAATAGATATATAAAATGTCACAATCACGTACTCTTTAATCATATATTTAAAAATAAAATAAAATAATTAAAAATCAGATATATAGTATTCATTTTTTAATCTACCATATAAAAAAGCGAATTCAGTACTAAGTCAAAACAAATTTTAGTGCTTTTATAAACCCCATAAAATTCTATTAACTAAAACAACGTGGTCCATAATCATATTATAAATACTATTTTAATTATTAATATCGTGTTTATATATTTTTTCGAGTTATAATTTTTTTAAAACTGTCTAATATAAGCATAGATGAAAATGTGTGATAATCATGTTTAAGATATTTATACTTTTATAAATTTTAATACGGTTAATAACTTATACTATATATATTTAAAGCATTTACATACTAATATCATATTTAGATTATTATTTAATTAGATTAAATGTTCATATTAAGGAGCATGACTTAATCTTTAGAAAAAGTGTTCGAAATAAAAGTTTTTTACGCACTTCAATTCAGTTTATGGTAAAAATTAAGTGAATATTGATATATTTAGAATAAAACACATAATAATTAAATCAGATATTGATTGAAATGAAAAATAATAATAAATATATAATTTGTAACTTGATATACGATATTTGAGAAACCTTTATTCGAGTACTTTTGAAAAGGTTTGGCTATTGTTTGACCATTTCGAAAAGTTTGACCTTTATTTAATCACTGTTGTACATATTAGAATATCATATTAGTATCTAGAAAGGCTTAGTTCTTATATAAGCAACCCCTAAAAGGAAGGTTTGGCTCCAATTTGAGCATTTAACCTTTTAATTATAGGTAAACTACACTCAATGTTATTAAACTATTAGTAAGTTTACATTTTGGTCACTCAACTTTAGAAAGTTATAAAATGGTTGCTGAACTATTCGAAAGTTTTTATTTAAGTCATTGGGTTGTTAAAATAACTATTGTATGACCTTTTTTGTTCTCATTGCCCACATTAATTGAAAACTTTCATTTCCCTTTTGTTCTGTAGTTCAGTTTTTTCATGAAATAATTTTGAATATCATGATTCTATGAACCAAAATCCAAATAACTTTTTTCTCTAATATTTGACATTGGTCGACTAGGATCTTAGATATGTTCTTCTACTTGTCGATGACTATTGATCCCTTGTACTGATTGCCAAATCGTTACTTGAAACTTACTAGTCAAATTTAAAAAAAAAAAAAACTTAATAGCTCAGTGACAAATAAAAACTCTTGAATAATTCAATAACTTAAATGAAAACTTTCGAATAATTCAATAACCATTTTGTAACTTTTTGAAATAAAATGACTAAAACATAAACTTACTCATAATTTAGCATATTTAATCCTTATTTATTTTCTTGCACCTTATACATATAATAACCCCAGGTCGTTCTTTTATTTTCCCTTCAACCAAGGCAAGTTTGGTTAAGTTATGCTATAAATAACATACCAAAAACAGAGCTTTCTGCAAACATAAACATTAAGAGAAAACAATTCCAAAGCATATTCTTGTTTCTTAAAAGAGGAAAAAAAGAAATTATTTATTATTTAATTCCAAGTTTTCCCTCCCCAATCCCATCTTACCTCTATATATTAACCACCACCACCAGCATCACCTCCACTGTCTTCTTCCCATATCATATCTTGCTACACCCTTTTGGCTCTGCTATTTCTATTCATTAAAGCAAAGGTATGGCTAAATTACTGGCCACCCTTTTCATCCTAACCCTCTTTGTTTCCACTCTATCCTTTGCAGCTCGCACTGGTCCACCTTTCCCTGCAAATACCCAACAACAACAAGCTCAGGTTACTTAAAATTTCAATTCAGCACTTTCATTTTTTTCTCCAATCATATCCTCTATTTCAACTTATATTTGATATTTGCTTTTCTAGGTTTTAACTTTTTTGTTCTTATAGGGTGCTGTTGAAGTTGAAGATAGCTGTGAAGGAGTTGCAGAAGAAGAGTGTTTGATGAGAAGAACTCTTGCTGCTCATACTGACTATATCTATACTCAAAACCACAATCCATGAGCTTCAAATTTCTTGTTTTTTCTTTAGCCATCAACCCACTATATATATATATATATATATGTATGCATGTATATGCTTGTTGTTGTTGATTATGATTTAATTTAATAACATAATCAATCAGAGGCTTTTTTTTTTCCTACTTTTGTCTTGGTGTTTGTTTCTTCCATTTGTGATTTTAAGTTTTGGATTGTTTTGAAAATTTTATAATCTTAAACATAAATAAAGTATATATTTGGTATGTCTTTTTAATTGTAAGATTGCTTCTTCTTCTTCTTCTTTTTTCTTTTTTTTTTCTAATACTGCATTTTATCTTTTTTTCCCTTAAATTATTTGGCTATTTAATAATGTTTCTCTTTAGGGGATTATCATTCCTTTGTTTGAAGATGTATTTCAAGATGGCAAAACTAATATGCTAATACAGGGCTGGTAACAGCTAAATTTCGCACTTTTTTTAGTTAAATTTGTGTTTTAACATTTTATAAAATGTTAAATATTTTTTTAAAGGAAATACTAATTAAAACATTAATTTGGTAACAATATTGACATAACAACCCGCATGGTAGAAAGTATTATATAACATGTCATTAAATTATTTAAAAATTATAAAAGTATTCAAAAATATAAAAATTAAAAAACACTAAAAAGTTCATAAAATTAGCATAGAGTACATGTGGGTTGCCATGCACGTTGTCCTATTTAAGAATTTAACATTTTAGTTAGAATTTCGCTTAAAAAGCTAACAATTGAACTTTTTTTTTTAAATATTGAGGGTAAAATTTAACTAAAAAAAAAGGGGGGTATTGTTACCTTAAGTTGCTTGTTTGTTTAAAATAACAAATGCAATGAAGTTGTAACAACCCTCGCTTGACTCGATTGTCGGGTCCGAGTTACGGGATGCTGCATTCATTTTCGGAGCAACTACCATCAATCATACAGATAATAATCATTCCAAACATGCAATAATATGTTAAACATATTTACAGTATGTTAAATAATCAAATTCGAACTTCAATCAAGCTTATGAAAGCTCTTTTGTTGACCTGAGCACAAAATAGGACCAAATTGTAAAATTTTAAAAATTCAGGGTCCATGTCGTGACGTCACCTCCCCCTCATCGTGACGTCGCCAAACATTTTGTCACGTTGTGATCTCAAGCCACTCGATGTTGCGACGTGACTCACTGTCGATCAATGTTTCGAAGAGGAATATTGCTAGTCGGGATGTGGACTCTATTTTTGGTAAAAATGAATCATTTGGTACCTATTTCAGAACTCTCAACTAAACCTATCAAAGGCCGTTCCATTTGATCACTTAAGAGCATGCTAAATATATACATTTCCTACTAAAACATGTCATTTACCAATTCAAAACAAGATCAATTCAAAATGAGTTCAACTATTACAAATTATCCAAATGTCTTCCAAACCAACCAACCAAACACCAAACTTATATATGCCAAATTCATATCCAACCATGCTGTAAAAAAATAGAATGTCGGTAATGACAGTATATCGCAAAGAAAAGAGAAAGAAAAAATAAAGAACACAAATTTTTACGTGGAAACCCTTTTGGGAAAAAATCACAGGCAGAGGAGAAGAAAATTCACTATGTCGAAGTTGAATAATTACAAAAGGAGTAGACAATGTCTATTTATAGACTTGTAAAACCATATTCTAATAGGAGTGTAGTAAGATTGAAACACCTTATTCTAATAAATATCAAATAGATGGAGTTTAATAAGGTTTAAAAAACCTTATTCTAAAATAAAATAAAAGAAGTGTAGTTCTATATGGATTTTACTTTTATTTTATTTTACCACTGTATTTTATTTAAATAAGGATTCGGGTCACTCAATTCTAACAATCTCCACCTTGACATGAATTCTCAATGAACAAGTTCTTCATCGTGAACACTCAACGAACAAGTTCTCCTCCTCTTCTGTAACAGCCCGTTTTTAGTCAAAATGGAACAATGGTTTTGGGACCACAAATCTGAAGTCGAAATATTTGTTTTATTATTATTATAAGGTTTACAGCATGATAATATTATTGTGTGAAAGTTTCGTTTAGAAATTTTATCGTTTGATTAGTTAATTTGATAAAAAAGACTAAATCGCGTAAAATGTAAAATGCATATTCTATTAGTTAAAAGGGTTTATTAGCTATGAAATTAAATAGTTGATGGATTTATGTTGCAATTATCCCATTATATTAATAAGTGGACTTTCATGGACATGGTTTATGTGTTTTTAATGGTTTTATATTAAAGTTAATTTGGTAATTAGTATATATAAGTTAATTAAACAAAACAAATAAAATATTATGCTATCACCTTCGTCACTTGCCGAAAATTTGAAGAAAAGAAGCCATAGTTAGGGCTTAAGCATTCGGTCACTTTTCCTTGAGCATGTAAGTCTATTTTTGTCCCGTTTTTAATGATTTCTGTGTTTTTGAAATCGTTGCAACTAGGTCTAGCTAGCCTAGGGACTATTTTACAAAACTGTTAAAGATTTTAGTTGTTTCCATTGATGAATACATGAGTATTTTGATGTTTAATGATAGATTATGAATGTTTGATGATAGTTACAAAAGTTCTGTTAAGTGATTTTTAGTGAAAATGCAAATTAGGGATTAAATTGTGAAATGTGGAAACTTTGAGATAAAAATGTGAAGTAAATGAAAAATATGGGCTGCTAGGGACCTAATTGAATTTTTTCTAGCATGGGTTATGCTTGAATTTTATGAATTTGTGATTTTGTGAAATAAGGATTATATTGTAAAGTTGTGAAATTCTAGGGGTAAAAGTGTAAATGTGCTTAAATGTGTGTTTTGGATTAAATTTAATAGAGATATTATTAAATAAGTTAATTTTGAATATATTTAGATCAAGAAAAGTGAAATTCAGATCTAGATCGGGGGGAAACTAAAGTTATCGACTAATCGACCTATTTCGTCGTTTTCACATCCGAGGTAAGTTCGTGTATTATAAGTTTTAATACAAATGTATTTCATATGCTTTGATATTGCATAAATTGTGAATACGAGACTATGAATATGTTCAATAGTGATTCGACAACAATTCGACACTCGAAATCTCGGTTGAACCTTAGGAATAGTTTAGGATACTAGTGACATGTCATTAGGGGATACATTGAGTTGGCTTCGGGCCATGATATTAGCACTTTGGATGCAAGTTATACCGATTTGGATTCGGGCCATGAATACCGGCTGATTTGGCTTCAGGCCATGATATCATTACTTCGGATATAAGCTACCTTGATTTGGCTTTGGGCCATGGTATAGGTACTTATTGTGGGAGACTCTTGAGTATCCGACTTCTATTCCGAATGGTTCAACGAGTAAACAAAAGATGTGGTTGAGTATGAGAATGATATAAGATGGTACAGGTACGTACATGACATGTATAAACTTTGGTTCGAAGAAACTTGTGAAGAATATAATTAATATCATAATTGTGTATATGAAAGGTTTGTTAGCTAATATATGCTAAATGTTGATATATTCAAATTGTTGAATTATAATCTTGAGATTGAATTGAGTTTATTTTTACGAGCTTACTAAGCTTTATAGCTTACTTTGTTTATTTTTTCCGTGTTTTATAGTGTTATCAAGCTAGCTCAGATTCGGGGATCGTCGGAGATTGCTTCACACTATCCACCTATCACTTGGTACCTATGAACTTTGGTATTTTAAATATATGGCATGTATAAGGACTTGGTCTTTCTGGTATATGTGTTTTGCCATTTAAGTTGGCTTGTGAATTGTTATGTTTTGGTTTGTATATATAGCCATGAGATTTGGCTTAATTTGGTTGTTTTGGATGTATGTGTATATATGCGAGAATGGCCTATGATGTGGTTCATAATTGCTTGCAAATGGTTTTTGGTAGTTTAGCATTTAAGGTAGCTAATGGTTGGAAATGGCTATTGTATGTTTGAAATTTTAGGTAAGGTAAAATGTTTGGTTGAAATAATGCATATAAGTGTTTTTGAGTTAAATGTGTAAAGTTAATGGGAGTATTGAATGTGCATGATTTATGTTTGAATTGGTTGAATTGAAATGCCTATTGATGCTATGTATTGGTGCCTTTGAGTTGATGTAGGTGAGAATAAGTTTGGGTGGCAAAATGGCTTGGTAAATAGCCTATTTTTGTCCACACGCAGCGAATTTCTGGCGTGTGTCTCAGCCGTGTGTGACACACGGTTATGTTACACGGCCGTGTGTCCCCTGGTGTTGAAATTAAAATCAAGTCAGTATGCTCCACACGGCCTCACACACGGGCGTGTGACTTGGCTGTGTGGCATAAGTCAGTATACCCTATAGGTTTGGCACGGCCTAGCACACGGCCTGGCACACAGGCGTGTATGGCTAATTGTAGGGCACACGGGCGTATGTGTTGGCCGTGTGACCCAAGTCAGAGAGTTACACGGGGTCAGACACGAGCTGGGACACAGCCATGTGCTCCCAATTCGAATGTCCAAATGACCTGTGACACGGGCGTGTCTGTTGGCCGTATGAGACACACGGACGTGTGTCCCCTGTTTTTGAGAAAAAAAATTAAGTGTTCAAAAAGTTTACAAAGTTCTCGGTTTAGTCTCGAACCACTCCCGATTTATGTTTAGGGTCTCGTAGGCTCGTATTAGGGACAAAATGATTGGTTGTGATATGAATGTATATGAATTTATTTAATTGTATGTGAAATGTATGTATAAATGTGTGGTAAGTCCGGTAATGCTCCGTAACCCTATTTCAATATTGAATACGGGTGAGGGGTGTTACATCTTCCATAAAACCCCTTAAGGGTTTAACTTCAACAATGAATGATGGTTACTAAACTAACTATAATTACGACAAAGGCAAGCGCACCTATCGAACAATAGAATAGCTATGGTGAGTAGGGAATATCGTATCCACGAGGACTAAAAGTACTAGTAATTACCATTTTTCTATTATTTAGTTGATAAATTGAATTGATTGTTTTTAATCTAAATTTACTAGTCTAATTTAACTACGAACGCAACAGAGAATGAAATAGGAAAATAATCAAAGATAACCAATGAGAAAGACAATACCCAGGAAAGAATCCACCTATACTTCACCTATTATTCTGAATCTGAATTAAACGATTTATTCACTTGTATCTTGATCCGTAGAAATCCCTAAATTATGTTAATCTCTCTTTCGAGAGTAAGAACAATTGACTCTAGGTTGATTAATTGAAATCTCTTTCTAATTAAAACCCCTATCGTTGCATTAACTCAATCTATGGATTCCTCTATTAGATTTGACTCTAATCCAGTAGATTTATGTCGTCCTATTTCTAGGATTGCATGCAACCCACTCAATTATGCTAGATCTACTCTTAAACAGAGACTTTTGCTCCACTGAAATAAGCACATTAAACATGAATTAATATTCCGGAAATATTAAAACAAGAAATAAGCATACATAAGATAAAAAAGAGTCAAGTATTTATCATGTAAATCAGAAATCAAATAATAAGATTCAATCATAGGTTTCATCTTCCCTAGTATCTAGGGAATTTAGTTCATAATGCTGAATAGAAACATCTCAAAGTTAGGATAACCACAAGACATAAAGAAAGTCAATGAAACTTCAAAAGAAATTAAAAGGAGATCTTCGATCTTGATGGAGATCCGCTTCTGAGTTGATTCTGATGGCGTTCTTCGAATGTTTTCGTCAATCTTCTCTGAGTGCCCCCTTAGGTATTCTTCTAATTGGTATTTATAGACTTTAGAATGCTCAGAAAGCCTAAAAAATAGGTTTTTCCGCGTATCTGGGAAACAGGTTGCGAAATTGACACGGGATGGCACATGGGCGTGTGCCCAGACCGTGTGGAAATGCCCAGGCCGTGTGGATCCTGAAAATAGCTCTTTTTGTCCGATTTTGGCTTGTTTTTCGCTCCTTTCACTCCCCTATGCTCACCTAAGTATAAAAACATGAATTTAAAGGATTAGGAGAATCAAATTCACCAATTTACATAATAAATCATCCAAAAACGCATCAAGAATGAGATTAAAAATATGTTACTTTTATGGCTTATCAATGAACACCAACCAAGTCTAAGCAATGCTCAAACTTGGTGATAGGAAGTGACTTAGTCATCATATCTGCAAGATTTTCATAAGTACTAATTTTTCTCATAACAATATCACCATGAGCAATAATATCACCAACAAAATGATACCGAACATCAATGTGTTTTGTTCTCTCATGAAACATTTGATCTTTTGTAAGGAAGATGGCACCTGACTGTCACAAAATACTGTACTGATTTGAAGGTCTTCATTGAGTTTACTAAAGAGTCCCTTCAACCAAATGGCTTCTTTACAAGCCTCAATAATCGCCATGTACTCATTTTCAGTGGTAGACAAAGTGATTGTAGTTTGCAAAGTGGCTTTCCAACTGATTACACAACCTCCGATTGTAAAGACATAACTTGTAAGAGATCTTCTTCTATCAAGGTCTCCAGCAAGATCAGCATCAACATACCCAATGACCCCATCTCTAGTTCTTCCAAACTGTAAGCAAACATTCGTAGTACCTCGTAAGTATCTTAAATCCACTGACCTACTTTCCAGTGTTCTTTACCGGGATTCGCCATGTATCTACTAACTACACTAACTGCATATGATAAATCTGGACGTGAACAAACCATAGTATACATGAGAGATCCCACTGTACTAGAATATGAAACATGTGATATGTACTCAATCTCATCATCTGATTGTGGAGACAAAGCTGATGAAAGTCTGAAATGGGCTGCTAAAGGAGTACTAACAGGTTTAACACTCTGCATATTGAACCTACAAAGAACTTTCCCAATGTACTCCTTCTGACTTAGGTACAATTTACTTACTTTTCTATCTCTGAGAATCTCCATACCAAGCATCTTCTTTGCTGGTCCCCAATCTTTCATCTCAAATTCTTCACTTAGTTGGGATTTGACCTTTCTTTTCTCTCCTTTATCTTTCACTGCTATCAACATGTCATCAACATAAAGGAGTAGATACACAAAAGAATCATCACTGTTTTTCTTAAAGTAAACACAACTGTCAAAGCTACTTCTTTTGAAATCATGAGAAGTCATAAATGAATCAAACCTCTTGTACCATTATCTTGGTGACTGTTTCAAACAGTAAAGGGACTTTTTCAGCAAGCAAACATAGTCCTCTTTTTCTAAGACTGTAAAACCCTCTGGTTGTTGCATGTAAATATCCTCCTCAAGTTCTCCATGTAAAAATACAGTTTTTATATCTAACTGCTCAAGCTCCAAATCATGCATGGCCACAATACCAAGCAAAGCTCGAATTGAACTATGCTTCACAATTGGGGAGAACACAACTGTGAAGTCCACTCCTGGAATTTGACTGTAACCCTTTGCAACAAGCCTTACTTTATATCTGGGTTCTTCAACTCCTGGAGTCCCTTCTTTCTTTTTAAACACCCATTTACAACGAACAACCTTTTTACCTTTAGGAAGTTTAACAAGATCCCATGTTTTATTTTTGTGGAGTGATTCCATCTATTCTTGCATAGCAAACATCTACTTTTCTAAGCCTTCACAGCTAACTGCCTCAGAATAATTAAATGGCTCTTGGTTTGCATTTATATCTTCAGCCAAATTTAAAGCATAAGCAACTAGATTAGCCTCGACATACTTCTTTGGAGGTTTAATTTCTCTTCTAGTTATGTTTTTTTTTTTGCGATAGAGTATTATGGTGAATAAGCAACTCTATTCTGAATTTTTGTACTGGCTTGAGGAGTCGACTCTGTTGTAGATTCTAGATTAATCTGAAGCTCCACCTGCTTTTGATGTTCTTTATTGGAATAGTCTTTAAGAGATAAGTTAGGTAGCATATCAGTTTCATCAAAAACAACATCTCTACTAATCACAACTTTTCTATTTTTAGGACACCATAACTTATACCCTTTCACACCAGCTTTATAACTAAGAAAAACACATTTAGTGGATCTCGATTCCAATTTTCCATAATCAACACGAGCATACGCAGGACACCCAAAGATATTTAAATCAGAATAATCAGCAGGATTACCAGACCATACCTCTTGTGGAGTCTTTTTCTCAATGGTAATGGATGGAGATCGGTTAATCAAAAAACATGCAGTAGAGGCTGCTTCGGTCCAAAACGACTTCGGTAAGTTAGCATTCAAAAACATACATCGAACTTTGTTCATGATCATTTTGTTCATTCGTTCTGCAATGCCGTTTTGTTTTGGAGTATGACGAACTGTCAAGTGTCTCACAATTCCTTCTGACTTGCATAGTTCATTAAACTCATCAGAACATAACTCTAAGCCATTTTCTATGCGAAGGTGTTTTAATTTATTTTCCCGTCTGTTTTTCAATCATATTTTTCCAAGACTTAAATGCGGGAAACACATTGCTTTTCTGCTTTAGGAAGAATGCCTAAACTTTTCTTGAAAAATCATCAATAAAAGTTAGAATATAATTAGCTCCACTTTCGAAGGCACGCTGGATGGCCCCCATAGATCAGAATGGATATACTCCAACGTCCCCTTCGTGTTATGGACTCCTCCGGTGAACCAAACTCTTTTTTGCTTCCCAAAAACGCAGTGCTCACAGAACTTTAGTTTGCAAATTCCTTGCCCATCAAGAAGTCCTCTTTTGCTCAATTCTGTCATGCCATTCTCACTCATATGCCCTAGAGGCATATGCCAAAGTTTAGTAATATCATCATTTGACAAGGAAGAGGAAACGACAGCTGCATCACCAGTAACAGTAGAACCCTACAAGACATATAACTTGGCAGTCTTTCTTTTCCCTTTCATCACACCGAGGGAACCTTTGGAAATCTTCAAAACCCCACTTTCAGCTGTGTATTTGTAACCTTTTGAATCAAGAGTACTCAACGAAATTAAATTTCTTTTCAATTCTAGAACATGTCGCAAATCACTAAGTGTTCTAACAACTCCGTCAAACATCTTAACTTTAATTATTCCAACACCTGCAATTTTACATGAAGCATTATTTCCCATAAAAAATACACCTTCAGAAACTATTTCGTAAGTTGTAAACCAATCCCGATTAGGACTGATGTGAAAGGTGTAGCCTGAATCAAGGATCCACTCCTTGCTCACTTTAGAATTGTTGACAGAAGTGAATAGAAGTTCACCATCGCTGTAGTCTTCTACAACATCAGCTTCACCGGATTTTTTTGGTTGTTTTCCCTTTTGATTCGCAGCCTCCCTTTGATCTTGTTTTGTAACTTATAGCACTCATATTTAATGTGCCCTTTCTTCTTGCAGAAGTTACAAGTTTTACCTCCGTTTGAAGACTTTGATCTACCTTTAGATTTAGCGCGAGGATTCCGTTCCTGTGTCCTTCCTCGATCATCATCAGCATTCCAATCTTGTCTCCCACGATCAATGAGACCCTCTCCTTGAGAGTCGAGTTTAACCACAATATGATTCATCTTATCATACGAAGTCAAAGAATCATAAACCTCATCAACTATGAGACACTCGCAGCTATATAAAATCGTGTCTCTAAAGGTTGAATAAGACGTTGGCAACGAACAAAGTAGAATCAACCCTAGATCTTCCTTATCATATTGAACCTCTATGGCCTCCAAGTTTGAGAGAATTTCTTTAAACACTGTTAAGTATTCGTGCACAGACGTACCTTCCTCCTAACGATGAGCATAAAGACGTCGTTTCATATGCAACTTGCTGGTTAGAGTTTTTGACATACATATTTGTTCCAGCCTCTTCCATAATGCAACGGCAGTCTTCTCCTTCATCACATCCTGCAAACTTTGGTTAGACAAATGCAGATGTAACTGTGTTAACGCCTTTCGATCCTTATGCTTCTTCTTTTTCCCCGTCAATGTCGAAGGCATCTTATCTATCCCTAGCAGGGTTTCCTCTAAGTCCATCTGTGCAAGAACTGTCTGCATCTTTATCTGCCACAACACAAATCTGGTGTTGCGATCTAACAGCGAAATTTCGTACTTCAAAGACGCCATTACCGTGATTGAGATGAACATCTCGGAAGCTCTGATACTAATTTGTAAAAAATAGAATGTCGATAATGATAATATATCGCAAAGAAAAGAGAAAAAAATAAAGAACACAAAAGAGAAAAAAATAAAGAATAGATAGATTTTTACGTGGAAACCTTTTCAGAAAAAAACACGGGTAAATGAGAAGAAAAATCACTATGTTGAATTCGAATGATTACAAGAGGAGTAGACTATGTCTATTTATATGCTTGTAAAACCATATTCTAATAGGAGTGTAGTAAGATTGAAACACCTTATTCTAATCAATATCAAATAGATGAAGTTTAATAAGGTTTAAAAAACCTTATTCTAAAATAAAATAAAAGAAGTGTAGTTCTATATAGATTTTACTTTTATTTTATTTTACCACTGTATTTTATTTAAATAAGGATTCGGGTCACTCAATTCTAACACATGCCTAATAGTTCAAGCATCATGGTTCATGTCCTTAACAAGGGAATTATCACATTTCTCACCATTCAAACCTAAACAATTCAACGTCATTTTATCTAATTATTCGTCTATGAAACTCCAAGCCTCACCATTGCTACACCATCTCAAAGCATGCCATTTCAAACACCATACATTTCTCAAACATATCAACCAAAAATATGCCATTATAACTAGGCACCAACCATTGCCAAATCATGCATTTCAACCATATATCAAGACAACATTTAAAATTCAATTCAAACATACTAGGTAATGGTAAAAACAAGCTTACACAAGTATACATATTCACATATAGATACATACACTTCATGACACCTATATACATGCCACAACTCCGAACTTAAAACAATTGAAAAGCTACCGATTCAAAAATGGGATAGTTTGAAATTCTAGGCAATTCGCTTGACACGTTCTGCAAAGTGACAATCTACAAAAAGAAGGTAAAACAATGGGATAAGCATATTGAATGCTTAGTAAGTTCTTAGGCATGAAACAAAAACTTACCTCATATTACAACTAATCACTAAGCTACTTAACTTGGCAACATTTGCCTAAACATGATAACACATATCAATAAGGTGAGTTTAACATATAATCACATCAAATGATAATTCAAACATATATCATTTCAATCCACTAAAATTAACTTTTCAATACCATATTCATAATCAATTCAACATTTAATCATTTGACAATCAATTCATATCATACACAGGTATCCTATTACACCAATTATCCGAGCTGAATATATATACACATGTCAGGTTACTCATCCGGGCTAAACCTTTAAGTTGACATTAGGACCAGTCTCGGCTAAACCTGTGTCACAAGTATCTTCGATACATCAATTACTTGTCTGAGCTGAATATATATATACAAATGTCAAGTTACTCGCCCGGGCTAAATCTTTAAATTGACATCAAGTTACCAGTCCAAGCTAAACCTGTGTCATAAGTATCTTCGATATATCAATTTCTCGTCCAAGATGAAAATATATATACATGTCAAGTTACCCGTCCAGGCTAAACCTTTAAATTGACATCAGATTACCAATCAAGGCTAAACCTGTGTCACAAGTATCTCCGATATATCAATTGCTCGTCTGAGCTGAAAATATGTATTTGTGTCAAGTAATCAATTCAAGCTAAACCTTTAATGATACATTCGATTGCTTGGTCAAGCTGAAAATATACATGTAAGGTTATCAGTCTAAACTAAACCTTTAAAACAACATCAAGTTACCAGTCCAAGCTAAACCTATGTCACACGTATCTTCAAGTCCGCAAAAAATGCTAGATCTCGATAATCATCGATAACCAATTCATATCAGTGTGCACAAAACCTTTATTAAGTTCACCTGGACATTTTCATCTCATGTTACCTTTCTTTACAATTTAGTCCATACCTAACCTTTTGTACCAAATCACAAACAATCCAAATTTCAACTAAACATACACATATTCATAGTTCAAATATACAAAAATTTAAACACAATCATACCATATAAACTTACCTAGTCAAATCAGCCAACAAGTTGAATTTGCAAGGACTAATCAATAATTTTGGCTTTTCCTTGGTTATCTCCAGTTTGGTTCAATTCCCGATCTATACAATTGTTCAATTCATTCTATCAATACCAAATACTTTTATATCATCCAATACTATGCAAGAACCAGTTTAATTTCCTTTTTCGAATATGCCAAAAGTTTTATATTTTATTCAATTTAGTCCTTAAAACTGAAATAGCCATAACTTTAAATTTTTGAGCTTCGATTCCAAAACAGATCTCAATCGCATCCTTCTATTACCCTCAATTGTCTATTATTATAGAATTTTTATATCATTTTCGAAATTTATACACTTTAGTCTTTATATTCAAAAACTAACAATTAAACATTATGATAAACCGTAATATGTTCATATTTTAATCCCACATTTAGCATACTTTTGGATGATTTATTCCCTAAATTATGGAATTTGGTGCTTCTAATCCTTTATTTTCATGTTCTATACTTAGGAAAGCATAGGAGGATGAAAAGAACGAGAAACGGGCCAAAAACGAACCAAATGGGCCAAAGTAGGAAATCAACACGGCCTGGGGTTTCACCACACGGCCGTGCCTCCCTAGCAGACCTAACCACGGTCTACAATTTGATTCATACGGGCGTGTCCCTACCGTGGTAAAGAGGAATTTCACTCGGATTAGGATACTTAGAGGCGAAGAAACACATTCTGAAGCCTATATAAACACCCTAAGTATAACCTAAAAGGAGCTTTTTGTCAAGGGGGCGTCCAGCTAGGCCAAGGAGCCAAGCCGGAGAGGTTAGAATCGTGGGATTTACTCGAAGAAAGCCATTTGATTCATCTCAAGAAGCCGAAATCATACTCAAGACGGAGGATCTCTCCTTCAATTCCTTCAGGGGGTTTTAGGGTTTTCTTATGTTTTGTTTTATCTTTTCTTCTGAGATGTATTCTTTTATGACTATGAACTAAACTCCTCAGATACCTGAGGGGGATGAAACCTAAGACGGATCTTGTTATTGTTTTCTGAACTATATGATAAATACTTGATTTGTTCTTAATTATGTGTTATTAATTCTTGTTTTGATATTTCAGGATATTGATTCAAGTATTGATGTGCTTAGGCAGAGGAGGAATAGATCCTGTCTAATAGTAGATCTAGCATAGTTAAGCGGAGTTGATCGCAACCCTAGAGATAGGATGACGAAAATCTGTCGGATTAGGGTCAAACCTAATATGGGAGTCCATAGATCGAGTTAATGCAATCCTAGGGGTTTTAATTAGAAAGAGATTTCAATTAATCAACCTAGGTTTAGACGTTAGTAGCCTCGAGAGAGGTATTAATATAAATTAGGGAATCCTACGGATTAGGTCAAGTGAATAAATCGTCTGGTTCAGAGTTAAATAACAAGTGAAATCTAGGTGGATTCCTCCTTGGGTATTGTCTTAATCAATTGGTTTTTCCCACAAGTATTTCCCCAATTCATTCTCTTCGTCTTAGCGTCTTTAGCTTAGTAGTTAGTTAATTTTAGAATAAATAACAATTCCCTTAATTCTTAGGCTAAATAATAAAAAGAAAGTCAGTATTAGTACTTTTGGTTCCTTTGGGTTCGACAATCCGGTCTTGCCACTAAGCTATACTACTGTTCGATAGGTGCACTTGCCTCAATTGTGGTGATAGTTAATTTCTAGGCTAGATCGTTTATTATATAAATATTAAGACTATCGATACCAACGATCAAGTTTTTGGCACCGTTGCCGGGGAACTAAAATATTAAGAACGTTTAATTTTTATTACTTTAGCCATTTTTATTTTTGCAATTTACTTTTATTGTGTTTTTAACTTTGCTAATTTTTCTTCTTTTATTTTGTTCCTAGCAGGTACCTCTAGTTTATGACTAGAAGGAACCCGATAGGACCCTTAATCTACGACAGTGATATTAAAGGTACCGTTCGCAGAAATCGTAGAGAAATAAGGCGAAGCTTAAATTACATAGAAGAAGAGCAAGAGGACGATACTAATAACACGGAAGAGATGGCTGATCACCAGAATAATCCACTCCCTCCTGTGGTTGTCAAAAATCCTCCTCCTCGAACTATGTATGATTATGCTAAACCTAATTTAACAGGAACTGGGTCAAGTATTGTGTAACACCCCAAACTCGGCCCATACATTACGACCGGATCTAACATGTCACATAAGGAAGACGTATAAAAACCTTGTGATTCGTACTAAAACAAGTGATTTGTTTATGGTTAAGAAAACAAGTTTGGAGATAAATTCTTGATAAAATGCAACTATTTGTGAGAGGTTGATTGATGAATCGAAAATCGAACTATTGAACTTTAAAATCGTGACTTTTGAAAATGACTTTGGTAATTTGAAAGAGAATTCGAGTTAAATTATTTGTAAAAGTTTGTTATAAAATCCATTTAATAAATCAAGCAAAATGATAAGTACGTCAAACATAAAGCAAAATAAAATATTCAGAGGCCTTATTACAACTTAAAAACCCAAAATAGTAAAAGTAATAAAGTAAATGTAAATAGAAATTTAAAGTTTAAAAACACTATTTCAAGTATGGCCTACACCGAGTCATCCATGGCCCAAGTCCACCTCATTTGAGCATTACCGCAAGGATTAAGAAGGAGGAGTGAGTTACAAGAACTCGGTGCATAATCCCCTTACCGACATCCACTGGGCCTGAATCCATTTAGCAATAGCTTGGGCTTAAGCCCATTTACATAACAATATTAAAATGATATGAATGTAACCCAACCCATCCATCCATCACACTCCCGACCAGCCAATCACACCTGTGGGGATCAAGTCAACCCACCCCGCCGCTCACACCAATTCGAAGGCAAGTTGCCATTTATAATATTTGTGGCAGAGCCATCGGAGTATCGCTGCAGTCCAGCTGCTTTCATATAGTATTTTCGTGGTCAAGCCACCGAAATCATAGGTAAACATTATAACGAATATTTTGTGGCAATGCCACCAGGCTACACTGCTCTTCATACATTTTTCCCAACTCATGCAATATGTAACATACATAATAAAGCATAATAACCACATATATGTACAACCATTATTAATCCAATAATTTATTACAGTGCATCGGCCCATTATAGCACTTTGTAATTCGGCCCATTAAGGCATTCTAGTAAATCGGCCCATAGGGGCATTTTCGTAAATCAACACTTTAAAGGCATTTAAGCAATTCGGCCCGTTAAGACATTTTGATAAAAATGGCCCATTGAGGGTATTTTCGTAATTCTACAAATTAACTCAGATTTTTTCAAATCTTAGTATTAACGATGTTTAAGCAAATCACTCGATTTATACCATAATATCGTTATTAAGTTCTTAAGCAACATCGATCGATTTTCTAACATGATGATAAATCACAGATTTATGGGATTTCGGTGTGAGATTACACACCTGATTACAGTAAGGATTAGTCCTTCTTGATCGTCGACACCTATGATAACATAATACTCGATTAACTAACATAAGAGGTTTTTCTTAATCCAAATCTAAATCAACGATCTAAAATACTTACTCTCAATATCGTGAACGACCACGATTTGTCTATTTTCACCGGATGATGGTCCACAACCCGGTGGAAAATCCCGAACCGCCGATACCGCTCTACGCTTGAACTTAGGAGTAGGAATAGTAAATCCACTCCTTTTGTGTTCTCCAATCGCTTTTCCTTTCAAATCGGTCCCACTTGCCTCCATAGGAAAAATCTCGATTAGAAAACTACTATGAGAGAAAGTAGTTGTTTTAGTGATAGGAGTAGGCTTACCACTATTTCTGAAGGATCCACGAGTGAATAAGAACGAACGATTTAGACCCTAAAATAACCGTTTAGTCCAAACTATTATTTCGTTTAGCAACTAATCGAATAATGAGCGATATCAAATAATCCATAAAGAAACTCCTTACCTTAACGAGATTGAATCTGATTTCCTCCGATTGACTTAAGGCTAGAATTGAATCGGCTAGGATAATATTCGGCCACCCACTTAGAACACTACGAAAAAGAGGATGATTAAGATGTGAATGAGTAGGAGGAAACACCATTTCGGTTTAGAAACAAGATACACAACCAAATAGTGATAGACACTTATTCGGCTAGAAAGAAAGGAAAAATGAAAAGAGAAAAAGAAACCACTTACCGATTTGATCGAAGAAGAGGGTGTCAACATAAATGAGAAAGAAATTGTGAAGGAGAGATTAAGGGTTGAAAGGTTCGGCTATGGAGAAAAGAAAATGAACAATAAGATTCAGCTATGAGAATATGGGTTAAAGAAGAAGAAAGAAAGGTTGAAGAATTTGTGAAAAAGAAAATAAAGGATGGAGAAAGAGTGCTTAACTAGTTTCGGCTATCAAAAGGGGAAATGAGCAAAATAAATTGGACACAATGGCTAGATGGTTTCGGCAAAACAAAGGAAAAAGAGATGCTCACTTTTGGCTTTGGAGTTTCGGCAATGAGGGAAGAAATTGGAGAAAGAGATCACAAAAAAAAATGCTAAAAGAAACAAGCCATACAAGTACCCAAAATTTGCCAAAAGACTAATGCAGAATTCGGCTACCAAGACCCCTCCCAAAACCGTGTATCATTTTACCAAAATGATCAAAATTGACCAAAAACTCTTTCCAAAACATCTTCCACATTATAGGCCAACATGTTCCCTTCTCTGTCCTTTTCTTTCATTTATTTCCTTCTTTTTCTCTTATCTTCCTCCTTACCATATTCCTTAGCCTCCTTTCCATCAATAAAAAGTCTCCCTTACCATAAATAGGACCATGGCCGACACTTGGGATAGGAGTACAAAAAAATAAATCCAAAATTTGCAAAAGATGGGTTTTGAACCCTTTCCCCCCATGCTCTCCACTTGACGCCATAACCTCCTTGCCATATGCTCACTTATGCTAGCAAAATACACACTTATTTCCTTAAGCATTGATGCCACTTACCTTCTCCCCTTAAAGGCTTAAACACAAAAATTTTACTAAGGCCCAACTTAACCCCAAGCCTTCTTAGGACCCCAAAACATACAAAATTAACATTCTTAACTAGCCTATTGCATGATATAATGCAAAGCATAAAATTCTGAATTTCAGGATGTTACACCGTACGCTTCCAAATTGACTTTCCCACTAAGTCCAACTCGCAATTATGCTATTCCTTATTCTCAAAAATTCTAAAATGCTTCTACGCTCGGCCCCAATGGGTCAAATTCTGCTAGGCCCAATTTCAGGATGTTACATATTGTTAGACCTGTTATTGCTGCAAATAATTTTGAATTGAAACCTAACACTATACAGATGATACAACAGTTTGTTCAGTTCGATGGTTTGCAGGATGAGGATCCTAACACACACTTAGCAAATTTCCTAGAATTTTGCGATACCTTCAGAATAAATGGCGTTTCTGATGATGCCATCCGTCTACGGTTGTTTCCCTTTTCTTTGAGGAATAAAGTCAAACAGTGGTTGAATTCTCTTCCACGAGGATCAATCACTACATGGGAGCAAATGACCGAAAAAATTTTATTAAAATATTTTTCGCCGGCTAAAACGGATAAGTTAAGGAATGGTATCTCTTCTTTTGTGCAGATAGATTTAGAGACACTTTGTGATGCATGGGAGAGATACAAAGATCTATTGAGAAAGTGCCCACACCATGGATTACCCTTGTGGATACAGGTCCAAACCTTTTACAATGGTGTAAACCCTTCAACCGTGAGCGATTGATTGATTTAGCCGCCGTGACATTTGAACAATAAAACTTCTAAAGTGGCCTACGAGTTTATAGAAGAGATGTCACTGAATAACTATCAGTGGCAAGTCACAAGGACAAGGCTAACAAAAGCAATGGAGTTTTCAACCTCGACGCAAAGATAACCATGCTATCCAATCAGGTAGAACTCTTAAATAAAAAGATTGATGGTTTGTATAGTTCTTCGCAGTACATCCGGTGATGCGATGTGATACTAATGGAGGGTCGAACAACAATGGAATATCCACCCTACAACCCTGGCGTAGAAAGCGAGCAGATGAACTATATGGGTAATAATTTTAGATCTCAAAATAACCCTTATAGTAACAATTATAATCCAGGTTGGAGGAACCACCCCAATTTTTCATGGGGAGGTCAAGGAAATCGAGACAACAACCCCCTCCAAACTTCCAACAAAACTTACCCTACCCACGGAAAAGAAGCGAGAACCTTGAGGAGATGCTAACAAAATTCATAGCGGTGTCAGAAACACGTTTCCAAAACACCGAAACAACACTTAAAAATCAACAAGCATCGATTTAAGGGATCGAGAACCAGTTAGGGCAACTTGCTAAGCTGATCTCCGAACGACCGCAAGGAAGCCTACCAAGCAACACTGAGACTAACCCAAATGAGCAAATTCAAGTCATAATAGCTCATGATGGTGTAGGGTTAGATGAGCCCAATTTAAGGCAAGAGAATGTGGTAGAAAAAGGTAAAGCTGAGGAAAGTCATGATAAGCCAAAACCGCTAATTAAGGAGTACCAACCTCGTATACCATACCCCGATGCGATGAAGAAGGACAACACAGACGAACAATTCGGTAAATTTCTTAAACTTTTAAAAAAAATTACATATTAACTTACCGTTTCTCGAAGCTCTTTCGCAGATGCCAGATTCAAGGAAATTTTTAAAAGAGCTTTTGACAAACAAATGGAGGTTTGACGAGGCATCGCATGTGGAGCTAAACGCAGTGTGCTCAGCGATTCTACAAAACAAACTACCACGGAAATTAAAAGATCTAGGGAGTTTTACGATTCCTTGTTTAATTGGTAGTTTGTCCATTGATAATGCTTTAGCAGATCTAGGGGCAAGCATCAATGTTATGCCTTATAAAATGTTTAAACAGCTAGGTCTAGGGAAACCCAAACAAACTAGGATGAGCATTCAATTAGCTGATAAAACTATTAGAATTTCTAGGGGTATAATCGAAGATGTACTCGTGAAAATTGATAAATTCGTATTCCCAGTAGACTTTGTTGTTTTAGACATGGATGAGGACAACACAATCCCTTTAATTCTAGGAAGACCCTTTTTAGCAACTGCTAGAACTAAAATTGACATTGATACAGGTGAACTCATACTTCGTGTAGGTGATGAGACAGTCACTCTTCAGGCTCTTGACTCGGCTAGAACATCAAGTCATCAAGGTGAGAAAATTAATTTTATTAATGACCATTCAGTTAAGCCTTCTTTTCAGGAAACACAATAGAACCACACAACTGAGCCAGATCCTAGACATCATGACAACAAAGAAGTAATTCATGAGGATCGAAGGCTTTATATTGATAAACTAGACGAGTGGAAGACACATTTCAAGGAAAAATCAAAATCACACGAAGAAAAACCAAGGGAACCCCCAGATGAGCTTATAAGGACGACAAATCACTTCAAAATAGGAGATCAAGTATTGTTGAATAAGGGAGACCCCCGAATCACCATATCAAACATGAATACAAACGAAGAAGTCCCTCTCGAGGTACGCAATGTCTTCCCATACGGAACAGTCGAGGTAAGTAATCCTACATTCGGCACTTTTAAGGTAAATGCTACTCGACTCAAACTTTATCATGATAATGGAACTGATAGCACGAGAAAAAATTTCCAACTCCTCAAACCACCATCAATATGCGAATGAGAGGTAAGTCTAGCGTAAGACTTTAAACAAGCACTTCTCGGGAGGCAACTCGAGCACTAACTCCGTTTATTTTTACATTTATTTCTACTTTTATTTCTCCTTTTTAGCATCTAACTATTAACTAACCAAAGTGCAGATTTCCATACCACACGGCCGTGTGGACACCACATATTTCTGTACTGACATGGCAGAGGTTGTACGAGCCGATGACGAAAGATCCCCAAATCACGAACAGTTATAAACTGCCACGGCCGTGCGATATGGCAGTGGCCAACACTGAGAAAGATACACGGGCTCCGACTACATACCACGACCGTGTGATACAACCGTGGTCGACACTGTTTTATCAAACATGGGTGTAGTGACCACGAAACGGGCGTGGGAGAAACGAACGAAGCAGAACACGGCCGTGCGACATGACCGTGTGACTCAACACGCCCATAGTACCCGGGCGTGGGGATGTACCATATTTGAAACTTCTATTTAAAACACCCATTGTTCCCTTTCTCACCCATTCCCTTTCATCCATACCCTTTACACTCCCCCCCCTTTCCATTTTCTCTCATTCTCCTGTCCCAAAATCTCCGTTTTAACATTATCCATGTCAAAGAAACGGAAGAATCCGAGCACAGTCTCCATGTGGAAGACTGATCTTCATAAGTTCATGCCGGCCGCTTCATTCACTCGGTAAGTCGAGGACATTTGAGGCCACTTAGTTTTTCTTTTTCTTCTCTCTTCTCCTTTATTTTCCTTCTATTTAGTTCGCTTGTGCTTAAATAATTCTATTTTATTTTAGTTTCTTGGTTTTAGGTTCTAAAGGCTGCTTGGGAATCACACACCACGGCCTTAGAAATCACACCCACCTCGCCAAACATCTAACGATAAGGACTTTTCATTCCATTAATCTTCTCTTTTAATTTTATTTTAATTTTTATTTTTCTTTCTCTTATCTTTCTTTTCTTTAAATATATAATTAGTATATTTTGAATTGTTCTTATTATTTCCTGGCTTTTTCTTCACGAGCTACCCAATTTCTTCATCTAGCGCAGTAATTGTGGGCGGCCACCATACCACCAGAAACGCCTCCTCCAACTCGGCCCGAATTCCCCTCGTTTCTTTCCTTGGACTCCACCCAAAATTCAGGAAGTTTCACTCTCCTCCTTACCTTATGATTTTCTTACTACATTGTGGATATCTATCTTTGTACATTGAGGGCAATGTACATCTTAAGTGTGGGGGGAGGTGAATCTTAAAAGTGCCTAACTTTTTGCATTATTCTCAAATCCCTGAATTAGGCCTTGTTCTTAAATAATTTTCTCATATTACGATTAAAATGAAATTTCCTTTGATTTATGATTTTTATTGATATGTTTTGGATTAAGTCATAGTTAATTGTACATTGATGATTTAAACTTTAAGATAGTAGAGAATCAAGCATGATAAGTCAATTTTTTTTAGAATTAAAAATTTGCTAGGTTGTTGACCTAAATTTAATTATTACCTTGAAGTTTGAAATTTGCGAGGTTGACATCAAAAACCCATAATTTTTTGTGAGATTTTGAGCCTTTTAGAGCATATTCTTTTTCTTGCTCACTTTATTGATTATGAGTGTGTCAACATTGATTTGTTATTCTAGAACTTGCTTTGATTATACATGTCGAGACCACACCTTTGATTTGATATACAGAGATGACAAAGGCACTTAAGTGTTAACCCACTTACTCCACTAAAAGCCTACCCTCACAATTAACCTCTAGTGAACCCTTTTAATCCTAACAACCCTTTTATTGACTCACCCATTAATATTAACCCAAAACCCATCCTGTATTTGTTATCACCATTCCTTGACTCCTTTTTTGTCGAGATTTGATTTTGAGCAGTTGCCTAACTATGTTCTATATTTCAGTTGTTAAAGTTCTTTCCTATTACTTGATTTGTTCTTAAAAAAAATGTTAGAAAATCTATTCATCATTAGTTCTATGTTCTATGAGCTTAAAACAGTTAAATTCACATCTTTAAAAGAAGCTCGTGCTATTAGTATTACAAGTTTTCAATTGATGTAATTAATCATTATTAGTTCGTTGTTTCTAGTTAGGTAATTTGTCAAGTCAATCTCGATTCTAACCCTCTAATTCAGCCTTTATCCACACTTTTAACCCAAGCCCCGTTACAACCCTTTTTAAAGACCTTTTGATTTGTGTATCATCTCATATTATAGTGGTGGAGATTTGATTTTCATGCAAGCCTATGGGATTAACTTTTTCATGTTTGACTTACGAGTGCTTTATCCTGAACCTTAAACACTTCGAGTGATTTGAGTGAATCTTTAGTGAGGATGTCAACCCTTGTCGATTTTGAATTAGAGGTAGTTATTTAGATGAGGGGAAACACCTATGATTTCATGCTACAAAAATGTATGACTTAGATTGTTTGAATCTTTAGGACTCTTTGAGTTGAATTATCCATGAATGAATTATCTATGAATTATGATGAGACATTGTTAATGAGAATCATGGGCGAGGAAAGTTAGTTCTTAATTGTAAGTTGAGAATTTTGCTTGAGGACAAGCAAAAGCTTAAGTGTGGGGGTATTTGATAAACCGTAATATGTTCATATTTTAATCCCACATTTAGCATACTTTTGGATGATTTATTCCCTGAATTGTGGAATTTGGTGCTTTTAATCCTTTATTTTCATGTTCTATACTTAGAAAAGCATAGGAGGATGAAAAGAACGAGAAACGGGCCAAAAACGGACCAAATGGGCCAAAGTAGGAAATCAACACGGCCTGTGGTTTCACCACACGGTCGTGCCTCCCTAGCAGACCCAACCACGGTCTACAATTTGATTCATACGGGCGTGTCCCTGCCGTGGCAAAGAGGAATTTCACTCGGATTAAGATACTTAGAGGTGAAGAAACACATTCCGAAGCCTATATAAACACCCTAAGTATAACCTAAAAGGAGCTTTTTGTCAAGGGGACGTCCAGCTAGGCCAAGGAGCCAAGCCGAAGAGGTCAGAATCGTGGGATTTACTCGAAGAAAGCCAGTTGATTCATCTCAAGAAGCCGAAATCATACTCAAGACGGAGGATCTCTCCTTCAATTTCTTCAGGGGGTTTTAGGGTTTTCTTATGTTTTGTTTTATCTTTTCTTCTGAGATGTATTCTTTTATGATTATGAACTAAACTCCTCAGATACCTGAGGGGGATGAAACCTAAGACGGATCTTGTTATTGTTTTCTGAACTATATGATAAATACTTGATTTGTTCTTAATTATGTGTTCTTAATTCTTGTTTTGATATTTCAGGATATTGATTCAAGTATTGATGTGCATAGGCAGAGGAGGAATAGACCCTGTCTAAGAGTAGATCTAGCATAGTTAAGCGGAGTTGATCGCAACCCTAGAGATAGGATGACGAAAATCTGCCGGATTAGGGTCAAACCTAATATGGGAGTCCATAGATCGAGTTAATGCAATCCTAGGGGTTTTAATTAGAAAGAGATTTTAATTAATCAACCTAGGGTTAGACGTTAGTAGCCTCGAGAGAGGTATTAATATAAATTAGGGAATCCTACGGATCAGGTCAAGTGAATAAATCGTCTGGTTCAGAGTTAAATAACAAGTGAAGTCTAGGTGGATTTCTCCTTGGGTATTATCTTAATCAATTGGTTTTTCCCACAAGTATTTCCCCAATTCATTCTCTTCGTCTTAGCGTCTTTAGCTTAGTAGTTAGTTAATTTTAGAATAAATAACAATTCTCTTAATTCTTAGGCTAAATAATAAAAAGAAAGTCAGTATTAGTACTTTTGGTTCCTTTGGGTTCGACAATCCGGTCTTGCCACTAAGCTATACTACTGTTCGATAGGTGCACTTGCCTCAATCCTGGTGATAGTTAGTTTCTAGGCTAGATCATTTATTATATAAATATTAAGACTATCGATACCAACGATCACATTACAAAATGAGTTCTTTTTCGCATCTAAGCTTAAATTCTAACAATTTAACACCCATTTCATCAAGAAATCATCAATGACAACTTTCAAAAATTTTAACAATTTTAAGAATTGGTACATAGGCTATCTAAATCAAGCTCTCATTACCTAAAAAAACATAAAAATTACAAGAAAAGGACTTAATTGAACATAACATTCAAGGGTCGAAAGTTTGAAAGCTTCAAATCCTATTTCTTCATTCTATATTCGGTGAAAAAGAAGATGGAGAGAAAATGATTTAGTTTTATTTTAATTTTAGCTTTTATACTAAGATTATAACTTAATTAATTACTAATTATCTTAATTAAACTTAATTAATTTAACCTTAAGCCAAATTAACATAAGTTAGTGGATTTCATCATCATCCACAACCAATTGACCATTTAATATGGTCTAATTACACATTTGGTCTTTTGGCTATTTAAAAATCTATAGCGATAAACTTTTATAATTAGTCTCTATACCTTAGTTAACTATCAATTCAATAAAATTGAATGACCAAACTTTAATAAAATTTAATACTAACCTCGTAAATATTAATTAATATTTACGGACTCAAACTATGGAAATGGGGTTCTAAAACTGTTGTTTTCGACACCATTGAAAATCAGACAGTTACAAAAGTGGTAGACTACAGTGGCCACTACGGCTTGGCGTTGCGAAAAATTGTGCAAACAAAATAGAAATAACACCAAAGTTTGTTTACGCAATTCAGTTTCCCTACATCTATGTAGCTTAGCTCAATGAGTAATTCCACTATCTTTAATCCACAATACAACAAGTGATTCACATTCTATCACTCCCCAAGTATAGAAATCTCATCTTTGTACCTAAAGACTAGAACACTAACCTCCAAATCTTTCTCCTGAAAACTTGAGCAGTAAACACTCAACAATGTTTACAATAACAATTTGCACTCTCTGTAAAAATAGTTCCTCAAATTGAATAGATTAGAATGCACTCAATAAGCTCTCATTACATAACCTAAACAAGCCTCAGAGCATATATTCAATTTCGACTTGCTAACATAAAATCTAAGTGAATACAAAGTAACTCATTGAAAATAGTTATTACATTAATGACAATCAAAATAAAATCACTCAAAGATATGCTTTCCAAAATCAACAGCTCTATCTCGATCACATCTCCATATTCCAAAGTTTTAATTGATTCACACGAATCCAATCTAACATTCAAATACCAAGGATTGGTTTCCATAAATGGGTCAAATTATCTTCAATATAATAACACATAATCAAGTCCAAAGATTTTCTTTATTAAATTGCAAACTCAAATAAATCTTATGAACATGTACCGTATTAAACATGTAATTATATCTAAACGAGTTGCGTTTATTATATAGTTGCATGTCCTATTTATTACATTGTTTTTTGTATTTATTTTCATATGTAGATTAATCATTTTCTCTTTATCGAATAAAAATAAAACTCATGAAAAAAGCATTGCAGTGCTCAAAATAGAAAAAGTTTTTTGTTCAATTACTTCGAGGGAAAAGAAGAGAAAAGGTAAGCTTACGTAGATATCCTATCTAAGTTATTGCAAAACACAAGTATATTTCAATATCAACAAATTCTTCAAATTAAAGCATTTTAATCTATTTGTGGATTATTTTTTTACTATATAATTAAAAAATTAATACTCACACATACGGATAGAGGTATACCTATACTATACACCTATGCATTGCATTCAAAAAAAGCTATTTAAATAAAGAATTACTACTTACTCCTCAAAAATTCGACCCCAAATAAACTTTATAAATGAACATCTTTTCCACATCAAATCAATATATATTTTTGGATGTTGTCTATTCTCTAGCCTACCCTAAGCCCATATTCATATCTTTTTCAACCACCAAAATAACTCTAATTTTTGTTTTCTTCTTGGTTCATTAAAATCAATAGAATCATGCATGAATTCAACCAAAAAGGAAACCCCAAAATTAATGGGACTTTTCTCCCTTTATCCTGAGGATTTTAATGCACTTGATATGACAGTATAGTTGAAAGTTGAATTTTGATTGGCAGTGTGGTTTAATTATTTTACTGTTGAAGATGGAATATGAAACATTAATGAGAAGCTTGAAAAAGGCCTTTTTTGCATTGTCTTGTCAACTTGCTTGTAAAATTCAAAGTATGCACTTTTTCTTAGCCATTAGAAACAAAAAATCATTGAGTTGTATAGTTCCACACCATTTCTAGAAAACAAAAAGAGAAATTTGACAATTTTTTTGAGTTCATGGACCATTAGCTAGCTTATGGTTCACCCCCACCCCACTACTAGCTTTTGACAATGGAAAACCATGCAACATGCCAAACTTAGGGCTCCAATATTTTTCAATGTCAAATGTGCGAATTTGATTATTTATTTAGATAATGTGGGAAAGAAAATTTAAACACGTTTTTATATGGGATAATATATCTAGAACTACTTTAGTATTTGTATTTTTTATTTATTTTGATATCTAAAGTTGATAAATAGATGATTTGTCTTTGAGTTTGAAAATTATAAAAGTTTTTGTCTCTGAATTTGAAAATTATAAAAGTTTGATGATGCAATAATTTGAGATTATGCTACATCATTACTTAAAAATTTAAAAAAATTATATAAATTTTTAGGTGATGACGTGTTATAATCTTAGAACGCCATATACAATATTCTAATAATTAGACTGGCGGTTGAGTCAACCAGACCACTGATTTCCAATTCAATCGGTTTGATTGGTTCAACTAATAGACCAATAATAATTAAATAAATAATTAAAAATATAAAATAAAAATTTTATTAAACCGGTTCAACATGTTCAACTATCGGTTTTTGTTCAAGTTTTCTATTTTTACCGGTTTCAAGCAGTTTCCGATTCAATCAATTCAACCCCTTTGTTCAAACCAGTATACCGGTTGGTTCTTAATCTAATCAGTCTAGTTGACCAATCCAAACATGTTCCAAGAACATTGGTCACATCATCGATTAAAGTTCAAGGATCAAAATTGATTTAGTTACCAAGTTCAAATACCAAAGTAAACAAAAATAAAATACAACTACCAAAATTGACCTAATTGCTAAATTTAGGGACATAAAGTTATATCATTCTTTTCTTCTTTCAGTACACGATGATTCAAACCTAAATTATTTATGAAAAAAGTGAACCTTCAACCAATATTATATTATCCCTTCTTATATCTATAAATTTGGCTATTAAGTATCAAATAAAGTGTTTAATCATTGTTCCTTGATAATTCTTAGTTTAATGTTTAAATATTAATATTTGTAATTTTTTCATTTATGTTAATTTAAGATCATAATGCCAGTGCACGTGAATAGACAATATTTGCCTAACAATTCTATATGTTGGTCAAATGTTTTAAAATTCTATTTTAAAGAACAAGTCACCCTTTATTAAAAATAATTTAGCAACACTTTGGCAAATTGGTATGGTAGGCTGTATATGAGATTCTTTTTTCATTACCACTATTAATATCATCATCATTATCATTCAATTTTTAGATGCATCTATATTTTTTAATTTGGTAAACCTAGCTATTATGAGATTTGAGCTAGCTGGTATTGGATGATTATAAAATAATTAAAAATAATATATATTAAATCGGTTAAATCGATTAATTTAATTAAAAAATTCATTAATTAATAATCAATCGACTTAATCATGTTATACTACTCTTGAATTAAATTAGTCAAATAATATTTTAACCGAAATAAATCAAACCAAAAATATCGATAAATTAGTCAAGACAATGGATTAAACCAAATGGGCTCATATTATTAGTCTTGGCCCATAAACAATGGATCTAATGGACCCCTAATGGGCTTTGAAAAATTCCTTTTTCTTTCTCTTAAGTTGGGTTTTCCATATATGAATTTGTACATATAAGAAGGTTCTCACAACAACTATGTGTTAAAATTTAGATCTTTGATTTGCCCATTAATATTTTTTTATCATTATAAATTTAGAAGGAGATAGATGTCACAAGGCTCGAGTACTGGTTTTTAATTTCACCATACAGTAGCTTTGTTAATCCAAGTTCTGTTAGTTACCTAAGATAAAATTTGATACTAAAAATGTTTTTGTTATCAAATTTAATTCAGTGAATACTTAAGCATAAGGTGCGTGGTAGTTACTCACGTCATTTTTTATTCGTGTGGTAGGAGGTTCAGTCCTCATTAATGAGAATAGAATATATTTCATGGTCACCGTTTACCTCTTCGAAATACATCTACGGCAAAGAGATTGATCATTGAAAACCCTTTTTTTTTACGTGTGAGTGTGTTTTCTTTTTCCAAAAATAAAGCAAGTAAGAATTTTCAATAAATTGACTACCAAAAATTAGTTTCTCCTAATAGTTTTTTCTTTTAACATTTTCTAACATCCTGTGATTTTTTTTTATAAATTAAAAATAAAAGAAATGGATAATAATCACATGATTTAATTCAATTTTGATTTTTGGGATGCCAACAATAGTATAAGATTCTAATTTTATTTGGATAGAATTTGGGTATTGTTAAGCTAAGTGGGAGTCGAATGGCTAAGCCATGGCAACCCAACCCTTAAACATATCCATTTTTAAAGTATTTGGAGGATGGTATTTTCTTAATTTGAAGAAATGGACAAACACCTTAAACAATAATTCAAATCTATAAATGTAGGAAGAGTGTTGAAATTAGTAGATGAAAATGATGATGATGGTGGGCATAAAGCAAGTCCAAAACAGGTGATGTAATGCCGCCCATACTAAATGGCCCCAAAGATGTATTTACGGTTAGGATTATGCAAAATAGACAACTATGCCCACTTGCTCAATAGCCAGTTTTGATCCAAGATCTTATCTAAACAAAGTTCAAAGCATCCAAAAATACGTAACCAAAGATAAGAGAAAAAAACAAGCCATCGCCCATGCTTTTGGCTGAATCTATAATGGCCAAAGGTGGATTAAGATTGTTGCCACCCGTTCAAAAACACTTTTTGATAGCAAAAAATTCTTAATTTTGACGGGCAGCAGTTAGTAAATAAATTAACCTGACTACATATATTCTTGGATGTATGTGGGGTTATAATGATAACAAGCTTTCTTTTAAATAAACATGAATTGTCTTGTTGAAACTACAATCAATGTCAATCTTTATCTCCTTAATTCTAGCTTGATCAAGTCTTCAATATGGAATAATGTAACAAAGATCTTTTAATGAGTGGACTTCTTTGGAAATCAAATCTCTTCACATAAGAAAACTCGATCACATTGAAAGTCTTCATAGAATTCTTGCTTGGCTTGATTTATCCCACATTTCAACTCAATAAAGTGCAGCTAAAAATCTTTCAAGTATGTGTGGTAAAAAAAGGCTGAAGTTTTTCAGTCAAAAGATACCAACTAAATATGACAAGTTACACTATGTGTCAAATGTAAGCTAAGTTTTGTCACTAACCATTTCTTTTGAGCCTAATTGTAAGATTGTTGCTCCTTGGCTTGTAAAACATTTTCTCCCTCAAGAATTCAATTATTAACCCAAGCATCCCATAATGAACCAGTTTGCATCCAAACTGACCATAAGTTTTGCATCATACAAGCCTTGTTCCAAATAACTAAATCCTTGATCCCAAGGCCACCTTCAATTTTTGAATGGAAAACACTATACCAACTAACTTCAACATCTCTTATTGTTATACTTTGTGTAATGGGCTTCACGGACCTTACAGAGTACCTTGTGAACTAGACTGTGTATCTATGGAAAGTTGAACACATGCGAACCTAGGCTAGTTCACGAACCCCAACTCGGCGAACCTTGGAAAGGGATAGCTCCGCTAAGACTATATGAGGGTCACATGGAGACCTAAAGTAATTGATTACTAGCTGCCCTAACATGTCTCATCCTAGGATGTTACATCACCGTCAACAATTTTAGGACACGAGGCTAAGTTTGTCCCCCACTATAAAAGGGTCATGCAAATAGCTCAGGTAAGAGTTCTTTTTCCAATTCTCCTTCTTCTGGATATATAGGCTCTCTCCAAAAAAACAAAGACCTTTTCCCAACTTTCACCCTTCTCCCCCTTATCTTTCATGTAACGCCCCAAAAATTTGAATGTTTGATTGTTAAATTTTGTTATAATTAAGTCTTTGTATCTGTGGATAAGTGCTCTGTTTATGTGTTTAAGATCGGGGGTTCAAGTCTTCCTTCTTGAATTTTACTGTTTATTTTTGTTTAACTCCTTTCCTTGAACTCTCGAATTAAGTTTATTTCTGCATTAATCTATTTAGGAATGAGTCTGCTGGTTCAATGGTTAAGCTTCTGTATATCTTCTGGTCTTGTGTTTGAGTTTCTGCGTATACAATAAGGAAATATATTTTTATGCTATTCCATAAAAATTGTTATTTTTCTTTTTCTTTAGTTAACTAAATTAAAACTTCTTTCCGCACATTTTTTTTCCTCTTCTTTCTTTTTCTTTTTCTTCTTTTCCTTGTTACTTCATATTAGTCTTATTTGTCCTTCAATTTTTGTAATCTATCCGTTAAATCTTGTTGTTGTTTTGTCAGGAAGTTGCGCTATTCGTTGTTCTTTAACTGAAAGAGTAATTGCGTAAGTTGTAGCTGAATTTTTGTTAACGTTCACTATCGTTCGTTCTCTTGTTAAAATTGGTTCTGCTTATCTCTACTCGAATTCTCTGCTTAATCGTTCGATTGGTTTTCTTTTAGGCAAAGATCGTGAAGATAACAATCCCTCAATGCTTTAGGTCTGCGAATTTGTTATATCGTGTGAAAGTAAATGTGATTTTTGAATTTGGGTTTTTTGCATAAAATCTTTTCGGCGTAACTCGATTTCGTGAGCTAAATCGAGCGTATCGTTTGGGGAAATCATTGTTTAATTGGACAATTGGTTGTCATTTTTAGGTTTCGTGCTGCTTCTACGTCAAACCCGTACAAGGTGTGTAATGAAAACCCGAAATTCTGCGAACAACAGAGGTCAAAAAACATGGTTGTCGACACCAGACGGTTGTGTGAGCCACACAGCCATGTGTAAGGCCGTATGGTATGTAACACCCCTTACCCGAGACCGTTGCCGGAGTCGAGCACGAGGCATTACTAAACTTAACTACTAATTCGGCATAAAATTTAAAACTGTCCATCTGCGTCATAGTCACTAAAATATTTATATCTGGAGCTACGGAACTCCAAATTAAGATCCGTAAATTTTCCCTGAAACTAGATTCATATATCTTTTTACTGTAATTTTTCCAGAATTTTTCATGTGGCCAATTGGTACAGTTTATTCATTAAAGTTTCCCCTGTTTCACCATTCAACTACTCTGACCTCTTTTCACTATAAATTAATTTTCTCTTTGTACAGAATTTATATGGCCTTCTTGTTTAGCTCATTTGAAACTAGACTCATTCAGAATTTCATACATATAAATTTTAATCCACAATTATTTTTGTGAAATTTCTAATGATTTTTCAAAGGCAGAACAGGGGATCACGAATTCATTCAGAACCAGTTTCACTAAAATTTAAATATCTCATTATTTCCATTTCTTTTGCTTACTCTATTTATTTTATATGAAAATAGACTAAAAGAGATTTCAATTCATATCTCCTTCACTTTCTAATTCCATTTCTTCTATTTTTGGTGATTTTTCAAAATCACGTTACTGCTGTAAATCAAAAACTGTTTCATTACAAAATATTATTAACTAGTTTATAACATCTTTTCTCCATCTCATTTAAACTCTATACATGCCATATAAATCTTTAAACATAAAACAAAAGCTACCGGAATTGATCTGGATAGTGAGCTTTGCTGTGATGATCCGATCTTCCACTTCTCTTTAATTCAATCTACATAAATATCAAATACACACAAGTAAGCTTAATGAAGCTTAGTAAGTTCATAGGTTTAAAAGTAGCTTACCACACATAATATTTCCAAAACAATAACAAAACAAGTTACTAAAGTTCCTGCCATTCACAACCATTGTTAAAATCCTTCACATAGTTGAGCTCAACATTAACAACTACTCAATTTCTTCCATTTGATTCACTCATTTTATATTACTTCTTATCAAATTAGGAAACGTCTTACGAATTTGAGTGCGTCGTTGCTGCTCGGTGCCACGTTTCACAACTCGGTATGGATAATTCCATACCTACATTTCACAACTCAGTATGGTTTATACCATACCTACATTTCACAACTCAGTATGGTTAATACCATACCTACATTTCACAACTCGGTATGGATGATACCATACCTACATTTCACAACTTTCGGTATGGATGATACCATACCTACATTTCATAACTCAAAGTATGGATGATACCATACCTACATTTCATAACTCAGTATGGATGATACCATACCTACATTTCACATTTTCCATGGATTAACCATGATCTTATCCGTCAATTCATCACATGTCACACGACACTAACGTACTCAATCTGTTTTTCCTAATTTGAATTACCACCATTTATTCTTTCATTTATCATATTTTTCACAATCCCACAGCAAATTCATATTTAACAGCACATTATATCATTCAATCATTCACAAATAAACATATAAATTCAACCATATGAACTTACCCTACTGATTTGTAGAAGATTTTGAAATTTAGGGACTACTCTGCAACTTTTTCTTTTCCTCTTTCTTCTTTGGTTTCTTGATCTATAATGTAAAATATTTTCACTCATCAGCATATATTTCATTTCTATTTCACTTCATAATGTATGCTCTTCAATTTTCGAAATTGCACTTTTACCCCAAAATTTACAGCTTTTACAATTTAGTCCCTGCTCAATTCAGCCATCAATTGAACTAATTTTTCTCAATCAACACTTTATTCTATCACTACAAACTATTTCACAACCTTTTATATTCTGAATTTCAACACCAACCTCTAATTCACAACTTTTTCACAATTAGGTCCTAAATATCATTTCCTATCAAAATCACTTAATAAAACCACCTTAGTATGAAATTAAAATTTAAATTTCATAATAATTCATCATAAACTTCCATTTCTCAGCAAGGTTAACTTTTAATTTTACTCACCAAATCAAAAACTAATGAATTCTATAAGTGGATCTAGTTGTAAAAGTCATAAAAACATAAAAATTATCAAGAAAAAGCAAGAAATAAACTCACATGATGTGAAAATATGAAAAACCAGCTTTCTCCAGACCTCCTATGGCGTTTTGGCTGAGAAAATATGAAGATATCTCTAGATCTTTCAATTTTATCTTTATTATACATGTTAAAATTATTAAATTTCCAATTATGCCCTTATTTCCCTTATCTTCTGATGATTTTCTTCCCTTACCGTCCAACTTTTTCACCTTTAGGTTTAATTGTCCTTTAAACCCTCCTTCTTTTAACACTTGAGCTATTTAATTCTTGTAGCAATTTTGCATTTGTTACAATTTAGTCCTTTTATTTAATTGACTACCCAAACATTTAAATTTCTCAACCAAACTTTAATACTAACTTAATAACACTCCATAAATATTTCTAAAAATATTTATGGCTCGATTTTCAAATTTGAGGTCTCGATACCTCGTTTTTGACCCATTTGACCTAATAAATTCTTTTAATTCACTAAATTCACCAATCCACAAATTCTTCTAAATTCTCACTTGACTCATAAATATTAAATTACTATCTTATTCAATCTTACCTGTCAGATTTAGTGATCTCATATCACTATTTCCGACACCACTGAAAATTAGGCCGTTACAACTCTCCCCCCCTTAAAAATTTCGTCCTCGAAATTTGTTACCTGAAAATAGATTTGGATACTGTGATCTCATTGACTCCTCTGTTTCCCAGGTTGCCTCCTCCATACCATGTCGATGCCATAATACTTTAACCAATGGTATTTTTTTATTCCGCAACTCTTTAACTTCACGAGCCAAAATCTTCATTGGTTCTTCTGAATAAGTCATATCTGGTTGAAGCTCAATTTCAGTATAAGGAATTACGTGCGAAGGATCTGACCTATACCGTCTTAACATAGACACATGAAATACATTGTGAATCTTTTCAAGTTCCGGAGGTAAAGCCAACCGATAAGCTACAGGACCAACCCTTTCCACAATTTCATATGGCCCTATAAATCTCGGACTCAATTTTCCTTTTCTGCCAAACCGTAACACCTTCTTCCATGGTGAAACTTTTAAAAACACTCGATCACCCACTGCATATTCTATGTCTCTTCGTTTCAAATCCGCATATGACTTCGACGATGCAGGCGACTTTTAGACTATCTCGAATAACCGGACTTTCTCTTGATTTCCGAATCAAATCAACCCCAACTATTTTTGATTCACTCAATTGAGACCAACACAATGGAGTCTTGCATTTCCTACCATAAAGAGCTTCAAACGGTGCCATCTTTATACTAGATCGATAGCTATTATTGTAAGCAAACTCACCAAAGGTAAATACCTTTCCCAACTGTCACCAAACTCAAGTATACAACATCTTAACATATCTTCTAGAATTTGAATCACTCGCCTGATCATTGTCCATCTGTTTGAGGATGAAATGTCAGTACTAAAATTTAATTTGGTACCTAAAGCTTCTGCGATTTATTCCGAATCTCAAGTAAATCTTGGATCCCGGTCGAAATGATAGATATTGGAACTCCATGTAGTCTCACAATCTCGACACATACAATTCTCGCTAACTTCTCAAGTGAAAAATGCATTCATTTGGAATAAAGTGTCTTGACTTTGTCAATCTATCAACAATCACCCATATTGAATCTTTCTTTCTTGGAGTCGAGGCAACCCCGACACAAAATCCATTGTAACATGCTCCCACTTCCATTCGGGAATCATAATGGGTTGTAATAAACCCGTTGGCACTTGATGCTCCGCTTTAACTTGGCGACAAATCAAACATTTTGCAACAAATTTTCAAATTTCTCTTTTCATACTGTGCCACCAATATATCTTTTTCAAATCACCATACATTTTAAATCATCGCCGGGTGAATAGAATACATACTATTATGTGCTTCAGAAAGAATATTATTCTTCAAATCGTAATTGTTTGGAACACAAATTCTGTTATGATAACGCAACATACCTTCATCATCAATCTTTGAACTCGAATCTAAATTATCTCGAACCATTTGTCGTTTAAATACCAATTTTGGTCTTCATTCTGCAGTTTCGAATTTGTTGAAGAAACATGGGTTTCACTTTCAATTCTACTAATACAAACACCTTCTTCATTAAGAGCCAATTGAGCATTCATTGTTCAAGCGCAAACAAAGATGACTTTCGACTAAGTGCATCAAGAACTACATTAGCTTTTCCGGATGGTAATCAATAACCAAATCATAATCTTTCAAGCAACTCTAACCACCGTCTCTGTCTTAAGTTCGGTTCCTTACGAGTCATTAAGTATTTTGGACTTTTTGTGATCCGTAAAGATATAACACTTCTCACCATATAAATAGTGTCTCCAAATTTTTAAAGCAAAAACAATTGCGGCTAATTCAAGATCGTGTGTAGGGTAATTCTTTTCATGTGGTTTTAATTGCCGTGAAGCATAAGCCACCACCTTTCCCATTGCATTAACACACAACCCAAACCATTTAAAGATGCATCATCAGACACAACATACGGTATACCTGATTCTGGTTGAGTCAAAACTGGAGCTTCTGTTAACATTTTCTTTAATTGGTCAAAGCTCTGTTGACATTCATCAGACCATACAAACTCAACATTCTTTTGTAACAAACGAGTCATTGGTGAAGCAATCATGGAAAAATTCTTTACAAAACGGCGATAATACCTCGCTAGTCGAAAACTTCGCATTTCGATTTACATTCTTGGTGTTTTCCAATTCACCCATCTTTGAAACTTTACTTGGATCCACACGAATTCCTTTGGTGATACAATGTGACCCGTAAATCCAACTTCATGAAGCCAAAACTCACATTTACTAAATTTTGCATATAACTGCTTTTCTCTCAAAGTCTGTAATACAATTCTCAAGTGTTGTGCATGCTCGGATTCTGTCTTTGAATAGACCAATATGTCATCAATAAATACCACCACAAATCTATCCAAATAAGGCTGAAAAATCCGATTCATTAAATCCATAAATGCAGCAGGGGCATTTGTTAAACCAAAAGGCATTACCAGAAATTCGTAGTGACCATACCGAGTTCGAAAAGTAGTCTTTGGCACATCACACTCTTTAACCTTCAGTTGATAATACCCAGATCTAAGATCTATCTTTGAAAACACAAAGAAACACCTTTCAGCTTGATCAAACAAATCATCGATACGAGGTAATGGATATTTATTTTTAATTGTTACCTTGTTCAGTTGTCTGTAATCAATACACAATCGCAACGAGCCATCTTTCTTTTTCACAAATAAAACAGGTGCACCCCAAGGTGATGTACTCGGTGTAATGAACCCTTTATCCAATAACTCTTGCAATTGTGTCTTCAACTCTTTTAACTCAAATTGGTGCCATTCTCATGCGGTGTTATTGATATCGAGTCATGCACGGGATTATATCAATTACAAATTCAACCTCACGATTTGGGGTAAACGGGTAATTCCTCAGAAACACATCAAGAAATTCATTAACAATCGGCAATTGTTCCATATTCAATTCGAACCCGAGTATCAAGAATATAAGCTAAAAATGCTTCATTACCCTTCCGAATCAATTTTCGAGTGTAATGGTGATATAATTCGACATCATTCTTTTTATCTCCAAACTCAATTGAAACTATTTCCCCGTCTCGACATTTTAAATCAACCCGTTTTTTCTCTACAATTCACTATGGCATCGTGTTTAATCAACCAATCCATGCCAAGAATAACATCAAATTCTCGGAAAGGTAACAACATTAAATCAAGAGAGAATTCACGCCTTGTATTTTCAAAGTGGACACTTCCGACATATTAAATTAACTAACACACTTTGCCCTAACGGATTAGTGACTTGCATATCAAAGTCGGTGGACTCAATGATCATTTTCTTTTCGACACTAATGCAAATTGCAAATATATGAATGCGTAGATCCGGGATCAATTAAAGTATACACAGAATCATTAAAAGATGGAAAATACCAGCTATCACATCGGGAGCGAAGCTTCCTCTCTTGCCCGAGTAGCATATGTATGCGTGCAGTGCCCTTGTTTTCCCGATCTGGCTCACATGATCTCTCATTCGAACGAAAGCGATCTCAAGAAGACTATTTTGACCCGAACGTCTACTTTTTCGAGGAGTATTTGTTTGTTTCTCGCCTAGTTCTTTATTTTCTTTTAATGACTGAGGACAGTCCCGAATAAAATGATCAGTTCCACCACATCTATAACAAGCTCCGGTTCTTCCCCAACATTCACCAATATGAAATCTACCACAATTTTTACATCTAGGTCTCGGAATATTTTGCACACTACCAGTACTAGCTGCTGGTTTATTAGTCACTCCGACCTCCCTTTGAGTTGTTTTACTTTTATTCGATCGTTCCGGAATTGTAACAGATCGACTAAAATCATCTCTGAACTTTTTAGCTGGAAAAGTCGAAGTTGGTCTAGAGAAACTTCTTTTATATACTTCTTTGCCTTTTCTTTCTCTTTGCATCTTTCTATTATACACTTCTTCCATCTTTTGAGCTCGATCAGATGAACCACAAATTCTCGAATCTCAAAGTGCCTCCTATCATCATTTTGATTTCATCATTAAGCCCTTCTTCAAATCTAATGCACATTTCTTCCTCTGTTTGTACAACATCCCGAGCATACCTACTGAGATACACAAATTCTGTTTCATATTCAGCCACTGTTTTATTTTCCTGTCGAAGATCAAGGAATTCCCTTTTCTTTTTATCTAAATATCTCCTTCCCACATACTTTTTTCTAAACTCATTTTGGAAGAATTCCCAGGTAAGTTTATTTGCAGGTACCACTGCCTCAATGGTTTCCCACCAATTATACGCTTCTTCTTTCAATAATGAAACTGCACACCTCAGATAGTCCTCCGGAGAACAAATCATCTGTTTGAAAACTCTCTCTAAACTCTTTAGCCAATACTCTGCTTTAACTGGATCATCATCCGATCTTCCCGAAATTCTTCACTCGAACTTTCTCGAGTTTCTCAATCGGTGTTCTTTTGATAGATTCATCTATTGAAGGAGGAGCAACTGGGGCTGTAACTGGTGGTACAGTAGGGGGAGGAGGAGGTTGTTGTGCCTGACTTCTTCCTTGTATTGTTTCACTAAACCACTGATTCATTACCCCATAAATCAAATTTTTAAGTTCTTCCTCTCTCATCAAAGAAATCGGAACATTATTACTTGTTCCCGCTCGTAAGTCTGTACTCTACTATTAACTTCCTCTTCATGATCAGCACCCTCGAGTCTATCGGACATCTTTACAATCTATAACAAAAATTAATAGTTAGATCGGATCATTCACATCCCACTATCACAGATTTATATGGCATGTATTTCTAAACATTTTATACATCACATTCGTTCCGAGAATCGTCTAAACCAAAGCTCTGATACCAATAAATGTAACACCCCTTACCCGAGACCGTTGCCGGAGTCGAGCACGAGGCATTACTAAACTTAACTACTAATTCGGCATAAAATTTAAAACTGTCCATCTGCGTCATAGTCACTAAAATATTTATATCTGGAGCTACGGAACTCCAAATTAAGATCCGTAAATTTTCCCTGAAACTAGATTCATATATATTTTTACTGTAATTTTTCCAGAATTTTTCATGTGGCCAATTGGTACAGTTTATTCATTAAAGTTTCCCCTGTTTCACCATTCAACTACTCTGACCTCTTTTCACTATAAATTAATTTTCTCTTTGTACAGAATTTATATGGCCTTCTTGTTTAGCTCATTTGAAACTAGACTCATTCATAATTTCATACATATAAATTTTAATCCACAATTATTTTTGTGAAATTTCTAATGATTTTTCAAAGGCAGAACAGGGAATCACGAATTCATTCAGAACCAGTTTCACTAAAATTTAAATATCTCATTATTTCCATTTCTTTTGCTTACTCTATTTATTTTATATGAAAATAGACTAAAAGAGATTTCAATTCATATCTCCTTCACTTTCTAATTCCATTTCTTCTATTTTTGGTGATTTTTCAAAATCACGTTACTGCTGTAAATCAAAAACTGTTTCATTACAAAATATTATTAACTAGTTTATAACATCTTTTCTCCATCTCATTTAAACTCTATACATGCCATATAAATCTTTAAACATAAAACAAAAGCTACCGGAATTGATCTGGATAGTGAGCTTTTGCTGTGATGATCCGATCTTCCACTTCTCTTTAATTCAATCTACATAAATATCAAACACACACAAGTAAGCTTAATGAAGCTTAGTAAGTTCATAGGTTTAAAAGTAGCTTACCACACATAATATTTCCAAAACAATAACAAAACAGTTACTAAAGTTCCCTGCCATTCACAACCATTGTTAAAATCCTTCACATAGTTGAGCTCAACATTAACAACTACTCAATTTCTTCCATTTGATTCACTCATTTTATATTACTTCTTATCAAATTAGGAAGCGTCTTTTTAATTTGAGTACGTTGTTGCTCAGTGCCACGTTTCACAACTCAGTATGGATAATTCCATACCTACATTTCACAACTCAGTATGGTTTATACCATACCTACATTTCACAACTCAGTATGGTTAATACCATACCTACATTTCACAACTCGGTATGGATGATACCATACCTACATTTCACAACTCGGTATGGATGATACCATACCTACATTTCATAACTCAGTATGGATGATACCATACCTACATTTCACATTTGCCATGGATTAACCATGATCTTATCCGTCAATTCATCACATGTCACGACACTAACGTACTCAATCTGCGTTTTTCCTAATTTGAATTACCACCATTTATTCTTTCATTTATCATATTTTTCACAATCCCACAGCAAATTCATATTTAACAGCACATTATATCATTCAATCATTCACAAATAAACATATAAATTCAACCATATGAACTTACCCTACTGATTTGTAGAAGATTTTGAAATTTAGGGACTACTCTGCAACTTTTTCTTTTCCTCTTTCTTCTTTGGTTTCTTGATCTATAATGTAAAATATTTTCACTCATCAGCATATATTTCATTTCTATTTCACTTCATAATGTATGCTCTTCAATTTTCGAAATTGCACTTTTACCCCAAAATTTACAGCAGTTTTACAATTTAGTCCCTGCTCAATTCAGCCATCAATTGAACTAATTTTTCTCAATCAACACTTTATTCTATCACTACAAACTATTTCACAACCTTTTATATTCTGAATTTCAACACCAACCTCTAATTCACAACTTTTTCACAATTAGGTCCTAAATATCATTTCCTATCAAAATCACTTAATAAAACCACCTTAGTATGAAATTAAAATTTAAATTTCATAATAATTCATCATAAACTTCCATTTCTCAGCAAGGTTAACTTTTAATTTTACTCACCAAATCAAAAACTAATGAATTCTATAAGTGGATCTAGTTGTAAAAGTCATAAAAACATAAAAATTATCAAGAAAAAGCAAGAAATAAACTCACATGATGTGAAAATATGAAAAACCAGCTTTCTCCAGACCTCCTATGGCGTTTTGGCTGAGAAAATATGAAGATATCTCTAGATCTTTCAATTTTATCTTTATTATACATGTTAAAATTATTAAATTTCCAATTATGCCCTTATTTCCCTTATCTTCTGATGATTTTCTTCCCCTTACCGTCCAACTTTTTCACCTTTAGGTTTAATTGTCCTTTAAACCCTCCTTCTTTTAACACTTGAGCTATTTAATTCTTGTAGCAATTTTGCATTTGTTACAATTTAGTCCTTTTATTTAATTGACTACCCAAACATTTAAATTTCTCAACCAAACTTTAATACTAACTTAATAACACTCCATAAATATTTCTAAAAATATTTATGGCTCGATTTTCAAATTTGAGGTCTCGATACCTCGTTTTTGACCCATTTGACCTAATAAATTCTTTTAATTCACTAAATTCACCAATCCACAAATTCTTCTAAATTCTCACTTGACTCATAAATATTAAATTACTATCTTATTCAATCTTACCTGTCAGATTTAGTGATCTCATATCACTATTTCCGACACCACTGAAAATTAGGCCGTTACATGGTAGGTCGTGTAACTCACTGTTTTAGAATTAGAGGCACACGAGCTAGAGACATGGATGTATGTCCAGATCGTGTAACTCACTGTTTTAGAATTAGAGGCACACAGGCTAGGGACACGGGCGTGTGTCCAGATTGTCTAACTTACTATTTTGGAATTAGAGACACACGGGCCAGAGACACGGATGTGTGTCCAGGCCGTGTGAGATATATTTTGGGTCTTGAGTCACACGGGCGTGTGCTAGACCATGTAACTCATTGTTTTGAGCTACACGGTTGTGTGCTAGGCTGTATGCGACACTGAGGTGGGCCACACAGTCGTGTGCTAAACTGTGTGGACCATACGAGTCAGCCACCCAAGCTGTGTGAATCCACACGGGCGTGTGGACCAAAAATTGAGATTTTTCCCTATGTTTGTAATCATCGTTCGAATTAAATGTAAGCATACCGTAGGGTCCGTATGATCTAAATTAGACAATGGAACCGTTATCTGATGATCTATTATTGAATGATCTATTATTTTCATATAATTTTTTTATATGAAATCTGATAAGTATGTGTGATGGCATTACATGAACGTGATCTGAATTTTTATTATTGTATACGCATATCTACTATCTGTTAAATATGCATCTGCACTGGGTTGGGAATTGCGAAAAGGAGGAAGTGCGGACAGTTTAATAATCTGTTGAATTTGGTGGCTAAGCCACAAACATATATCTGACTCTGATGATTTATCGCTTTCTAATCCAGTAGTTAGATTGCAATTATTTTGAAATGTGACACACAGTCACTATGCGGTGTATAGGGATGGATGGGTATTTGATACCCTATATGGTGTGTATGGATAGACGAAAATGGTGTGTAATAGTTGGGGGTAGAAATCTGCATCTGTAATGTTCTGCAATTGTATCTGATATCCTCTTTTTTTGTTTCTACATTCATTTCTGGGAATTTACTGATTTATGGAAAACCGAAATCATATTTGTTAAGTTACTGATTAATTGATAATTTAAGTTCACACTGAGTTGTAAACTCATTTACTCTGTTTGTTTGGATTATAGGTAAATCAGACTTAGGCGAGTTGGCGTGGCAGGAGCTCAGTCATCTCTCTTCTAGTTGTTTTATAGTTTTATATATACTTATACTGTTATGTGTTTCATTTTGAATTACAATTTATAAGTTTGGATTTCTACATTTGGTTAAATTTTAAATAGTTAAAGGTTGGACTTTTCTGAAACGATTTGATGTAGCTCCCCAGACTTGGTCTTAACGTCTAGGCCGGGTAGGGGGTGTTACATTTCCTTCATCTTCTTCCCTTATTCACATTACTGGTCAACAATTGGTGTGGTGAGCATAGATGGACATGGCACACCTAGGTATCAGTGATCCTCCAACTAAAGAGTTTGATCTTGCCAATGATCAACTTATAGACCTCGTTGGTCATAACACTAGAGCAAACATGGAGCAGACTAGAAAATTGAACTAGGACCTATTGCATGCTGGTCAACAATATCCCCCACAAAATCAAAATCGATAGAACCCTCACAAAAAAAATCCAAACCACCAGTTTTAATAATATCCCCTATGATATTATAACCCCTAAAACCAGCACCATGTTAGAGCATCACCAGCGGATCAAGGGACCTTCGCCAGCAGAAGGAAGAGAATGTGAATCTCTTTTTATTTTTGTGCGAACCTTCAAATTAGGTCCTTCACTTTCTATAGAAGGTTCTTAAGTAACATCAATAATTTTGACTCTTTCAATGTTTTCAAGCACCTTTGCAAATTTAAACTCTTTTTTAACTTTTGGAGCCTTGGAAACCTTCGTAGTAACACCATAGCTTTCTCCTTTCTTGCTTCTATAATCTCATTTTCGCTCTAGACAAAGCAAAGAGCATAAAAAGACAAACAATTTTTGGGTTCTTCACACAACCCTAAAAGGATCTCCACTGTGACACAATGATCTCCATATGGCCAAGTTTTAGTACATAGCTTCACTTCAGCAAGTTGATTTTCATTGAGAATATTGAAGTCTGCATCATCAAAGCTATTGGGGCTCTTTCCCATTAGACAAAAGCGCTATACATTCCTCAAGTTGTGAACTTACTTGTATCTTATTGGCAGACTTATGTGCAACCTTTTTAACTAGACTTCCTCTGCTTTGGTTAATGAACGGGGATCCCAAGTACTCATTTCAGTGGAGGGTTTCACTCAGGCTAAAGGGAAAGACAAATCCCCACCACAGGTTTGTTCAATCTTGATATATTTGTCCCTCATCAAACGCAAATTGTTGGTGGTAATATCAACGATGACTTTCTTTCCCTTCCAAGTAGTAAACATTTTGAATCTTTTTTGAGTTGTTTCACTAGAAGGAGTTACTATATATGTCCTTCTAAATACGTTTACAGAGGTAGCTTCTATGTGTAACTGCCAATATAACAAAATATACCATCAAGGTCCACCAAGAAGAACCTATCAACTGCCCAGGAGCAACTCCACAAGATTTTAACATTTCGACAAAAAAAGGGTGTAGAGGTAAATGAAAACTTGCTTCAAATACGTACAGAGGAAGCAAAACTTGACTGTTCTTCCCTTTACAATTTTGCATCTCACTCAGTCGATGTTTCCTCATCAGAATCTCAAATTTGTATTTAAAATTATCGAAGCAAGTAATTCCTCCACATGCTAATAGTTTCCATATTTTCTCCAATGATGTAGAACACATAAACTCTTCACTCTTGGTTGGAAGACTAATCAATCTCGAAGCCATATTTCAACAAAAGTGAAAATAAAAATACTATAGAGAAGAGAAATGTAATGGAAACAGTGCCACTAGGGAAAGAGACTAGAAAATAGAATACGCAAATTGTAGAAATTAGTTAAAAATGAAAGGGATGATAATAAAATTCTACACTCTTATCCTTATTATAAGTGAAAATGAAACATTTAACTGCTTCAAAACTTACTAAGTAAGTCATCACGTGCCCACGTGCGCATGATTAACTATACGTAGAAAGCTGCTCCAATTGAAACATGACATATGTATCCAAATATTAAAATAATGATGGTTTCATTAGGAACCCAATAAACATGTTGTAAAAATATGCACATTCCGCAAATTTTTATCATTAAATATATATGAGCATGCATATAACAATCATTTACCCTACCATAAATTTAATGAACTTAATTGTTTCACTTATTCAAAATTCAAAATTTGAAATTAAGTTATTCCTATACAACAAAAAGACACTTATACAATATATGACACCTCGACATAAACTTCCTAACAGGCTCGCGAAAGTCGTTTTATAACTTTCACTCACCTAGGGGGCAATTGTTATACCTTACGTAATGGGCTTTGCAGACCTCATAGCATACCTCGCGAACTTGACCATGTATATGAACCTAGGGTAGTTCGTGAACCTCAACTCGGCGAATCTTGGAAAGGGATAACTCCGCTAAAACTATGTGAAGGTCACATGGAGACCTAGAGTAATTGATTTCTTATCACCTTAACATGTCTCATCTTAGGACGTCACATCATCGTCACTGCCAAGAGTATCAAATCAGACTTTCACATCAACAATCTTAGGACACGAGGCTAAGTTTGTCCCCCACTATAAAAAGGTCATGCAAACAACTCAGATAGAACTTCTTTTTTCTAATTCTCCTTCTTTTGAATCTATAGACTCTCTCCAGAAAAACAGAGACCTCTTCCCTGCTTTCATCTTTCTTTCCCTTATCTTTTCTTCATATTTTTCCCTTGTTCACCTCATTTGTTAATACTTATTAAACCTTCAAATCATTTCCAAAGAAAAGAATTACAAAGCTGAATAACTATCTTTACCTTTTTTTTTTTTTTAAGTATCAATACTCTGCTTCATAATTTTTTAATACTAAAGACAACTTTGGGGACTGAACCAAGGACTGAAGCTTGCTTGGAACAAAGGTGTTGGACAGGAGCTAATCGAAAAGGACAATATTATGGTGGTTCAGATCATGACAGAGGACCTTCCAAATAGAAAGGACCTCACAATTGCTAGCAACATTAAAGATCTTTTGGCTAGGCAATGCGAATTGGGAAGCCCGAATCGTGAAGCCAACAAGATTGTCGATCTTCGATGAACTCTGCATTATATACTTCTGGCAACCCCTTGAAGAAAATTTTCGCACTAATGCAACTGAAATGACTTTCAATAGGGCATGTTTATACACTAATTAGTCTTTAGATAAAAAATTCTAAAAATGACTGTTAATATCTCCCTTTTTCTTTTAAACAAAAAGAAGCTAAAGGTCTTAAAATTAAACTTAATTACGATGAATATATCGTATATAGTTCAACCAATAAATAAATAAAATTCTCAAATTTTGAATTCCAATGAGATGGAAATATGTGGCAATCCATCAAAGTTATCCATAAGAAAGTCAAAATTTTCTCCAAATGCAAGTGATTCACTTCCAACTCTATATCTCGACCAATTTTAGCAAAAAATTGTGAAGAATAGTCTTAACTAAAGCCAGCAAATAACTTGAAAACAGCTCAATCTCACAAACACAATGTCTTATCATTTGCTTACTCATCAATCAACCTAAAATAGAAAAAAGAATTAAACATAAAAAAAATAAAAAATAAAAACGAAACATTTAGATGTATCAAAAAAATAAATACAAGAATTTTGGTCTAATTATGCCTCTACTTTATCTACTCTTTAAAAATTTTGTAATTTAGTTCCCCGGCTTTTAATTTAAAAATTAAAATATAATCAATAACACTATTAATTTACTTCAGTTAAATTTGAATATGTGTTATCAATTAAACTTTCTTTTATCATACCTTTGAATATTGAAATGCAACATATTTAAATTTAACGAAAATATATTAACAATGTTATCAATTGAACTTTAGTTTTTAAATTAGATCAACAGAGAGATACTAAATTCCAATATTGTAAAAACCAAATCGTTGATCAAACTTGTCAGACCACCTGTTCCTAATTCAACAATAACTAAAATTAAAATTAAAAATTCATAATAGATTAAACCATCCGTTTTTTATTTCGGTTTCAATTCTTTAATAGTTTGCAATATTTTTATCTCAATGGTTTAACAATTTAATCACTGATTCTTGATTCAATTAGTTCAATTAGTCAGTCCAATCTCAATTTTAACAAGAATGATAAATTCTTTAAAATAAAAGTTGATGGACTAAATTCCAAAAATCTGAAAAAGTACAAACACCGAGTGCAGAATTAAACTCACGAATTTTTTTTACAACAAAACAGCACCCAAACTTAGTTGACTGGGTAAATACTTTCCTGCATTTTTGGCAGTGCAAAGCTTGTTTTATTCATGTTGTATTTTTTTTTTTTTTTTAAAGGCTAAAACCTAAATCCCCTTCTAATTCCCGCCCAACGAATTCTTGTATTTATTTCTTAAGTAAAACGTGGTGAATGAACGGTGGAGATGAAGAACGCCGCACTGCTGTAGTGACACGTGTATTACAACCTCGTACGTGTCTAATCATTATCGAGAGCCCTAGTCTTACGTAAACCAGTAACACAAATATATATGAATGGAAGCAACAATTTTATATATAAATTGATTTCACACAGTTTCAACAACAGAAAAGAAAACCCAAAGTGAAAAGAAATTCACTGTTTTCAAAGTTCAGACAAGGTTTTCTTCTTATTTTTTTGGTATTGACTTTCCATTTTAAGTAAGTTTCTGCATGGAAAATATTATTTATTATTATTATTATTATTATTATGAACCAATCTTCTCTTCTTCTTTATTTGGGTTAAAACCTGTTGTATATATACATAGTAAAAATCAGAGGGACATATGTTTTGTTTGAGAAGATTTTGGGATATTATTGTATTTCTGCAGTTCAAACTTGAGAACCCAGTTTTGTCTTCTGTTTTTCTTTTAAACTACTCTTTCCCACTTGTAGAAAATTTCCTTTCCTTGTTTTCCTGCATTTATTCATGTATATTAACACCATGAACTATTTATTGTTTCCTTTTCAACGAAGAAACATGATAAAAATTGCAGATATTTCCCCATTTAATCTTTAAAACCAAGCTAACACACATACACACACAACACCTTGCTTATGAATTCTTCAGCCGCCGCTTTCGTATTTTCATGATTTAAAGATTCTATAAACAGCTCCAACTATATATATATAGTGAATTTCATAAGTTTGATGTTTAGCAGCAAAGCTTGGAAAGGTGTGTTCCATAGAGAAGGAAGATGGAGATTGTTTACCAACCTTATATTGACCCTGAATTTCAATCCCTTCTTGATAGAATCCATCCTCCCAGGTATTTATTTTACTTCCATTTCTTTCATAATTGAGATGGAATTATGGGCAAGAGAAATTGTTAGTTTGGGTTTGGTGGAAATCAAATTTTGAATAAATCCTTACATTTTTCTAAATTCTAAATCAAGTCCTTGCACTTCGTATTTCTAGCGGATTTAGTCGTTTTATTGTAATTTTATATTTTCTTTTTCCAAATATGAATTTTCATTTCTAATGTCAACTTTTTTTTACATTAATTTCATCATTTCTAAAAAGGTGTAATCTATACAAATTGGCATTTTTTTTTCATTTGTATAAAAGTTATACATTCTTAAATGTGTATAAATTTTGACTAATTGTAAAAAATGTCTACACGTAGAAAAATTTATAAAATAAACTACTACAAATGAATAAATTAGAAAAAAAAACCCACGAAGTACAAGGTTACTCTAATTTTTAAAATAAATTTAATTTAATCTTTTAAAAATTATAAAAATATAAACTATAAAAATAATAATAGTCCAAAAGAATTTTATTGTTGGCCCCTGGGATTGATAAATAAATGAAACCAATGGATTATAAATCGGTGGTTTAATGTTTGTCAGGGTTTGCATCGACAACGACGCCTTCCATGACTGCACGCTTGTAAAGGTAAGGCTAAAAAGGGTTTAAATTCAACTTCAAATTAATGTTTTATAGAAAAAATAATTAATTTTAATGTATATTAATTGTTAAATTATGGTTTCGGCCTTTATATTATTCTTAATTTTGAGATTTAGTGACATAATTTAGTCATTACTTAGTCCTTCTATAATTTAAAACGTTGACTTTATATTTTACCCATTTTAATAAAAAAAAAGATATTTTAGTATTTTAATTAAAATATTTAAAACAGATTGAAACCATGATTTAACCTAATATGTATACATTGTATAATATTGTTGAAGTCTTGATGATGATAAGTCTTTAGTTAAAATTAATTAATTAATTAACTCGACACATTTAAATAAATTAATATTTAATTTTTCTTTTGTGAAAAGATAAAATTACAAAACAAATAAACTAGGCCCTCAAAGGAGGATCCTCGATCGATCTTAAACCTAGTCTTTTAGTATGAACTGACTTGGTAGGACTATTTGCGATTGAGTTTTCTTCTTGAAGTAGATGTTGAATCTTCCATTGCTTTATCATTTCTAGAATTTAAAGTATTTTTTTTATTAGTGTAGAATTAAAATTTCATGAAGATCCATCTTGAATAACGTTGACAACCTCTAAACTATCAGTTTAAATTGAGACCCTTCAAATCAAGGTTTAAACCATCCAAAATGTTAAAGTTATGATGGATTTAATTAATGTTAGTAAGTAGTTAGGCACTAAATCATTAATAGAATTTCATTACCTCAACTTCCCAGTTGTTTATATGGAAATTAATAAAATATTACTAGTTGGAACTTGGAACCGTCCTACTCATTATAAATCAATGTCAACATTAATAATTATTCAAATTTAAAATATGATTATATAATTAATTTTTAATTAAAAGAATATTTTTGTTTAAATAGGTGGATAGTGCAAACAGGCACGGGATTCTGCTAGAGATGGTCCAGGTTTTGACTGATCTTGACCTCGTTATCTCCAAATCATACGTTTCATCCGACGGTGGATGGCTCATGGATGGTCAGTCCATATATATATCAACCATAGAATATACATTATACCATATGATTTTCATTTTACCCTAATTCATATGTTACATATTAACCAAAACAAAATTCCTATGTTACATGACTAGCAGTGTTCCATGTGACAGACCACCTAGGGAACAAAGTTATTGATGAGACCCTTATTCTTTACATTCAACAGGTATTTGATATTTTTTAGGCATCATGTTTATATATTTATTAATTTAATTTTTACTTTTTTTTTTTTTTGAAATAAGATTGACTTTTAATATTTTAAAATTTTGATCATTAACTTAAAAAAACAAAATGATTTTTTTAATAAAAATATTGATTAAAATATTAAATCTTTAAACCGCCTAATAAGCCACATTAACTTTATGTTTTCTTTTTACTTTTTATATATTTTTTGAATTTTGTTTTATTTTTATTTTTATAATTTTTTGAATTACTTATTAACATGACATATAAGATAGATAGTGTCATGTCAATATAAAATGCACGTAGACTGCTATGTGCACGACTCAACAACATTAAAGATTTTAATATTTTTACTCGGCTTTTCCATTAACAAAAAGTGATTTGACTTTTTTAAAAAAAGTTAATAGTTAAATTTAACTAAAAAAGAAATAAAGGTCAAATTGATATAAAAATATAAATATTGAGAGTTAAACTTACTAATGTATCTTATTTATTTTACTGTAAAATGGAAAATTAGTTTTTAAATTGGTTTCTGATATGAGAATGATAATTGATAGGCACTTTCTGATCCTAGGAGGAGAGGAGGAGAGATTCCAAAGGAATTACAAACATGTCTGAAAAGAGATGTGAAGCCTTGCCATGTCTCGACGGAACATACGGCGTTGGAAATGACTGGCAGGGATCGACCTGGTCTCATGTCGGAGATATCAGCAGCATTATATGAATTGAGATGTCATGTTACTGCAGCCGTTGCATGGACACATAATGCTCGAGTGGCATGCATAATCCATATCGAAGATGGTCTAATGGGAGGGCCAATCATGGCATCGAAAAAGCTGGCACAAGTACATGAGAAACTAGAGAGTGTAGTTGAGGCTCATCATGAGAGTGGTGAGCGTTGGAGCATAAGGTTAACGGCCCCGGCGGTTGGTAGGACACATACAGAACGACGGCTCCACCAGCTGATGTATGCCGATAGAGACTACAAGCAATGTCAGGGCTGCGATGGAAGTTGCAGACAGTGGAATGGGTGTATGAATACGCATGTGACTATAGAAGCATGTAGAGAAAAAGGGTACTCGGTGGTGAACATAAGATGTAGAGACAGAACCAAGCTCCTGTTCGACACGGTTTGCGCCTTAACCGACATGCAATACGTAGTGTTCCATGCTGCCATTAGCTCAAAGGGTACCATGGCAGACCAGGTACATATGCTCTTACAAAAGAACTAAAAAGATGTTTCCGTTGTTTTGATTATTAACTTTGGTATATGCATTCAGGAATATTTCATAAGGAGACAAGATGGGTGCAGTTTGAATACACAAAGTGAAAGACAAAAACTTGCACAATGTTTGATTGCAGCAATAGAAAGAAGACAATCCCATGTTAGTGTCTTGAAACAAAACAAAAGGACTTGTCTGGTTTTGGTCGTTGAAATTGTATGTTTTAGTGATCTTTTTCATTTGATGCAGGGGTTGAGGCTTGATATATGCACACAAAACAAGATGGGATTGCTTTCAGACGTGACGAGGGTGTTTCGTGAAAATGGGTTATCAATAACCCGAGTTGAAATCGGGACACAAGGGAAGAGAGCGACCGGAACTTTCTACGTTGATGCTTCGGGGCATGAAGCAGATCTAAGTACAGTGGAATTGGTGAGACAAGAGATTGGGGGGTCTGTTTTGAGGGTATATAGATCACCTAATGGGACCTCTAGAGCATCTTCATCAAGTATTAGTAGAACCAGTAGTGGTGAAGTGGAAGAAAGGGCTAAGTTTTCATTGGGGAATTTGTTATGGTCTCAGCTTGAGCGATTTTCAGAGAATTTTGGGTTCATTAAATCATGAACAGATCCTAATCATGTACATAATTCATTATTTATGAAATATTAGGGTTTCTTTTCCCAGTCATTAACTATTCTATCATTATATATATATAAAAAATCAACAAAAATCCACAAACCGAACTTGTTTAATCCAAACTCGAGCTGACTCATCTGAAACTGATCTCAACTAGAAACAATTTGAACTGGAACTCGAAATGAACAAAACCCAAAGTGACGGGAACCTAAATAATGGAAACCTATAATGACCCAGATCCAAAAACCCAAGCTTCAAGCCGAAAAAAATCTAAACACAAAACAACCTGAACTAGAAATGACTCAGACCCGATACTAAATTGAACAAATATGACTAAAGAATTCACACCAACTTAAATCCCTTTCCTGATCAAACATTAATGATATCTATACTTTTTATATGATAGATTCTGAATTTACTGGACATAAATTACATGAATATTATTGCAGCAGCGCATAATTATCCAATTCCAACAGTGCTTTATGTACAGAAAATATAGTTTCCAGAGCATTAGCTCAAACTGAAGAAATCATACACAAAGTATTAACAAGATTATAGAGAAGACGAATCTAGAATACAGATATAGCAAAGGTTATTGGTTCACATGATTTCTTCGATATCAAGCCAATCATTTGATTCCTTGGTTTCAGGGTTACGAGTACTTACCTGCTCAGACGCAGAATGTTTGTTGCCAACACAGTTAACGTCTTTTACTGAGTCCATAGAGCTCCTGCTGAGTTGAACCCACTCTCTTGAGTCTTTTGCTGAAGAATCAGAACCAGATGTGACTTTCTTGTAGTTTATTGGCATGTCGTCATCATCATCCTCAAGATCACTGAATGAAACATCCTCATCATTTCCAAGAGGGATGGTGGTAGCACTTGTGCCAACTGCCTCCGAAGTTTCCTCTTTTAACCAGTCATCAGCATCATCTTCAAATTTCTCGATAGAAACTCCAGAGGAAGCAGATGTTGAATGTTGATGTTTGACTTCTTTCTTTGGCTCTTCATCAATGACAGACTTGTCAACAACCTGCATCTCAGTAGTCAGAACTGGGTGCTTTTCTGTTGCAACTTCAACAGCTACAGCAGTAGCGGCTGCTTCAGTTCCAGATTCATTAAATGGTGTTGGCTTAGATTGAGCGGGAGAAGGCACAGAAAGAAACTCTTCATGTGGTAAATCAGCCTTCATATTTGAAGTGCCACTTTCAGAATGTTCTTCTTCCATCTTAGCCTTAGATCGGTTCTGTATCCCTTGCATTAACATTGCTCTTGCTTCAACTATCTGCATGCATGACAATCAACAGTTAGAAATCCAGAAAGGGAAAGTGGAACAGAGGGGCGAAGGAAGGTGAATCACAAAGAAAAGCATAAGCAATCATTCCCTTCATTCCATATTAAAATTTTAACTGCAAGAGTTAAAAACTTTTGGGTTATATTTCAAGGAAATGACATGAGTAAGAAATGAGAATGTTGGTAGAAGGTCAAACAAGAGATCTGAAAAGAAACCGTGATTAGGCTTTGTTTACCATTGAGATTGAAAAGCACTTTTCAACCCGAACCTTGATTTTAAACCAAAAAAGTTAATAAACAAGCAGCTTACAAACCTTGATTTTAAATTCGGATTTTAGCCCAAGCCAAAAAGCCAAAAATTTTAGCTTTTTTGCTTTTAGAAAAGTGTTTTTCAATAAAATTACCCTTTTATCTTTAATATATTTCACATCATGTCTAAAATTGATATTTTATCTTCTCAATAACACTTTTTGACAGCAATGGTAAACACTATCAAACTTTTCAAAAACACTTTGTAGAAGCACTTTTTCACAACACATTTCAATCTCAATGGTAAACTAGCTCCTAGACAAAGATAGCCACTGCAAGGAAATGCGCACCTAATAGAATGATAAGACCAACTTATACACTAGCACTCCTTTTTCAAAAGAGAGAATTGATGAAAATGGCACTCAAGTCTGAAAATGAAATTCATAAAACTTGATGAGCTTCTATTACCAAGTGCACTTAAGAATTTTCAGTATTTAATTAATTTGTTAATATTAGTTTTATTCTCATTTCATATCTGCTGTAGATGAAATTCCTTAAGTGAATCCTCAAGAACATAATACACAACACCTTGGACCACAAAAAATGTGGGACAAATCAATGAAGAAAAAGGACCCACAAACTTACTTGGGAAGTAGACAGAAGTTCTGCATCTTGTTTATTAAGTCGAGGATGAAGAAGTACAAAATAGATCTTCCAAAAGCAACCCTCACTCATATATCCTGGGCAAAGTTCAATCCTAAGAGCAGCCAATCTTGGTGCAAGACGTTCAACAGTTAAAGCATGTTCTTGTTGCTCATCAGACATGTCAAAATCTGAAATTTCAAAACAATATAAGGATGAGAGAAATTAGCCAGATTCATACCACATCTCTGTACTAAGGGTACAGCAGCCCTTACGGAAAACCAATCTAACATATGCACAAAGTAGTGGTACTGAAATATTCCCTTAAACGCGCTTCAAAGTTCAAACAATACACAGAAATATATGACAAAAAACTCATGAGCATCACCAAGCAGCAGAGCAATTTATTATCAAAATATAACAGAAACAAGTACCAGCTCATGCTCCTAAGATTTCACTCACCTATAAATTTATTGCATTGAATGACAAAGTAATTCTCATCATCATAATTATACATAACCTATAAATACACAATAATACACATAAAGGCATAAAATAAGACACGTGGGCAGTTTTGATAGTACAGGGTTTGTTAGTGAAATCTCATAGAGATATCAAACATCGGCCGATCGAGAAACCACAATGCAAAAGGCAATTGAAAGATCCGTCGTAGCAACCATAAAGTATCAAAATGTAATTTCATTCTATTATCCAGTCCACTGATTTCAAAAGATATATAGCATTCGATAATCAATTATCAACTATGCATTACTAAATTAAGGAATCAGAGATTTGCAAAAAGGAATTGCATATTAAAAAGAAAAACAGTCGAAGGTACCAATGAATGAACAAGAAGTGAGCTAATTTAATTTAAGCACATTAGTGTACAAAAGAAGAAATCAAGTAAATTACCATCAAAACCATCATCATCGGGCACCGGAAAATCAAGCCAAGTCTCTGGATGCATCGCGAGATCCCTAGCGAACGCGACCACTTCTTCGGTCACACCGACAGCGATTCCACTCTCGTATGTTTCAACACCCTCACCTTCGGATCCAAACTGAAGGAAATTCGAAGCGATCTTAGTGAACTCCGAGACATTAATATTATTAGACAGCTTCGAGATTCCAGTCTTGAATCTCCCACCGATCTCAGATAAATCGCTACGGATTCCCGCTATCAATGCCTCATCCGACAACTCACCCGTATCATCAGAAGACGGCGGCGGCCGGAGAGAGTTTTCCTCCTTCTCAGCCGCATGATCGGGCTGTTGCTCCGATGATTCCGGAGGAGGCGGAGCGAGGAAGGAAGCAACACCCCAGAATTGACGAGATAGGGTTTTGGTAAGCTCGGATAGGTCTTCTTTGACGCCACGTGGAGTGTTGGGATCCGATGATGAATGGGAATGAGAAGGAGAGGCTTGGTTAGGATTCGGATCGTATTCGGGTTTCGGATCCACCGCCGCATTGGTCCGATCGTCGTCGTCGTCGTCGTCAAGCTTGAGCGAGTTAGCAATCGATCTAGCTAACCACGACATTCTTTTTCCCTTTCTTTTTTTCCTTTTTTTTTTCTGTTCTTGAATTTATAATAATTATACTTTGTATTGTATATTTGGAAATGTTTGTTAAAAAAGATTATAATAGACGGAGGTGACAATATGAGCCATAAACGACAGCGTATTTGGTAGGGTCCTAAACGGCATCGTTTGGGTACACTTACAGGTACTGGCGGTGTATCCCTGTACCATATTTCTAGAACTATATAATCTAATTTGGTTGATTTTTCCTTATAGAAAATTTTGGGGATTATAGTTTTTTTGCTACTCAGTGTTTTATTTTTGGTATTAAAAAGGATTAATATCATTAAAATATTTTTAAATCATAATCTAAATTTTATTTTGATAATTTATATTTACATCATGGATAAATACTTTACACGAAATAAACAAGGGGCAATCTATTATCAAATACAATGAAGGATTAACACACCATTAAATTAAGGTCTAATTATTAGATTATTATGACTAATTCTTATGAAGACAATAATGCATTATAAACAAAGACACTTGCACCCTTGCCCATCACATCAAAATTCATACGAAGAGTCATTAATAAAATAATATATCTTCCAATCACATTCAAAAATATATCTTCTAAAGTTTTCATGACTCGGCTAATGCCCTGAGGGCTCTATCACATAAGACATTTGTGTGGCAAGGGTTTAGCCCAACTCAATCTCCTGCTTCCCTAACACACTTCCTACACTATATTCCCATCCTAAACCAATGGGTGGTTTGGGTGTCAATGATCTCCTCGCCTAGGACAAAAGCTTGCATTTTGAGCAACATTTGGATGGTGCTTACATGGGCATGGATTGAGGCTTATGTACTAAATAGCAGGAACAATGATGAAGCTACATGTCTAACAAAGATGTAGCTAGAGTTGAAAAAGGTTGCTAGGGCTTAGAAGTGCTGCTGCCCCATCTATACAACAGCAAGGAGATGAAATGGTATGGAAGTGACTTGGGATGCTTACATATATTTATTATGCTAGAATTTTGATTTCTCCAATGTCTTGTGCCTGATTTCTTTCTAGTTGTAAATTTGATTGGTCAAAAGCAATGGATGGTTAGAAAAAGAAAGGAGAGAGAAACAAAAAATGGGAAAAATAGAATAATATGAATGGTTAAACTTTCTGAAAGTTTTCCATGCTTTAATTTGATAAATTCTAGTATATGTATTTTTTGAATTGGTTAATTTTAGTTATTATATTTTTTGAATTTTGAAATTTTAGTTTTAACCCAAATGATAATAGTTGAATTGGATTGGTTAAATTTTATTACTAGTCTTATACAATGCTTACAGTTGTAAATTTTGTTCATATACTCCAATTGAAACTTTCTAAGTCTTTATAATTTTCAAAATTTGAAATTTCTTTCTTAACACAAATGACAGTTGTTAATCCATTAACTTTATTTTTTTTTTGTGAAGGATATGTGGAAATAACAAGCTGATATGATATTACACATGTGATAATAAGTTTTGTCACATTAGATCTTGGAAATAGCAAAACTTAGGCTACATTTGTTTTGCTGAAAACAGCTTCCGGAAATTGATTTTTGAAAAATGATTTGATTTTCTAAAAAAGTTGATGTTTTCTAGTGTTTGGATGATTTTACGTAAAATATGTTTCAATGTTTGGAAATTTTCCTTAAACCATTTTTTAAAAATCGTTCTTAGTGAAACAAATACAACATAAATATGTTTGTTACAAAATATTATACTAGTATTTCCTTTTAAAAATCAAAATTTATTTTATATTAAGAAAATATTTTATAATAATAAACATCTTATATAAACTTAATAAAGAATATCTAATTTGATAATATTTTATAATAATTAATATCATATAAAAAATTCAAAATAAATAATGCCCATCGAAACCACTTTTTTTTATTGTTTTAAAAAAACGAGGATCGACTTTAAAATGAAATATAGAGTCGCCACTAATCTTTTTATTCGAGGTGTGATCGGATCACCTTGAAACGGATTATTTTAATAAAACATTTTGATTTATTAAAACAATAATTTTGGTCTACGAAATCTAAGAAAACAGGTTTGAGAGTCGTTTACGTATGATGAAGGATTAACACCCTCGCAACGCCCAAAATTGGTACCAAATTGATTAATTGATGTCCTAATGTCGAAAATTTTGAAAAGATTTAGAAATGTAATTCCTTTTAAAGATATGGATAACTCAAATTGGAATCTAAGATTCTCTTGTTCCGAAGAAATAAAGCATCACATCCAGCACGATAGGATACGACATTTCAAACCCTCGGTACTAAGATCCTCTCATGATTTCCAAAGTTCATGCGTTGAGATTTTTAGAAGGATATTCAATTATTTGGACAAACAAAAATCGAAACCCAGCACGATAGGGCACGATTCTTCAAGTTTCCAAACACGGAATATTACCTTGTTTTTTTTTTGAAAACATGGACAAAATTTTAAAAAGGATATTTGGTTATTTGGTCAAACGAAAAACCGAGACCCAACACGATAGGGTACGATTCCTCGAAATTCCAAACACACAAATATTGCCTTATTTTGGAAATATGGACGTAATTTCAAAAGGTTATTTGGTTACTTGGTCGAACGAAAAATCGAAACCCAGCACGATTTCTCGAATTTCCAAACACACAAATATTGCCTTATTTTGGAAACGTGGACGTAATTTCAAAAGGTTATTTGGTTATTTGGTCGAATGAAAAATCGAAACCCAGCACGATTGGGCATGATTTCTCGAATTTCCAAACACACAAATATTGCCTTATTTTGAAATACATTTAAATGGGCTATTTGTAAATGAAAAATTTTATAACATGCATATGAACCATGACATATTATCGCCAAAACATGTTAACGAAGCATAGTATTAGAAAGGATAAATGATCGAATATAGTATAAACGAACAATACAAAAACAATGAACTCAAATTGCAATATTCAAGACAAATAAACATTCAACCTATATTATTCTAACATTCGCATTAACAAATTTTAAAGATGAATTAAACGATGTATATAACCACAATAAGAAATGAATCCAAATCAAGTTAGAGATAAATAGAATATAAACCATTTAAAAAATAACAACAAATAAATTTAAGATATATAATTTAAAAAGTAACTTTAAAGACCCATAATATATAATAATTTAAAACAAATGACATATAAAACATTTAGATATACATATAAAAGTGCGAAATAATATTGAGACATTTTGAAATGAAATAAATAGGATCCAAAATAAGGTATAAAAAATAATTTAATATAAGAAATATAAAAAGGAATAACTATATAATATGAAAACAAATCTAAAATAAATAATATATGTAAGAGTTTAGAATAAATAATATATATAAAATTATTTTTAAATTAATAATAAAACGAACTTTAATAAGCATTATATTAAAACAAGTCTAAATAAACAATACATATCAATAATAATTTAAAAACAAATAGTATAAATATTTTTTTTATATCATATAATATAATAGTTTAAAACTAACTAATAAATGAGTTAAACTTGATAAAAAAATGCAAAGATTGTATATGAAAACAAAAGAGGGTACTTGATTGAAACAAAACAAAATTAAAAGACTATTTTAAAAAAAATCATTGAAACACATGCGAGGGTCAAACTGATATGCGCGTAAATAGTTAGGGATTAAATCAGCAATATTTCCAAAGCCCAAAACGTAACATTCAAATCGGACTAAATTGAAAACGCGCTTAAATTACAGAGACTAATTTAAAAAACAAATAAAAAACGCCTAGGGTCTAATCAAGTAACGGCGGAGGAAAAGGGGGACTAATCGCGCAAATTGTCCATCACCGCGGAAATGAGCGGGTCCTGTGGATATCGGGTCGGGTCAAGTTGGACCGAGCCTATACGGCGTCGTTTCGCGCAGTTTAAAAAGGCTAATAAAAGCCTAAGAACAATCCAAAAATCGGCCTTCTGTTCCCCTCTTCTCCTTTGAAATCAAAACCCTAGCCCCCTTATGCCTTCTCCCTCAGCCGAAACCAGCCCCGATTTTTGCGTTTAAAACCCCGTCCGACCACCAATGCCGTGACAATCGGCCGATTAATGGCAGACTCAGGCCATTTGAGTGGTCCTTTTGAAACCAGGCCTAAATATCTCGGTATTTCCGATCTCGACGGCCGCCTTTACTCCGATTTCAACGAAGAAAGCCAGACCGTCCGTTCGTCCTACAAAGGTAAGTCTCTTCCTTTGTTTTTGATTTCCACACGAACAATAACAAGAATCTTAAGAGAACAAAAACGAAAGAAAAAGAATGTTAAAAGCCGAAAATCACCTTTCAGAAAAAACTTTGGTTCCTCTGTTTTTTTTTGTATATATTCTGTATGCGTAGAAGCTGTCTGTGTGTAAAACAAAGTTACAATGGATTCCTCGGTTTTTAAAGGCCGAAAATCGAAAAAAAAATAAATCAAAAGAAAAATGCATTCTCTCTGTTTTGCTGTTTCTCTGCTATTTGCTTGCAGGTACGAAAGGCGGACGTGGCGTACGGAGGCTCGCTGGCGGTACGGAGGCTGCGTGGAGACGCGCGTAGGGGCACGCGTGCGGCGCTGGACAACTTCTGGAACCCTAAGGGCTTCGGTCTGCCAAAGTTATTTGGGCCGTTTGGGCCAGTTCCAGAATTGGGTCGGGGTTTGTTTATTGGGTCTGTAATGGGTTAAGTGATGGTTTGGGCCTTTGCCCAGTTTAAGTCTGTAAAATGTAATGGACATTGGACTGTTAATTTTTGGTATCTTATTGCAATTTAAATATTTTGGTATGGGCCCGGGCATTAATTGGGTTCTACAATGCCTAATAAAAACTTTATTTAAATTACATATATTACATATACGAGAATAAATAGTGATACATTAGAATTGAAAGTGAAGCTAAGCATGATTTAAATAAAGGTTCCTATTTATATAATTAAAATATTCATATTCTATAAAACATTTATTATTAATAGTTTTAATAATATATTAAGAATATTATTTAAAATTTAAAATTATTATTGCTAAAATTCATTTTATTAAAATAAAATTGTAATATTAAATATTTATTAAAATAATATTTTTTATTAATTTTATTAATAATTTATTATATTATTAAATATAAATAATTAAATTCGTATGTTTAATAATATTGAATACTATAATATTTTATATTAATATTTACATATTTTAAAAAATTAAAATAATATATTTTATTTAAAAAAACTTTCAACCGTTGAATATATTTATATGAGTTAAATCTTAAAATTATATATGAACTTCAACCTAATCTATATATTTATACATGAACTTCGATTTGGTGTAATTGTGTACATAAAAAATTTGCTTAATCTAATTCTCACAAATTATTAACACAATGATTGAATAATATCATTTTATGTTTATATATTTCATACACATATAACTATATTTATCAAATTTAAAACTAAATTGATGTATTTATTTCTTTAAATGTGTATTGTTAGCAAAAAGGGCGCTGCTAAAAGAAGAAGCTACACAACCGAATTGATGCCTGAGATGATGGGCACTCCTTCAAGCACCAAAGGGCAAACAGTAAATAAACATAATATAATAAGGTTGTTTACGCAATTCGGTTTTCCTACATTTGCGGAGCCTAGCTCAGTGAGAAATATTCACTCTCTTCAACAATTACACAAAGTGAACTTACTTAATCACACCCTGTGATAATTTTCCTCACTCTTATACTTTGAAGACTCAATACTATCACCACTAAATTCACTCCTTGTGAATTCAGTAAGTAAAACCACAACACAAAGGTTTTACTATCAATATGCACTCATAAAATAAGGTTCATCACTTAGAAACAGATTAAGTTCTCAGTTCTCCCCATACATGAACCCATACAAGTCTCTTCATTATATAGAGTTTATCAAGATTTGCTTACATAAGAAAATCTATCACAATCCCTAAAGTAACCATAGTATAAGTTGAATACAATATATAATAATGAATAAGATAAACAATGATCCTTAGCTGCTAAGTTTTCAAAGATTCAATCCATTCCATAATTGGTTAGATATGGTCCATATACTTAGCATAGCCCAAACAATCAGTTCAATAAATTGTCAACACCTTTAAATATGAAAGTTGTCTCTCCATATAGATTTGTTGGGCAGGGGAGTGGGCACTCCTTCTAGCACCAAATTGTCAATTTCATATTTTTTAATATGTATGATTGAATCAAACTTAAAATTTCATTTATGTAGAGGCCCAAATTTGCCCGGCCCACTAAACCAAAAAAAGCAAACCAAGATAAAATAATAACAATAACAGTCCAAAGTCCATCAGGCCCAAATTAACAATTACAAAGTCCATCCTCTAAAAAAACCTAAGCCCAAAATTACAAGGCCCAGTGGCCCAAAATACCTAAACTAATTTTCAGCAGAACAAGAAACCCTAGCCCTAGGCACGCCGCTGCCCATGCCACGCCAGCGCCTCGTCCCGAGACCTGACCCCCCTCTGCTGCCTTGTACGAGAACGGAAAAAACGCCTTTCTCCACCTCCATCAACGCCTGCAAACAAGCAAAAAGAAGGACAAAGAAAAGGAACAGGAGCAGAAGCGCGATGGCAGAGAAACAGTGACAAAACAGTAGCAAAAATACTGAATAAAGCAGTGTAATCGGCTATAAAAAGCCACGAACATTATCAATGTAATTTTACACAGCATCAATTACAAAAAAAAAAAAGAAGAAGAGGAGAAAATCGGATACAAAAATTACAAAAGGTGATCTTTTTATTTATTTTATTGTTATTTTTACTCTTTTAAAGAAATAAATAAACAACAAATATAAAAAGAGGGGTCGAAGTTACCTGACCCTTCGCCTTCCGCCGCCGTAGGTGGCAGAGGTTCGTCGTTTCTGATGAAAAACGACGTCTTTTGGGGTTCAAAAGCTCGAAAAACAAAAAAAAAGCCTTTTTTATTTTTTCGGTCACCCTGACCGTGACGCCACGGCACGCTACTGAACTCTTTAGTGGGACTTTGGCCGACTTAAACCGCCTTAAAAAAATGGGGGTTTGGGGTTATTTTTATAGGTATGATTTTTTTTCAAAAAATTTTAACTTAAATAGGCATGGTGAAACAACGTCGTTTCATCCATGCCCAAAATGCCCCAAAACGACGACGTTTTGGGGCCGAATCGGACCGACTCGACCCGCCCACATAGGATCTGCGTGTTTTTTGAACGAATGGGTTATTTACCCTTTTAGTCCTTCCGCTTTTCGAATGGTTTACAATAGGGCCCAAATCCCTTTCTTTTAATTTTTATAGATTTTGCCACTGAATTTTTCACGCGTTTCAATTTAGTCCCTGGCTCGCTGATGAGAAGGGACGCGTGTCCAGAAGATTGGGTTAATTTCTTAATTAGTCCTCGCCTGTTTTCGCGCATTACATTTTAACCCTTCTGTTATTTATTTTCTTCAATTTGTCCTTTTAATTTCGTTTAAGTTACAATTAAGCCCTTTTTATTTTAATTCATTTATTTATCCATTTATCTATTTACTTGTTTATTTATTCATCGTTTTTTTATTTTATTCATTTGCTTATCCATTTACTTTCCTATTTATCTATTATTCATTCATTTATTTATTTTTATCTTTGTATTCACTTGTTATTCTTTCATTTCTTAATTTTTTTTATTTTCTTTCATTGATTATTTATGCCTTCATTATCGTTATTATTTTGTTATCTATTATTATTTTATTGTTATTTATTCATCTATTTATTTATTACCTTCTTTTTTTATACCTTTAAAAATTAGATTATTTTTTTACTTGTACATATATTATTATTATTTATTTATTTATATATTTTATTAAAAATTATACCTTTAATTTCATTTATATTTTAATTTGGTTCTTTATTTTCAATATTTTTATAAACTATTTTCTCTCACATTATTTATATTATTTATTTATTTATATTTTTTAAAGTTGGTATTGTCCTTTTATGTGGATACTTTGTTATTATTATCATTGTTATTATTTATTTTATTTATCTTCGATTGTTCATATTATTGTTAAAATAGTGCATATTGTGCGACTCTCGTAAATTTTTTTTTAGTATATTCATCATTTGCGCGACATTTCATTCATATATCATCGTTCCGTTTTTTACATCACCATTTTATGTCATTTCGTTAAAATCACGTCAAAAAAATCGCGTTTAAACGTGTTTTTTCATAATAGGCCGTTTTATATTATATCCCGAATAAGAAAAACACATAGTTTTAAATATTACGTTTGGTATTATTCAAAAAAAAAGTTTTCAAAATAAGGCAATGTTCTATGTTTAGAAACTCGAGAAAGTCGTGCCCTAACTTACGGGGTTTTGATTTTTCTCGTTGAGTCTAAATAACCGAATATCCTTCTAAATTAAAACACATAAGATTTCAAACAATAAATAAAGGCAAGCTTATTCTCAAAGGTTCAAGGTATCGTGTCCTAACTTGAGGGATGTGATATCTCATTATCTCGAGACGGAAGGGTTTTAACATATATTTTGATTTATTCAAGCAATTTTTAAGCAAAATTAACATTAATACAAAGAGGGATCGTATTTTTTAAATTATTTTTAAGTTTTCATCTTTCGACACTAAGACATGAATTAATCAATTAGGTACCAATTTTGGGCGTCACGAGGGTGCTAATCCTTCCTCGTGCGTAACCGACTCCCGAACCCGTTTTCTAAATTTTTGGTAGACCGAAAAATATTGTTTTAATAAATTAAACCTTTTTATTAAAAAGATCAAGTTTCGAGGTGATTCTATCACACCTCATATAAAAAGGATTGGTGGCGACTCCCATTTTTCGTTTTCAAAACAAAAGTCGATTTCAAAATAATGGTTTCGACAATATATATAATTGCACTAAACCAAAGTTCATATATAATTTTGAAATTTATCCCTTAACATAGATGATATTTTAAATCGATATGATAGAGATATCGAATCAATTCGAAATTTTACATGCATGATAAGTACAATTATATTAATAAATTCAACGAATGAACTGTTAAAATATCAATTGCAGAAAAAATTATAAAAAGATAAAAACCATGTTAATTTTATACTAATATAATTGAATCTCTCCGGATTAATCAACTTAGCTGACCCAACAAATTGAAATTAATTATCTTGACTAAATAGATTAAAATAAGATCATTATTGTTAAAGATTCACCATTTAAATTAATTATGAATGAATTATAGACAACAGACTTCACCGATTCACACTGCACATAGACTATAGTTTAAAGTCTAAAGTCAAGTCAAGACATTGATTGTGCATCAATGCTGGGTTTTTACCCACTGCTTTAAAGCCTATGTACTGATTGTAAGCCTATTGACCATACACTTGTTCAACATCCATCTATCATCTTTTGTCAAACTATAAAATGAATTTTAATTAATAAATAAAACTTTACCATCAATGAGCACAAAGGCTACTATACATTAAAATTAAAAATTAAAGAATTACATAAAGTTTGATAAAAAATCAGATTACACCAAAAAGAATGTTTGACTCCACCAATTTCTCGTATCTCAAAAATCGGATTTAAAAAAAATAGGTTATTGAAATTAAGAGTGATCACGTTTTGAATTTTTCGTTAAGAAAATTAATTTAGTTCAGTGAATAGATGTTGTGAGTATGTGTGTGAGGTTTTGGGTTTAAAGTTTTTTCTTAAAATTTTAATTATTTTTGTGTTACCCTTAATCCTTGAGCATCTGACTTATGTTTTATTTCTTCGCAAATGACAACAAAAAATAAGCTTGCTGATTTAGTGGTTAAATTTTGGTTTACTTTTTTATTTTGTGATCGAATCCCTACGTAAACAAAATAAAATTATATTTTTAATTCCTTACTTTTCACTGCTTTGTGCTAGTTGATGTGTTAAATTCAAATATGAAAAAAAAAATTTAAAAAAAAATTTGTTAGTTAGTTATTATCATCTATTACTATTATTTATTATTTAATTTAATTTTTGAATTTCTCAAAAACAAATTGTTTTTGCTTCACGTTTCTCTCACCCTCATTACTATTATTTTTATTTTGTTTATTAATTAATTAGATTTCCCCAAAATTGGCTTTCCCATTATTCACTCCTCTCATTTGTTTCATGTTGGTTCCAGAAAAGAAAGAGAATTTTGCAATCTTTCTTCTTTCTTCATCTTTTGTCTTTGTGTCGTTCAATTCCGGAAGCGGGTGTTTGATTAAATAGATTTCAACTTGATTCATGCATAAGTATAATTTAATTTTTCTGTTTCAGTTTTTGGGGATTTTTATTTTTTGTAAAGTGGGGATTTATGGGTAGTGCGGTGCTTCGTATCTTTAATTGTACGAGTTTGTTTTAGGTGGAAATCGCGAGGTGATTAACCCTTCGATAAATTAAGACTGTGAGGGTGCTGATTTCGTCCTTGGGTAAGTGTTTTATTGCCAAATTGGGACTGTTGTGGCTTTTTAAGTTGGTCATATTTTGTTTGGTTAGTATTTTAAGAAAAGTAAAAGCGATTGGCAAAAGTCGAAATTGGAACTGTCGACGCCACACGGCCATGTGCTAGACCGTGTGAGTTACACGGTCTAGGCCAATTGGGCCGTGTGGGCCCATTTTTTAAAAATTCTCATTTTGTTCCATTTTGATTCATGAACTATATTTAACCTCTTCTTAGGGTCCATACCACTTAATTAAGACCTGGAAACAAGGTATCAGTGAATATGCTTTTGTGTTGATGTGTTTAGGGTATTTGTAATATATACATTTGCATGATTTGATACTGGTAGTTCTGATGATATTCGTTATGTCTGTATAAGTTTGTATAATGTATGATTTTGTCAATTTGTATTTCTGAATCTATTATGTAACTATGCATGTGACTTCATGGCAAAATTGATGTGTTTCTATAAGGATAAATAAATATGTTTTGTAAAGCATGGACTTTTATGCCTTCTGTTTCTGTTACTGTACGCCAACATTGTGATGGGCCCATTTTGCCCTTGGCCCAAACCAATAACCCAAAACAAAATAAAATACAAATGAACCAAAATAAATAAAAATCCAAATTTTATAAAGTCCATTTACAATTAAAAAGCCCAAAATTACATCTAACCCAACCCAAACCGACCCAAATTTACAAGGCCCAAAATGGCTCAAAACCTAAACCAAAATTAGAAAACTAAGAAACCCTAGGGTTTCCTCTTGCGCTGCAACTCCCACGTACAGCCTCCAGCGCCGCACCTCCGTACCTCCGCGCACCACCGCACGCCACGTTACCCTCCGTACCTGCAAGGACAACACGCAATAGCAGAAAAGAAAAGAAAAACAAATTGTAAAAAAATCGGCTATAAAGCCGATGGAACCTGTTTTGTAACATTTTTTTATGATTTTAAATACAGAGAAGAGCAATCGGAAACAAAAAAGGTGCTTCTTTTGTTCTTTTTATTCGAAATAACTTGTAGATAATAAAAAAAAACTTACCTTTTAACCCATATTCCGTCGCCGTTGAGAGCCTTCGGAAACCCAAGCGTCATAAACCCCTTTTGGGGTTCCGACGAGGGTCAGAGGTACCGCGGAGACGAGAGTACCCCCTTTTGCGATCCTTTTTTTTTTTTTCTGCTGTGTGTTTCATTTTAAAGTGTAGATCTAGGCTTAAAAAGTTTTCTTAACAAATGAGAGGGTTTGGAAAGGGCCGAAAAGTCGATTTCGTGCGCCTTCGACCGCCATCTACTGTGGGGCCACGGCGGGGCCACGGCGAAAGGCCACCGGACCCCTTGGCTGGCCCTAAATCCCCTTCAGAGGAAATGAAGGAAATAAAACCTTTTTTTTTAAACAGAAAACCCAAATGATTTTTTTTGGTCAAAAACTTGAATTTATATAGCTGGTAAAGCGGCACCGTTTTCTGCCTTAGTTCCGGACGCACAACAGCGTCGTTTTGACGCGAAACGGGTCGACCCGACCTGCACCGATAGGTCCGCGTGTTTTTTTAGCGGAAGGGCTAATTGCACTTTCAACCCTTTCGCTTTTTAATTAGTTTGAAATTAAGTTTCTTTTTATTTTTTAATTTGACCTTATAATTTTTCTTCGGTTTTCAATTTAGTCCCGCAGTAAACGCCGCCATTTTGGGAAAGGCAATAATTTCCCCGATGACCCCTCCTTCTTTAAGCGCATTGATTTTTAGTCCTTTTTTCGATTTTGTCTTTAAATTTATTACGATTTGAGCCTCTAATGTTGCTCTGATTTCAATTTAGTCCTTTGTTTAATTCATTTTATTATTTATTCATTAATTTACATATTATTTTTCATTTCTCAATCATCTAAGTCAGTATTATTTTTATTTTATATCCATTATTTATCATTTTCTTTTATATATACTTAAATATTATATTTGTTTTTACTAGTTTATTCATTTATATTATTTTATATATAAACTACTTAAATCTAATATTATATATCTGCTTTATTTATTCACTTATCTGTTTATTTATCCCTTTGCTTGTTTACTATTATATACATATGTGCATATATATATTTTAAACAAAATATATAATTATTTACAATCGCTTATTTACGCAAAATTTTACTATTATCATCGTTATATTACTTTGATTCTTCTTAATCACTTACTTATTTCCTTTTTTAATACTTTCATATATATTATTTCTTATATATCATGCACATTCCACTTTCTTTTATTATTATTTTTATACATATATTATTGTTGTTTAATTAACATTAGGATTAATTAGCTAATGCCATTACTTATTTTACTCGTATCATCGTGTCATACATCACCATTTTATTATTATTGCAATCACACCGCGAACCGTTTTAGATTTTTGTTCTATCATGTCCCGAATAAAATCCTCGACATTTCAAATGTTATATTCATTTTCACATAATCGCATGAAAAAGATTTTCTTGAAAGTAAGCATTGTTTCGTATTTGGAGATTCGAAAATTCATTCCTTAATTTACGGGGTTTCGATTTTCTCGATAAATCCGAGTAAATGCACTTTTTAAAGCACGAATTTTGAACATTCTCGGGAATTAGGAAAAATCGTGTTCTAACTTACGGAATACGATTACTTTCCAAAACCGAGATAATCGAATGTCTTTCAAAATAAACAATTTTTTTGGTATTTATTCTCGTTTCGGGTTTTAAGATGTTGTGTCCTAACTTACGGGACGAAATTCTTTATTCTCGATTAACGTAAAATATGCCCTCTTCTCGGAAAAATCTTCTATTAAGCAATATTTTAACAAAGGATTGTATTTTTAAATCTCTTTAGTTTTTTGATTTTCGACACTGAGACACTAATTAATCAACTAGGTACCAATTTTGGGCGTTACGAGGGTGCTAATCCTTCCTCGTGCGTAACCGACTCCCGAACCCGTTTTTCTGAATTTCGTAGACCAAAACCATCTTTTTAATAAATCAAATCTATTATTAAAATGACTGAATTACGAGGTGACCCGATCACACCTTATCAAAAAAGATTGGCGGCGATTCCCTTTTTTTTGTTTTCATTTTTAAAATCAAAGTCGACCCCATTTTTCACAGAAAAAAGGAAATGGTTTCGACAGCTTGGCGACTCCACTAGGGATCGAAGCCATAAATTGATTAATTTTTGTCTTTTTGTCAAAAAATTGAAAATCTGTTTTAAATTTACGATTGCTCTATTGGATTTTATCCGTCATTTTCGTGGTTTTCATCATAGTATGCTTGCTTTGTTAGTTTAAATCTGTTGACGTGTCTCTGCATTTTTGCATGGTATAAGTCGGTCAATTTTACCCCTTTAAGTGGGAGCGAGAAGCTATTCCTTCGTGAGGTCTTCACCTCCGTATAGGATAGTGGATCGCTTTCGGGATACATTCGTACCTATGTCTTCGTGAGATTTTCATCTCCGTATAGCCATAGGGAAATGTATTCCCCTGAACTGAACTCGGTCTGCATGAGCCTATAATGGGTGAGGATCGAGGAATCTGCCGGTTCAGGTACCTTTACTCTAGAACTAAGCCCCATATAGCGAGCCTTAAGAGCCCACCTTAGGTAGAGCCGCGCCAAACCCTAGTGGTCACCCGAGTAGGTGCTTTACTTATTATTCTTTGCTTACTTTAAATTGTGTATGAAATACTGACTTGCTTTATTTTTGCTTTGTTTGTAATTGCATGACATTTTTCATCACAAAAGAGGTGTTGATTCACATTCGGTTCCTAAATAGATAACTTATCATGGAAAATAGGTTTTTTTGATAAAGCGGAAGATAATGCGGCCGTCTGGATTTGGGCCGAGACAGCACAGCAAGAAAAAGGTGATAGTCTGATCGAGGGATACGTATCAGAGTTGTGGGATTTCACCCGCATCAGTGTGACTCAGAATAATCTTCAAGAATTAAAGGAGATATGGGATCAGTGGAATGATGAGGTCAAGCAGCTGTTTTACTGTAACTATGGAGATTTGCCCTATCTGCTCGATGTGAAGGTGGATAAGTACTTATTTTGAGCCCTCGTCCAGTTCTGAAATCCTGCTTACAGTTGTTTCACTTTTGGGAAAGTTGATTTGGTACCTACCGTGGAGGAGTATATGGCCTTACTTCGTTGCCCGAAGATTCAAGCCAACAAAGTGTATTCAAGAGCCGCTAATGTCCCAACCTTTTTGAAGAAATTGATGAGCATCACAGGGATGAGTGAGCAATGGGTGGCAGCCCGGATCAAGCAAAAAAGAGATAGTAAGTGTATCCCTTGGAAAAACTTGAGGGATCTGATTCTAGCGCATCTGGATATGAAGAAAAGGGTTGATGTGTTCGCTTTGAGTATCTATGGTTTGTTCGTCTTCCCCAAGGCATTAGGGCATGTAGATGAGGCAGTCTCGAATCTCTTTGATCGACTTAACAAAAGGGTCACGCCGGTTCCTACGATTTTGCCCGAAACTTTCAGATCCTTGAACGCGTGCCAGAGAGCGGGCGATGGCAGATTTATAGGCTGTACGCAACTTTTGTTGGCATGGTTCCACAGCCATTTTTGGAAAGTGGAAAAGGTCTCCTATCAAATCTTCTCCGAAAACTATTTTCACCTGAAAGAGATAGTGGCTACACCGAGACGGAATGATATCACGGAGGAAAAGTGGATGATGATTCTCCAAAGTCTGCAAGAAGAAGACATCGAGTGGAGGGCCCCTTGGATGGTCCCCGACGAGATCTTGTATCGATGTAGAGATTTTGATTAGGTTCCCCTGCTTGGGATATGGGGGTTTTCGGGTATGCACCCCTACTCGTGTTAAGGCAATATAGGTCAAGACAGTTTACGCCAGCAACACAAGGGTTAGCTTAGTGCGAGTTCGTATACAAGGGAGATAACTACAAAAAAAAAGTTCGTGAGATATCGAATGCCTAGAACCAAACTCGTAGAATGAAAAGATTTGTTGCTAATCCAATGACTACCCCTGAGTATGACCGGTGGTGGGGTCAGAGAATCAACAACAAAATTCTTACGTCAAATCAAGAAAACATCCGATCAATAGAAGAACACTTACAGGTGGTCCCGTCTGAACTAGAAATCATCAAACAGGATTTTAAAAAAAAAGTTCAGAACTAGGAGAAAGGATCAAGCAATTGGAGGGAGAGAAAATGTAGCTGGGGTTAGATGTCGATGTCCAGAAACTAGAAGCCGAGAAACTGAGGAAGGGAAAGAATAAGACCGAGGAGGATTTGGACAGTTTGAAGACGAATTACAAGAAGCTACGTATGTCAATAAGAACTGCTAGTTTGGGTAAAACGTCTGAGCAATGGCGATAAGAAATCTAAGAAGAAAAGACTAGAGCTGATCAGTGTGAGAAGAAGTTCCATGATACTCGAGTACGGGAGGACATTTTAAAAAAGAGTTTGTTGGAGAGCCAAAATGACAAAGAGAAGCTAAGAGCTCGGGTGGCGAAGTTAGAAAAGTCACTACACCAGCATCGTAGTCGCAACTCCGTAATCAAATTAAAGGCCAGCCTAAGCAAGATTGAGGAACTAAAAGAGAGGATAGAAGAACTTGAAACCGCGCTGCAAAACTGTGAACTCCGGGTTGAACTACTGGAAGTAAATAATGAGCGATGGAAAGATCAACTTCATCGATCTCAAGACCAAGTCAGGGATAGGGATTACGTAATGGGAGAAGATTTGGCTCAAGAACGAGAGGTGGCTAATCATTTGCAAACCTTAGCGGTCCAGACTGATGTACTGATTTTGAAATATGAGTCAGAGTCAGATCGAGGCCGAGAGTTAGCTAGGCTTTTTAAGCAAGTCAAGACCTTAAGCATTAAGGCAAAGCCATATATGTAATCCATTTTATGTAAAGAAATTTGTTTTCTAGAAAGGATATTCTAATGAAATTTAATCAGAATCAATGCCTTTTTCTTTTGCATTCATTGCATTCACGCATTAGCATTGCATTGCATTACATCGTGTGCACTAAAACTCATAAAGAGACTCTAAAATCGTGGCAGTTACCCTGGAACATCATTACGGTACACGAAGAAAGACTAAAGTCATAGACCAAAGGTTAGAAAGATTAGAACAAATACAAAGAGAGATGCAGGATCAACTGTAAATACAGATGCAAGAACAGTTGGCCAAAATCCAACAGGATATGATGGATCAAATGCTAGAATCCCAGAGAAACATGATGAGCCAATTAACGCAATTGCTGGCTAGGGGGCTAGAAAAAGGAAAGAGCCCTATGATCAATACCAAAGACGACAACGAGGACCCTACTTATCCTCCAGGCTTCACCCTAACGAACACCCAAGCACAACCACAAAGGGTGTCCGTCAACATCAGACCCCAATATCAGACCGGTACTTTGGCACCAATAAACTTCCCGATGGGTTCAGGCTCCAACCGCGGAGAAAATCTAGCAAATCTCATTGTCCCCGACCTTGATGATATAGCGAAAATAGGAAAAGTAAGAGTGGAGCTCCTAAAGTAATTGGAAGACATATGCAAATGGCTAGAGGAGAAATTTAAGGCGTTAGAAAGTGTCGATTACCATTGTGGAATTGACGCTAAGGAATTGAGCCTGGTCCCAGATCTAGTGCTCCCTCCAAAGTTCAAAATGCCGGAATTTGAAAAATATAATGGGACCAGCTGCCTTGAGGCTCACATTATGATGTTCTGTCGGAGGATGACTGGATATATCAGTAACGATCAGTTATTGATTTACTATTTCCAAGACAGCTTGACTGGGGCTGCGGCCAAATGGTATAATCAGCTAAATCGTTCCCAGATTAGTTCGTGGAAGGACCTGGCACAGGCCTTCATGAAACAATACGGCCACGTGACAGATATGGTGCCTGACCGAATCACACTACATAATATGGAGAAAAAGTCGAACGAAAGTTTCAGGCAATATGCTCAAAGGTGAAGGGAAGTCGCCACGCAATTCCAACCGCCACTGCTAGAAAAGGAAACTACCATACTCTTCATTAATATCCTGAAGGTAGCTTTTATCAATCACATGCTGGGAAGTGCAACTAAGAGCTTCTCAGACATAGTGATGTCGGGCGAAATGATAAAAAATGCCATAAGGTGCGAAAAATAGAGGCCGGGGAAAGCACAAAGAGGTCGGCCCCAAGTTAAGCACTGATATTGTGGTACACCGCCTCCCCATAAAAGAATAGTGCAAGCCAGTTCAATAGAAGCTCCGAAGGATGAGGACCGATATTGTGATAAAAATAAAAGAAAAGGTCAAGAAGCAATTCAATGCTAGATTCTTACAGGTGGTTAAATACTCAGAATTGGTAGCCAATATCGTCCCTGTCCCTAAGAAAGATGAAAAAGTACGGATGTGCATAGATTACAGAGACTTAAATAAGGCCAGCCCAAAAGACAATTTCCCATTGCCTCACATTGACACTTTAGTAGATAATACGGTAGGCTACTCACTGTTCTCCTTCATGGATGGCTTCTCTGGATACAATCAGATAAAGATGCATCCTGAAGACATGGAAAAGATCACATCGTGACCCTGTGGGGAACATTCTGCTATAAAGTGATGCCATTTGTATTAAAAAATATTGGAGCAACTTATCAAAGAGCCATGGTAACATTGTTTCATGACATGATGCACAAGGAAATCGAGGTTTACGTCGACGATATGATTGCAAAATCCCAAATAGAAAAAGAACACGTGCAAGTTTTGAGGAAATTGTTCTTGAAGTTGAAAAAATTTCAGCTAAAGCTCAATATGACCAAATGTACTTTGAGGGCTAGGTCAGGAAAACTGCTAGGTTTTGTAGTCAGTGAAAAGGAAATTGAGATCGACTCAGACAAAGTCAAGGCTATACAAGAATTGCCTCCGCCGCGCACTCAAAAGGAAGTTCGAGGTTGTCGAAACCATTTTTATCGGGATTTGAAAAACGGGGATCGACTTTTAAAAATAAGGAGTCACCACCGATCCTTTTGTTGAGGTGTGATCGGGTCACCTATAAAATAAATTTTGGTCTGCGAATAAGAAGAAAACGGGTTCGGGAGTCGGTTACGTACGAGGAAGGATTAGCACACTCGCAACGCCCAAAATTGGTACCAAATTGAGTAATTGATGTCCTAATGTTGAAAAGTTTGAAATGATTTTGAAATTCTGTTCCTTTTTTTTCTATAATTTTAAATAACTTGATTGAATATGGAGATTCCATTGTTCCGAAGGAATAGAGTATCACATCCAACACGATTGGATACGACAATCTGAGTCCTCGAATTCGAGATTATCCCCAAAATTCTCTAAGCACATGTATTGAAATTCTGAAAGGGTATTTGGTTATTTGGACAAACAAAAACCACACCCAAAGACGATTAGGCACGATTTCTTTGAATTTCCAAACGCACAAATATTACCTTATTTTGAAAATATGGACAAAATTTGAAAGGATATTCGTTTATTTGGTCAAACAAAAGACCACACCCAAAGACGATTGGAGCACGATTTCTTGAATTTCCAAACATCGAATATTACCTTGTTTAAAAAACTTTTAAATAAATGATTTTAAAATCGATTTAAAATGTTTTTATTAAATTACTAGGTAATGAGAAACAAAAATATAATATCGACTATGGAATAATAACATGTGAATACAACCTTTGTACAAATGGATGTCAAGAATAATGATATGAACATACAATTCAACATATACAAAATCAATAATCTCACAACTCTTATTTTGAAAATACCAACATTATTAATCAAGAAACAACGAAAACTAAAAAAATATAGCTAATTCATAAATTAAATTAAAATATAGTAAATTTTAAAGTAAATGAACAAATGATATACGTAAACTAATGTGTCAATTTAAATAATCTGCATGTAATAAAAATAACTTAATATAAAATAGTGTATATATATAAAAATAATAATGATATTTAAAAGTGTTTGGAAATAAATAAATATAGAATAGGGTCTTTTAAAGAGACAAAGTATATACATAATAATATAAAATCAATAGTATATACGTAAAAATAATTTAATATAAATTATTGAAAGTAATAGTAAATTACTAAATGGATAATATACTATATATGATAGTTTGAATAAAATAATAATAATAATGATGATAAAAATAACAATTTATTAAGATAATAAAAACAATAAAATAATAATAGTAATATTAACATTAATTAGAAGTAATAATAATAATATTAAAAATAATGTTCATAATAATATTCAAAAATAACAACAATAATAATAACAATATTAAATTAATGATAAATAAAACAATAAAAAGGGACTAAATTAAAAAGCATTCAAATAATCAAATAAATAGCAATATTTCCCAAATCTCAAAACGCAAAGACATTTAAACAAGGGCCAAAATGAAAAGCAGAATACAAATTAAGGGGGAATTAAGAATGAAATAAAACTTAATTGAAAGAAAATTAAAATATGGAAGGACTGAAGAGTTAAATAACCCATTAGAACCAGGACACGCGGATCTTGGCCGCAATCGGGTCGGGTCGATGGTTATAGGCCCATACGGCGCCGTTTTGAGGCCACTGAAACGGCCCTAAACGACGCCGTTTCATCCCTTTATTAAAGGCAAGTTCTTCCTTTTTTTCTTTCATTTCTGCTGCCACTCAAAAGAAACGAAAGGGGCTTTCATTTTTTCTCTGCTAGGGTTTAATCCCCTGTCTTAGCGCCGCCACCAAGACCAGACGCAGACTATCCAGATTCCCCTCCGAACTTTGATCTCGACGAAGCAAAGAAGAAACCGAAGACGGCGATAAGTGTAGGTAAGCCCCCCTTCCCTTATTGTTTTCGCATGTAGATTTAAAAAAAGAAAAAAAATGCTATTGAAATAGATAAAAAACAATATAAAGATGAAATCGGAAAGAGACCCTTTTTTTCGTCTCTGTTTCTCTTTTTTATTCTTGTATTTAGGTGCGTAAAATCGTGTGTACAAGAAAATGGGGATCCCCCCCACAATCATTTGTTTTCGGGCTTTTTAAAGCTGAAATGAAAAATCCAAAACAAAATTAAAAATTACAATTGTTTTTCTCTTTTTGTTTTCTCTGCTGCTCTCTGTTGTCGTGGTGTGTCCTTTTCACAGTATAGCCGGGCGACGCGGGCGACGGAGGCGCGGACGACACTGAGCGCTGGAGGCAGTACGGAGGCGCGCTGGTGAAGGCTTGCGCGTGGGTGGAGCGCGTGGGGCATGCGTGTGAGGGACGAAGTAGCCCAACCGTTCAACAGGGCTGCGGCGCTGGTAGTTCCAAAAACCTCTAGGGTTTCTGGAAGGGTTTAAAATTTTGGGCCAATCGGGCCTCGGGATTTTGGGTCAAAATTTGGGTAGTGTTTTGGGCTAGTGGGGTTAATTCGGGTTTTGGGCTATGTAATTGGTCTGGACACTTAATCTTGGGATTTTATTTATTTTTGTGTTTTAATTTTGGTTAATTGGTTTTTGAATGGGCCCGGGCGAAAATGGGCTCTTACAGAGGTTTCTTAGGAAGACTAAATTACATTGCCCGGTTCATTTCACAACTAATTGAGAAATGTGACCCAATATTCCGTCTTCTTAAGAAACACAATCCAGGCGTATGGGATGATAAATGCCAGAAAACTTTTGACAAAGTAAAACAGTACCTATCCAATACCCCAGTGCTGTCACCACCTAGTCCAAATAGGCAACTGATACTGTATTTGACGGTATTTGACCATTCTATGGGATGTGTGCTTGGCCAACATGATGAGACAGGAAAGAAAGAAAGGGCGATATACTACATCAGTAAGAAATTCACTAAGTGTGAAATGAGATACTCGCCGATTGAAAAATTATGTTGCGCCTTGATCTGGACAACTCAGAGATTGAGGCAGTACATGTTGTACCATACGACTTGTCTAATCTCGAAACTAGATCCTTTAAAGTATATGATTGAGTCGACTGCTTTGAATGGAAGGATGGCCAGATGGAAAATTCTGCTTTCCAAATTTGACATAGTCCATGTGAACCAGAAGGCTGTGAAAGGGAGTGTAATAGCAGAGTTTCTAGCCAGTAGAGCTCTAGAAGACTACGAGCCTTTGAACTTTGATTTCCCTAATAAAGATTTAATGTATGTGGCAACTATCGAAGAAGATGCTCCAGAAGATTGTCCTTGGAAACTGAACTTCGACGAAGCATCAAACGCCGTTGGTAACGGAATTGAGGTAGTTCTGATATCCTCAAATGGAGATCACTATCCATTTACTTTCAAATTGGATTTTGATTGCATAAATAATATGGCAGAGTATGAAGCATGTATCATGGGAATCCGTGCGGCCATAGAACGCAGAATCAAAGTGCTAGAGGTGTATGGGGATTCTACACTAGTAATCTATCAGCTCAAAGGTGAATGGGAAACAAGAGACCCCAAATTGATCAATTATCGAAAGCTAGTTCTGGAATTAATTGAGGAGTTTGATGATATCACCTTCTGTTACCTCCCGCGAGATGAAAACTAGATGGCTGACGCCCTGGCTATATTAGCTTCTATGATTAGGGTAAATAAACAAGAGGATGTGAAGCCTATACAAATGAGTATTTATGAGGCTTCGGCTCATTGCTACAACATCAACGAAGAAGAAGAAACAGATAATCATCCTTGGTATCACGATATACTGCGATATATGAAGAATCGTGAATACCCTGATCAAGCAACTGAGAATGATAAAAGAACGTTGAGAAGACTGGCCAGTGATTACGTCTTAGATGGAGAGATCCTATATAAAAGAAGAAAGGATCAAGTGTTATTAAGATGTGTGGATGCTGTTGAGGCTAAGAAAATCCTAGAAGAAGTCCATGAGGGTGTTTGCGGAACACATGTTAATGGCTTCACAATGGCCAGGCAAATCATGAGATTTGGGTATTATTGGTCTACCATGGAAGGGTATTGCATCAATTATGCCAAGAAGTGCCATAAGTGCCAAATTTATGGGGACAAGATTCATGTGCCTCATTCACCTCTTCATGTTATGACTTTTCCATGGCCTTTCTCTATGTAGGGCATGGACGTCATTAGGCCAATCTCGCCAAAAGCCTCTAACGGGCATCGATTCATCTTTGTGGTCATTGATTACTTCACCAAGTGGGTAGAGGCTGCTTCATATACCAATGTCACCAAGTCGGCAGTCAGCAAGTTCTTAAAGAAAGAGATCATCTGCCGATATGGAATGCCAAAAAGGATCATATCGGACAATGCACTAAATTTGAACAACAGCATGATAGCAAAGGTCTGCAGTCAGTTCAAAATTAAACACCACAACTTGTCACCATATTGCCCAAAAATGAATGTTGCAGTTGAGGCTGCTAATAAGAATATCAATAAGATTGTGGGAAAGATGACTGAGACTTATAAAGATTGGCATGAGAAGTTACCATTTGCTCTTTATGCTTATCGAACGTCAGTCAGGACCTCCACCGGGGCAACTCATTTCTCATTGGTCTATGGAATGGAGGCAGTGTTACCCATTGAAGTTGAAATTCCTTTCCTTCGAGTCTTGTCAGAGCTGAAGTTGGATGAAGCAGAATGGATCCAATCTCGATATGACCAATTGAACCTGATTGAAGAGAAAAGGCTGAAAGCTATCCGTCATGGTCAAATGTACCAGAAACGAATGATGCAAGCTTACAACAAAAAGGTTCACCCCAGAGAATTCTATGAGGGGGACTTGGTATTGAAGAAGATCCTACCCCTACAAAAGGATTTTAGAGGAAAATGGATGCCAAACCGGGAAGGACCTTACGTGGTAAAGAAGGCCTTTTTTCTGGAGGAGTGCTGATATTAACTGAAATGGATGGCAAGACTTTGCCTAATCCAGTGAATTCAGACGCAGTCAAGAAGTACTTCTCTTATAAAAAAAAGAGAGGCCAAGGCGAAAACCCGAAAAGGGCATTTTTAGACCAAAGGGGTTTTGAATTGAAAACCCGTGAAAGGGCAATTCAAATTTTGATCGAATGTGGGCATGCGATAGTCTTGCTATGCCTGAATTAATGAAGATGAGGCATGCTACATCTTGGGGCATCGACAAAGTACTCTAGATCTCCTAAACACATGTTGAGCTTAAAATGGTCCTCAAGAAGTTCGTACAGAGAAGCTCAGGATGCGATATCTAGGGCACCTAGTTGTCCCTTCACCTATCTTGTATTTCAGCAATGTTTGCTTTCTTTAATTAATCCATTCTTTTCAGATTTTGTTCCTGATAAATTTCAGTTTCGTCCATCATTATGATCTTTTTCAAGCTCTGATACCAATTAAAATGTAACACCCGTAACCGTTAGTCCTAGAATCGACTAAATCGTAGCTCTGATACCAATTAAAATGTAGCACCCTTAACCAGTATCCATCGCCGGACTAGGGTTACGAGGTATTACCGGTCGAATCATAACATTTACACCACCATAACTCACACATAAACATATCATAGTTAATCAATAACACAAAGTCCCTTCAGAAGGTTTACGAGATCTTAAACATGCTTTCAAGAAGGTTCGAGACTAAACCGATCTCATACAGAAACTTTACGAAATTTAGAAAAATTTTCTTTTAAAACAGGGCACACGCCCGTGTGGCTAGATTGTGTGCCTCACACGACCATGGCTTAGACCATGTCTCAGCCCGTGTATAAAACTGACTAGGGTCACACGGCCTGTCACACCCCCGTGTGTCTGGCCCGTGTGCAAGTTTGGCTTGCCTCGAATTGGGACAGTGAAGGACACGGTTGAGACACACGCCCGTGTGCTCACCCGTGTGGGCAATTATAGACCATTTACAAGGCCAAATTGCCACCCAATTTGTGTCATCCCTACAAGTTCAATTCCAATATCAAATAACATACAAATCATTTACCATCTCAAATACCAAATCAAGTATGAAACATACCATTTCTCTTTTACCAAAGCACACCATAATGGCCATTCACACAAGACCATATATATACATCACATACACCATTTTCACATAGCCAAAATATGTACCAAAATCATTCCATTATCATGCCATATCACATAGCAAGATTTATACATCTCAAAAGATTCCACAACTTCACTAGCCTATACATGTCATATATCATATATACAACTTCCAAAAATGGTACCAAAATAGACGTCTGATAGTGTGATTGAGTCGCTGACGATCCCCGGATCCGAGCTAACTTTATTTACCACTGTAAAATAGATAAAGACTTCACACAATAAGCTTTAAAGCTTAGTAAGTTTGTAATATAACACAATTAACTCAACAATTCAAATTCAATATACAAAATTAACCATCACTTAGTTCAATTTATATCACTATTCAATTTCACCCATAGTTATTACTCACTTTCATACCACATCTATAGGTTCATGTACAAGCATTTATAATGCTACTCAATCCAACCCTTTTCATCATTCATTCACATAATCATCCATCTATCTCATACACAATATCATCAACCACATAGGTTCTGTACATACCTGTACCATCACATATTTATCTATCACATTTAACACGTAATGCTCGATGCCATAATTCGTTCGATCCTCTTTGAACATTCGATGAACTTGCACACTTAGTGCCAATTAATTAGCCGAAGCTATAATAATATCGCACACTTAGTGCCATCACATTAAACCGAATTTGTCTCGGTATTGCACACATAGTGCCAAATATTACAACTGATGCTTTCTTTATCTCGCACACTTAGTGCCATTCATCACAGTAACTATTCTGTTTACGCACACTTAGTGCCACATATCTTCAAACTCACATTTCGCATTTCCAAACGCCACAATCACATTTCCATTCATTTCATCACATATAAACATTGTTTAAACCATACGTATTATACACGAACTTACATCGGACGTAGAAACAACGACACTAGTCGATTAATCGAGCACTTTGTTTTTGCCTCGATCTCGGTCTGAATCTCTCTTTTCTTGATCTATATAATATCAAATTCAACTCATTGAATCACATTTTCATCCAAAACTATTCACAAACACATAGTTAGAGTATTTTACACTTTAGCCCTCATAATTCCACATTTTGACATTTTAATCCTTATTTCACAATTACACAAAATACACACAATTTACTTACACCCAAGCTTGGCCGAATTTCATACTAGTCCCTAGCAACCCATTTTTCACATTTATTTCACACTTTAGCCCCTCAATTTCTCATTTTCATAATTTAGCCCATAATACTCAAATTCATCAAAAATCTAAATACAAAAATGTTAACCCAACACATATCTTTCATTTTTCATCAACTAACATCACAAAGGTCACAATTTCATCAATGACATAACTCAAAATCTTCATCAAATTTAGAAATTGAGGCATGGGCTTGATAGAACACAAAGCAACGATCACAAAAACATAAAAATCATCAAAAACCGAGCTCAAAACATACCTTAATCAAGAACAACAATGGCCGAACCCTAAGACTCTTTTTCTTTTCTTTTTCCTTCAAGTTTTGGTGCCAAGAAGATGATAATGGCCATCAAATTGTTTTTGTTTTAATTAATATTAACTTTAATTATCATTTTACCAATTTAACCTTATTATTATACTTATAAAATCATCCATTATAAGGTCATTTATGACCACTTACACAACTAATGGTCCATTTCCATAATAAGGACCTCACATATCACAAAGCATAGCATTTGAGTACATTTAAAAATTAGCACACAGCTTGTCATTTTACACAATTAAGTCATTTTTCTTTAATTGAGCACACAAATGGTAAAATTACCACACAAAACTTTCACACATACCTTGTCACATACCATAAACATAAAAAATAATATTAAAATATTTTTTTGACCTCGGATTTGTGGTCCCAAAACCACTATTCCGACTAGGGTCTAAACCGAGTTGTTACAGGATCCCTAAATTCCCAAATCAGCCACACGACCGTGTGGCCAGGCCGTGTGACACCAAATCTCTGAAACCCTAATTCCCAAACCCACACGCCCGTGTGCCCAAGGGACATGGCCGTATGAAAATCGACAAAATCCCCAAACCGGCCACACGGCCGTATGGCACCCGATTTGGCCTGAAAACTCTAACACCCAATTTCACACGGTCGTGTGGGTCGACACACGCCCGTGTGGCTATCGGGATAGACACGAAACCACCCTAAAACAGCACCAAAAAAAATCGTTTCAACCACCAGATCCGTCCCCAACCTTTGCCCTATCAACATATATCAAAAAGTGACAGTTTTCCCATATCTTCCATCGACTAAAAACCCAAAACAAATGGTTTAGCCTACAGTCAAGAGAAACTGGCATAAACTTTACAAAGAATAAAACAATGCAGTAAAAGTTTGAATCCCACACCTGTTTTGCAATCGGAGATGACAACAGAAGAGCGAGATTCCCGAGATTAGCCAGCGAAACCCGTATTCAAAAGAAAAAGACAGGAAATAGGGAAGAAGAGAAGAAGAAACCAAAAATGTTCCAGAAAAATAAAAAAAAAACCAAAATAGAAAATACCAAATAAAAATAAAAATAAAGATAATAAAATTATTAAAAAATAAATAATTTAACTTAAAACAAAATTACTATTTTATAAACAAAACAAATTAATAACACTTCTCCAAAAACACTCTCACAGGGGCTCGAACCCGGAACCCAGAGGTTCCCTAAGACTCACTCAACCACCAGACCAGCAGGCCCATTGTAACACCCCTATCCCGTATCCGTCGTCGGATTAGGGTTAAAGGTGTTACCGGATAGATCAAAAAATTTAATAGAAAATTCGTAAAATAATTCATCAATCACACTCATCATGTCCCATATATAGGTCAACGAGACCTTAGTTAAGCTTTAGACAGAGTCGGGACTAAACCGGAACACATACGGAAATTCTAAGAAATTTAAAACTTTTCTAAGTTTCAGGGGTTACACGCCCGTGTGGGCAGGCCGTGTGCCTCCCACGGCTGCTAGAAACGCCCATGTGTCTCCCCCATGGTCGAACCTGACTTAACTCCACGACCACTAAGCACGCCCGTGTACCTTGGCTGTAACACCCCTTACCCGTATTCGACGCTGAAACAGGGTACGAGGCATTACCGAGGAGTACGGAACACTTACAGATGATTTAAACCATTTATCGCTCAAATATCAAAATTGATTATAAAAGTTCCTTTAACAGACCCTTGAAGTCCAAATCATGCATTGGGATTAGGTCGGGACTAAATCAGAATCGTATGAAATTTTTCGCAAAATCCTTAAGTTTATCTCATTTACAAGGGTCCCACGCTCGTGTGGCTCACATGGCTGTGCCTCTGGGGCGTATAACTCTCTAACTTGCATCTATGAAGGAAATTGGGTCATACGGCCTTAGTACACGCCCGTGTTGCTAGGCCGTGTGGTAAAGTTAATTTTCACAAATTAGGCTATTTTCTAAGCCATATTTCTCTCTCATTTGATCCTTATTCTTCACCCACATTTAATACATACAAAAACCAATTTAAGATATTCAACTGAGCCTTATACTTAATACCACTTGTTAGTCGTACACTTCATATAAATAACAAGAAACGTATATGGGCTCAATTCTCATTAAATTTCTCTTGTACTTATACTTTTTCACACTACGTATTCATATAACATATAACAATCACACCTCTGTATTTCATATGCATTTTTATAACAAATTGTCTTGGTTTCAAACTACTTCATATTTGAGTTTTACTTATCAAATCATTTGAAACATCATCTTTACACATATAGTGCACTTGAGATGCACAATTCTATAATTATGAATGAACACATTTATCAAACATATTCCATGTTTTTATATATTATAGTCTCATATTTCCATGTATCAATTACCATCATTTCCTTGTATTTTGACAAATACATGTAACAATTCATAAACATGCAATTCACTAACTCTTCCTGCCAATCACAATTTAAATTGACAAATCACTTATTGAGCCCAATTTCAATGTTTACTAAAATCTATTAGGATGTACGTATCCACCAATAAATTCCATGTATAGGTATCATCACCTCATATTTTCACATACATTTACTTTCCACATTATGAACTCAAATAACATATACAAGACATACCAATGTATTCCAAGTACGTTTTCATAAGATTTCATTTCGAATTTAGATTATGTCATATTAGAACTCTTCTCATTAACTCATTTGGAATACCAATTCATACGGATAATACACTCAAGGGTGTACAAATATATAATCACAAATGAACTCATTTATTAACCAAGTTCTATGTTCATGTCTCATCAACTCATACTTCCTTATATCACATAATTCTATGTAACACTTACCAACTTCGTCAAATTAGTGAACGTCTTACGGAATTGTTCTGCACCGGTATGCATTGAATTTCAGTGATAATCATTGATGCCATAACATAGCTATGGTCTTTTCACTAGAATGCCATAGCTCAGCCATGGTCTTACATCTTCTCTATCATTATGCCATGGTGAAACCATGGACTTATCCGTCAATTCATCACTTTTCATTAGAATGCCATAGCCCAGCTATGGTCTTACATCTTAAACACGTATCACATTGATGCCATATCCCAGATATGGTCTTACACGGAAATCACTTGTCACTTGTAGCCGAAGCTACCACTATTCACTGATCAGGTAGCCGGAGCTACCACTTTTCACTGATCAGGTAGCCGGAGCTACCACTTTTCACTTTCACTTGTCCTTGATCAGATAAGTGTAGCCAAAGCTATCACTTATCACTTTCACTTGTCCTTGATCAGATAAGTGTAGCCGAAGCTATCACTTATCACTTTCACTTGTCCTTGATCAGATAAGTATAGCCGAAGCTATCACTTATCACTTGTTGCCATGGTTCAACAATGGTCTTTTCCGTCAATTCATCTTGTCACTAAACTGAAGTGCTCAATTTGATCATTTATTCAATTTTCATGCTTTTACATTATTCACGATTTTATCATCAATACATATGAAATAACAGATCATGAAGTTCATAAAATTAACAAATGATCACTAAAATTTAGCCATATAAACTCACAAGTTTAATTTTTGTATTATAACAATAATCATAATTTCATAATAAATATTCCAAATAAAACATTATATCATTTCTAATTCAACATTTATCAATTATAATCGAGCATGTAATTAATTTATACACAAGTCGTTCATATATTATTTTTCCTCCTCCTCCTCTCCATCCACATCCTTAGTATAAACAACACACTTGTAAGTAACATTATCTATAATTTTCACTATTTGCTTATGTGAATATTCAAGCTGTCCATCCGTGTCATAGTCACTAAATTATTTTTATCTTGAGCTACAGAACTCCAAATTAAGATCTGTTAATTTTATTTGAAACTAGGCTCACATATCTTCTTACTATAATTTTTCCAGAATTTTTGGTGTGGCCAATTAGTACAGATTATTAGTTAAGTTCTCCCCTATTACACAGTCCGACGGCTCTGACCTCTCTTCACTAAAAATCAATTATCTCATAGTACGATTTTCATATAGTATTTCCGATTATTTATAATGAAATATAAATTATAACTCATAATTATTTTTTTTTACAATTTTTAGTGATTTTCTAAAGTAAGAAAAGGGGATCACGAAGTTATTCTAAACCAGTTTTACAAAAATTTAAATATCTCAAAATATAGACTTCCTTTGCTTTCTCTGTTTCTTTTATATGAAAATAGACTCAACAAGCTTTAATTCTATATCTCAATCAACTTCTAATTCAATTTATACCATTTTTGGTGATTTTTCAAAGTTAGACAACTGCTGCTGTCCAAAACTGCTTTAGTATAACATGTTGATATCTATTTTGTCCCAAATTCCACATTTCATACAATTCAATCCTTTCTCAATTAACCCATCAATTGAGCTAATTTTCTCATTTAATACTTTTCTCTATCATTTTAAACTACTTCATAACCTTTGAAAATCAAAATTTTAACACTAGGCTTTAATTTCAACTCTTTCACAATTAGGTCCTAAAACCAATTTCCATAAATTTTACTTGATAAAATCATCATATAACAAAATTAAAGCTTCAATTCAATATTTATTCATCATACTCTTCGAGCACTAATCCACATCAACTTTAAAAATTAGCCATAGAATCAAAAACTAATGAATTAATAAGTTGGACCCAATTGTAAAAGTCCAAAAACATAGAAATTTCAAGGAGAAAGCAAGAATTAAACTTACATGAAGCTTGAGTATGAAAACCAGCTTGAAGTCTCTCCCATGGATGTTTTTCAGCTGAAGAAAATGAAGAGAAATGAAGAGAATTCTAGATATTCCAATTTGGTCCCATATTTATTTAACTAATTTTGGCAATTTTCTAATTTTACCCTTATTTCACCCATTTCCTGATTTTTCTCAGCTATTGCCGCCCAAAATATCTCCTTTGGGCTTATTTACACTTTAGGTCCTTCCTCATTTGACAATTAAGCTATTTAATCCTTCTAACAACTTTTATACCTTTTTCATTTTAGTCCTTTTTATTTAATTAATCACCCAAACGTCAAAATTTTCTAACGAAATTTTTATACTACCTTATTGACATTCCGTAAATATTCATAAAAATATTTATGACTCGATTTATAACACCGAGATCTCGATACCTCTTTTTCTCGATTTCTTGACCATATAAATCTTTATAAAACAAAATTTGCTATTTCAAAAATCTTTTAAAAGCTACATTTGACTCGAAAATATTAAATAATATAATCTACGAGTTCATTTGTCAGATTTGGTGGTCTCGAACCATTATTTCTGATATCACTAAAATTTGGGCTATTACATTGGCCGTGGTCGATCCTGACTAAACCACACGGCTATTAGGCACGCCCGTGTGCCATGGCCGTGCACTCTTAGCTAAATACTGACTTACACCCACGGTCATCAGGCACGCCCTTGTGCCACAACCGTGTGGCAAAACAGGCCATTTGCAAGGCCAAAATGCCACCCACATTAGGGTCATACCGACAAACAAATTACCAATACATTTCATGCACATTTGACTACCAAAAACATATCATATCTCTACATTCCAAACCAATTCCATTCATGCCAATTTACAAGACTAAAACTCATGTATACACAAGCATAATTCATCAATACATTTACCATAAACTTAACCATTTCATATGCTATCAAACCATACCAAAACGTGCACCATTTATCATATTCATTAAAGCATATTACCAATACAAAACTAGCCAAATCACATGGCTAAGTTCATACATCAAACTTACACCAAAATACTAGCTTATACATGCCATATCTAGCTATATACATTTCCAAAAGATACCAAATTGAGTTTGCGTAGTGTGATGACGATCCTCGACTGTCCCCGATCCTTTAGTAGCTTTGACGATCTATAAAACAGAGAAAACACACACACACAGAGTAAGCTTTCCAAAAGCTTAGTAAGTCATATACAAATAAACTTAACTTAAAATGCACATAGCATATTTATAAAATGACAATAATGGTTCTCATAGCATATACATCTCACATAGAGTTTGGCTCAATTGTTTAGCCATAATTTATCACATACTTCAACTCATTACCACATATGCACATAGTTCATCTCAGCATAATTTCACATATCATCTCATTATTCCATTGCACATATCCATTTTAGTAAGTTCATATAGATACTTACCTTTCATACACACCTGGTGTACTTATTAAATGTACCTGAAACAGATTTATAATCCACGTAACCTTTTGTATCACAAACTTGCCCGTTGAACCGTTCGGAATCTAATAGGATGTTAAGAAACCTCGAAATAGTCGTACAATGCCAACGTCCCAGACGAGGTCTTAGATGTACTCAGATATCGTTGCCACTGTCCCAGACAGGGTCTTACACAAATCAATACGATGCCAATATCCCAGACATGGTCTTACACGTAAATCTCGTATCGATGCCAACGTCCCAGACGTGGTCTTACACGAAATCTCTTATCAACGTACACATCATCTCATAAACATTCATCGTTATCAATAGTTATGTGAACATACTCAATTCAATACAAATACGTTTATTTGCATAATGACTTACCTCAGATTCGATTTAATGGAAACGAAAACGGCTACTCGGTTACTTTCGCTTTCCCGCGATCTAAGTCCGTTTTCCTCTGTTCTTGATCTAAACATATTCAAATTTAACCCTTTTATTAACCAACATATTCATTTCAATCCAAAATCACACATTTAGGGTTATTTACAACTTAACCCTCACATTTGCATATTTTATCAATTTAGTCCATCTTTCTCAAAACATCAAATACACAAAATCATCACATGCTCATTCTTAGCCGAATGCTTATGTATATCATAGAAGCCCATATTTTCCATCAAATTTGCAATTTAGTCCTTCAAATTGCTATTTTCTCAATTTAGCCCTAATTAGCTAAATTCATCAAAATTTCAAGAACAAAATATGTTCATCTAACACATATCTTTCATTTAACAATTCATCTATGGCATAATTCACAAATATCATCAAATCTTCAAATTACAACATGGGCTTGATAGTAGACTAAGCAACAATCTCAAAAACATAAAAATCATCAAAATCTAAAGTCAAAACATACCTTAATCAAGCTTAAAACCAACTGAAACCTAACTTTCTTTTTCTTTTCTTCTTTTTTTTTGTTTTTCGGCTATATAGGATGAGAATGGCTTTATTAATGCATTTGTTTTATTATAACATCTTATAATATACATAATATTAACTTAACTTATAAAATAAACATATAAAAGCATAATATATGCATGTTGCCGTCCACTAACCATGGTTTTGGCTTAATTGCCTCATAAGGCCTTCACCTATTAAAAGCCATCACAAATAGGTACTTTTCATAAAGCATATACATTTTGCATTCAGTGCAATTTAATCCTTTTATCAAATTAAACATACAGACGGATAAATTAACTTACGAAAATTTAACACATGCTTAGTCACATATCAACGACACAAAAAATAATATTAAATTATTTCACTGACTCAGATTTGTGGTCCCAAACCACTGTTCTGACTAGGGTATAAATTGGGCTGTTACAATTCTCCCCCTTAGGGATTTTTGTCCCCGAAAATCTTACCGTTAAACAAATTAGGATATTGCTGTCTCATTGAATCTTCAGGTTCCCACGTAGCCTCTTCTATTCCGTGTCGATGCCATAATACTTTAACTAACGGAATTCTTTTATTTCTTAATGCTTTTACTTCACGAGCTAAGATACGGATCGATTCTTCCTCATATGACATATCAGATCGAATTTCAATCTCAGACGGAGCAATCACATGTGACGGATCAGAACGATATCTACGGAGCATCGAAACATGAAATACATTATGTATCTTTTCTAGCTTGGATGGCAACAACAATCGGTACGCAACTGGTCTAACTCGTTCAATAATTTTATATGGCCCGATGAATCTCAGACTTAACTTGCCTTTATGTTCGAATCGGAGTACTTTCTTCCATGGAGACACTTTCAAAAACACTTTGTCACCGATTTCAAATTCAATCTCTTTTTGTTTCAAATCCGCATAAGACTTCTGACGACTAGATGCCGATTTCAGACTGTCTCGGTTTACTTTTACTTTCTGTTCTGCGTCTTTTATTAAATCAACCCCGTGTGTCTTATTTTCACTGAGCTCAGTCCAATACAGAGGTGTACGACATTTACGTCCGTACAAAGCTTCATATGGTGCCATTATGATGCTCGACTAAAAACTATTATTATACGCAAATTCAATCAATGGCAGGTACTGTTCCCACGTACCGTTAAACTCAAGAATACAGCATCTCAACATATCCTCGAGAATCTGAATGATCCGCTCGGATTGACCATCCGTTTGCGGATGAAAACCTGTACTGAAATGTAGTTTTGTGTCTAAGGCTTCTTGCAATTTCTTCCAGAATCTTGATGTAAATCACGGATCTCTATCAGACACAATAGACAATGGCACTCCGTGCAATCTCACAATCTCAGAAATGTAAAGCTCGGCTAACTTTTTAAGTGAGAAATCTGATCGTACCGGAATAAAATGGGTAGATTTCGTCAATCGATCAACTACGACCCAAATCACATCTTTCTTTCTCGGAGTCAGAGGCAATCCAGAAACAAAATCTATCGTCACTCTATCCCATTTCCACTCGGGAATCAGAATCGAATGTAACAAACCAGACGAAACCTGATGTTCTGCTTTCACTTGCTGACAGACTAAGCATTTCGATATGAAATCAGAGATTCCTCGTTTCATACCAGACCACCAATAATGTTACTTCAGATCATGGTACATCTTTGTACTTTCCAGATGAACAGATAAATGACTGTTATGTGCTTCATTTAAAATCAACTGAATTAACTCAGGGTTTCTTGGAACACAGATACGATCTCGAAATCTCAAGCAATCATCAACAACTCAAAAATCAGAATCAGAATTGGAATCGCTCTGAGCTCGTTTCGTTAACATTTCATTATCAACTTTCTGAGCATCACATATCTGTTGTAAGAACAACGGTTTTTCTTTCAATTTAGCTATCACTGAACTATTATCGGACGGATCTAGTCGAGCATTCAAAGTACGTAATGCAAACAATGATTTCCTACTCAACGCATCAGCAACGACATTTACTTTACCCGGGTGATAATCTATCATAATCTCGTAGTCTTTCAACAACTCTAGCCATCTTCTCTGTCACAGATTCATATCTTTCTGAGTCATCAGATATTTCAAACTTTTATGATCTGAAAATACGTGACATTTTTCACCAAACAGATAATGGCGCTAAATCTTTAGTGTGAATACAATCGCAGCTAACTCAAGGTCATGTGTCAGATAGTTCTTCTCATGAGGCCTTAACTGTCTTGAGGCATAAGCTATTACTTTGCCTTCCTGCATCAATACACATCCTAGACCATTCAACGAAGCATCACTGTATAATACAAACTCTTTTCTCGATTCCGGTTGTACTAACACTGGAGCTTCAGTTAACAGAGTTTTCAACTGATCAAAGCTTTTCTGACATTTATCGGACCATTCAAATTTTACATCTTTCTGAAGCAATTTAGTCAACGGAGTAGCTATCGTCGAAAAGCCTTTTACAAGTCTGCGGTAATAATCAGCAAGTCTCAGAAAACTACGAATTTCAGATACATTCTTCAGAGGTTTCCAATCCAGTATAGCAGAGATCTTGCTCAGGTCGACTCTTATTCCAGAGGCCGATACAATGTGTCCCAGAAAACTGACTTCACGCAACTAGAATTCGCATTTGCTGAATTTCACATACAATTGATTTTCTATCAGAGTTTGCAACACAATTCTCAGATGTTCGGCATGTTCAGTCTCATCCCGTGAATAAATCAGAATGTCGTCTATGAATACAACAACAAATCGATCTGTAATACGGTGCGAAAATTGCGTTCATCGATCCATAAAAATAGCAGGAGCATTTGTTAGTCTAAATGGCATAACTAAAAATTCATAATGCCCGTACCTCGTTCTGAAGGCAGTTTTCGAAATGTCTGAATCTTTTACTCGCAACTGGTAGTAACCCGATCTCAAATCTATCTTCAAAAATACAGTAGCTCTTTTTAACTGATCAAACAAATCGTCAATCCTGGGCAACGGATATTTGTTCTTTATGGTCACTTTGTTCAACTGACGGTAGTCAATGCACATTCTCATCGTGCCATCTTTCTTTTTCACAAACAGAACGGGAGTACCCCACAGTGAGAAACTCGGTCTAGCAAACCCTCTGTCAGTCAACTCTTGCAACTGTGACTTTAACTCTTTCAACTCTGTTGGCACCATTCTATACGGAGCTATCGAAATAGGTGTAGTACCAAGAAACAATTCAATACCAAATTTAACTTCACGTATCAGAGGCAAACCCGGTAGTTCTTCAGGGAATACATCAGAAAACTCACAAACAACTGGCACTAATTCAACTTTCTTTTCAGATACTTTCGAATCAATTACATAAGCAAAATATGCTTCATAGCCCTTTTTCACATAATTCTGAGCTTTCAATACAGATAATCCATTCAGGTCATTAGACTTAACTCTGACTATTTCATCATTCGGACATCTCAAATCAATAATCATTCTTTTACAATTCACAATAGCATCATGTAATGTTAACCAGTCCATTCCCAGAATGATATCAAACTCATCAAATGGTAATAGCATCAGATCAGCAGGAAAATAGATATCTCGAAACTTTAACGGACAATTCTTGCATATTTTGTCAACCATGACACTTTTACCTAAGGGGTTCGATACTTTTATAACAAACTCAGTAGACTCTACAGGCAAAGTCTTACTGATTACCAAATTCATGCATATATACGAATGAGTAGAACCAGGGTCTATCAATGCAATCACAGAAGTATCATAAAGTGTAAAAGTACCAGTTATAACATCAGGAGATGAAGCTTCCTCACGAGCTCGGATAGCATATGCTCGCAGCGCCTAGCTCGAGATCTTGCAATGTTGTCTCTAGTAGTTCTCTGGCTACCACTGACATTTCTCGCATTCTGTGAAGGTCTACCTCTCGCTGGTGCATTATCAGATCTCAGATTTTGAACAGTCTCTAGCTCAACAGACTCTAGACAATCTCGAATAAAATGATCTAACAAACCACATCTAAAGCAAGCCCGATCATTCAATCTACAAATTCTCGGATGCCTTTTTCCATAATGCTTACACTCAGGTCTTTCAGAACGGACATTTCCAACACTTGCTATTGAAGTTGTCAGAGTTTTGGAGCTTAACTATGATCTAGCTCGATCTCTATTTGATTGTCCCACATTAGCCTTTGAACGACTATGCTCATCTCGGAATTTCTTCGAAGCAGGCTGAAATTATCTACTCTAAAATCTCTTTCTCACATCTCTAGCTTCAGACTCAGCTTTTCTTTTATCTTTCCCGAGTGCTTCAGCTTTGCACGCTCGGTCAACTAGTACAACGAACTCTTTTATTTCTAAAATCCCGACTAACAAGCGGATATCTTCATTAAGGCCACCTTCGAATCTTTTGTACATTGATGCCTCAGTGGATACACATTTACGAGCATATTGACCCAGTCTTACGAACTCTCGTTCATATTCCGTAATGAGACATTCACCGCTTGAGCCTGTAAATTTTCGCGTTTCGATCGATGAATCTCTCATCGATATATTTTTTCAAACTCAATCTGAAAGAAGTCCCATGTCACCCGTTCTTTCGAACAATGTAAATTAGGGTTTTCCACCACCGATAGGCTGCATCCCGTAATAGCGAAACAACATATTTAATACTTTCATCTGGAGTTAAAGACATTTTATCAAATTCTCGGATTGTGTTTTCTAACCAGAACTCGGCCTTTTCAGCATCATCATCATTAGTAGCCCTGAACTCTTCAGCCCCATATTTACGGATCTTGTCAACTGGAGGCTTATTCAACAGATTCGGATACATAACAGGTGGCACAACTGTAGTCTGAGGGGATTAACCGGGGGCGAAAGTTGCGAAACAGTCGGGTTATTTCTTACGAATTGAGAGAACCATTCACTCATCATCTGGTAGAAAGCTTGTTTAGCTTATCCCTCTTGACCGCTCGTAACCGGTCTCGGATCAGAGGGCACTGTCCCTTCAGCGGGAGCAAGCGCATTATGTAACACCCCAAACCCGGCATAGAAGTTAGGCCCGAGTCTGGCGTGTCATATTGAAGTGTTTTAGCGAAAACCTTGTTTTCATTGAAAACCCTTCATAAAGTAAAATGTTGAGTACAAACCCCTTTTTAGTTGCGGAAGTTTTATTTAAAAATAAACAATTTATAAAACTTGGTATTTAATAATGGAGTTGCAGAAATGTAATAATTGAAAACAGCCATAGCTTAGGAAAAACTTGTTAAGTTATGATGAAAGTCCATGTTTTAAGAAAACGTTCATATGTTATAGTTATTTCGAAAACCATGTTAAACTTTAAAAATTTATTCAAGTTTAATAACTAAGTAGTTGAAACAATAATAAAACCTAAATGTAAAGTCAAATTGGAGATACAAGGCCCTTTTTACAATCCAAACCAAAATAATTTCAAAATACTAGGAATTTTAAAGAAAATTCAAATAATAATACCTTGCTAGCTGGCCACCCCTGAGTCCCACCATTCGTCGAACCGCCTACTGAAGGTCACCTAAAAAGTTTGAAAAGGAGGGGGTGAGTTTTAAAAAACTCAGTGTGTACAACCCTCAACGAGTATAAAGCGACCAGTTGGGCCAAAGCCCTTGTCATAATATCAACATCTTAAACATATCACATATGCAATGCAGTAAAAACCCTCCCCAATAATCCATCCGCTACACAACATTTCTCTTCCAACCTTATACACCTGTGGGGATTTCTAAATCGTCCCACCCATCTGCTACAAAGCAATAGTAGCTCGGTTGCAGTACTACCTAACATTGCAGCAAAACTGCTAGTCATATATTGGGCTTTAAAAGCCAACGGTGGATCCACGGTCATCAAGTAACCATGCGACCCTCAAATTCTTCCTCCGTACCATAATTCCCACCCATATGCATCCTAAACAGAATATCGTATGAATGCAGCAAATGTACATGTAACATCCATAAATCTTACATTCAACACATAGGGGTATCATAGTCATTTTACAAATCAAGGGTATTTCAGTAATTTTATAAATCGGGGCTATTTTGGTAATTTTGTAAACCAAGGGTATTTCAATCATTTCACTACCCAGGGGTATTTTTGTAAATCTACCCTACAGGGGTATTTTTATAATTTCTTTCATCTCGGGTTTTAGTTATGAACTTTGGCCATCAACAAGTCCTTGCGGCTAAAGTGAATAGACACTATGCACCAGGTAGGATCCCAGAGAAGATGAGGTAGGCCACTAGGACTGCTTAAGTACCAAGCTCTCCCTAGATCCAATCCTAGACATGCACATGTCCATTGCCACACTCTAACCTAGCGACTTGTCCACAGACATGTTTGATTATTAAAAATAAGTTTTATGCTATTTAAGAATTTATCAAAACTAGGCCTAGAGTCCATTAAACCCTAGCATGCATTTCTAAAATCCCATAAGGCCCACTAAGCCCAATCATGTCCATATAGCCCATTAAGCCCAATCATGTTTATGTAGCCCATTAGGCCCGATCATAATCAAATCATACAACCACCCATATCAATCCATCATTCAATTTCACATATCAACTCTTGCTGATTTGGGCCCACGAGCTCGGCAGGCTCATTTAGCCCCGTCTAGCCCGGTCGGCCAAACAGTGGCCTGAGACCATGAGATCACTCTCCTGGCCCTAGTAACCTCATCGGTGTTCCCACATAAATGTTCGCACGCTCGTGTGGTTGCCGGTGCCAACCTTTCGGCTTTTCGGCTTTTCGGCATTCCAGTTTTTCGATATTTCGGCTTTTGCCGATTTGTCGTGTGTGAAGTGTATGTACACACCTGGTTAATGCGACGTGCTACACTATCCCCAGCCTTGAACCTACAACCAATACCAATCTCTAATCAATCACACACTTAACCACAATATTTACCCAAAAACCCAAAACCTTACCATAACCTTATCGTGTGCCACCAGTTCTAGTAGCCCTTCCTTAGCTCCTATTCACGAATATCCCCTAGATCTGCACCCACACATATACTATCAAAAATCAAGTGACTCATATTCCATACAAGTCACCTCTATAAGCCACACTTACGTTCAGCCACTTACTAATCCACAATTGAGACGAGTACACTTACCACTTGCTAGCGATCCTTACCACGCTTGCGATCTTTGAACCCTACCCTTGTTAATACAGGGTTAACGACAAGAAAGAGTTAGATAGCCCTCCGGCTTTTACCAAAGCACACTAAAGAAAGTTGACTAAGTACTTACCGAATCCAACCTTTGATCCTGCGGCCTAGATAGTCACTGAACGAGATCTGGCTCTTAAAACTTGATTAAGAGTAGATAACAATAACCGATTTGTGATGGAGGAAAAACAACAATGAATTGGAAAAAAGGAATACTGGACTTTAGGGACCAAGAATATTCGGCACAAAAGAAATAGACTAGAAGCCAAGGAAAGAAAAGAGTTTGATGATAAGGAAGGGAAGAAATCGACGCAAAATAGAAGAGGAAGAATAAGGGATTTCGGCTTTCAGGTATTTGGAGAGAAAAGTAGTTTTCGGCAAAATAAAAAGAAAGAATTTGGCATTAGCCTAGAACCCCAAAATCGACACCTATTTATAGCCTATAGTCGAATTTCCTATTCCCAAATTCCTAATTCGGCTCAACCTCTTCCACATATCTCATATCCTAATTTTTCTCCACGATAACTCCCCAATCTTTTTCCTAAATTTTCTCTTCTCATCACTCTCCTTAGAGTCTATCATCACACCACTTCCAACCTTCTAGAAGGCCAAAATTAAACTCCAAAAAAAAAATACTAAGCTAGGATTCGAACCTAGGATCTCCTTGTTGGCCCATAACGCCACCTTCCTATACTCCAAGTGGCATCACTTAGCCACTCCACCACAAGGCTCTTTGATGCCATCTTTTCCTATTTTTATCTAAAAGCCTAACTACTCACCGCCCTGGTTTCTTTAATAATTAATTAAAAATTCCTTCTCCTCAAAGTTCGAACCCAGCACTTCTCCAACACCCCTAGACACTCCAAGTTTATTAAACCTTAAAGCCAACATGTCATTTGTCATTTTCTTGCTCACTTAAAAATTTTCTGAGACCCGAAGCCCAATTCATCTAGGCCTAAAATTCAGGGCGTTACACATTACTTTCTACGTCATCAGCTACGGCTATTTTGGGATCCATTACTATACGAAAATCACATTTTATACGTCAGGATTCATCACACTAGCACAGTTCAGAAATATGGCATGTATAGCTAGACTCTGACACGCTACGTTAATCCGAGAATCGACTAAACCGTAGCTCTGATACCAACCAAATGTAACACCCCTATCCCGTATCTGTCGCTGGATTAAGGTTAAAGATGTTACCGGACAGATCGGAAACTTTAACAGACAATTCGTAAAATAATTCATCAATCACACTCATCATGTCCCATCTATAGGTCAACGAGACCTTAGTTAAGCTTTAGACAGAGTCGGGACTAAACCGGAACACATACGGAAATTCTCGTAAATTTAAAACTTTTCTAAGTTTCGGGGTTACACGCCTGGTGGTGGCGTGCCGTGTGCCACCCACGCTAGACACGCCCATGTGTCTCCCCCATGGTCGAACCTGACTTAACTCCACGACCACCAAGCACGCCCGTGTACCTTGGCCGTGGTCGATCCTGGCTAAACCACACGGCTATTAGGAACGCCCGTGTGCCATGGCCGTGCGCTCTTAGCTAAATACTGACTTCCACCCACGGTCATCAGGCACGCCCGTGTGCCACAACCGTGTGGCAAAATAGGCCATTTGCAAGGCCAAAATGCCACCCACATTAGGGTCATACCTACAAACAAATTACCAATAAATTTCATGCACATTTGACAACAAAAAACATATCAAATCTCTACATTCCAAACCAATTCTATTCATGCCAATTTACAAGACTAAAACTCATGTATACACAAACATAATTCATCCATACATTTACCATAAACTTAACCATTTTATATGCTATCAAACCATACCAAAACATGCACCATTTATCATATTCATTAAAGCATATTACCAACACAAAACTAGCCAAATCACATGGCTAAGTTCATACATCAAACTTACACCAAAATACTAGCTTATACATGCCATATCTAGCTATATACATTTCCAAAAGATACCAAATTGAGTTTATGTAGTGTGATGACGATCCTCGACTGTCCCCCGAGCCTTGAGAGCTTTGACAATCTATAAAACAGAGAAAACACACACATGCAGTAAGCTTTCCAAAAGCTTAGTAAGTCATATACAAATAAACTTAACTTAAAATGCACATAGCATATTTATACAATGACAATAATGGTTCTCATAGCATATACATCTCACATAGAGTTTGGCTCAATTACTTAGCCATAATTTATCACATACTTCAACTCATTACCACATATACACATAGTTCATCTCAAAGATAATTTCACATATCATCTCATTATTCCATTGCACATATTCATTTTAGTAAGTTCATATAGATACTTACCTTTCATACACACCTTGTGTACTTATTAAACGCACTGAAGCATTTATAATCCACGTAACCTTTCATATCACGGACTTGCCCGTTGAACCGCTCGTAATCTAATAGGATGTTCAAAAACCTCGAAAGAGTCGTGACAATGCCAACGCCCTGCGGACGAGGTCTTACATGTACTCGGATATCGTTGCCCTTTGTCCCGCATGTGGTCTTACTCAAATCAATACGATGCCAATGTCCCAGACATGGTCTTACACGTAAATCTCATATCGATGCCAACGTCCCAGACATGGTCTTACACGAAATCTCATATCAACGCCGACGTCCCAGATGTGGTCTTACATGATATTTCAGAACAGACACCTATGTCATGACATAGCTAATCCTATCTATTCCTAGGTTCGTACGGGACTTCTCGAACATTGCCACTATGTCGTTCTTATATCGAAATTCATGTACACATCATCTCATAAACATTCATCGTTATCGATAGTTATGTAAACATACTCAATTCAATACAAATACGTTTATTTGCATAATGACTTACCTCGGATTCGATTTAACGGAAACGGAAACGGCTACTCGGTTACTTTCGCTTTCCCACGATCTAAGTCTGTTTTCCTCGGTTCTTGATCTAAACATATTCAAATTTAACCCTTTTATTAACCAACATATTCATTTCAATCCAAAATCACACATTTAGGGTTATTTGCAACTTAACCCTCACATTTGCACATTTTATCAATTTAGTCTATTTTTCTCAAAACATCAAATACACAAAATCATCACATGCTCATGCTTAGCCGAATGCTTATGTATATCATACAAGCCCATATTTTCCATCAAATTTGCAATTTAGTCCTTCAAATTACTATTTTCTCAATTTAGCCCTAATTAGCTAAATTCATCAAAATTTCAAGAACAAAATATGTTCATCTAACACATATCTTTCATTTAACAACTAAACTCATCATAAAGCTTATCAATTCATCTATGGCACAATTCACAAATATCATCAATTCTCCAAATTACAACATGGGCTTGATAGTAGACTAAGCAACAATATCAAAAACATAAAAATCATTAAAATCTAAAGCCAAAACATACCTTAATCAAGCTTAAAACCAACTGAAACCTAACTTTCTTTTTCTTTTCTTCTTTTCTTTGTTTTTCGGCAATATAGGATGAGAATGGCTTTATTAATGCATTTGTTTTATTATAACATCTTATAATATATATAATATTAACTTAACTTATAAAATAAACATATAAAAGCATAATATATGCATGTTGCCGTCCACTAACCTTGGTTTTGGCTTAATTGCCTCATAAGGCCTTCACCTATTAAAATCCATCATAAATAGGTACTTTTCATAAAGCATATACATTTTGCATTCAGTGCAATTTAATCCTTTTATCAAATTAAACATACAGACGGATAAATTAACTTACGAAAATTTAACACATGCTTATTCACATATCAACGGCACAGAAAATAATATTAAATTATTTCATTGACTCGAATTTGTGTTCCCGAACCACTGTTTCGACTAGGGTATAAACCGGACTGTTACACCTATTCTGCCATTTAAATGCGCCACTAAACACAAAAGCGCAACCTCTTCACTCTCCCTAACCACAAACACCCTAAACTTCTAGGCCCAAAATTCAGGGCATTACAATTAAAATATATATGGTGGTTTTAGTAATTATTACTTTTGGACTGTAATTTTGTTTTAAACTTTGTTTTTGGTTTTTGTTTTTGTTTTGTTTGTTTGGTTTGAGTATTTTAACATGAAACTGCAAAACTTCGCGGGTTAAGAATTTAAAATTTTGGTTTCAAAATTGAAACTCTGAAAGTTTTTCTGCTGCAAAATTAAGTAACCCCTAAAGAGTTTTTTTTTTTTTTTTTTTTGTAAATAAACAATTGGTTTTAACGAGTGTTTGTCTCTAAACTGGAAACGATTTGACAAAATATTTATTTTCAAACACGATTTTGAATTCAAATTTTGGGATTGAAATAAGCAAATTTGGATTTAATTTTTTTTTCTAAACATTTGTGAAACTTTTTCCAAATTTCATGTTTTTGAGACGCACTTTTAGTTTGATCGAAATAAAGGCTTTTAAATGAGGTAATATAATTCCTCAACTTCCGGTCATAACTTCTAGGCTGAGTTTGGGGTGTTATAGCATTACTTAGAAAATAAATATCAGCATCTCGAACATAAGTCTCAATGGGTGTCAGTCACCAAACCTTATGAGCTGGTGGGTTGGAACTAGAATTATCTTGGGTTGGGTTATTCGATCAAATTTGAAGGCTCATTTGGAAAGTGGGAGGAGTTGGATGAAAAATAAGACCCGTTTTCTAAACGGGTCAGGCCTCAAGTAAACTTTTTGGGCTTGAACCCGACCCGATCCAGCCCGAATCAACTGTTTTGATGTTGTTTCGTTGTCATTTTGCTGCTTCTACTTCGCTATTACATTACTACTATTTTGTTGTTATTGTTTGGATATTGTATAACTCTTGTTTTATTGTTACCATTACTACTATTTTAGAGGCATTTGCTTGCTAAGTTACAACTATCTTAGTGTTATTTAAGCATAAAGATTTTTTTAATGTATTTCCAATTTGTTGGTAAACATTTATTTTAATATTTTTAGTGTATTTGATGTATTATATTTTTAAATTTTATTTTTACATAAAAAATAATCTAAAAAATATTAATACGGACGAGTCGAGTAGGGCTCGAGCCTAAAAAGCAGGCCTAAAATTTTGCATCAGCTTGGCCCATTATCAAGTCTATTTGGAACATGACGATCATGTCTTCCTCGATGAAATCTATGAATTCATATAAAACAATAAAAGCTCAAGTCAAACCTAGACAAAAGCGAGTCATAGTAGACTCGAGCTAATTGAAGATCGATAAGCTCAAGCAAACGATTCACTATAGACTCGAGAAAACCAAGCCTCTAACTATATCAAAAGGGGTTTATTATTCCGAAAAACTTCATTTAAGCAAAAAAAAAAAAAGAATTGGGTAAACTACACTCAAGGTCACTAAACTATTAGTAAGTTTACGTTTTGGTTATCCAACTTCAAAAAGTTACAAAATTGTCACTAAACTATTCGGAAGTTTTCATTTAAGTCACTGAGTTGTTGAAATAATTGTTGTATAGTCCTCTTCGTTCATACTACCTACGCCAATCAAAAGCTCTCTTTCCCCTTCTCTTCTACAATTCAATTTTTTTTTAATAAAATGGCTTTAAACATCACGAATCTGTGAACTGAAATCCAAACAGCTTTCTTTCCTGATCTTCGACACTAACCGCCAGATCGATTTGGATCTAAAGTATATTCTTCTACTCATCAATGGGTATTGATCCATCGTACTAATCATCGAATCGTCCCTTAAAGTTAGCTAATCAAACTTACAAAAAAAAAATTCAAATAGTTTCATGATTTAAAAAAATTCAAATTTTCAATAATCATACGATCAGCTTACTAATTATTTTGTCACATATTAACATCCTCTCAACCACTTTTTTTCTGCAAAAATATGCTTTGTAGAATGGGCGTTAAATTAAATCAATTAATCTTTCAAGTCTTTAAAGGCCGGAGCTGGAAATTTTCTTTTATCGACCAATATTTGGAAGCAACCTAAATTTTTAATAAATACACCGAAAATTTGACGAAAATAAAGCATAAATTATTTGGTATTAAATTAGGATGAACACTGTATCAACTATCATAATCACATTCAGCAATTGGATAAATCAATCAATTTTTTCGTAATAAATTTGCATGGATCTTATTTTTAAATTTATTATAAAGCTTCCTGCTTCAAACAAGCAATAAGTATTTTATTAAATAAAAAAAATTAACTGTTAAGTAATAATTTCGAGAACTCATCACTTTCAGAATCTTTTAAAGATTATGTTCTTCTCGTTAGTTAAGCATAACATTATCTCATTATTGGAAGAAAAAGGAGTTTATTGGTGCGTGGTTAAGTGGTTTATAAATTGATTGTTTTAAAAATATGTTGAATTTTAAAAAATAATCGATTAAGCTTTAGTTCAGTTGATATCGGTATTATTACTAGTGCAAAAAAATTTAGGTTAAAGTGAGTTAAAGCGCATTATTTTCTTATTTTAAGGTTGGATACTTTTATTATAAAAAGATGTTGCATCACTTCAAACCAATACATGAAATTAATCCCCATAAATCAAAGTATAAGCACAGATAAAATATTCCAACAAAAGAAAGCAAACAAAAGTAAGAAGCATCGTAATAGCATCACTATTACTTTATTCTCGTGCTCCTCCTTCTGACAGTTCGCATCAAGTTTATTTAAAGAGCTGAAACAAGGTTTACATTATGAATGATTTTATAAACAAGAGTCATAACTCGTGAAACAATATGGATCTTTTGATGTAGTATTTATGATGATTGAAATATCTTTATCGTGATCAACATGAATAGTAATTTTACGTTTAACTCAAGCATCAACTTATGAATAATAACCACATCCCATCAAATATATTTAGTGTTAGGTTCTTAATTATATCAATTGAAAATGCAAAGTGCTTAGTTGTAGTTGTATTTATGCAATGTTACAACTGATGCTGTAACAAGACAGTTGAATGATATAGTTAAGAACAATAAAGATAAGTAGAAGCAATAGAGGAGACACGAAATTGGTTACACGGTTCAATCCCACAGTTACGTTTGTAGGGTTTTACTTAAAGAATAAACTTTCATAATACGATCTTTGATAACCAATTTAATTTATCTAAACTCATCAAAGATAATTAATAACATCTTTTTAAAAATATATCAAATAAAAAATTGCCAACAGAAAATAAACAACACGACTAATATATTAAAATCTTTTTTTAACATAATGTCTAGAACTATTTATAGCCTTTTTTCTAACCATTAAATAGGAGGATAATGCGCTTCAACGCACTCAAATTCACGTCCTCCTACACTGACGACAATATCGATGCCAATCGAATTAAAACTCAATAACGTATAAATTAAAATATTTAGTTTTACGTCACATTTTGTTTATTCTTAACGTGTAGGTTTGGTTAGAAATTAGAAATCAATATTATGTTGTTCCTAACTTTGAAATGTGACTCAGTTTAATTATAATTGACAAAATTTGAGTACAAGTAAAGGAGGGTGTGATTCATCATTCAACGTTGTAATGAAATTATTGATTCCACTCCTTGTTTTATGGGTTTTTTTTTAAACTTTGAATAAGACAATCTTTTCAGATTTACTATCCCAATTAAAATAATTAGTATAACCCATTTGGACTTTCTCTCATCCATTCTTCCTATTTCATTTGAATCATAAAACATATAGTTTCTACAACTCCTTGACTTCTTAAACATATACTCCTACCCAATGCATTGAATGTAAATTTGTAATTATATTTTATTTAAATTTAGGAACAATTTTTAATTAATTTGAATCTGAATTTGATTTAATCAGATAAATTCATTTGACATGTAATTCAAAATAATTTAAATAAATCTAAACTTGAAATGACTCAACTTGTAAAACTTGATCGGCAAATCTAAATGGACAAAATCTAAAATTTCGAACTTGAACATTATCCAATTCGGATTGATCCAATCCAAAACTAATTAGACTTACTCAGTTTACCGTTCCCATATCATTTGCAATTCTCAAGGATTTAACTGAGTTTGACACCTTTTTTTTCTTTCTAATGTGATACATTATTTTTTACAAAAGTTATACATTTTGGTTCCCTAGAGGTAACGGTGTTAAATTTTTAGAATTTAATTCATGTTTTAAGATTTATTTTTTATGAATGTTAATTGTTGAATTTTCATGATTTTATTAATAGAATAAATTTAGTATTAATTGTGAATTTGTTTAATTTCAAATCAACACTAAAACATGAATGAAACATTAAAAAGTCAAAATTATAATTTTCAAGTACCAAAAAATATTTTTTTTATTAAATATAAATACCATATTAATATATATATATATATATATATATACCAAATTAAAAAGAATCATAATTACCGAATATATATTAAACCATTCTCCACATATCGCTTTCCTGGCAATTGTAAAGATTGGCCCCTCTTTCTGATTATAGTGCTCAGTCCCCTCCTTAACCAACCCTGTTTTTCCTTCATATAATATATATATATACAGACACACATAATATTCATATAAGAATCTTAAACCCCATTGTTCCTTAAATTTTTCTCTTGTTTTCTGTATTTGTGGGTGGAAACTGCAACATGAGCAACAAGGTGACCAAAGAAAGCAAGTTAAGCAGATACTTAAAAGCACCCATCAGGTTCCTAATCAAGGCCAGGGATGTATACATCAAAAGTATGTCTGAATACTCCGAAAGGATCGGCTTCGGCACCACCATGGGTTGCCCTACCGGCCAAGTTAATGCTTTACCGAGGAGTTATAGTGTTGGCTCAACGAAATCCATCAACGCTGATGAAGACTTGAGGGAACTTATAAGAGCTGCTTCCATCAGGAGTTCACGAGACAAGGCTCGGTTGGACCTTCATCGGAGACAACCAGGGAGGACCGGAGCGAACCGTATGCCTAGAAGTCACAGCGTTGTGATTGGGAGGATCGATGAAGACAAGCCTTGTGAGTTTGGTGATGATGATGAACAAGGTGTGTTGCCAAGGACTAGGAGCTATGCTGTTACGAAGAAAAAAGCTGTTTTTTTCTAAGAAATTTGCATGTTGGTTTTTTAGTTTTAATTGAATGTATATGTTTGTAATATTTGATGCTAAATTGTGCTTGGTATTGCAAACGACGTCTTGTTTTAATAGTAAAATCGAGGATTTGGGAACTTTGATATCTTCAAATCGAGCTTTACATTGCTTTAATAATACGTGATAAAATTGTATTTTGACTCTCAAAAATAATAAAATTTTGATTTAATATTTTAAAAATTAAAAATATATAAATTACTAAAATGATAAAATATATTTTAACTCTCATATAAAATATACAATTTAATTCTAACTATTCTTACACGACAGATCAAATTAATTTAAACTCAATTGAACAATTATTCAAATTAAATTTGAATTTTATTTGAATAATTTTTTTTAATGTAAAAAACTAACTAAATTAAAGAAAAATAAAGTCTAAATCACATCTTTATTCAAGAACTGTTCCTAAATTCTGCTCGATTTCTTTATTTGAATAATTTACTTTAATAATAAAGAGATAACGAGATGAGACCCATTTCCAAGTTGGCCATTTTGCTGATTACATAGTGGCTGAAACCCCTTTTAATTTTGATTTGTAGATTGGATGTTAATATTTCATGGATTACACCTCAAAAGCTATAGATTTAGGGATATGTGTTTTAGCAATTGAGACTTAAAAAGTAGTGTGAAAACTAAATAAAAATTCAAGTACAACCAAACATCAACAATTCACCACTTATTCTTTTTCCTAAAGACAATTATATTATAAATATAGATAATAGGTTTAATATATGATTTGAAATTTAAGTTTGACATTTTTTTTAAAATATGGTATTTGTGTTAGTTTTTTTTATCTTATTTAATATTTATATTTGACAAAAATTATATATTTTAGTACCTAAAAGATAATATTAATTATTTAATGTTTAATTCGAGTTGAAGTGTTAAGTAAATGAAAGTTATTTGTTGATATTATTAGGTTTGAATTTTTCAGGATTTTGTTAATGGAATAAATTTAGTGTTAATCGTGAATTGCTTTAATTTTGCATTTGCTTTGTCAAATACAGTCCAATGGATATGATCTAATTCGGGTTTTATAGTTGATTTGATCAAAGTTAATTATTAATATTACTAGTTAATTATGAGTTTTCATCAAATCAATTCTAAAATCCGAATTAAATACTAAAAAGTTAATATCGTTACTTTCAATTACGAAAATATATAACTTTTATCAAATACAGATATCAAATTAGATAAAAAATAACATAAATATCATAATAAGGAAAAAAAAGTCAAATTCAAATACCGTATTAAGTCTAAATAATACAATAACGAGAATATCAAAACCTGGAGATTATTTATTTATGGTATCTGATAACAAGCAGGATTGAATGCCTGTGGGATGCAGTTGGGAGAAATCAGATTATATTCAGCAATGAAGCCAATAAATACAGTCGGTGTGGGCAGCTTCAAAGTCAAAATGTCCTGGAAAATGGGTAGACCACATTGAAGGCCTCTCTACCCTACTAATCTTTGGAATCGAATTCCAAGAAAATGTAGGGTAAACGAATTGAATTTCCACGTCTCAATCTATTGAAATCCTTTTACATCAATCACTTGAATTCAATTTCTGGAAATTCCATTTCTTTTTAGTTAAAATAACTAAATCACATTAAATAGCTTGGAAAGTAGCACGTTGACATTGCAAGCCTTACGCATTGCTTAGATAACATGTATATTATTTTCCCTTTTTTTTTTATAGATATAAACTCTTAAATGATTCATAACTTAGAAGGATATTATGTATAGGTGAAAACATGTTTTAAGTAAATTGGTCTTTCTCAAAAAAGTTGTAGTAATTTAATCATTGCCAATTTCGAAAATAAGTAAATAAAGATAATTAATCAGGGTGTTAATGTTATCTGTCAATTTTACCTAATTTTAATTAGTATAATAACGAATTTAGCCTTCGATGTTTATATATCACGTGTAAATGTTGACAAAATGTTTAAATTTTGTGGGTTAAATTTGTTAAACCAGGACCAAGTTGACAAAATGTGTAAATGTTGTAGGATGAATTTGTTAAAATAAGACAAATTAATAGAATGTGTAAACTTTAAGGCTAAATTTGTTATTATACAAATAAAAATATGTACAATTGACAAAAAAAAATATTAACATTGTGATTAGTTGTCCTTAGTTGTTTACTTTCAAAATTGATAAGAATTAAATTGTTTTGATTTTTTTAGAAGGACCAATTTGCTTAAAATTGAAATTAAGAGGGACAAAATGATCTTTTTACCTTATGTATATAAGTATATTTGATTTCGCATTCTGTAACAATAATAATATTAATCGAACTAAAACTTTAGTCGCTACAACAAAAATGACTATTCGTGGCAATTCTTTGTGACGTTTTAAAAATAAATGCCACCGGGTTACTAATTAGCAACGTTTTATTAAAAGATACCTCTAATTGTTTGAATAATCTGTGACGCTTTCCTACTAAATACCACAAAATATATTCCACAAAATCTAAAATTGCATAGGCTTTTATGTTTTTGCATAATTAGCGATGATTTTTTTTTTTAAAACGTCGCGAAATGTATTTCAAATTGGATATATGTGTTTATTTTATAATAATTTAAAGTGAAAAAATATTTTTATTGTGTTATTATTGAAGTGTTCGAATCATAGAGGAATACATGAGTGCTGTCGAAACTATTTTTTTCGTTGAAAAACGAGGTCGACTTTAAAAACGAAAATGGAGTCGCCACCAATCTTTTTTTTTTTTTTGAGGTGTGATCGGGTCACCTTGAGATTGATCGTTAAAATATTTTGATTTATTAAAACTATGATTTTTGGCCTACAAAATTCAAAAAAACGGGTTCGAGAGTCGGTTACGTACGAGGAAGGATTAGCACCCTCGTAACGCCCAAAATTGGTACCGAATTGATTGATTAACGTCTTAATGTCGAAAATTTGAAAATATTTTAAAATACGATCCTTTTTGTTTAAAAGGAAACTTGAATAAATTAAATTGGAGGCTAAGACCCCCTTATTTCAAAGGAGTAAAATGTCATGCCCAGTGAGTTAGGATACGATATTTTAAATCCTCGAAATTAAGCTTGTCTTTTGACTTTTAAAACTCATGCATTTAAGTTTAAAAAGGATATTCAATTGTTTGGGTTAAATGCAAAATCGGAACCCAGTAAGTTAGGGCACAATTTCTCAAAATTCCAAACATAGAATATTACCTTTATTTTTAGAAATCCTTATCTCGAGATAACAAAATGTCACATCCAGTAAGTTAGGACACAACATTTTTGAACTCCCTAGAATAAGTTTTTATTTAGCTTTTATGCTTTGATTTTAAAAGGAAAATAATAGGTTCTTTAGACCCGATGAGAAAAAATCGAAACCCAGTAAGTTAGGGTACGATTTCTTTCGAACCTTAGAACGCGGAGTATTTGCTTATTTCAAAACAAAAATCTCATATTCGAGTTTGGCTAAACGTGAAAATCTCATATTTAAAGAACAATTATGCGACATAAATTTAATAAACTAATAAAGCATAAGGATCATGATAATAATAATAAATAACAAATATGCATGCCATAACAATATTACTAAAAAAAATGATATTAGTGATGATAATAATAACAATTAATGCTGATAATAGTATTAACAACGAAACAAATAATAATGATAATAAAAACACAATAAACCGAAAATACGAGCCTATTTAGAAATTCAAGAAGAAAGAAAGAAAAAAAAAATATATATATATATATATATAAAATAATAAACAATTAATGAGATAAATAAACAAATAAATGAATAAGTGAGTAAATGAAACAAATGTATGATATTAGATTTAAGTATTCTATAAGTAAAATAATATAAATAAATTAATTAGTAAAACTATTATAGAATTTAGGTAAAGATAATGAAAATAATAATAATAATATGTTAATAATAATAACAAAAATAATAAAATAAATAATCTCACATTTGAAAACATACGAAAGGATACAAAATAATAAATAATGAATAAAATAATCATAATGAAAGTGATAATAATAAAAATGAAAAAATAAATAAGCAAATTAAATATATCAATTTAATAATAATATAATAACAATAATAGTAGTAGTATTAAAATTAATAGTAATAGTAATAATAATAATATTTATAATAATATTTATAATAATATTAAAAATAATAACAATAATAATAATAATTAAATTAATGATAAGATAGCAAAAATAACAAAAGAAATAAAAAAGGGACTAAATTAAACTTAAAACAAACATTTGGGGCAAATCTAAAAAAAAAAGAAAAGAAAGGACCTATCCGAACGCGCGAATAACAAGGAGGGGTCCAAAGGGCAATTTTCCCTTCTCCTCCAAAACGCAGCGTTTTGCACGGGACCAAATTAAAACCGAAGAAAAATCATAGAGTAAAAATTGAAAACGAAAATAAACTATATTAAAAAGATGGAAAATGCGGAGGGACCAAAAATGCAATAAGACCATCCACACAAAAACACACGAATCCCCTGGTGGGTCGGGTCGCGCGCGGGTTGAAGGGGGTCAAACGACGTCATTTTAAGCTTTGAAGATGGGCTCCAAAACGGCGCCGTATTGGAGCGCTATTTAAGGCCGAAAACGTTTAAAAAAAAATTTGTAACCAGTTTTTTTAAAAAAAAAGGAAGGGAAGGATCCTTTTTTTCTCTGCAGAGGTCTCTTCTCCGGCCGTAGGTTCGATCATCGGACCGCCTTCGTCCGCCGCCGGGGACCGCCGTATACGGCGGTCGGACCCTCCCCAGGTGAGTTTTTTTTTCTTTTTTTTACTATATTTTAATATTGAATATTTTAAAATAAAAAAAAAACAAAAATCTTTATATATGTATAAGTAGTTTCGAAGAGAAAAACAGAAAGAAAAATAATGAAAAGAAAGAAACATTTACTGAATTGCTCTCTAATTTTTTGTATTGATTTTCTCTGTAAAAAAAAATGTACAATGGTTTGCTTCGGTTTTTAAAGCCGAAATCGAAAATAAAATAAAAGAAAAATACATCGTTTTTTATTTTTTGTTATATCCGCTTGTCTTTGGTTTATATCATGTTTTTTGTGCAAAACCACCGTGGAGTGACGTGGAAGGGGCCGAGGCGCGTGTGGGGCCGGAGTCGTTGCGGCTTATTTGGGAGGTTCCAGAAACCTCTAGGGTTTCTAAAACCCCAGTTAGTTTTAGGCTAGTGGGCTTGTATTGGGTTTAGTATTTGGGCCACTCGGAATTTTGGGCCTACTATTTTATTGGTTTTGTAATAATAATAAAAAACTTGACTCTTATTGGACTATTATTATTATTTTTATTTGGTTTTTTAATTGTTTTGGTTAATGAATTGGCCTGGGCGAAAATGGGCTATTACAAGTGCGAATTTTTGGAATAGGTCCAACTCCATCACAATTTGTTGAATTTGGCTCTCGATGAAACACTTTTTCAAATCAATTAGTAAAAGAACTAGATGAAATCAAAACAGCAATGACAAATATGCAAGCTGAATGAGAAGAAGATAATAGAAATTTCAACGAAAAACAATCACAAAATGTGCTACTTCAATCACAGATGTAGTCGGTATTATCTTTTATACAGCAGCAACAACTAGGTCACCTCCACCATCATATGTTAACTTTTAATTGCATTTTGTCGTTCACATACATTAACTTTTCTATATTACGAATTAATTGTTAAAATATATTTATCTTTTTATTTGACTTGAATTTCGTACTGTCTTAATTGTTGGTTTAATATTTTATATTTGGTATTTGAAAATAAAAATCCTTTTTCTTTATTATAAATATTTGTAAATGTGTATTTTTGTTTTGTGCCGCTAGCTGTTTTTGCATTTTTTTTGGTGAGAAAAAGGAAACACTAAATTAATTACAAAAACAACGTTTGAGCAAAAGTAACACCCGTAGACTTGTCCCTATCAATAAAGGTACGAGCCATCATAGGAGGAACGTCAAGAACTTGCAAAATGTCTTTCTTGATCAAAGCTTGCTTAGCTAAACAATCCGCAACTTGATTTTGTTCCCTCGGAATATACCGCAGAAACCACTGATTTTCCTGAGATAAAATATTATAAATTCGCCTAATCAAAGCGGAATTTGAAACAGTGGAAGAGCTTCCAAGAATGGATTTAACAACTTCCAAGCTATCAGAATGAATGATAACTTGATCATAGCCCTTTCGTTGAACAAGTTTGAGATCGTCAAGAATGCCCTAGAGTTCCGCATCAAAAACCGTACATTTACCAAAGAATCGGTGATATCCAACAATCCAATTTCCCTCCTTATCGCGAACAATGCCCCCAGCTGCAGCAAGTCCAGAATCCAGTTGCACTGCCCCATCAGTATTAAGATAGACTCGTTCCTCAGTGGTATGTGCTTCAAAAGAGCGTTCAAGGCATTCGGAAGGAACTTTTCGAGATGAAGAGAAGAAATGGGTCGCCCAACTATAAGATCCTTGAACTATTTCTTTTGAGCTCTAAGGATTACCTTGAAAAATGTATAAATTTCGATTTTTCCATATACGCCAAATAAGCAGTCCAAAAAAAGGCCCAACTAGCTCCCCCTTCGTGAATCAACTTATTATCCTACATATTAAGAAAAAACCAATCCTGAGAATGAATAGAGAAAAAATTTGAAAGGTACTTACCTAGATTAACCTGAGCCCAAACATCCTTAGCAGCAGAACAATATCGTAGAATGTGTAAAATATATTTCGGGTGATGCCCACAAATGAGACAGGGAGAACCATCCGAAAGACCCCTCTTAACTCTTTCCACATTACTAAGAATTCTTCCCTGTAAAGCCGTCCAAATAAAGACACGAACCCGTTGAGGGCCAGAAAACTTCCAAACATTTTTCCATTTCTCATCTTTCGAATTCCAGTCTCCTTCCTTCAGAGCCTTATAAGCAGTTTTAACAGAAAAAGCACCAGACGAAGTGTGACTCCAAGAAATTCTATCAGGACCTTCAGAAGGATGAGGAGAAATGATACCCTTAATAGCCTAGATCACATCTTCTGATAACCAAACCCAAAAAAGATCAAAATTCCACAATCCTTCCTCTGTAGTCATCTCATGCAGAAGGCAGTCAGAGTTGAGATTAATATTAGGAGGAATGTGTCTAACCAGAGGCCCAATAATGGGAATCCAATTGTCCTTCCAGCATTGAATTTTGTGACCATCTCCAACAGACCAAAGTAAATTTTCACGAAGTAACGCCCAAATTTTGGAGAGAGATTTCCAGAGAAATGAACTCCTATCCCTATCAATGCAAACTGGTAACTCATCCTTTATTTGGTACTTCGATCTAAGCACACGAAACCAAAAAGCTTCCTTGTCAGACACTATTTTAAACCCCAACTTCAACAAAAAAGATATATTCTGATCTCAGAGTTTCCTCAGTCCAAGTCCGCCATATACTTTTAGTTGACAAATGGAATCCCAACCCGCCAGAGACATCTTTTTCCTCTCGAAAGACCCCTATATAAACTGTTTGACCAAACTTTCAATCTCATCGCAAATTTTCCTAGGTATCATCATGGATTGCATGAAGTAACTAGGAATAGGTAAAAGGACTGATTGAGCTAAAGTGACGTGCCCAGCTAAAGAGATTTTTGGCTTCCCAACTTTGTAACTTACCACGCACTTTTTCCACCACGAACTGAAGAGTGCTACTAGTGACCCTCCGGTGAAAAAGAGGAACTCCAAGATTATGAACACACTAAAAGCCAAACATAGTGCTGATCGTATCCACAGTGGATTCATCCATGCCTTTAGAAAAGAAAATGTTGGTCTTCCTAGCATTAATTTTATGCCCAGATAACGCACAAAACCTATCCAGAATGTTTTTTAAAACTCTACCATGCTTCGAATCTACTTTACTGAAGATAACCAAATCATCAGCAAAAAACAAATGCGAGATAGTAGGCCCTTTCTAGAAAAACAAATAGGGCTCCACTTTCCTTCCGAATAGCAGACTGAATCAAATGACCAAGCCACTCCATACAGAGCACAAAAAGGTAGGGAGAAAGAGGACACCCTTGACGGATATCTCTAACAGGTCTGAATTTAGATAACGGAGCTTCATTCCACATAACATGCATAGTAGAATTAGAGATAGAGGATGTAATAACATTTTTGAGATAATCGAGCATACCTGCCGCTCGGAGAGAAGCATAAATGAACTCCTAACTAACTTTATCATAAGCCTTCTCCAAGTCAATTTTAATCGCCATCCATTTCCGTTTTTTCTGACTTCTAATAGTATGAATTACCTCTTGTGCTAAGATAATGTTCTCGTTAATATTTCTTCCTACAATAAAGCTAGCCTGTTCCTGCGCAATAATTTTAGGGAAGATATGCTTAAAACGATTAGCAATTACCTTCATCGTCAACTTGTAGAGAATAGAGCAAAGGCTTATTGGACGAAATTGACCAAAAACTTCAGGATTTTGAACCTTCAAAATAAGAACAATCAAGGTATTATTTAGATCAGGGTCAATAGAATTTCCATCGAAGACCTTCCTGACCCAATCACAAACCGCACCCCCAATAGTGTCCCACAGCTTTTGGAAGAAAATGGCATGAAAACCATCACTACCCGGTGCTTTAAGAGGTGCCATATCAAAAAGAGCCTCCTTAATCTCCACATTCGACATCAGTTTCCCCAAAAAACTAATATCAATTGGATCAAGCTGAGGAAATCCGCTAGGAGGTAAAATACCCAAAGGCTCAAGAATCTCTCTATACAATCTTTTAAAGAACTCGTTCGCCTCACCTTCAATGGCCTTAGGGTCGTAGATCCAATTACCATCAAAATTGCGAATTGCGGTAATACGATTATTTTTCCTCCTTTGCAAAGTACGAGTATGGAAAAACTTGGTGTTTCGGTCACCCAATTTCAACCAGTCACACATCACTTTTTGCTTCCAAAGAAGTTCTTCGTGATGAAGTACACTCTAAGTTATTGGCGAAGAGACAAATCCACCTGATTTAAGTGGTAAGAACCAGAGTAATCTCTTTTCCTCTGGATGTTGGCAATTCTTTTGATGGTTCTTTCTTGCGAGTGGTAATATTACCATAAACATGTTTATTCCACTCCTTAAGTTTATGAGTGACCTTACCAAGAGAATCAGATATATTACCAGAGAAATATCAATTTTCTTTAAAAAAACCATCAAAATCCGGATGTTCAGCCCATCAAGCCAAAAATCTAAAAGGTCTTCCTCGGGGAAGAGAAATACTCGGGTTCAAAACCAAAAGGAGAGGCTGATGATCCGACTTAATCTTTGGAAGGTGTGAAACCATGCTGTTAGGAAAATTACGGATCCAAGCTTCATTTCCCAAAACACGGTCTTATCTCTCGAACAGAGAGCCCCTATGCCAAGTAAAGTGTGGGCCTCTGAACCCTAAATCATTAAGCTCAGCTAAATCAACAAAGTCACCAAAATGTGGGCATCTCCTGCCCCTAGAGAGGCCACCAGATTTCTCATAAGATGAGATGATTGCGTTGAAATCACCAATAGCAATCCATGGGTTCTGACCAAGCGGATTAGTAGACCTCAAATCATTCTAAAGGAATTGGCGCGTTTGCCTGTTGGGACTACCATAGACAAAAGAGACGAAGATAGGATGTGAAGAAGACATTTGCCAAACCCAAGTAAAAATAAATTGCAAATGGCTACGGACCACCTCAAGGCCAATGGAATCTCTCCATCCTAGCCAAATACCCCTAGAAAAACTGATCGCCTCCACACGGTGAGAATACTGGAATCCCAACTTAGCAATAATGTTGTCAGCCTTGGCCCTACTAACTCTCGGCTCGAGCAAACTAACAATATCAGGTTTGTACTTCATATTGTATTCCCGAAAAATTCTAGGAAATTTAACATTTGCACAACCCTGACAGTTCCACGAAAAGATAGTAATATTCATGAAATAAGATAAAAATTAGGGGATCATACCTAACTTTCAAGGCCAATATTGCCTTCCGAATTTGAAACTGCACTGTCTAGCTCGGCATTCGAACTCTTACTGAGAATTTAAGGAGATAAGAGCTCCGCCATCGCCTCCATAGGCTCAGCTAATGGAATACGCATTGTAATAGCCCAAACCCCTATCCGTCGCCGGAGTAGGGTTACGGAATATTACCAGCCAATCAAAGCATTTAACAACAAATTCATAAGTAATCATAAGCATATTCTAATTCCATCATTAAAATGTGAATTGTCCCTAAATCGAGCTTCAAAGTTCTCTTGAAAACATTTTGGGACTAATAGAAATCATTTGAAAAGTTAAAGAAGAATTTGTAAACTTTTTTTTTACTACAAGGTTCACACAGCCGTGTCGCTAAGCCGTGTGGGCATTCGAAGTAGGGACACATGACTGTGTCCCAGCTCGTGTCCGTGCCCGTGTAACTCACTGACTTGGGTCACACGACCAAGCCACACGCCCGTGTGCCAGGCTATGTACCCTTCGAAATGGCCCGCACGCTCGTGCGTCTGGCTGTGTGGACCTAAAATGTGCTTTAAACCAATGTACCCTTATTGGTACCACATTTATATATCAGGAAAACACATCAACAATGCATCATCCAAATCAAAGTTTAAAGTATACCAAAATCACTCAATTTAGCCTAACATAAAGCTACTTAAGACACCATGCTTTAAGTTTCATACACATATCAAGCCTTTGGCCAAAACACATACTAACATTTAGCTTCAACCATAAATATATACCTATAACTAAATTTACATCACATTCACAAAACAACTAACAACCAAATACATCCTAGGTACATGCCATTACAAAATTAAACATCACCACACTTGAGATCGGGATTGTTGCTGTTGGATGCTGAATCGACGATCAAAAGAGAGTAGCTAACCTGCGCACGGAGAACAAAATTGTACTGATGGAGCTCAAAACTAACTATTATTTCGACAAAGGCAAGCGCACCTATCGAACAGTAGTATAGCTGAGGTGAGTTCGGAATATCGTATCTTTAAGGACCAAGAGCACTAGTATTAACTATCTTTTTATTATCTAGCCTAATAATTAAGGGGATTTATTTTTAATCTAAAATTTACTAACTAATTTAACTAACTATGAACGCGACAGAGAGTAAATTGGGAAAATACTTTTGGACAACTTATATGAGATAGGCAATACTTAAGGAAGAATCCACCTAGACTTCACTTATTACTTTTGATTCATGCGATTTATTCACTTAGCTTAATCCGTAGAAATCCCTAAATTATATTAATACCTCTCTCAAGGCTACTAACAACTGACTCTAGGTTGATTAATTAAAATCTCTTTCTAATTAAAACCCCTATTGTCGCATTAACTCGATCTATGGATTCCCTTATTAGGTTTGACCCTAATCCGATAGATTTTCGTCGCCCTATGTCTAGGGTTGCAATCAACTCCGCTTAATTGTGTTGATCTACTCTTAAACAATGACTTTTACTCCACTGAATAAGCACATTCGAACTTGAATCAATAACCTGAATTTTCAAAACAAGAATAAGAACTCACAATTAAGAATAAGCACAAGTATTTATCTCATAAATCAAATAATAATAAGATCTATCTTAGGTTTCATCCCCTTAAGTATCTAAGGGATTTAGTTCATACTAAAAGAGGGAAACATCATAAAAGAGGAAAAACAACAAAACATAAGAAAACCCAAAAAACTCCTAAAGAACTTGATGGGAGATCTTCAGTCTTGATGGAGATCCTTCTCCTAAGCTATTCCCGTTGGTTGTCTTAGAGTATTTTCTCCTTCTACACGGCGTCTATTCGACATCCTGTCGAGCTCCCTTTTAGGTTGCCCCCTAGGGTGTTTATATAGGCTTTGAGATGCCTTACTTAGCCCACAAGTATCCTATTTCAAATAGAATTCACCCTGATTTCGGCAGGGACACGCCCGTGTGACACGCCCGTGGTGGACTCCCTCGGCCGTGGTCAATTTCGCTCGCCACACACGCCGTGTGATCTGTCCGTGGTTGATAGTCCAGGCCGTGGTTGATCCTGCTCGTGACACACGACCGTGGCCAATGGTCCAGGCCGTGTTGATTTCCTAGGTAAGCCCATTTTGTCCCTTTTTGGCCCGTTTCTCATTCTTTTCGACTCCCTAAGCTCTCTTGAGTATAAAAGATGAAATTAAGAGATTAGGAGCATCGAATTCATCAAATTCAATGGAAAATCATCCAAAAGTAAGCCAAGCATGGGGTTAAAATATGTGTAAATTATTGTTTATCAAATATCCCCACACTTAAACCTTTGCTTCTCCTCAAGCAAAAATTCTCAACTCACCATTAGAATTAACTTCCCTCAACTCATAATTCTCAACAATAATGTCTCATCATAGTTCACAGATAATTCATACATTGATAATTTAACTTGAAGAGTCCTAGAGATTCAAACAATCTAAGTCAACTGGGAATATGAATTTATTGACTTTTACAAGCACATCCTCAAAAATGCCCCTAGGAAATCTAATAGTTTTATCTGCGAGTTGAATACTCATCCTAGTTTGTTTAGGTTTCCTAAGACCTAGTCGCTTAAACATTTTACAAGGCATGACGTTAACACTCGCCTCTAAATCAGCTAAAGCATATTTAACATTTAAACTACCAATTAAACAAGGAATAGTAAAACTCCCTGGATCTTTTAATTTATCGGGTAGTTTATTCTGTAAAATGGCTGAGCAAACTGCGTTTAACTCCACGTGCGACGCATCATCTAACTTCCGCTTGTTTGCTAGAAGCTCCTTCAAAAATTTGACTGAGTTGGGCATCTGCGAAAGAGCTTCAATAAATGGTAAGTTAATATGTAATTTTTTTAAAAGTTTAAGAAATTTACCGAATTGTTCATCTGTGTGGTCTTTCTTCGTCGCGTTAGGGTATGGTACACGAGGTACATACTCTTTACTTACAGATTTCGGTTTATCATGGCTTACCTCAACCTTACCTTTATCTATCACGTTCTCTTTCCTCTGTTTTGGTTCATCTAACCCTTCACTCTCGTGAACAGTATTGGCGTGAATTTGCTCCTTTAGGTTAGTTTCAGTGTTGCTTGGCAAGTTTCCTTGTGGTCGTTCTGAGATCAGCTTAGCAAGCTGACCTATTTGGTTCTCGAGTTGGGCGGCCGTGGGGTGGCATGGGCCCCTACTTCTTAAAAGGTAAAATTGCTATTTAGGCCCTTAATTTTTTTAAAAAAATTTTAAATTAGTAAAGGTAAAATTGCACTTTGGCCCCCCCTAAAATTATAAAAATTCGATTTAATCCTTTACAAATTAGAAAGATATAAACTATAAAAAATTAAAATTTCATCCCGCCCTCCTAAAAAATTGCCCTGGCTTCGCCGCTGTCTCGAGCCCTTGAATTGACGCTTGCTGATTTTTGAGTGCTGTTTCGGTGTTTTGGAAACGGGTTTCTGACACCGCGATGAATTTTGTTAGCATCTCCTCAAGGTTCGGCTTCTTCTCTTGTGGGTAGGGTTGCTGTTAAAAGCCTGGAGGGGGTTGTTGTCTTTGATTTCCTTGACCACCCCATGAGAAATTGGGATGGTTCCTCCAACCTGGATTGTAAGTGTTACTATAAAGATTATTTTGAGGTCTAGAATTATTACCCATATAGTTCATCTGTTCGCTTTCTATGCCAGAGTTGTAGGATGGATATTCTGTATTGCTTATTCCTTCTACACTCGTATCTCACTGCATCACTGGATGTACCTGCGAAGAACCACATAAACCATCAATTTTTTTACTTAGAAGCTCTACCTGGTTTGATAGCATTGTCACTGCGTCGAGGTTGAAAACTCCGGTGGCTTTTGTTGGCTTCATCCTCATAACTTGTAACAGTCCGATTTATACCCTAGTCGGAACAGTGGTTTTGAGACCCCAAATCCGAGTCTGTATAATATTTTAATATTATTTTCTGTGCCGTTGATAAGTGATTAAGCATGTGCTAAATTTCCGTAAGTTAATTTGTCCGTTTGTGTGTTTAATTTGACAAAAGGATTAAATTACATAAAGTTTAAAAGTGACTTTTCATTTGATTAATGATCAAATTGAGATGGCTTTATTATAGTGAAGTCCTTAAAGGGCAAATAGCCCCTTTTTATTTATAGTGGACGGCAACATGCAAAGAATCATTATGCTTTTAGTTGTTTATTTTATTAATTTAGTATTATATGATATTTTATAATATAATAAAAGAAACATGAGTAAGTGGCCTTATTTTCATCACTTTCTTGCCGAAAATCAAAGAAAAAAAAAAGAAAGCTTTGAAGCTTTGTGTGTTCGGCACTTACAAGCTTAAATTCAAGGTATGTTTTAGTCGGTTTTCGATAATTTCTACGTTTTTACAATTGTTGCTTTGAGTTAATTTTGTGAATTGATGATGTTTGTGTGAGATGCCATTGTTAATATGTTGAGTTTTGAGATGAGTTTAGTGGTTAAATGAAAGATTTGAGCTAGATAAACACATTTTGTTCTTGAAATTTTGATGAATTTAGCTAATTAAGGCTAAATTGAAGAAATATTATTTTGGAGGACTAATTTGTGAATTTGATGAAAAATATGGACTTATATAGTCCATAGGGAAATTCGGCTATGCATGGGTGTGAACAAATTGTGTGTATTTGGTGTTTTGAGAAAAATGGACTAAATTGATAAATTGTGCAAATATGAGGGCTAATTTGTAAATTGCCCTAAATACGTGTTTTTGGGTTGAATTGAATGTGTTGTTAAATAAAAGGGTTAATTCTGAATATGTTTAGATCAAGAATCGAGGAAAACAGACTTAGATCGCGGGAAAGTGAAAGTAACTGAGTAGCCACTTCCATTTTCGATAAATCAAATCCGAGGTAAGTCATATTGCAAATAAATGTAATTGTATTGAATTGAGTTTATTTACATGATTATCAATGATAACGACTGCTTAGGAGATGCTATGTATATAAATTCCGGGATAAGGTCGATATAGTGATAAGTCTGAGAAGTCCTGTATGAACTTAGGAATACAAAGGTATATGTTCTGTTTTATCATGTAAGACCACGTCCGGGACGTTGGCATTGATTGGATATTTGTGAAAGACCCTGTCTGGGACAGTGGCATTTACATCTGATTACGTGAAAGATCCTATCTGGGACAGTGGCATTTACATCTGATTACGTGAAAGACCCGCTGGGGACAAAGTGGCATCTATATCTCGACATTGCGTGAAAGACCTCATGCGGGACAAAGTGGCATCGATATCGATTATGTGTAAGGCCACATGCGGGACAAAGTGGCATCGATATTCGACACGTGTAAGACCTCATCGGGACAAAGTGGCATCAATATCCGACACGTGTAAGACCGCATCGGGACAATGGCATCGATATTCGATTTCATGTAAGACCTGCGTGCGGGACGTTGGCATTGTATGATTATTCTGAGTTTCTGAGTATCCTATTAGTTTTCGAACGGTTCAATGAGCAAATCTGAGCTATGAACAATTATGTGAATGTATATTCATTTCAGGTACGTTTGGTATGTACACTAGTGTGTATAAAAAGGTAAGTACTCACATGACTTTGATATGAAAAGAAGTATGATCGAATATAAGAACGAGAATGAGATGCAAGAATGATTATGAAAGAGTTATGTGTATATAATTGATTTTTGAAATGATGAATGTGGCAATTGTGGCTAAGTATACGAATCAAAGTAAATATGTGATTGTTTATTAAGTAAATGTTATGTGCCAATGTACCTTATGCATATGTGTCTTTTATGCTAAGTTTGTTTTTATTATGACTTACTAAGCTTTTGGAAAGCTTACTTTGTGTGTGTTTTCTTTATTTTATAGGTCGTCATAGCTACGGAAGGCTCGGGACCGTTGAGGATCGTCATCACACTATTAAACTTATTTCGGTACACTTTGAAAATGTATATAGCTAAATATGGCATGTATAGGCTAATTTTTTGTATGAGTTGTTAAGTGAACTAAGCCATGTGAATTGGCTAATTATGTTTTGGTAATATGCTTAAATGAATGTGATATGTGAAGTTGTTTTGGTATGATTAGTTAGTATATGAATTGGTTATGGTATGGTAAGTATATAGATTGAATGGAAAAATTGGTGTGTCTTTGCTTGTAGGTATGACCCTTATGGGTGGCATTTTGGCCTTGTAAATGGCCTATAATGTTACACGGTTGTGACACACGGGCGTGCCTAAAGACCGTGGGTGAATTGGCAGAATGTAGCTTAACAGCATACGGCCTCGACACGGGGGAGTCAGCTAGCCGTGGTGTGCAAGTCAGTAGCTAGCTAAGAGCACACGGCCATGGCACACGGGCGTACTTGGTGGCCGTGGTTGGGAAGTCAGTGTATGGCCTAGTAGCACACGGCCATGGCACACGGGCGTGCCTAGTGACCGTGTTGATATAGTCAATATATAGACACGGATGGACACACGGGGGTGTCTAGAAGTCGTGGAGGGCACACGGTCTCCTCCCACGGGCGTGTCCCCCCTGTATTTTAGAAAAATTTAAATTTTTCCATGAGATTCTGTATGTGTTTCAGTTTAGTCCCAACTTGGTTTATATGCATGCTTAGGGTCTTGTTGACCGTATTAAGGGTCACTATGCTTGAGAATGATGAATGAATGTATGAATTTCTGTAAATGCTTTCCGATCTGTCTGGTAACGCCTTTAACCCTAATCCAGCGACGATTACGGGTTAGGGGTGTTACATAACTTGCCACTGATAGTTATTCAGTGACAGCTCCTCTATAAACTCATAAGCCGCTTCAGGGGTCTTGTTATTTAGGGCTCCACCTGCGGCTGGATTAATCAACTGCCTAGTTGAGGGGTTCACACCATTGTAAAAGGTTTGAACCTGTAGCTACAAAGGTAACCCATGGTGAGGGCACCTTCTCAGTAAATCCTTGTATCTCTCCCATGCATCGTAAAGTGTCTCTAAATCCATCTGCACAAAATAAGAGATATCATTCCTCAACTTAGCCGTTTTAGCTGGCGAAAAATATTTAAGTAAAAATTTTTCGGTCATTTGATCCCATGTAGTGATTGATCCTCGTGGCAACGAGTTCAACCACTATTTAGCTTTGTTTCTCAACGAGAAGGGAAACAACCGAAGGCGAATGGCATCATCAGAAACGCCATTAATTTTGAAAGTGTCGTAGAATTCCAGAAAATTTGCCAAGTGATTGTTTGGATCCTCATCCTGCAAACCATCAAACTGAACAAATTGCTGAATCATCTGTGTAGTGTTAGATTTCAGTTCAAAATTATTTACAGCAATAGCAGGTCTAACAATACTTGATTCAGTTCCTGTTAAAGTAGGTTTAGCATAATCATACATAGTACGAGGAGCAGGGTTTTGATTCACCGCGTTTGTGGCAACCACAGGAGGTAGCGGATTATTATCAGCCATCTCTTCTGTAGTATTAGTTTCGTCTTCTTGCTCTTCTTCTATGTATTGTAGACTTCGCCTTATTTCTCTTCGATTTCTGCGAGCTGTGCTTTCAATCTCGCTGTCAAAAAGTAAGGGTCCTGACGGGTTTCTTCTAGTCATAAACTAGAGACTCCTGCCAGAAGAAAGAGAAAAGTTAGTAAATAAAAAATAAAAAATAAATAAAATAAATTGTAAATAAAATAAAATGGCTAAAGTAATAAAAAATTAGTGTTCCTAATATCTTAATCCTCGGCAACGGCACCAAAAACTTGATGGAGCTCGAAACTAACTATTATTTCGACAAAGGCAAGCGCACCTATCGAAGAGTAGTATAGCTGTGGTGAGTCCGGAATATCGTATCCTCAAGGACCAAGAGCACTAGTATTAACTATCTTTTTATTATCTAGCCTAATAATTAAGGGGATTTATTTTTAATCTAAAATTTACTAATTAATTTAACTAACTATGAACGCGACAGAGAGTAAATTGGGAAAATACTTTTGGACAACTTATATAAGATAGGCAATACCTAATGAAGAATCCACCTAGACTTCACTTATTACTTTTGATTCATGCGATTTATTCACTTGGCTTAATCCGTAGAAATCCCTAAATTATATTAATACCTCTCTCGAGGCTACTAACAACTGACTCTAGGTTGATTAATTAAAATCTCTTTCTAATTAAAACCCCTATTGTCGCATTAACTCGATCTATGGATTCCTTTATTAGGTTTGACCCTAATCCGACAGATTTTTGTCATGTCTAGGGTTACAATCATCTCCGCTTAATTGTGTTGATCTACTCTTAAACAGGGACTTTTGCTCCACTGAATAAGCACATTCGAACTTGAATCAATAACCTGAATTATCAAAACAAGAATAAGAACTCACAATTAAGAATAAGCACAAGTATTTATCTCATAAATCAAATAATAATAAGATTTGTCTTAGGTTTCATCCCCTTAAGTATCTAAGGGATTTAGTTCATACTAAAAGAGGGAAACATCATAAAAGAGGAAAAACAACAAAACATAAGAAAACCCAAAAAACTCCTAAAGAACTTGATGGGAGATCTTGGTCTTGATGGAGATCCTTCTCTAAGTCGCTGTTCCGTTGGTACATCTTAGAGTATTTTCTCCTTCTACTCGGCGTCTATTCGACGTCCTGTCGAGCTCCCTTTTAGGTTGCCCCCTAGGGTGTTTATATAGGCTTTGAGATACCTTACTTGGCCCACAAGTATCCTATTCCGAATAGAATTCATCCTGATTTCGACAGGGACACGCCCGTGTGACACGCCCGTGGTGGACTCCCTCGGCCGTGGTCAATTCCGCTCGCCACACACGGCCATGTGATCTGCCCGTGGTCGATAGTCCAGGCCGTGGTTGATCCTGCTTGTGACACACGGCCGTGGCCAATGGTCCAGGCCGTGTTGATTTCCTAGGTAGGCCCATTTTGTCCCTTTTTTGCCCGTTTCTCGTTCTTTTCGACTCCCTAAGCTCTCCTAAGTATAAAACATAAAATTAAGAGATTAGGAGCATCGAATTCATCAAATTGAATAGAAAATCATCCAAAAGTAAGCCAAGCATGGGGTTAAAATATGTGTAAATTATGGTTTATCATGTACGCTGAGTAAAACTCAGTGATATTTCTATAATCCAGACATTCTAAAACATGATACGATACATGAATGCTCAAATTGAATTATATCATCATACTACTATCTAAACATACAGTTACAAGATATCAGCATTTCAATTTCATTCATTTCATCACCTTATTTCATGTTATACTCAATTTTCACAAGTATTCACCTTTAGTTGGTTTGAACATATATCTCAATTCACATGACTTGTTATATAAATAGCTTCGCATGGATCAATCAACAATTTACTTATACTATGGCACAAACCAATTCACATTAAGCAACTTCACTTATTCGAATAACCACAAGTATATCTAAAGCATTTGAATTTATTTCACAACTTTAATAATCTAACTCAAGAATATATCATATCTTCTAATGAATAAATGTATATACATAAGTAAACATAACCTTCTTTAGTAATACCTATAACCATCCTCCTTAGATCATTCATAAAATCTTGTTGTATAGTCTAGTTGATACATGGCACCCGGTGCCTAGCAGATAATCCGCGAAAGAGTTTGCGCCCAGCGCTAGTCGGATAAACCCCCAAATGTGTGCCCAGCACTAGCTAGATAAACTGGCGGAGGTTGCGCCCAGCGCTAGTCGGATAAATCGACGAATAATTAGTGAGCCCAGCTCTAGTTGGATAAACCAACAATATTTGCGCCCAACGCTAGTCAGATAAACCGACGAATGTGTGCCCAACGCTAGTCAGATAAACCGACGAATGTGTGCCCAGCACTAGTAAGATAAACTAACGAAAGTTGCGCCCAGCGCTAGTCGGATAAACCGACGAATAATTAATGAGCGCAGCTCTACACTACAGCAAAACAGACTTTTAGCGGCGTTTTTTTTGGCCTTTAGCGGCGTTTATAAGCGCCACAAAAAACGCCGCTATTGCTATCGCCGCAAATTTTAGCGGCGTTTATGCGCAAAAAACGCCGCTAAAGACCATGACTTTTAGCGGCGCTTTCCCGAAAAACGCCGCTAAAAGTCATGGTCTTTAGCGGCGCTTCCCGACAAACGCCGCTAAAAGTCATGGTCTTTAGCGGCGCTTTCCCTAAAAACGCCGCTAAAAGTCATGGTCTTTTGCGGCGCTTTCCCGACAAACGCCGCTAAAAGTCATGTTCTTTAGCGGCGCTTTTACACCAAACGCCGCTAAAAGTCATTGTCTTTAGCGGCGCTTTGTTACAAACGCCGCTAATTTGTACAGATTTCTGGGGTACAGTTTTTTCAATATAATACCCCTCTTGCACTAAAACCAACCAATAACAGTAAATATAGCATATAATTCCAACGCAAAACAGCAAATTTAGCATAAAAATCACTCCAAATACATTAATTCTAAATAATACTTGAAATTTAATAAATTAAATGAATGATGACTGAAAATATTGTAACAATAATGTTAAATGTAATAATGTCAAAACATTCTTACAACGAGAAACTAAATGTGTCTAAGATGGCGGTTTCTGCGACTGTTGAAACATCTGCATCATATGCTGAAGCTGGTGCTGGAGCTCTTCGTACTTTCTGTTCTGCTCTGCTAGCATCGATGCTGCCTCTGCCTCCTCGCACCGCACGCTGCCGCCTCTCTCATTCGCCTTTGCCTCCCTCCATTCTTTGCGCGCCAGCATCCGCTCTAAGTCATTCTTTGGAGTTCTTCATATTTTCTTTGAACATCGCAATTTCTTGCCTCTGCTCAACCGTGCTCTCTTGCATATGAGCTATATCGGTCTTGTAGCCTCGAACTTCAAAGACGAGATTGACTCCGGAAGGCATGTATGCTTTGGAGCGGATCCAAATATTGGGTCGGGGTAACACCGGATCCTTTAGATCGAACCCGACCATACCTTTCAAGACCAAAAACATCGGTGATAATTCTATTAAAAATATACTAAAGATTAACGAATTATCAATCGAATCGATCGTACCTTTCGGGACCCAAAACATCCGTAATAATTCTCATTTGTCAATCTCCTCAAGATTAGCAGAACTATCATCGAAGCGGTACCGCTTCATACTCCGCCTTTTCTCCTTTAGTTTATCCTAATAAATCAATGAAAGAATTAGAAACGAAATATATAAATAAGAAAGAATGCAACATAATTTAACATTATAAATTTAAAACTATAAACGATGAATTAAACTATTATAATTAAACATTATAAATATTTATAAAAATAAAATTTTATTAAGTAAATATACCAAAATTTTCTGCAGACCGGATGTCATCGGAGATCCATCCTTCTTTCTATGCGTGATGTCAAAAAGTTGAACACGCCCAACTTTTTGACCAAATAAGTTTCCTACATTTTAGCGAGAAAAATATAATTTAATAGTATAAAGTAATTAATATTTGTGAAATTAATAAATTATAATACCTCGGCTTGACTACAGGCAAAACTTCTAGAAACTGCAGGTGTGCGTGAATTTTACATTTCTGTCTCACGCTTATTCCAACTCGCTCACGGTCCTACATAATGCAATTTGAATTATATATATAGTATATACTATAAACCAAAAAATTTATAAGATTTTAGAAAGCACGTAATACCTCTCCTTTTTTTGAATTCCAAAATCTAACTTGATCTTCCCATTGGTACCTCAACATTCCGGTGGAACATTTCTTAATTTTTCGTCGAGGCTTATGTCTTTCTTAAAATCTTTGTTTTTGAGCGTACTTTTATTGTCTCTCCATTTTTTACCTAATGTCTTCTTAACATAGTCATCGAGAGACCTCTAAAGTAAATCTAGCTGAAGAAAAAAAGTATAAAAGTTAATATAAATGGAAATTAAATTAAAGTATTATAAATTACATTCACGTTTTGTTACCTTAATATTATCGAGAGCCTGATTTTTGTTGGCATCGGGCATGTGATGCCATGATTAAGTAGTTAATGGGCAACATATTGGAGTTTCGTGCAATAATGCCCAAATAGCTTCCTAACGATCGAGCTTGAGATCCAACCGGTGGCCATGATTGTTTCTCCTTACTTTAACACGATCGGTAGGCTCTAAGTCGTATAAATCTTTAAGTAGTGTACGCCCCAGAGCTCTGCAAGCGCCCCACCACCTTCACTGAAAAATGATATATTATTATATTAAAATTGAAAAATGAATCAATAATAAAATTCAACATGCATGTAAAATAAACTTAACATTACTTTCAAATTCTCGGGCTCATCATCTATGTAAAAGCAGAGTAGAAGATCCAACAAGCTGTTTCTGTTCACTATTTGCTTCTTACGGATTTGGAGTATCGTGAACAATATTGAAATCTCGTAATCGTCTTCTAGGCATTTTTTCCCGCAATACACGTAAATTAGTTCAAAATTTTAGTAACAAATAACAACAATAATAGGACATTTAAAATAGTTAAGTTATATAACATGCCCAACATTAAAATTATAATATTACATATAAATAATAAATCGTAAAATCTCACTAAATCATATTTCGTAAATATCTTCGTCCACATCTTGACGAACCCATTGAAATTGTTGACTAGTACTAGGGATATTTTCATTTAAGTTTTGTTCGGAAAAGGCAATGTTTCGATCTTTCGACTATGTCATCTCTACTTCCACCGCCAATGTCGAAGAAGTCTCTAGGGGTATTTCAAGTACAACGTACCAACCCTCATCAATTGGATCTTTCGAGTAAAAAACTTGTTTAACTTGAGAAGAAAACACATACGGCTCGTCCATCGGTTGTTCTCGGTGTGAATCAATCGAGAGAAATTCACCATTGTAAAGCCATATTGATCGTTTTTAATTCCGCGAGCCGTATTCACATCAGCCCAATCACCTCGAAATAAGACAACTTTGCATTTGCCGTAATAATCCAACTCAATGATGTCGAGTAATAAGTCCGTAATACTCGATTCCCTCGACCGGATTCATCGTCCCTAGCACTAGCATAACTTGTAATCGAAGAATTAAAAACAATTCCGCAATTTTGGGTTCTCTCTCAATCTCTCGCGATACTTTGTATGAAATCAGATCCGTTGATAAGGAAGCCACCATATCTTTTAACTAATCTGTTTGGACCTTGTGAAAGCCATTTAACCGTCATTTACTTCATTGCGACTCCAAACCTATCGAGTCGAAAGTAAATCGAGTAATTATTATGAGAAAACCTTATTACTTGTTAATGAAAACTTAAATTGCATACCATTTGGCTTAACCATTCATGGAATGATTCTGCGAACAACTTATTAATTTCTCGTCGATTTAATCTTCGAGATCGTGAACGAGCTCTCAATATTTGCTTGTACTCACTACGGTAAAAAGGTTTTACTTTGTTAGAAGACAAACAAATCATAATTGATGAGTGTTTACCAAATTGTAGAACTTACTTCCGAAATGGTTCCATTGAATCATGATGAAAAGAACGTATCGATGCGCTTGGACCCACGATCTATCGTCTAATTCGTAATTTCGACTTTGCCAATCGGTTCTCGAAACTTTGAAATAAATAAGTTTCAGCCAAATTATGATCTCGTGAGCCCGCATTTCTACTCGGTGCTGTTCATTCTTGTTTCAACATCTTCCAAATACCTCGAGCAGAAAGTCATACATTCCTCTCGCCAAGTAGCCCTCGGCAATTGATCCTTCAGGATAACGCTTATTGCGGCGAGTATGACTTCAATTTGGAAAGGAACCTAAACACGATATACAACATTATCAAAAGTTGCAACTAAAGGCATTGAGTGAATGAAGGAATATTTTGCAAATAAAGTAAGACATTTCAATGGGATACATCCATCGATAGAAAACGGGTCCACCAAGAAGTGCTTCACGCGGAGATGAATTAACAAGTGCACCATAATAGTGAAGAAGGAAGGCGGGAATATCTTCTCCAAATTGCATAAAGTCAATGCGGCTCGTTCTTGTAGTCTCTCAAGTTCTTGAACATTCAAAACTTTACCACAAATGCCTTTCATTATATTTGATGGTTCAATTACAGGAGCCGTCACCTTTTTCGACATACAACACCGCATAGCAACAGGCTGGAAGTAAGTCTTGCATCAAAATGTGATAGTCATGCGATTTTAAGCCATATAATCTTCGATCCTTAAGACTCACACATCGCGATATATTTGATGCATACGCATCCAGGACCTTTATATCCTTCAACACCGCATCTGAGAACACTTCTTTCTCCGTCTTCGACATTGAAAAAATAGCGGTGGCAACCGATATTTCATATTCGGAAGTGCGGGGATGAAGCTCACGCCGAATTCCCATGTGGACTAAATCAAGTCGACTCTGAAGATTATCTTTCGATTTTCCATCGACATTCAAAATAGTCCCAATGATGTTCTCATGAGACATTTTTCTCTATGTGCATGACATCAAGATTGTGGCGTAAAATCGATGCTCCCAATAAGGCAACTCGAAAAAATACTTTTTTTTTCCACAAGTCCGCCTCATTTGGATCATCCTCTTCATCGATTCATCATCGATTCATCCCTAGATCTTCTATTTCTATGCGGGTTTGCGGTTGATTCATCTTGCCATAAATGAAATTCATATCTTTCAACATTAAGAATATTTGGATCCACGGTCTGCGAAGGAGCTGGTGCGAACTCTTCGCACCATCAAACCGAGCACTGCGGGAAATCTAAATGTGTGATTTTTCCAGTAACCACCGACGATGCCCCATGTAAGAGAACTTCTTCCCATTATATAACCATTGCGAACATGTGCATGCAAAGACAACACGGACAAGCATAACGTCCCCGGTACTCCAACCGGATAAATTAGCATAAGCCGGGAAGTCGTTAATAGTCCACATTAAAGCCGTGACGTAAATTAAAGTTCTCTTTTCTCATTGCATCGTATGTCTAAACACCAGCCCATAGTTGTTTTAACTTTCGTCAACAAGTGGTCGCAAATAGACGTCAATATCATTCCCGGACCTTTCTCTCCGGTATAATCATGGACAAGATAAAAGAAGATTGTTTCATGCAAACCCATGGAGGCAAATTGTAGGGAACAAGTACCACAGGCCAAGCATCGTGACGTTGTGCTCATGAGTTTGTAAGGGTTAAATCCATCGGATGCTAGCCCAAGCCTCACACTCCGAGGATCGCTTGCAAAGCTTGGGAATTTGGAGTCAAAAGATTTCCAAGCTAAAGAATCTGCGCAGGATGTCTTAACAACCCATCATACATTCGTCCATCACGGTGCCACGTCATTGATTCATTTGTCTTCGACGACATGAAAAGCCGTTGAAGCCTTGGTATTAGCGGAAAATACCGCAAAATCTTAATGGCCGCTTCCTTGACGCGTGCATCGTGTTCATCCTCGTTACCATCCTCTGTATTTCTATTAATCCAACGGGATTGACCGCATACATGACAAAGATCGTTGGTTTATCCGGTCGCCTCAAGTACAACATGCGATCATTTGGGCAACTATGGATTTTGTTGTAGCCAAGGCCCAAATCCTTTATCGGTTTCTTCATGTCTTTCGAAGATTGAGGATTTTCGCAAACGGAAACATTTCTTGCAAAAACTCTAACAAAGATTATCAACGAGTTTCCGGTCCATCCGCCCAAACATTTCAAGTGAAAAAGACGAATACGAAAGACAATTTGGAAAATTTTGACCCCTCATACGCTTCTTCATTCATTTCACCAAGTAACGTGTAGAACCTCGCCGCTTCTTCGTTTGGTCGTTCATCAGTACACTTCTTCCCCTTCGGTGAAAGTATTTCTACCAAAACTATAAGCATCGCTTGCACCCAAGTCGTGGAAACGACCGAAACCATCATCTGTGCATATTAAAAGCATCCCGCAACATGCCTTCCATATTATCATCTCTAACATTACGATTGTAAGCATGATGAGGATAACCCATATTCATCGATGAAGATGCTCCACTAGATGTACACTCTCCATGGAAAATCCATTTTTGTACCGGACAAAACCATCAACAACTAGATGTTCGTGAGACAACTTCACGACAATGCCAATTGATATTGCAACACTTCTTACGGGCAAAGAATCATATTCTCTTGGCTTGCATTTTGGAATGCGAAATTCAGAAAAGTTTCTACTCCATTTCGATAGTCGTTGCTTACCCTTGACAATTTCATCCAACTCCTATCCATTTCGTAGTTGTTGAAGTCTAAAGTTGGCAATAAATTACACGGCTAAATTGTTAATTTATAATTTCTGTAAGTACCGATATGATCACATATATTCTCGAGTTATGTATTCTTTAAGATTCATCATACGTGGCATTGTTACACCTAGGAGGATCCATTATATCTAATGATGAGATATAAGGCAACCCGTCGAGTTTCCACCTATATACTTTGAATCTTTTTTTTTTTTTTTATCTATACAAGTAAGTTATGTAAGTTATGAATTATGTAAGTTAAACAATTTGTGAAAGCTATGTAAGTTATGTATTATGTAAGTTAAATAATTTTATGTAAGTTATGTATTACGTATTATGTCGATTAAATTAAAATTTCAAATCGAGAATCAGTTGAATTATGTATTCTTTAAGATTCATCATACGTGGCATTGTTACACCTAGGAGGATCCATTATATCTAATGATGAGATATAAGGCAACCCGTCAAAGTTTCAAACCTATATACTTTGAATCTTTTTTTTTTTTTTATCTATACAAGTAAGTTATGTAAGTTATGAATTATGTAAGTTAAACAATTTGACGAAAGCTATGTAAGTTATGTATTATGTAAGTTAAATAATTTTATGTAAGTTATGTATTATGTATTATGTCAGTTAAATTAAAATTTCAAATCGAGAATCAGTTTCAACAAAAAGGGATATATAAATAATTTTAAAAATGTTATTATATGTTTTGTTATAATTGAAATTTCTTTGTGATGTTAAATTTAACAAGTTTTTAACTTACTTCTTTTAAAAAAAGAATTTATTTTCTATTTTAAAACATATTTAAATAATGATCTATATTATTATATTGATAACAAAATATTTATAAGTTTTTAAATTTAAACAGTTTTTAAATTACTTCTTTTAAAACAAATCTATTTTTTATAAAAAACATATTAACATACTTGACCAATATTAATATTATATCGATAATAGAATATTACTACCATACCTTTAACTTAGTTAAATTAGAACCAAGTTGTTAATGTACTTGATGTATTTTTTGTTGACATTTGAGCTGATAAATCAACTTTACCAAGTGTGCAAGTTTAGTTTAGTTTCAATGTAAGTAGTGGTAGTAGGTAGATGTTTAGGTGAAATCTGTTTGTTTTTTATCACCCTATTATATGTAATGGCATTATGCCTCAATTTGAAGTTAATGAAAATACACATTTTCTTCTTCAATTTTTTTGGCTTTCACTCAAGCCACGCATCCTAGGCTTAAAAATTCAATTACAACTTTCACGTACTATAGGCTTCAAATCGCAACATTCTTAGCAAAATGAAAAGAAATCAAACAAAGCAGAATTCCATAGTTTAAAACTTCATTTTACAAACATTTAATGATCAATTTGCAAGACAAAAGGGATATATATTCACAAAATGGTTTAACAACCTCCAAACAAGCAACAACATATAAATAAGAATAATAATGATTTCATACTGTTAAGTTATTACCACCAAATCCAATCCAACGATTTGCAGGAGCAAAGAGGGAAGCGATGAATCGAGATACAAACAACATAAGATCAATTTACTTCATACAAATATATATTAAAAACGTATATTAAAAGAATAACTTAAACATAAACAATTACAAACAATAACTTACATGTAAACATATATATCATAATATATACATAGAAAAAAAGGGATCAATTTAAGTAACTTAACCATTTAAATTGATAACTTAAGCATTTAATTTGATCAATATGGTTAATAAGGTTAATGCATGGGGCATGCACTCGAGTGTTCATTATTGTCTTACCATGTGAATGCTTGAACTTGTAAAAGTATACATTTTGTTCTAACCATAATGTAATTATTGTTTCTTCTAATATATTTGTATGAGCTTAAAAGGCTTAAATATTATTATTCGCTAAGATAGTTAAGTTATTTGTCTGCATGTTTAGATTTGGGTCCAAACTCCCAAAGTAGTGTATCCCCTCAAAAACTATATCATAAACAATGAGAATTTGCTTTATATTGGACAACAAAGTTAAAATTTGCTATTACTCCCTATATTATTTTTAAATTCTAAATTTAATACTTATATATTTTAATTTAATCAATTTTAGTTCTTCTACTTTTTCAGCTCTAATCCAATTGGCAGCAATTAAATCAATTTGGATCAATTTTGCTTGTAGTCTTGTAATTAGTCTATGGTCTTCAACTTGGCCATGGTCTTAAACTCTATACTTTTTCACATTTAAGTAACTTACATGTAAACATATATATAATCTGAATAAACAAAGTATTCGTGGATTAGAAATTAAAACAACAAATAATCAAACGACATTTCTTTTACACAAGCATCAACAGATTAATTTGAAGTTCAAAATCAACCGCAAATACAAGTCTTGAAGTTTACCGATTGTCTGCGTGGAGAGTGGAAGCGGCGATGTGATGTGTGCAAGAGAGGAGACGGTAATGCAAACAAGTCCTCGGCTCGGAAGTCCTCTTCAATTCTACTCACTTTCAAAATTACCTAGAGCTTTCGGATCAAGAAATATATACAAAGACTAAAATTTAATTTCACTTATTTACATCATTAACATTTTTAATTTAATTTTTAAAGTCACATTTTGAAATTAATTTTTTAATTAATAGCTATGTAATAAAAAGTCATTATAATATGCTTGAATTTCATATAATAATTTTGATAATATTGACAATTGAACTTCTATTTTTAAATTCAAAAATAAATGGACTAAATAAAAAAAAAAATTATAAAAACTTAGACCATATTGATTATTTCTACATTTCAAGTTTTGAGTTTACTTTACTGATTACGCACATGAAAAACAATGATATACATTTCAACTTGTTGATTCGAGCAATATATATATATATATATATATCAACTATAATTAGAATTTACCATTAATGAGTATAATTCTAATCTGCAATCAAAATTCATGTAAACAGAGATGAATATAGTTCTAATGCAATCAAAATTCAAGAATTTTCACCACATGGCCATATACCAGTAATCACACAAAACTTCTCATATATCAAACAAAATATACTTAGAAGAAGAAATATCAAACAAAATATACTTCAATATCAAACACAATATCAAACAAAGCAAAAGTAATTAACAAAATATCAAACGGCGAAGTGTGTAAACAAACTATACGTAGAAGAAGAAATATACTTCAATGCCTAAAAATTCTTTAGTTTTCAAATATTTCATATACAAAAATTCTTTATTTATTTAAAATAGATTTTTTGAAAGTAAAAGGAATAAACGAATTCAAATATTTGAATTTTTACTAAAAAAGAAGTAACAGAATATTGAATCAAAACTAAAAATTATTTGAAAACTAAAAACTAAAGAAGAAATATTTGAAAACTAAAAATTTTAGACAACACTTGAAGTATAAATCGATTGCCTAAAAATAGTAGACTATAGTTACTAAGACCCGAGTCACTGAAACTCAAGCAACCATGGCGAGCGGAGAGACTCGATGAGTATATTTATCGGCCGATTTATGAGAGAAGGGCGACGGCGAAGGCGACGAGCGAGAGAGAGAACACCGCGCGGCGGGTTTTCAGTGAGATCGCTAGGGGATTTGGGGAGCACTTAGGGATTTTTCGGGGGATTAGGCGATGAGTTCTTTTTTTTGGGGGAGGTGGGATGAATCGGGGTACAAATCGAGGAAAAGAAACGGCGCCGTTTTGTTAAATGAAATTGGCTTTTGTGGCGTTTTTAAAAACGCCACTAAACTCCCCTTACAAAACGCATTGCGTTTTAAATTAAGCGGTTCCACTAAAACTATAGGAAAGCGGCGCCGTTTGAATTAAAATTAATAGTTTTTTTGCGGATATAAAACGCCGCTAATAGTAATCTATTGTGGCGTTTTTATAGCTAACGCCGCTATCGCGCCCCATGAAAACAGCGTCGCTTTCTTTTTATTAATAGCTTTTTATGCGTTTTTGCTCAAAAACGCCGCTAATACCAATAATTTTTTTAAATTTATTTATTTATTAAATTCCTTTAAAATTATTTTGTTCTCTTTCTAACACTATATTTAATTTATATAGTTTTCTAATTTAAGTTCTCATACCTAAATCATAAAATCCTAAATTATACACAAATTATACACTATAAACCCTTATTTATACACCTTAAACCCTAAACCGCAACTCATACGTATATTACAAGGTGCAAAAGTAATTAAAAAATAATCTTATTGCAAACCTTAAACCCTAAAAGAATTTGATTTTTACCTCTTTTATCAAATTATGAACAATTAAATCTCTAAACACTAACACTCTAACTTTGTTGTTCGATATGCTTTAAGCACTAAACCCTAAACCCAATATATAAATCTAAAAACTAAAAATTAAACTATAAACCTGGCCTAAACCATAACCTAACCCATACTCTTAAACCTAAAACCATAAATCTTAATTCTTAAACCCCAAACCACCTGGCCTAAACCATAACCTAACCCGTACTCTTAAAACCGAAACCATAAATCTTAATTCTTAAACCCCAAACCATAAACAATAAAGCTTATAAACTATATACCCTAAATTAAACCATATTATAAATAATTTAATATATAAATTAAAATACACTAATTTAATCTAAATTCATAACCCCTATCCTCTATCCAGGCCATAAACCCTAAACCCTAAACCCTAAACCCTAAGCCATAAACCCTAAAACCTAAACCCTAAAACCCTAAACCATAATCCCTAAACATTAAAATAGTCACTAAGTAAACCTTACACCTTAAATTATATATGCTAAACCATAAACCCTAAACAATCATGAGAATTAATTCAACATTTTAAAATTAATATAAGAAATTATTTAATATTTTTTTCATTTTTATCAAATATTTTTCTTTTAAATAATTTAAACTAGAATCAAAATTATATAAGAAATTATTTAATATATAAATTTAAAAACAATCAGTCATATGTATCCAAAAATAAATTTAAAGATCAGACTTTTAGCGGCGTTTTACGTAAAAGCGCGCTAAAGATCGACTTTTAGCGGCGCTTTTGTAAAAGCAAAGCGCCGCTACAAATCAGACTTTTAGCGGCGTTTCTGTAAAAGCGCCGCTAAAGATCAGACTTTTAGCGGCGTTTTTGTAAAAGCGCCGCTAAAGATCAGACCTTTAGCGGCGTTTTACAAATAAACGCCGCTATATATCATTTTTAGCGGCGCTTTTTAAACAAACGCCGCTATTTCTCTTTTTTTTTGCGGCGTTTTTCATCAAACGCCGCTAATGTATAATATTTGTGGCGTTTTTATTTAAAACGCCACTAAAAACGCCGCTAAAAGTCTGTAATGGTGTAGTGCTAGTTGGATAAACCAACGATATTTGCGCCCAGCGCTAGTCGAACGAATCGACGATGTCAATTATTCATTTGCAAGTCCATAATTTTTTTTTACATTTCCATAACTCAATATCAAATTTCATAATTTAATAACACTTCCACTCCAATTATCTACTAATCATACATTAATTTATTCCATAATATTACATTCCATAAACCTCCATTCAATTGAATTAACTTATACCTCCATAAACTTCCGTTCAATTTAATTAACAATTACATTAGGGATATATATTACGGCATCAAGTAACAACTTGATTAATTAAAACAATTTATAAAGTTCGCGTTTGGGGACTATGAACTTACCTAAAACCGCAGATGATTATTCTGCGACCTTCTCTTTTCCCTGATTTACAATTGATCTACTCGTTTCACGATCAAAACATAATAAATCAATTTATTAACTAATTCAAATACCATATCAAGTTCAAATTCAAACCATTCTACCATTTAATTACATTTTTACTTATTTACACTCAACATTTACACACGATACAATTAAATCCCCAATTATAAATCATATTGTTTAATTAAAATCAAGAAAGTCCCATTTCAACCAATTATTCCACAAGGTTCAAAGCAACTCATACTTTCAATTAATTCACAATTTAATCCTTGAATTTACCATTTCCATAATTAACCAAATATACATATAATTTATTAACAACCCCTAAATTCTTGAATTTTATAACTTAACACCATGCTAATTTAATTTATAGCATTAAACTCCTTGAAAGCTAATACTAACAAAACTCATGGTACAAAATATTTTAAATACTCACTAAACTTAGTAATTCAACTCAAATTTCCAGCACAAAGAACAATTCACCAAAACAGTCCCTAGACTTCACAAAATTAACAATTTAACCTCTAATTCTATCAAAACAACTTCAAACATTAAAGTTTTTCAACAATGGCAACTCCAACTTCCACAAAAATCATAATTTCTCTAAATTTCCACATGGGTAATCTACTACATAATTTTAAGGTTCCAAAAATATAAAATTTAATTGAAAATAATCAAATCATCCCAACAAAAATAAGCTTCAAAAATGGCACTTAAAGGCCGAATGGTGCTAACCTTTCTTCTCCCCAAATCGGCATGCAAGAGATGAAGTTTTAATTTTTGTTTCTCTTTCCTTTTTCTTTCCCCCACTACTCTATTTGTTTCTTTTATTTTATTCCTATTTTCATATCATTTTCATTTTTATTATAACTTAACATATATTACACACATATATATATATATATATAATTCTCTCATAATTATCCACTAACCAAAACTCATCAAATTAATGAACTATTTATTTAAATAGTCCCTTATGCTAATCCCACTTTGAAATTTAATACTAATTACTAATTTATCACCCACTTAAGTTAATCATTGTACTTAATTAAACACTAATAATTAAATTTATCAAACTATCATTCTATTTGTTTCTAAAATGACTCTGTAAATATTAATCTCAATTTCACATACCATTCAATTCAATACATTTAGCTACTTATTTACACTTTTACACATTTGCCCCAAAACATTTACATCCTATACAATTTAATCCATCATATCAACCAAGTTAATTCCACAATTAACACATAACCCACTATTGCCGAATACTTAACCCTTAATATACAGCCTATATATATCTTTAATTTATAATAAAATCCTTCTAATTTATAATTTACTCAATTAAATCCCTAATTTTTAAATGTAGTAAAATTTTACTCTATAAAATAACATAAATTCAACATCAAGCACCCAAACAAAACTCTTTCAAATAAAAGACTTCAAAATATCTCAATGACATTTTTTTTTATACATTGATAATTTCACATAAATAAACAATTTAACCCCCATATTTTCAAAATTTTCCATAATAATCCTCAATGTACAATTTCATGAATTTACTTTACAAATCATCTCACTTCACTTCCAACTTTAAAAATCTACCAAAATAATATTAAAAACTTAGATTTTCTACTATAGTAATTTCTATTAACTACAATCATTCCACAAATTTCAACATGGGTATTCTAGTTCATGCTATTAGGTTTCCAAAAACATACAATTCAAGTAAAAAGAACTAGGATATACTAACCAATTGAAGCTTGTAAAAATTTCAGTCCCAACGCCGAAAGTTCTTCTCTTCTCCCCCTCTATCTCGATTTGCATGAAGAATAAAAAAAAAAAAGAAAAGATTTTTCCTCTCTTTCCTTTCCCACACTCACTATGTTCTATTATAATAATGTTTTTATATTATAACTATTTATTAATAATAAATTTCTAACATTTAAAAAATTTTAAGCCCCCACCACCGTCCACTACATAAATACGTAGGTATAATTGCATTATAAATCCTTTAGCTTTGATTTACATTATTTTATTAGTTAACATAATAATAATTAAACTTTATAATATATATTGAAAGACATATATAATAAAGTCATAACCGACCACTAATAAGATCACATATATTATGGTCTATTTATTTCGTAAGTTCTATATATTTAATTCTGTTTATAGATCCTTTTTTATTCAATTACGCGATTTAGCCCATGTACTCTAGTTAAACACTCTTTCGTCAAAATTACATAACCAAAATTTAATACACTTCTAATATAACTCTGCAAATATTTTTATTAAATATTTACGAGTCCGATTTAGGGAAACGAGATCCCGATACCTCAATTTCCAAAACCATCGACTTTAGAACTGATACACTTGTATCTTGTCTAACTTTCCAATAATTAAAATTATTAGACCAAACTTCAATATAATACTGTAATATCCTCGCAAATATTAATAAATAATATTCACTGATCCTATCATAGGAAACAATATTCCGAAACCACCGTTTCCGACTTCATTGACTTTTGGGTCGTTACACGCGTGTTCCCAGAAGGTTTAAAACGATTCCCTCGACCCCGTAAAGCGAAAGAGGTCTTCCGATTACTTTCGCTGCCACTATCTCTAGCACCGCTCCTTCGGTCTTTAGGGCCTGTTAAATTCAAACCCGATTGCCGAATCCAAAAATTTCACTGATCACAAGCCCGATTTAACCTGTTGATTAGATTGAACATTTTCTTTAAAAGTTACTGCTAAGTGCTTACCCGGATCAAGTGTGTTATCGGATATAGGAACAATGAATCCTTCGGATTCGTCAAACACAGGATTGTAATGCGCTTTAATTTTTTCTAAATCTCCAGCTTCAATATTAGCCTGGTCCCTAGAATCCAAATTGCCTTAAATGCTTGCATCATCAATTGAAATATTTTTTTGTAAGCCTTCTTGTTTCGAACATGCGGAAAAAGAAGAGGACAAATTAGTAATGGGCATTTTAGCAATAAGACCCCCATTATTTTTAATAAGCCCACCCATCCCCATAGGCCTTTTCCCCATTGACTTATCCAAAGAATCTTTGGGATTTCGGCCCAAACTTTCCACTCCAAAACTGCCCAAGTTATCACTCATAACAGGCCCCCTAGATGAGCCTAACCCCACATTGCTACCATGGCCTGCATCAATTAAAGAAACCCAATCTCCTTTTTTATTAACCCTAGGTTTAAGATTCCTTAAGTTAGCAGCCATCACAACATTTGATTTTTCCCCTGAAATTCCTCTAGCAGACAACCCCGAACCTACACTTGATTCCTTCTCCTCTAGCAACACCAAAAATTTAGACCCTAATGGGTTTTTAGTTTGTTTCGCCATAACCTCCGCCGAAGGATCCCGCTTCCCCCGTCATGATGATTTTTTTTAACAACATCCACGGCCCAAACTCCGATCCCTTCTCTCTGCTGCCTGAATCAGTTGTTTCATCATCCATGCTACCCCGGGAGGAAAGGCCACCACGTTCGATGAGTCATCATGAGATTTATCAGCCATGTTCGATAAAACCGCAGGGTTTTTTTCCGTCACAACCGATGGGCACGTCTCTTTAACGTGCCTGTACTTACCACAAGCAAAACACACTGTCGGAAGAGCCTCATATTCTACACGTTGGACAGCACCGTCAACAATAATCTGAGAAATCAACGGCTTTTCCAGATTAAGGTAAACAGCTAATCGAGCAAACCGGCCTCTGGTCTGATTATCGGTCTGGACATCAAGTTTGACCACCTTCCCGATGAGACCCCCAATGGCTTCAATTATTTTTCGTTTATAGAGGTATCCCGGGAGACTCGGCAAACGAATCTAGGCCAGCACCACACTAGGGTAAGGTTGCGAAGGACTAAAGTGTTTAGTCCACGGTTGAACAGTCAGGTACTGTCCATAAACGATCCAAGGGCCCTACGTCAAGACTCTGTTATAATCATCAGAAGCCTGAAATTTAACCAAAAAATAGCCATTAGCAATGTCCATTAAACGAATAGGATTCACAGGTTTCCAAAGAAAAAGAATGCGATTACGGAAGGCGTTGTAACTGATGTTATGCCCTAGAAGTTTGACGATTACCATCAATTCCATTTCTCTGAAAAGAATGTCCTTAATACGATCAGAGAAAGCGATAGCAGGAACACCGTCAATGATGGTCGTATTTACGTCTCCTTCTAGCAACTCAAAATCGTTATCACTCCCCGCAGAAGGCACAAAACGATCCAATTTGGAGACTACAGCATGTCCCCCCAAGAGTTTGTCTTTCCATAACATAATCGGTTGTGGATCGGGATCCACAGCCATAGTAGTATCTCCTCCGACAGAGTTGTCTTTAAACCTCACTTTTTTAGTATTTCGACCACTGTAAGGATGAGGATCACCATCCCCATCTTTGCCAGAAATTTGCGGAGTAGAGAGAATTTTTGTTAGATTTGCTACAATAGATTCAAGCTTTATTTTTTCAAATCATTGTTTTTGTGACATTTAAAGCGCGACTAAAGGTAAAAAAGAAAACACACCTATATAATAAATTTCCTGTAGTGAGTTTGGGAAGTTGCAACTTTCATACTATTAATCTAAATCTGCTCATGGGTTGGGCCATCCGTCTAAGCCTGAAGGCCCGCCCAAAAAATAGAAAGATTTGGATAAAATATGAGGCCCATTTTTTATATAGGTCAGACTTTGGATAAGATTTTTTTGGCCCAAGCCCGTCCCAAATATTATGTTTTAAAATAATATTATATTAATTATATATGTTAAATAATAATTATATATATTTATATTAAACCACTAATCCAATAACAATTAAATTCGTTATCCAAGACCTACAAAAAATTTACCCAACTAAAGAACCCAACCCAAAATATAAAATTTTAAAATTTATATTTAATACACTAAAATATTTATTATATTTATTTGGCTTTTTTTTAATATAATAAAACATTTATTATATTTATGGTAGTGTTTTTAATATAAATACTTTTTAGTGTATTTTTAATATGTTAGAAAACTTTTATTTTAGCCTTTTTTTAGTGCATTTAGTGTATTATATTTTAAAAAAAATCAATTTTAAATAAAAATAATCTAAAAAATCAAATATGTGCGGGCCGGGTCAGATCCAAGTTTACTTTTCTTAAACCGGGCCAGATTTGAGCAAAAAAGTAAACTCATTTTTCGGGCCAGACCCAAACTTGAAAATTTTATCTAAATACCTTTCATAGTCCCGACCTGGCTCATAAACACCTCTATATTAATCTAACCTTTAGCAATTACTTTGTGAATTTGTGTTTGCTTTATTCATATTATTATTAAATAATTAATATTAAATTAATTATAGAATGTCAATATTAATTTAAAATTTTCTTTTAATAATAAGGTAAAACATCAGGTTGCTCAAATTGAGCTTCAATAAAAAGATTATAACAAGTCTGATAATCTTTTCTAAAGTGTTTTCAAGTTATACTATGCTAAAGTTGTGGATTAATTTATGTATGTAATTTGGTTATTTTTAATTTATGTACTTTTTGAAACATAAATTTTTTGTTATGGTCAAATAGTAATTATTGAATTTATTAAATTTTACTATTTTCAGAGTTTAATACAATAATTATATTATTATATGTGTAATGACATGTTAGTTTATTATTTTATATATTATTATTTGATAATAATAAAAAGCAAGTTAATATATTTAACAATTGTCGTTTGCGTCAATATTGAAATTTTAAAATTCTAAAATGTATAGAGATTAAGAATGATCCAATTAAATAAGATGAACTAAATATACAACTTTAAGAATAATATAGGACTAATGTCAAAATTTAACCAACTAGATCTAATTCCTATCGTTTGAGTCTGGATTAAAGTTTAAAATTCAAAAAATATAGAATAAAAATGACCAATTAAAAAAATACAAAAATTCAAAATGACCAAATTAAATTATAGGAATTAAATCAATAATTACAAACTAATAACAAAATTTAAGTATATGTCTTGATTTCTTACTCTTTAAAGAATTCGTTTTGGATTTAATTTGATTAAATCAATGATTTACCCTTATAGTTGTGGATTGGTCGATTAAATTGGATTGAATCAATTAATACAGAATACATTACATTCTGCTATGGACATGGAAGAGTAAGGAATTACAGTGCTTAGAAGGACCAAGCGCATTATGAATTCGGAAGGCCAATGGAGAATTCTTCATATACTGAGAGATCGGAACTCGGTGGCGGACCGGCTTGCTAAACTTAGTTTGAATTGGAAATCAACCTTACAGGTCTTTGAGGACGCTCCTAAGGAAATTTTAGAATTGTTACAGAAAGATAAAGTCAATAGTACTTTTATGTAATTGATGTAATTCATCTTTTCTTTTCACCAAAAAAAAAAAACTTAAGTCATTTTGAGATTTAATTGATTTAGATTTAAATCATTCAAATTTAAAATTTAAATTTTCAAATTAAATTTCTACGATTGTGAATCATTTTGAATTCTAATTTAGATTTGATTCATCTCAAATGATTTGAGTTATTCCAAATTCAAATCAACCAAAATTAAGCTTATTTTGTATTTGAGCTAATTCGAGCTCGAAGTAAGAAAATTAATTGATTAACTTTTTATAATCAAATCATATAAGATTAAGTTTATATTCAAATTGATTGAATCGAGTTTCCAAATATCGGACATCATTTGCAGGTACAATTGGCCGTTTCTGATTCCCTTTACTTGATCCATGTGCTGTGAAGGTTATCATGTCAATTATTGGGTTTTATTACACTTTCCAACACTAAAGAGTTCCAATTTACAATCTCGAAAACCAGGTAATACACCATTCATGCATGTGATCATGGCAAAATCAATGGAGGTTTTCAAGCTACAAAAATGAAATCAAGAAAACGACACCCAGGCCAAATCATCAGATGCTATCAACATTGTCTTTATATTATCACCCTAAAACCATAAATCGTCACATTTGGTACTTATACTTTTACAAATATTTAATGTGGTATTTGTATTTTGAAAATATTTAATTTGGTACATAAATTATCAATATATGTTTTATTATGGTACATATATTTTCATAAAATGTCTAATAATATTGTACGGATAGTTTAATATGTACTTTTATATTAACCATATGTTTAGTTATTTATTTATTTTAATGTAATTTGATTTTTCTTTGTTTTATTTAGTTTTCACATTATGTTAAATTATCCATGTGGACTTAATGATTTGAAAAAATAAATTCGCACTTGTTAAGTTTTCATTAGTTGGTTTAACAATTCATTAACGATGTTTATAACAACGAGAAGTATCATAATAAAACACATATTGAAAGTTCCGCCTATTGGACATTTTATGAAAATGCAAGTGCTATAATAAAACACATTGATAATTCATGTACCACATTAGACATTTTCAAAATACATGTATCACATTAAACATTTTATAAAAGTACATATACCAAATATGACATTATTCCTTAAAACTTCCGTACCACTTTTCTATAAATCCCATCACCATATCAACATTTACACCCAAAATCCAAAATTATGAAACAAAGTCATAAAGTTATGATGCCAAATGGACTAACTTATGTCGTATGTTGTGTCTCAAATTCAACTATAACTGTTGTAACACTAGTTCGTGAAGTATCAGAGTCCGAATCAATTGCAGTTGTTCGTAACTTTCAACGGAATCTGAGTAACTCGAAAAGATAAGCAGAGGCATGGTTATGATTCACTGTTTAACAAAAAAAAATTATCATCAATTTCAACACATATTCGGATATAAATATAATCTTCAATATATGTATATAGATATTATACACATACTTATATCTAACATCTCGAGTACATATGAGAGGGCATACACAAAGACATGGAGCTAAACACAAAACTTTCAACATCAAATTAAAATCACTAATCAATATGAAAATTTCTTGAATTTCCCATTTTAAGAAGATAATAAACTTGAATTTAACAGAATAATTTTAATTGTATCAACAATTGGACTTGCATATAAACCAAACAGAATATAGAGGGATTGAATTTGAAATATGTAAAAAAGTATAAAGACCTAAAACATATTTTCACCACGAAATTAATACTCACCAATATATGAACTCCCCAGATAGGTAACATAAAAATTCTACCTAATTCAAAAGAATTTCTTAATAGGTTCCTACCAAACCAAACCTTAGAACTAGTTGACAAATGAGTCCATTCATTTGCCAAAGGGAACGAAGAGAATTTTGTTAGTTTCTTGCATGCTTGCAAAAAAGCCCCCATAAATTTAGTCAAAAAGTACCACTCAAAAACACCCTTTAATCCCCGCTAAACCCCCCACTAAAGTCCCCCACCTACCCCAAAACACCAACATCATTGCTCCATCATAAAAGTAAAACAAATATAATTAATCCTTCAATCATGCATTACTTCAAACACTTTCAAGGCAATATAATGAAAAGCAAACACCTTTCACATAAATCACATGCATTGTTAAAACTTTCTTAAATTTCAATAAGAACCCATACCTTTTATGCTTTTTTTCACCATGGTCCTTCATCAGCAGGGTAATCAAAAGGAACTTCACTAACAGTGGAGGAATCTAGTAAATCAGGGTGTATGAACCCATACTTCCTCAAAACCTGATTATCAGCAAAGTTCAAAGCTTTAACTATCCCATTCCAACATGATTCACCATCATACATCTTATTATGATCACCATTACAAGGTTGACACCCTGTAAAATGTGTGATCAATGGTCTCCTCCAACTCCCTTTACCATTTCCAGCACTTTTCAAGTACTCTTCTCTCAACGCGCCGTATTGTTCACTAACTTTCTCTGCATGTCGCCTTCTTAACTCCGCCGCCCTTCTCTCGATCTCTAAGTACATCTCCGTCGTGTTTTCGTACCTTCCAAAGATCTCAACCCAATACCCTTCAAAATAAAACTCACCTTCTAAATATATATGATCATAATATTTCTCTTTGTGTTTATATAACAAGTAAATCAAAGCCGTTTGATCATCTGACTCAGGGAAAAGCTTGTCTTTGAACGTTGATCGTTGAATTTCACCCCATTTTTTGTAATCTTTGCTAATTGGTCCCATATTAGACCATGTTTCAATCAAATCCATTGACCATTGACAGTTTCTTATCAAAAAAACCCCAGCATTCAAACTGGTCCAACTCTTTTTATCGTAAATCAACTCAGGCCAACCATGGACGACCAAGTTATGGTTTTTATACCTTTGTAAAGGTAACTTAAACTCCATGTCTGTAAACAACGCGTCCGAGTCAACCCACCAGATCCACTCAGCTTCAGGGTGAGTCAACATGGCTGCTTTAACGACTGGTAATTTCGCCCAATAAGACCCCATTTTCGGGTGTAATAACAAGTTGTTGTAAAAAATATCGTATCCATGGATTCTACAGTAATCTACTTTGTTTTTAAAGGAACGTAATAGTAAATGGTCGCCGATGGGGTTCTTACATGGTTTCGGTTGTGACCCAGTTACGACGACGATTCTTTCACTTGCGCCGGCGGAAAACGATGGGTGATGGTTTAGCCATTGTTTCCGTTTTTCGTCCCAGTTTTTCACCGGCTTTTCAATGGAGTAACTCAGCTCTGGGTCGTCGTAAAAGGTCAGGTCTTTCGGATCGGATTTTAAGTTAACTCCGAACCCACTTTCCTTACAGCTGACCGCAGACGACGGGTCGGTAATGGCGGAGCTGAAGTTGAGGGCCGGTGTGAAAAACGACCAAAATGAACATACTAATAAGATAGCTAAAAAGACACCGCCGCAGTAAAGGAAACTATCGGACAGACACCAAAACGACCGGTTTCGAGGTTTCGCCATTGGAGAAAACTCAGGAGACACCATTTTCTTTTGTTTAAAAATAAGGTTTTCTTTTTTTATGTTTGGTAATTAAGGAAATGAGTTTCTAAGGTTGTTTAACAGAGAAGGAAGACATGGAAAATTGAAAACAAAAAGACAAAATTTGGGATGTCCAAATTTGATTGTGGGATTAAAGAAGACGAAAGAGTGGACTGACAACGTTTCAAAGTGTTTTTAGCTTTAGGGTGGGTTTGGATGGGCGGTGAGTTTACCTGCGGTTAGTGTAAAAATAGCGATGGCGGTGAGATTAGATCTTTGTAGCGATCATCAGCGTGAGAGAAAAAAGTAAGCTAAACGCACCGCACCGCACTCAATCGCCCATCCAAACCCACCCTTAGGCTCAGTTCTCACTGTTCTGTTTCTGGGTAAACTCCGTGTAAGAAATTCAAAAATTAAAAAATAGTTTCTAAATTATTTAAAAGTTTTTATTTAATTCATTAAGCTTTTAAAATAGTTATTGTAAGATTTTTTCTGTTTATATCACCTACAGGAGTCAAAAGCTCTCCTTCCCTTTCTCTTCTACAATCTAATTTTTTTTAAAATAACTTTAAATGTTACGAATCAAAATTTAAAAAATTTTCTTATTCGATCTTTGATATTGACTATCAGATCTACTTGAATTTAAGGTATATTCTTCTACTCGTTGATGGATACTAATCCACCATCAAATTGTCTCTTGGAGCTTATTAGCCAGATTTTGAAAAAAAAAAAAAACCTTAACAGTCCAATGACTTAAATAAAAATGTTTGAATAGTTCAGTGACTTAAATGAAGACTTTCAAATAATTCAGTGACCATTTTATAATTTTTTAAAGTTAAATGACCAAAACTTAAACTTACTAATAGTTTAATGACCTTGTGTATAGTTTACTCTTTATTTTTATTTTTATTTTTTTGGTATATTATACTAAAATTTGAGATTTAATCAACATGTTGAAAAACTAATTCGTAATTAAAAATTTATAATATTTATTAATATATCAAAAATGGTAAGACCCATATTTGGTACTATCAAAGAGATTTTGTAAATTAAATATATTTTATTAATAAATATGTAAATTTATTATCAATTTAATATGATTGGATGATTTTCAAGTAATGATAAAATTTTAGCATCATCGCTTTTGCTACATTGATACATATTTTTGTCATTTTGGACTCACTAGTAATAATCTAAAAGTAAATGAGTCAAATTATATCAAATTAAAATAAGGAGATTAAATTATTAGTTTTATCGTAGGAGGGGGACTAAAACTTGAATTAGACCTTTGTTTTAAAAGTGAAATAGGCGTCTCTTTTTTTCGGTGCGCCGGGATGCTAAAATACGCTGGCTTGAAAAAGAAAGAGATTTAAAGAGGAGCGTGAACTGCGGTTGGAGAACTCGTGAGAGGTTGGCACGTGTAATTATTGCCGACAGCTTTGGACTAAACATGGAATCTACGTTGGAGTTTTTCATTTGGGTCGTTAACCTTCCCGTTATTTCCGTTTAAATTGTCTGTTTAAGTTTCTTAATTATTGCAATTCAAAGACTAAAATAAAAAGATTATTATTTTGATATTTTTATTTCTTGTTTGATATTTATTTTTAAAATATTAATTAAATATTTTTATCAAATTTTTAAATTCACTTGTTCACACATAAGGATATATCACCTTATAGGCGTATTGATATTCAAGATTAATCATTATCGGGTAACTTTGTTTATCTGCATACCGATGGGACGAGGAATGTGATTACATGGTTAGCCTCTGCTGGTGGTATAGTGCAAGACCAGTCCAAGGAATGGACTGTTGGGTTTAACCATGATTTGGAATATTGTTTAATTTTTTATGTTGAGTTGTGAGGCATATAAGATGGTTTACTTTTGTTACAAAAAAGGGAGTATGATAAGGTTTTGATTCAAACAAATTACTTTGAGGTCGTCAAAGCTATCTAAGAAGGTTACTTTGTGTCCTCGAATTTGACTTTGTTTCGACGAATTCAGCAAGCGCTACAAAGCAGAAATCATTGGGTTATAAGGTATGTGGCTAGGTAGTGTAATCAAGTTGTTGATCTTATAGCCAAAATGTCTTCCGCTGAGGATGAGGGTATGCAAGTGGTCGAATATGTGCCTAGGGAGTTAATTAACACTTTTGGACAAGACAAAGTTTCGAGTGTTTTTTGTTCACTTTAGTTTAATATATTATTATTATGTTATTATTTAAAAAATAATAATTATCCAAAATAAATTGTTGTTTTTCATAAAAAAAATTAAGGGATTTTGTTATTCTTTAGTTAATATAATAATATATATTATTATTACTATAAGTACTTTTTTATTATTTTAAATTTATTGAATTTGAATGAATATATTTATAAAAGTCACATTTTATAAATAGTTTGTGAAAATTCTATTTGTCTAAAAAAATAAAATAAAATTTGAGTTGTAAGGGATTATAAAAAAATAAAAAAATAAAAGCGCCAATGACTGAAGGCGCGAGATTTGATGACGCATTTATTTTCCATATTTTTAAAAAGGAAATTTGCATGTTAAAGTGAATCTAATTATAAGAGCTGGACCTTGGGGTTTGGACCCTAACCCATTTAATATATCATTTTGTATTTATTAAAAAAAAACTGTTAAGAAATTCGTATATTGGCCTGATGATTAAATTGTTTACCGTCTCAAGTATGATTTGTATTCGAGCCGCGTTAGTTACGTTATTGTTAGAGTTTTACTCTCCTTTTATAATTCACAAAAAATAAAAAATAAAGGATGCTAAGGCTGGGTCTTGCTTTTCATAAATTAACTAGCCTAATATTTTTAAGATGTTTAAGAATGGATATGTGATGAGTTATGCATAGTTAACTTTGTTAGATGCATGTTTTGGGGTTAATTTAATAGTAATTGTTATTACTGAACTAATAGAAATTGTCACTCTTTTTTTACTTTTCATTATCATGTTTAAAATAGGGGTATCGCTAAAAAAATACTCTCAACATATTAAAAAAAATCTTAATTCTCTTTTTTCGTGTAATTGATTACAGCATTTTTCATTTTATTGGATAATTGTATTTTCCAATGAGTCTTTTTATTGATACAATAATTAGAGTCAAGATCTTAAATTAATGTGGTCCAAAGAAATTAACGTGGTCCAAAAAATTAATTAGTACATTTTTCAAATATCTTTATTTTTAACATCTTAAATTAATTAGTGTAATCAATTTAGTCCAAAAAATTAGAGTCAACATCTTAAAAAACGGGAAAAATTAATTTTGTTGTAATTAATACAATAAATAAGCAGAGTTATATATATATGTTTATTTTGATGAACATTAACAACACCCTAACGTAAACTCGTATTATTTGTTCTAAATTGTTTTTTATAAAAATATGTTTTTTTAATTTTTTTCTTTATTTATTTATTAATTCTTGTATAAATTAAAATCTGTTTTAAATTTTTATAACTACTGATTTTTTCGTCACAATTTGTAGTGTTCAACAAAAGATGTCGAATTTTTACGGAAGTAACTTAAATGAAGGCAATGAGATCTCTATGGCGACATCACCATTTTTTACCGATCGGGTATAATATTTATCATGATGTTAATATTTTTTTTTATCTTCATAACATTTAATATTTATTAACAAAATTATTTAAATTTTAGGTGTTCGAGTCTCGTGAAGAGCTGATGCAATGGGTGCAAAACACGGTATTCTCTCTTGGTTACATCATCGTCACGAGAAGATCAAAAGCAAAGGAAAATGGTGTGGTGTCTTACGTCACACTTATTTGTGATCGTGGCGGTGAATACAAATTTAAAGAATCAAGTAAAAAGTCTGGCACCAAAAAGACCAACTGTAAATTCCGATTGGTAGGTTCGTATTTAAAACAATATGATGGGTGGACGTTGAGGGTGATATGTGATCAACATAACCATCCACCTGCACAACATATGGAGGGACATGCTAATGCAAGGCGGTTGAAAGAAAACGAAAAAAAATTGTTGGTTGATTTGACAAGTAAGAATGTTACACCACGTGACATATTATCGACATTGAAGGAGCAGGACGAGAATAACGTTTCTACACTAAAAACCATATACAATGCACGGCAAAAGCTTCGCTCGTCCCAGAATGTCGGTAAAACTCCGATACAGGTTCTTATGTTGCTTTTGAATGATAAACAATTTTTTACTGAGTTTTCAGTAAATAATATTTCAAATGAATTGGAAAATCTATTCTTCATTCATCCACGATCATTGGATATATGACGTGCATTTCCGCACGTTTTGATTGTAGAGCGCTTAACGCATAAAAAGCGAACAAATATGATCGCCTTTTGTTCAGATTGTTGGCGTGACTTCAACCAACAAGACATTTAGTATAGCTTTGCCTTTATCATTAACGAAAAGGAGGAGAACTATAATTGGATATTAACATGTCTAAAGTTGACACTAGAAGAGTGCATGTACCCACGTGTTATTGTGGACGATGAGAGAGTTGGCTCGATGAATGCATGCCAACAAGTTTTCCCCGATGCCACTCGGTTACTATGCAGATGGCACATTATCGAAAATATTAAAAGCATTGTAGGCGATCTATCAAGTCGCAACATGAGTGGGACTCCTTTCGTGCTATGTGGACTGTACTCTTTGAATCTCCAACGTGGATATTGTACACCGAAAACTACATAAAACTCCAATCAATGTTGAGCGAATATCCAGGTACAAGCCTCGTTATTCTATAAATAATTGTTTATAGTTTTAGAAGACTTTTATACATAACTAACATTTATATAAATTCGGGTGTTTTAAAATATCTAGATCAAGTGTGGTTAAGCAAATATAAGGAAACGTTTGTGTCGGTGCGGATTGATCGGCATCTCAACTTTGGAGAACGAACTACGAATAGAGTTGAGAGCCAAGCATGCAAAGCTAAAGAAATACCTTTGTGCAAAAATTCTTCTCTAGATAAATTTGTTGGTTGTATCGATCAGATTGTGAAGTCTCAACTTACATCGATATATGAAAGTTTTGAAAAGATTAGAATTGTCCTCAAAACACAGACACAACTTACCGTGTTTGATTATTGCGGGGTTTTGTGGCACTTGAAGCTCTAGATATCCTAGAAGGGAACTTCAGCGGTCGAGTAGACATCAACTTGACTCTTCAAACTGTGGTTATAAACTACATCATAGTTGTGGGTTACCATGCGCTTGCATGCTATCAGTCTACTTGAATTCAGGTGGTATATTTAACAATTATTTTCTAAATTTTATTTATATATTGAATTTTTATCAACTAATGGCATTTCAATACAGGTGAGTGTATTTTGTTGGATTCAATAGATGTATTCTGGAGGAAGCTTGACTTATCACCGTCAACTTCTGTGGAAAATGAGGATATTTGTTGTGATGGTGAGTTAGAAATGTTCAAAGAAAACTTCACTAAGCAGTCAAAAGCCGGGAAAAAAAGTCTGTTAAGAAAGTTAAGAGATATATTCCAGCCGAGTAAAACACTCATTAAAGAACCTACAATTCAAAAAAATACGCGTGGACGACCAACCTTGAAGAAACAACAACAAAAACGAGTCGATTCTATAAGTCAAGCTCCCAGAAGACGTAGCCATTCAACCACGTCAAAATCTGTTGGGTTGGATCTGGTAGAGTTGAACAAAGAACCTGCAAGACATAGTTCATACATAACCGAAATTCCAGACTTAAACCAGGAGCCATCAGAGTAAGTTTCAGACTTCATAGACTTAAACCAGATGCCTGAATCATGTGACACTCATCCACTAATGAAAGAAATTCCAGATATGTTCCACCCTTACATCACACATGTACAAGATGTCAGGGGTGATGGAAATTGCGGATTCCGAGCAATATCTGTTTGTCTTGGTTATGGCGAAGATCAGTGGCTCTATGTTCAACATCAACTGCTAGACGAGTTATTGAGTTCATATGATGTCTATGCTAGAGTTTTCACTGATGGAATCAATGAATTACATAATTCATTGTGTTTCTCACAATCGCCGCACTGCCAGTAACTTTGGATGGTTATGCATATGATGGTGTCCCGATTGCCAACGAGTTTGGGGTGATCCTCAATTATTTAACCAAGCGAGGTGACATAACTTTCTTTCCTCTTTGGAGAGGTCCAGAACATTTTCAATACCATCATGCTATTACAATTGCACATGTATATGATAATCATAATGTGATGGTACAGTTAGAAGGAGATTACCCAATGCCTACCATTTCGACTTATTGGATCCGCCATAGAGCCCCGTCTACAGCTGGATGGCAAACCATGTATATGTCACGTCTGGAATTTTATAGACAACTGAAACCTTGTAATCTCAAAACACCTGTTATAACTATAGAGGATTATTGTTGAATAATATTAATTTATTATATTTTAGCATTTTGCTCATATTTTTGTATATATGTATTCATATATATGTTTAACAATAATCCTATAATAAAAAAAATATGTTGAATAATAATACTTATATCTTTAATAATAATAATAATAATAATAATAATAATAATAATAATAATACTTATAATATTTAATAATAATACAATAATAAAAATATGTTTAACAATTAAATGAGATAAAAAAGTGAGTGGAGAGGTGATAATTAACTCTTAATCATTACAGTAGAAAGATGTTAGTTACTAACCAATCAATAAAGTAAAAGAACATTAATTAATAACTAATTATTAATTATAGTAAAGGTGTGTTTTTTATTAGGGTGTTTTTTAGTATGTTGGGGGTGTTTTTTTAGCCAACCCCTTAAAATAGATATTTTAACTTTTAATCGCAATTTTAGACAATGATGCCAAATACTTGAAATTAACAAACTATAATTTTTCATCACACTTTTTTCAAGTGCAGCTTTTGAAAAGCACTTTTGAACTACTACAACAATGTCAAACTAGTCCTAAGTCTACTTTTTAAGAAAAGCTTAAACTAAGTAGAAAGATGTTAATTACTAACCAATCAATAAAGTAAAAGAACATTAATTAATAACTAATTATTAATTATAGTAAAGGTGTGTTATTTATTAGGGTGTTTTTTTAGTATGTTGGGGGTGTTTTTTTAGCCAACCCCTTAAAATAGATATTTTAACTTTTAATCGCAATTTTAGACAATGATGCCAAATACTTGAAATTAACAAACTATAATTTTTCATCGCACTTTTTTTAAGTGCAGCTTTTCAAAAGCACTTTTGAACTACTACAACAATGTCAAACTAGTCCTAAGTCTACTTTTTAAGAAAAGCTTAAACTACAAATTGGTATTTAAATTATACTATTTTTCTCACTTTGGTACCTAAACTATATTATTTTATATTTTCTTTCTTTTTTCTTCCTCTTATCTTGGACTTTTTCAATCAGGTGTGAGCATCTTGAGCTTCATGGTTTTGATCAAGATTTTCAAAATCGAACCAATGGTCGAATCGATCAGGCCATCAATTCTGATTTGATCGGTTCATTCAATTCAATCAAATAAATTACTAACAAATTCATAAAATGTAAAAAATACAAAAAAAAAAAATAGCTCAACTAGTGCAATTGATTATTTTAGCTCGATTTGTATCAATTCATAAATCAAGGGGTTCAACCCCTATCTTCATTCTAGTATCACGGGCCTTCGGTGATTCATTTGCTTCAAATCCACCTAAGTCAGCCTTATTCTCGAAAATAAGAATTAATAAAGGAAATTCTCTAAGGCACTAAAATAAAGCAAAAGCAACTCGAAAAGACAAAGGGACTTGAATCGAACATAAAAGCCACAAGAAAATAATAGCACACCAAGTGTTTGAGTAAATGCTCTCAAAAATATTATTTAGCTCAAGAATGAAGTACAATGGAATGATTACTAATGAGGGAGAAGACCTCTATTTATAGTTGAGCTCCCCCAGATCTAACAATATAGTTTAAATTACATCGACGGTCAAGATTAAAGCTTATCTACAAGATGAGAGTCCTAAGGGATTTAAACTTTATACAATCTTATTCCTTAGGATTACAAATATTAACCATGGTAACTCTAGTTTTACTGGAGTTGTAACTACTTAAAAGTCAATGGTGGCGAAAAATTCGATTTTGGAACCCTGTTTCCATGAACCGAACCCGTAAATATACTTATTAAATATTTACGGAGTTATATTATAAGTGAATTGAATTTTGGATAGGCAATTTTTTCAAATTAGTTATTAATTAAGGTATAAGGACTAAATTATAAAAGTAGTAAAAGTTTAATTACTATGAATTTTTAATAATTAGAAATGGATCAAGGATTAAAGTGATAATTATACCACTTAAGAATGAATGGACAGTAGCTTATTAAAAGTGTATAGCAAAAATGTTATAAAAAATATAAATTAAATAAAATGTAAACTAAATTAAATTAGGAAATAAAACATAAAGTGGAGAGAAAGAGAAAGCATTTCATCTTTCTCATTCTCCATCACCGAACGTTGAAATTGAAGAGGAGGAAGTTTTAGCTAGGGTTCTATCATCTTTAAACTTCAATTTGGTTAGTTTAATTTAGTCTCTTTTTTTTTTTTGAAATTTTTATATTTTTGAGATCATGGGAGCTTAATCTAGCTAGCCCATGTATCAATTTGTAAAACTGTTAAAGTTTTAGAAAGTTATCATTGTTGTTTTCTTGAAGTTTTAAGTATTAAATTGATAGATTTTAAGCTTAGAGGTGAAAAGGGACTAAACTATGAAGTTAATTGATAGTTTTGTACATTAGGGACTAAACTATAAAAACTGTAAAATTTACTGTAGAATTGGAAAATAGGAAGTCCCTAATAGACTAGGGTGGCAAATTTGAATCGATAAACCATCGTTGCCGGACAATCTGGTGGTAGGCCATCGTTGTCGGGTAATCCGGGGTGGTAAGCCATCGTCGTAGGGCAATCAGGGTGGCAAGTCATCATGGCCGGGCAATCCAGGATGACAGCACTATATCAATAAACTATCGTTGTCGGGCAATCCGAAGTGGTGGGCCATCATTTGCGGGCAATCCGGGGAGGCTAGTCATCATTGTCGGGCAACCTGGGATGACAGATTGAAGGAAGTTGAACATGAACTCATGAGCTCGGATTATCTTTTGAAGGATAAACTGATTTGAGATTTTACGTATTAGAAATGTATATTGAATGATGTTTTCATGCTTGAGTTATAAGGAACAAGAGTTTAGATAACGATTTTATGTGTGGTGATGCATACCACCTCCTTATATTGTTCGGTTTCATAGGAATACTGCTGAGTAACATACTCATCATACGGTTTGTTTCTCGTGTGTAGGTTAGGTTTAAAGCAAAGTGTCGAGTATCGACTTCAGCATCCAGCCGAGACCCCAAACTCTATAAAGTTTGTAAATTCTCTTTATTGGTTAAATTGGCATGTAGCTAGTGAAGTTGTTTTGGTATTTTATTGTCAATGATGTTAAATTTGATTGTTGGTGTGTGAAACTTAATGTACATATACATATGGGAAGTTAATGTTTGCAATATTTGATAAGTTATGTTTGTTATTTATTGGTAGTAATCTTATGTGTAAGTTTGCTAGGTGGGTGGATTGGTATATAAGCTAGTTAGACTCTATGTATAATAAATAGGTATGAAATTGGTGTATTAGTTGACTTAAGTCATGAGCGTGTATATTTAGTTGTGGTTGGATTAGTTTAGAGTGTTTCATGATATACTAAGCATAGTCAAATGGAAAAGTTTGGAAATCTTGTCGTGAAACTTGATAAAAGATTGAGTTGTATGTGACATTTGGATTGGTTTAAATTGAAATGTAATATGATCTAGATTGGCATGTTTGAATGTGTCGTAGGTATGTTTTAGACATGTTATATTTGCATAAGAACCATTCTCTTGGTCAAATTGAGAAGTATGTGTGTATTCATACCTTGGTAGATTGGTAAAATTGTAGGTTTTGGACTGATTGTTGTAGAAACAGTAGGTGACGTCGTAACGTCATTCGTACGACATCACGACGAGGATTCCACGTCATAACGTTGGATAGTTGTCACCGGGACAAGACGAAATCCAAGTCACGCCGTGACGAGGGACCCCGACGTCATGACGAGACCAAAACAGTTTGTCACACTGCGACAGGGACAACCTCACGTCACAACGTTAGCCTTATAAGTTGAAATATTTACATTTTGATCCCTATTCATTTTTAGTTTGTTTTTTTAAGCTTCTGTAAGATCGTATATGACTCAATAACTATTAAATGTGTGTCATGCTTGGATTTAGCTGCTTATTGTATTATTCTGATAGTTTGTGAACGTAGTTACTTTGGCAACAAATGTGGCACTTCGTAACTTGGACTCCACGATTGGGTCGGGATTTCGGGAGTTATAAGAGTGTTTCACTGGACCACCAAAGTTTCAAGTAGGTGAACTTTTCCATGTGTTCCACGAATCGGGCCAGTTCAAGTGGGTCAACTGAGCCCCATTTAATTAGTAGACCTCCATGGGACGGTTTGTATGCATTCGTCACGGGCTTTGATCCACGGCTCGTGACACTAGTACCCCGATTGGTTTTTGGCTTGATCTAGTTCTAAAAACACTAGTTTTGATTCATGAAAGAACTTTTTCAATTCTGAGTCTAGTAAGCATGGGGTGAAATACAAACACAAAATTAATCATTAGTATCTCGACCTCAAGAGGCTGAATTTTGAGCATTGCTGACATTGCCAAACATTATAAGGAAATAATAAAAAGAAAAAAAAGGAGAAATAATATAAAATAAAAAATAAAAAAATTAATAATTAATAATTAAAAAATATATTTTTAAAGGTTATATGACGTGGTGATTTATTATTGGTTGGAATTTGTTTTACGGGTAAAATATTTTGGTCTAAAATGGGTAACAGAAGAATAAATTTATGTATCACTTGTGATAAAAAAACAATTTAGGTACTAACTTTAAAAAAAGAACATAGTTAGAAAGTTAAGCTTTTTAAAATAGATTTAACAGTTGGACTAATGCTAATGGAGGTATCAATCTAGAAGAAAAAAAGTAGTTAGAATAAAATTAATCTTAAATCGTAAAATGAATGAAAAAATGTGGTTATAAAAAAATTATTTTGTATATTTTATTGTATGATAGTTAATATTATTCAGTCAAATTGTAGTGGGAATCCAAATTGAAGTAATGTTATTCTTAAACTGTAATTGCTATCAGCAGACAGCTGCATATTAACTAATGAGAAACAGAAAATTTCTGCCATCAAGCATTAAGCTTTCGTAGCTCAGTTGGTTAGAGCACCCGTTTAGTAAGCGGGAGGTCTTGAGTTCGACTCTCAACGAAAGCACATAATTATTGTTCTTTTTCTTTTTCTCCTTCTTGAAAATAAAATTTAGAACCTCAAAAACATGGGGGAAAAGCTCTATTAAGAAAACTTACTGTATTATTTCCATTTTCATAATATAAGAAGTTGAAACCGGATCCTTCGAGATTGATTTTCGAAGAAATTATACGTAAGCTATAATAGGTTAATTGAACATATCACAACTTCGTCAGTCCACTCCTATTTTTGTTATACTAAAAAATATATACACTTGAATAACCTTTCCACTAATCAAAAAATATTTTTCCTGACATTTGACTTTGTTTCAACATCCATGTTGATCCCTCCATTCGAGGTAAACCAATCCGGCACGATAATGTGTGTATGCCCCAGCAACAACCAAGATGTGAAAAAGTTGGTGACTATGCCCCGCAATGTCGAATTTCCCTGGCATCCACCGTTCTGGTATCCTCGCCGCGTACACAAATGCCCCAATACCATATAAAATCCCCATCAAAACTTCGTAAAAGGTAGTATGAAGTGCCTCAGGTTGGTGCCAAAACAAGATGAGTTTGTGAATGATCGGTGCTATGCTGGACATCCCCATGCCGAAGAAAAGGGATGCACGAAGGGTTCGAAATTCGGGTCGATGAAACCCCGCTAAGAACGAAAACAAGATGGCTGCAACTCCTAAGATGGTTATGAATCCCAAGTAGAGCCTACAAAAGAATGGATCACATATGAAAGAGTAGTACACCGGTGGATAAAAGGAAGTGGATATAAGAGCAGCGATGCCGGCATAGTCTAGCCGGCGTACGATGTACGATATGCGCTCAGAATGGCACGATAGGAGGTGGCATGCGCTGCTAGCTAGCAGGCAAAACATCGCACCGCCCAAGAAGGTGAAAAATGGCCACCGCGTTATCGGTCTCACCATCAATGGTGCTATTATGTTTGTCACATCCTCCTTCATGCTCCTCTGCAAATTACAAATAAATAAAATGTAACAACATTCTTGACCTAAAATTAACAACAAAACATGACAAAAAACATGGTAAAAGTATCATAGAAGCTCCTGTATTAGAAGTTAGATTGCATTTTATCTCTCTACTCAAAAAATGGAAAAATTAGTTGTATATTAGATCAAAAAGCAATTTGATCATTTCTTTTAAAAATTTCATCTCTTTGTACTGTTAAAAATTAATATGGTTGACAGAATAGCCAGACAATGACATATTAGATGTCATGTGTACCACCTATTGACGTACAGAGACCAGTTTTTAACAGTAAAATTGATGAATTTTTTTAATAAAAAGACCAGTTTACTCTTTTATCTAACGAGCAGGTACTAATTTACTTTTTTTAGTATAATGGCCAAAATGCAATTCAACACCTCCATGATACTTTTACTCAGAAACATGGCATGAGATGTTATTGAACAATAAAACGCCACATGCAACATTACTACAAACACATACATTGGATTGATTCCTAGAGGAGAAACTCTCAGGTAAACAATTATATAGAAGTTCACGGACATGCCAACCGGAGATCGACGTCTTTAACTCATCTCGAAATTTGTGTAGATCGGACATGTTGGGTAACGACGGCAAGCATGTTACGAGCTCGGAATGTAATTTGTGGAGATCAGCTTTTCTCAATATATCATGAATATGACTCAAAGAGTTAAGATCAACAACCTTTGGAACTTTCATTGCAGTGTATATGGTGAGGGCAAGGAAAAGGAAGAACCCAATCAAATGCCTATCAAAATTAATAATTGTCATACAAATATTACGAAAATACATCGTAAAAAACATGTCAATTTGATAATTAATTTGTAACTATGCTATTTTTGTAATTTTTTTTATTGTGATAATTATCACAAGAATAGATTGTATGAAACTGTGATTTAAAGAGGAAAAATTTGATTTGTTATTCTCCTATTGAAAAGTGATAGAGATAACGTAAATTCACAATTTCATACCATCACAATTTCATACGATTCTTTCTCTATTTATCATAGTACAATTAAGCCACAATAGGCGTATTCATGCGCAAATAATGGTCTTGGTCCCTTGGTTAAAAAAATGAAATTCAACTTTAGTACTACTCATATATTAATAATTCAATTTTATCCTTTTGTTAAATAAAATAAAATTTCATTTTGAGTCCCTTTTAAAGCTAACATATTTAATTTAAATTATTTTAATAAAAAATTTACATAATAACATATTTAGCTCCTGAACCTTAATGTTTTTAATCATTTTGAATCTCAACCATCAAATTTAGTCTTTTTTTTTTTATGAAAAAACTAATTGGATTATTAAATTTTTAACAATAATGATGTGACAACTAATGTAACAATCCACATGTATGTCCAAAAATTTTCAAAAAAATAATCATAAAAAAGGTATTCAATATGAAATATACATAGATTACCATATTACTATTATTAAAAATCAAACTTTCTATCCAAAAAGCAATAGTTTGACTAAAATTTGAAACTTGAGAGTCAGACTAATCCAAATAACCAATATTAAGACCAAAGTGACAAAAAATGTTCAATTTTTTTTTTTTTTAACTTTAATCACAAAATTCCCAGCTTTGGCCATGTTACAACATGCTTCATTGTAGGGAAAAGTATTATAGAGGCCTTTGTACTAGGAGTTAGATTGTATTTTGCCTCTTCTATGCTAAAAATGAGTAAATTAGTCTTTATATGTTAAATCAAAGAGCAAACTAGTCATTTAGTTAAAAATTTCATCCAATTCTACTATTAAAAACTAGTCCATGCACGTTAACATGAGGTACACGTCGAAATGAGTTACATGTGGCACACCACGTGTAACTGTTTTGTTATTCCGTCAGCCATGCCAGTTTTTAACAGTAGAAATGAATGAAAACTTTAATTGAAAGGACCAATTTGTTATTGGATTTAACATACAAGGACCAATTTTCCCATTTATTGAGTAAATGGAACAAAATACATTCTAACTACTAATACAGGGACTCTATGATACTTTTATCTTTGATTGTCCAAAAAAACTAAAAGGGGTAAATGAAAACTTACGTCCAAACATTGAGAGTCTCATTGTGGATGGAGAAGATGCTAAGCAAAAGCTGTTTCATTGGCCATTCAGATCTATAATGCCCAACAATATACTCATTGTCCCTCAAATAACCAGGTAATGAATGGTATTCAACCAGTTGATACTTCACCTTCTTCCACAATCTCTTCCCTTTTCCTCCCTTTGAATTCTCCATTGTTTTTTCACCTGTCTTCACTAACATTTTCACGCATTGCACATCACTCTCTGCTTTAAAAAAAAAAAAAGTTTTAACAACAATAAAAACAAAAGATATAATATCAAATTGAGTCCTCAACATTTACATGTTTTTTCAATTTGGTCATTATTCTTTTTAAGTTAAATTTTACCATTAACCTTTCTAAAATAATCAAATCATTTTTAATAGAAATGCTTACTTAAATATTAATTTTTTAGTGATGTTGGTGTGGCAACAAAGGCAAAGCCAGGAATTTAGTGTGAGGGGGCCAAAGCAGGGGCGAAACTATCGGGGTTGGCTGGACCCCCGACCTCCTTAAAATAGAAAATTTTTTATTTAGACTCTTTAAAGTTTTTTAAAATTTAAATTAGTAAAGGTTAAATTGCACTTTACCCCTCCTAAAAATATAAGAATTTGATTTAATTCTTTAAAAATTATAAAGATATAGCCTATTAAAATATTGAAATTATATTTTTACTATCGTAAAAATTACAATTTAATTTCAATCCCCTCTCTGCTTGCCCCTTCTAGTTACACCCTTACCTATAGTCCATGTGAACTTCATTTTGATATTATACTATTTGTCTTATATGCAATGCTAATAAATAAGTTAAAATTTTTTAAAAAAAATTAAAAAATTCAAAAAATATATTAAAAGTTCAAGAAAAATTAGTATGAAGCGAGTAAATTTTTATGCAGGCTGTCATGTTTAAAAATTTAACGGTTTAATACGTATTTCCTTAAACAAAACAATTCAACTCTTTTTTTTTAGACTTTTTTTAAAAAAAGTTGTGTCAATTTTAACTAAAAAAGAATAAGGACCAATTTGACAAAAAAATGTAAATATTAAGAGCTAAATTTATCATTATACCAAAACAAAAAAAAAAAGACCCAATATGAAATGTAGAGAGAAAATGGCACCTGGAAAAGAAAAATAATAATAATGAAGGAAATTGAAGAATCACCAGCTGAGAATGGAGACCCAGATGGGGATCCTTCTTTTTTATATTACAGAATTCTCAGGCGAAGGACTCTATTAACACAATAGAATATATATATATATATATATATATATATATACACACATTCATATACACCCCAAAGTTAGTTTTTGGATGATACTAATAATTAAATATTTATATGCAACAAAAAGAAAAGAAAAAAAGACAAAGAAAGTAGGAGAAAAACCTAACCGATAATGTCTGAAACAGGGAGCAAAAGTCAGGTTCCAAGAAAGAAAATGTAAAGAAATTGTGTTAATGAAAAAATTAAAGAATGGGACTTCATTTAGTGAGATTTAAAAAGAAATCTGGTTCATTGTGGAGATGCGAAAATAGCGAAGGTTTGTTTTGTTGGGGGGAGTGGTGGAGGTGTTAGAATAGAGAATGAAGGATTAAAATGTCAAAATAATTGGTGGGATTGTTAAAAAAAATTTGGGTATTTTAAAGTTTTTGTGGTGGACCACCCTTTTACTATTTTTGGGATCTTAATAATATCCCAACAACTTTGGAAGAATGTTATTGTGGATTGGATTTCTAAATTATGATCTTATAAGTAGTACATTTTTGTCAATTGAATCTTAACTCAATTGGTATGAGTATTGTTGTCAATGTAGGAGAACGTGAGTTTGAGTGCGTTGAAGTGTATTATCCTCCAAATTTATGAGTTGAGGAGAGGCTATGGGTAGTTATAAGTATTGTGTCAAAAAGAGCAGATATGATCAGAATCTATAATGAGATTATTAAAAAAAAATATATTATATTTTGAATTATTTTACAACCTAGGGTATTAAATGTTAGGTAGTTTAGGGTTGTGTCACAAATCTCAAATTTTATGATTTTATTTATGTTTGTTGATAGTTTCAAATAGGAGTTGTTCGATGATTAAACTTAAGATTGATGTTAATTCAAGAGTTAAATATAAGTATTTTGTCACTTCATTTGTAATCCAGTTGATATTATTTATAATCGAAGATTTGAAAAGGAATCGGTTTACTAGTTATTTCAATTTGTTGTCCTAACTAATGTTGCAATACAACTTAGAACAAGAGAGTGTAGCTAACAAATTCAAAAAGAGAGTAAGGCAAAGAGATAAATCGATGCACAATATTTGTTAACAAAATTCAAATAACAATCTTACTCTACCGAGCCTTGTTAACAAAGTTCAAATACCGATTCAAATTATCTATTGGCTAAAGTCCAATCCACCCTTACAATGTTGAATAATCGCAACCCAATAATGAACCCTAAATGTTACAATCACTCATCCAATATTCTTTGCTTACAATCAAAATTTACTATTTTCTAAACAAAGTTACAATATTAAGCTTGGTTATAGCAAGTGAATAGATTTGTCTAAGTTCAAAAGTCCGCTTAATATTTCGGAAATCTAAAATTAAAAATATTAATCTTAAAAAATAAAATTAAATAAAAAAATTGACAAAGGGAAACAAACATGTTAAAACATCCTTCCAATTTTTATTCTCTTTATATATTTAAAATTTAATCACTCTATTTTTATTTTAAAATATTTAATCTCACCATATTTTATTTTAAAATGCAAGCCTAGTGACCTCATTAATTTTGTTTTTGTTGAAATTAAGTTCATTGTAGTATCATATATTCATTATATGACTATCATGTCAGGTTTTTTTTTTTAAATTTTAAATTATCAAAACAAGAAATTTAATAAAATAATTTTAATATAGTTAACAATTGAACATAAATTTAAAAAAAAATAAAAAATTAAATTCCTAAAAATAAAAGTAATTGCTACATATTTTAACTAAATCAATAATGCACCAAGTTTCTCACCATGGATAAAAAGAAATAGAGACTCAAGTGATACTGATAATGATAAGGATACTAATGAAGATAGAAATGTCCGTCGGTTGCTTTGGACAATTGAGGTAGAGAATGAAGGCTTTAAGTTGGAACACTTATTTTGATCACTTGATCTAGCAATATAAAACCAATTTAAGGGGTTTTTTTAATGGAAACTAGGAAGTCCTTAAATTTTATGTGTAATTGAGTTGGGAAATGGGGATTTTGCAATGTGGTCGGCACATTTGGACCTTTGGTCACCCCAATCTTTCTTGACTCATTGTCTAAACAACTCATTTTGGATTATTTGTGTATGGTAATAACAAGGGAGTTCGAGATCAATTAAGAGATTATTTTGTTCCAAAATTGAGCAAAACAGTCAAGTTCTAAAGATTTTGTAATTTGAAAATCAAGAAACGAGATCCAGTGAAGCTTAGAACAAAATTGCTCAACCAAAAATGTTAGAGAATGAATGTTAACTCCAGTGATTAACTCTTTAGGCTTAGTCAAATCAAAACCAAGCCCCATTAAATCACATTCTATCGCATCCTACAAGGTTCCCTAGAACTCAATCTTTTAACTTACTTATTAGAGTACTCTCCAAATGAGCCCCCAACGATTTTGATATTCTTTATAAAATTCCCCCTTCAATTAACATCAAAAGAAACCTCAATCCGAAAACAATTAAGCGGTTTTTAACACTATTAGACGCAAATTATCGGTAAAAGTTATCACGGAGACTCTTATATTAAGAGTTAGATTGCATTTTGCACCATTTAATAAAAAAATAGACAAATTAATCTTTGTACATCAAATCAATAAGTAATCTAGTCATTCTTAAAAATTTCATCTATTTTTACTGTTAAAAATTTGTCTTTGTATGTCAACCACCCCAGTTTTTAACAGTAAAAATAGATGAAATTTTTAAAAGAAAAGATAAATTTACTCTTTAATTTAACGTATAAAAACTAATTTGCCCATTGTTTGAGTAAAGAGAACAAATGCATTCTAACTCCTAATACAAGAGCTTCCATGATACTTTTACGGGAAATCACCCTAAGGGTCCGTTTGTTTACATGTAAAAGGTTTTACGGAAAATATTTTCTGCACTTTCCTGTGTTTGTTTCACAGAAAATAGTTTGGTCAATGAAAAATGACTTACATGTCAAGGTAAAATAAGCCATTTTTCCTGTAAAATGACTTACCCTCTTGAACAGCGTAAGTCATTTTCCGAAAAAGAGCTCATCTATAGATAATTTTTTTTATAAAAATTAACTTAAATCAAGCTTAATATTATTATATTGATGTCGAAACCATTTTTTTGTTTGGAAAACTGGCCGACTTTAAAAGGAAAATGGAGTCGCCACCAATCTTTTTTGAAGTGTGATTGGGTCACCTTATAAAACATTTGGTCTACAAATTTTAAGAAAACGGGTTCGGGAGTCGGTTACGCACGAGGAAGGATTAGCACCCTCGCAACGCCCAAAATTGGTACCTTATTGATTGATTAATGTCCTAATATTGAAAATTGGAATAGATTTTAAAACACGAATCCTTTAGAAAATGTTTGGATAATTCGAATTAGATACCGAAATTCTCCTGTTCCGAAAAGATGAAATACCACATCCAGCACGATAGGATACGATGTTTCAAACCCTCGATACCAAGATCGTTTCATGATTTCTAAAATTCATGCGTTGCAATTTTAAAAGGGTATTCCACTATTTGGCCAAACTAAAAAACCGAAATCCAGCACGATTGGGCACGATTTCTCGAATTTCCAAACATGAAATATTGCCTTATTTAAGAAAACACGGTCGAAATCTTAAAGGATATTTAGTCATTTGGACAAACGAAAAGTCGAAACCCAGCACGATTGGGCACGATTCCTCGAACTTCCAAACACGAAACATTGCCTTGTTTAAAAACTTTTTTATGAGTTTGGGTAAAAAAGGTGGTAAAAGAAAAGTCGATGTAACCTTTAAAATAGAAAATCGGTTAAAATGAAAAAATAGTCGTACTTAGCGAATAGTGACAAAAATAGTATATACTATAACAAAACCATAGAACAATAATGATAGTAACACAAAAAAAAATGCAATAATAATGATAAGACACGTTAATAAATAAATAATAGTAAGAACAATATAAAAGGAATAATAATAATGAAAATAGCAGTCATAAAGTTAATAAAAAATGGATATAATAGTAACATAATTATAGTAATAATAATATATGTAAAATAGTGGCAATAATAAAATTAAAAATTAATACTGGCGAATATAATAATAATAGTAAAGTTAGTTATGCGTAAAATGAAAAATAACAGTAGTAACATTAAGATAATAGTTATGATAATAAGGATACTAATAGTAAAGAGCAAATAATAATAAAATAAAAAAATTAATAATAATAATAATAATAATAATAATAATAAGACAATAATAAAGTAAAGAATAATAGCATATAAAATAATAATGAAAATAAAGTAATGACAATAATAATGATAATAATAATAAAAATAAGATAATGATAATAATGAGAATAATAACAATAACAATAAAGTAGTTAATAATAATAATAATAATAATAGTTAAGAATGAAAATAAAAATAATGGTTATAATAACATGAGGAATAATAATGATAATAATACTAATACTAATAATAATAATAATAATAATAATAATAATAATTAAATTAATAAAATAATCAAAATAATCAAAAGAGGGACTAAATTGGACTTAAAACAAAGTTTCGGGGTAGATTTAAAAAAAAATAAAAGGGGAAAATGACCCCAATGTGACGCGCAAAACAAAGGAGGGACTAGAAGGGAAATATCCCGCCCCACGAAACGCAGCGATCTGTCTTGGGCTAAAATGGAACCAAAAAAAATCATATGGGCCAATTTGTAAATAAAAATAACTGAATTAAAAAAGGTAAAAAAGTGGAAGGGCTATTCGCGCAAATAGCCCTTTTAATAAAAACACGCGGATCTCCTGGGCGGGTTGGGTCGACACGCGGATCCTGAAGTGAAACGACGTCGTTTTGGGGCTTTTGGACGCCGACAAAAACGGCGTCGTTTTGAATGGCTATATAAGCCAAATTTTTTGTAAAAAATTTCCATTTTTCATTTGAGTCTAAAAAAAAATTAACTCTTTCTTTGTTCTCTCTGCAGTCCGGGAGGGGTGAAGTCAAGCCATTCTCTCTTGCATGGCGCTGCCGTCCTTGGCGCCATTGCAGGCACTGATGGCGGAGCCCGAACAGTAAAAATTATATTTTTATTATTATTATTTTTAAATAATATATATATGTTGAGAAAAAAAGAGACGAAAAAAGAAGGAAAAAAAAACTTCGAAAAGAAGAAAAATCACCTCTTTTTTGGTTTTTTGATTTTTAGGATTTTTTAGAACCTAAACTCTGCTTGTGTTGGTGCTTAATCTTTGCTTTTTATTGTTTGAATCTGTTTTTTGTATTGATGATCAAAAAGAAAGAAGAAACCCCTTTTACAATAGTTTGAATCGGCTTTTATAGCCATTTTCTTACAAGCCTTATGTCCTTTCTTTTTAATGTTTTGGCAGGTGCTTGGGGCAAGTGGAGGTGTAGATGGGACGTGGGCGGTGGCCGGTGGAGCAGGCGGTGTCAGGCGGTGTCAGGGGCCAGAGGACTAGGGGCGGCACCTAGGGTTTTGTTTCCTTTTTTTGCTTTTTCTTTTTCTGTTTTGGGTTGGCTAGTTGGGCCTTTAGGTTTGGGTCTTAATGGGCTGGTTGTGGGTCTTGGTAATTGGGTTTGTTAGCCCGGGCAAAGTTGGGCTATGACAATTGATAATAAATTTTATTTTTATTTTTAAAAATATATAAAATATTATATTTTTCAATATTATTAAACATACATATTTAATTATTTATATTCAGTCATATAATAAATTATTAATATAATTTATTATTTAATATTTCAATTTTATTTTAATAATAAATTTTAAAAATAATAATTTTAAATAATATTATTCACATATTATTCAAAATATTCAATATTAATATTTTAATAATAAATATTTATTACAATTATAAATATATTAATAATAAATATTTTGTAGTATAAAGGTTAAAATATGTCATAAGTCTATGTACACTTCACAGATTTGTAATTTAGTCTTTGTACTTTTATTTTCAAGAATTTAGTCCCTTTACTTTTCAAATTTGAAAATCAAGTCCAATTGTTGACATCATTAAATTTTTTTGTCAATTTTGTTGATGTCACATTTTTAAATAAAAAATACTCACTTAGTAGTCATGTAATTAAAAAATGACGTTGTAATGAATCTGAATTTAACATAATATTTTTAATATATGCAAAAACAATGTAAAATATAAAATTATAGATAAAAATAAATTCAATTAAACAATGAAAAAATAAAAAAAAAATCTCAAATGTATGTTTGTTTAATTGAAAACAACTTTTATGAAATATTTTCAAGAAATCTACCAAACAACAGAAAATATTTTACACAAATTCATCCAAACACCATAAAATATTAGCTTTTCCAGAAAAGTAAATCATTTTCCAGAAATCATTTTCCGAAAGTCATTTTCAGTGAAACAAACGGAGCCTAAACTTCTGCTATCACTTCTTGCACTAACAATCCTTTAAAAAAACACAAATTTAACTCAAAAACAACTCGACCCTACCCAACACACTTTTGGTTGTGATGGTGATTGGTGGCTCATGAAATAGCAAGTAAGCAAAGAGAAGCTTCCTTTATCACATCATATTTCTTCACAAAATATGAGTCTGCTCGTGAGAACTGGTCACTTAAAGAGTTAAGACCAAACCAAACCATGGAAAAAACAAAATTTAAAACAAAAAGACAGCTTTTCTTTTACTTTATTTTTTTGTATCCATGATCCTTCCTATCCTTTTTTTTGTTGCCACAAATTCCACATGATTTGTTGATAAAGAGTATCAACGGTAATGAAGGAAAAAAAGGGAAAAGTGTTTTGGTTTAGGATAGGAGAGAAAAAGCCCCTTTCAAATGAAATATTTGGGGCTATTTAAACCACAGATATTTCGGGTAAGATTTCGGATCGGATTATTATATATTTTATTATAATTATTGTCGAAACCATTTTTTTTAAATCGACTTTTATTTAAAAAAAAAGAAAAAATGGGAGTCGCCACCAATTTTTTTATGACGTGTGATCGAACCACCTCGTAATTTGATCGTTTTTAATAACATGTTTGATTTGAAACGACGATTTTTGGTCTACAAAGTTCAGAAAACGGGTTCGGGAGTCGGTTACGCATAAGGAAGGATTAGCACCCTCGTTACGCCCAAAATTGGTACCTAATTGATTACTCCGTGTCTTAGTGTCGAAAGTTGAAAACTTGGAAATAATTTAAAAATACGATCCCTCTTTGTATTGATGTTAATTTTGCTCACAAATTGCTTGAATAAATCGAAATAAACGTTAAAGACCCTCTCGTCTCGAGATAACAAAATGTCACATCCTGTAAGTTAGGACACGACACCTTGAACCTTTGAGAATAAGCTTGCCTTTTGTTTTTTTGTTTAAATCTCATGTATTTTAATTTTGAAAGGATATTCGGTTATTCAAGTTCAACGAGAAAATAAAACCCCGTAAGTTAGGGTACGATTTCTCGAATCTCCCAAATACCGAACATTGCCTATTTTTTGAAAATTTGTTTTGAATAATAATAGGTGTAATATTTAAACGATGAATATTTATCTTATTTAAAGTATAATATAAAAACAACTAATTACATTTAAGCATAATGCATGATGTAGTGATTTGAAAATGGCTACACGGATAGAATATTAGAATGACACATAACAAGTGAATAAAGAAATGCTATGACAATATCAATATAACTATAACAATAGTAAGAATATTAATCCATAGTATAAATAAATAAAGTGATAAAAATAAATAAAAAAATAAAAAATAAAAAAGTTTTATGTTTTATGACGATTATAAACGTAAATAATGCGAGAATGATAAAAGAAATAACAAAGTAGTAGAAATAAGATAAAAAAGTAATATTATAAAAATAATGATAATGAATGAATAAAAATGTACAAATAAAAATATAACAACCTTGTTTTTAAAGATAAAAAAAAAAACAAGTAAGTAAAAATAGATGGATAAATAAATAAATAAAAATAATAAGAATGATAAGATAAACATAATACGGGCAACAAACGCATAAATAAAGAAAATATAAACACTATAATCTTTAAATGTATAAAAAGGATATAAAATAAATAAATAGATAAATAAATAAATAATAAAATCTATAAATAGTTGAAAATAAATAAATAAGGGTTAAATCAGAATTAAAACAAAATTGTGGGTCTAAAATATAATAGACAAACAAATAAATAAGGACTGAATCGAAACTAAAATAAAATTAAATGGCTAGATTTAAAAAAGAAAAAGAAAAAAAAGAATTAGGGTCCAAATGTAACGCGCGTAAAGGGACGAGGGCTAAATGAGAAATTATTCCCAGTCCTATAAATGTGTTGTTTCATGATGGACTGAAATGAAACAAAATCAAAATTACAGGGTAAAATTAAAAAAGAAAAAAATAGGATTAAATCGAAAATAGGCGGAAAAGCGGAAGGACCGACTGCATAAATATCCTTTTGAGGGAAAAACACGCGGATCCTGGCTTGAAATCGGGTCGGGTTTTAGGTCTTGAGAAAAACGACGTCGTTTTGGCAACTGAAACTTAAATCCAAAACGGCACCATTTAGGCTAGAGGTGTACATGGGTCGGGCGGCCCGGCCCGGTCCAAAGGCCCGCCTGAAATGTGGGAGGGTTTGGGCAAAAATATAGGCCCGAAAAATGGGCTTGGACAAAAAAATAAGGCCCGTTTAAAAAATGGGTCGGGCTCGGGTAAGGCATTTTTGGCCCCAGCTCGGCCCGAATTCACTAAAGGAAAAAAAAACTATTTTTTAATATTATTTTCTTATTATTTTTCTCTTTATTTTGCTACCATTTTACTATTATGTTTCTATTATTTTGTTGTTATTGTTTAGATATTATATAAAACTTATTTTATTGTTAATTTTGTTATTATTTTAAAGACATTTGTTAATTTTGTTATTATTTTAGAGGCATTTGCTTGTTAAGTTACATCTATTTTAGTGTTATTTAAGTCTACATATTTTTTAAAATTTATTTTCAATTTGTTGAAAAATATTTATTTTGATTTTTTTAGTATTTTTGATGTATTATATATATTTAAAATTTATATAAAATAATATAAAAAATTAATACGTGCGGGCCGGGCCAGGCCCGGGTTTTAGCATTTTTATATAGGTCGGGCTTGGGCAAAATTTTAGGCCCATTTTTTGGGCCCGGCCCGGCCCGAGCCCAATGAACGGGCCTAAATTTTTAGTTGGGTCCGGCCCATGTACACCTCTAGTTTAGACCCCCATATAAATAGAAAAAATCAGAAAAAAAAAACACTTCCCCTCACTTTTTTTCAAAAATTTCTGAGAACCCTATCAGATTCTCTCTCGCCCTCCCCTTTTCAGGCCATGGCTCCAGCCGTCGGCCACCGTGGCGGCTGCCGATCGCCGATGACGGCACCGCCATCCACGGTGGCCGAAAACTCAAAAAACCCATTTTTCTCTTTTTTTTTTTAAAAAAAATATCCTGATTTTCGCACCGGAGAAGACCTCCGACGACGGGGAGACGAAGCGTCTCAGGCGAGTTTCTCTTCCTCTTTTCCCCTTTTATATATATATATATATTATATTTAAAATATAACAGAAACAAAACGAAAGTAGTCACCTTTTGTAATTTTTGGTATTCGATTTTCTGTGTGTGTCCAAAATTACATTGATAATTTCGTGGCTTTTATAGCCGAATAGATACAAATTTTTTATGCTTTTTTCACTACTATTTTTGCTGCTTCTCTGCTATTTGCTTGCTTTTGTTTCTTTTTTGTTCTTGCAGGCAAAGTCAACGGAGGTGGAGACTCCGGCTTTTTGCCATTTTGGTGCAAGGGAGGCAGACCTCGGGCGGTGGGCGCGCTGACGCGGCACGTGGAGGAGCGGCGGCGGCTAGGGTTTTTTGCCTCTTTTTTTTTGCTGAAAATAGTTTAGTTTTTGGGCCATTAGGGTTTTAATTTATTTTGGGCCATTTGGGCCTCTTTTGTAATTGGACTTTGGGGACTATTATTATTTTTTATATTCATTTCTGTTTTTTTTTTTATTTAGGGCCCGGGCAAAAAATGGGCCATTATAGCTGCCTCTCTTTGCTCGTTGTCGTGTAACGATAATGGAGCAAAGACTTTTAAGAAGGACCAATTTTGTCCGGTCTCGCCGAATATCGATCTCTTTGGTGCTTCTTTTCTTCAAGTAGCTTCATTCTAACCCACTGAAACTTCAGGGGAGATAAGATTTGTAATTTTTAGTTTTACTCTGTTCCACTGCAACTTTAGGGAAATAAGATTTGCTATTGTCAATATGTTCCACTGCAACTTCAGGGAGATACGACTTGTAATTTCAACCTGCTCCACTGCAACTTCAGGGAGATAAGGTTTATAGCTTGTAGCTTTAATCTGTTCCACTGCAACTTCAGGGAAATAAGATTCGCTATCGTCAATCTGTTCCACTACAACTTCAGGGAGATAAGATTCACTATCTTCAATCTACTCCACTGCAATTTTAGGGAGATAAGACTTGTAACTTCAACCTACTCCACTGCAACTTCAGGGAGATAAGGTTTATAGCTTGTAGCTTTAACCTGTTCCACTGCAACTTCAGGGAAATAAAATTCGCTATCGTCAATCTGCTCCACTGCAACTTCAGGGAGATAAGATTCACTATCTTCAACCTACTCCACTGCAACTTCAGGAAGATAAGATTTGCTATCTTTAATTCGCTCCACTGCAACTTCAGGGAGATAAGATTAGTGGTTTCAATCTGCTACACTGCAACTTTAAGGAGATAAGATTCGCCATTATAACTTCAATCTGTCCCACTGCAACTTCAGGGGTGCTGGATTTATGGTTTCTGATCTTGTTACACCATTCTTTGGAGAACATGACCTATAGAATCCATTTCATGAGCCTATTTATGCCTAGTGATTAGGATGTCATGATCAGGATGAATCAAATGCCCCTAACTAGATGTGTATGAATGATTTTTTCATGAATGCAGAATGTCATTTTTCAAGAATGATCCTTTTTAATGCTTAGGTTGTCATTGTTCGCTGTTTATCAAGGTTCTGTCACTGATGTGTTACCATGCCTTCTTGTTCAACTAGTATCTTTAACAGAAAATCCAAAGAAATAGTCACAATTTAGACTATTCTTTCTCAAATGTTTCCAACCCTTAAGTTTGGTTAGTTCTGAATAGTGGTCCTGTTTTCAGATCCTTGTACTATTTAGAAAACCTTTCAGAGCAATATGCAGAACTCCTTTTACTTGAATATTATTAGTACATTAATCGTTATTTCAATGTAAAAATGCTTGAAAAAGATTGTAACAATGGACAAAATCGAAGTTTATTGGGAGCAAGGCTCGAAATGAATGGATTAATCAAAATAGCAAATTTGCTTAAATACAAAGTGAATAAGATAAAAACAGGTGCCCCAGATATCGTAGCATGAGCTTCTCCGCACAAACTCCTCGAGGACCCTTTTGAACTTGATATGTGTTTCGGAGATCCAGAGTACTTTGTTGATGCCCCAAGACATGACATCCCTCTTTCTTGTTAATTCTGGGATAACAAGACTACCACATGCCCCATCTTTGATCAAAATTTGAATTGCTCTTTTCCGGTTTTTCAACTCAAAAACCCCTTTGGTCTCAAGGCGCCCTTTGCGGGTTTTCGCCTTGGCCTCTCTTTTTTTTTAGGTGAAGTACTTCTTGACTGAGTCTGAATTCACAGGATTGGGCAAGCTTTTTCCATCTATCTCATTCAAAATCAATGCTCCTCCAGAAAAGGCCTTCTTTACCACATAAGGTCCTTCCCAATTTGGTATCCATTTTCCACTGAAATCTTTTTGTATGGGCAGGATCTTTTTCAATACTAGGTCCCCCACATGGAATTCTTTGGGACGAACCTTTTTGTTGTAAGCTCGCATCATTCGCTTTGGGTATATTTGACCATGACGGATGGCTTTCAACCTTTTCTCTTCAATCAAGTTTAGCTGATCATATCAGGATCGTATCCATTCTGCTTCATCTAACTTTAGTTCTGAAAAAACTCGAAGGGAAGGAATCTCGACTTCAACGGGGTAAAACCGCCTCCATTCCATAAACCAAAGAGAAAGGCGTTGCCCCGGTTGAGGTCCTAACAGATGTTCGATAAGCATAGAGGGCAAATGGTAACTTCTCATGCCAATCTTTATAAGTCTCAGTCATTTTCCCCACAATCTTCTTAATGTTCTTATTGGCTGCCTCCACTGCACCATTCATTTTTAGGCGATATGGTGATGAGTTGTGGTGTTTGATCTTGAACCGACTGTAGAATTCTGATATCGTGCTGTTATTCAAAATTAGTGCATTGTCAGATATGATCCTTTCTGTCATTCCATATCGACATATGATCTCTTTCTTTAAGAACTTGCTGACTGCCGACTTCGTGACATTGGCATATGAAGCGGCTTCTACCCACTTTGTAATCGATGACCACGAAGATAAACTGATGCCCGTTAGATGCTTTGGGTGAGATTGGCCCAATGACATCCATGCCCCACATAGAGAAAGGCCACGGAGAAGTCATAATATGAAGAGGTGAAGGAGGTACATGAATTTTATCTCCATAAATTTAACACTTATGGCATTTCTTGGCATAACTGATGCAATCTCCTTCTATGGTGGACCAATAATACCCGAATCTCATGATTTGCGTAGCCATTGTAAAACCATTAGCATGTGTTCTGCAAACACCCTCATAGACCTCTTCTAAGATTTTCTTAGCCTCGACAGCGTCTGTAATTAGCCCAATTTGCTCGGGCCCATTAAAACTAAAATAAATACAAAAAAACCAAATAAATGAAAATCCAAAAATTAAACAGTTAAGTTTTTATTACAAACCCAATAAGAAATTGGCCCAAAATTAAAACCCATAAGACCTAAGACTAAAACCAGCCCAGATGGCCCAAGCCAATTACATTGGCCCAATGTTGAATAGGCCCGGATGACCTAAAACAGATTGGGGTTTTAGAAACCCTAGAGGTTTCTAGAACCTCCTAGCGTCGCAGCCCCCATGCTAGCCATGCGTTTGAGCCTCCACGTCACCCCACGAGCGGCCTCGTCCTCATTACGACGGTTTCGCCTACAAAAAAGGAAACAAAACAGCAGCAAAAAAGCCAGCAAATGTATAACAGAAAAATCGAAGGCTTTCTGTATTTTCTTTTTATTCTTTAAATCGGCTATAAAAAAAAGCCGAAAATAATCTGTAAAAGAGGGTTACCATTTTTTACGAATACAAATCGAAAAAAACAACAACGAAATCAAATAAAAGAAAAGGTGATTTCATCTTTTCGAATCTTTTTCTTTCCATTTAGCCATATATATATATATATATATATATATAAAGAATAAAAAGGGAAAGGAATGATACCTATACCTGAATCACCCCGCAGTCCCGTCGTTGGAGGTCCCTTCTCCGTCGTCGGAATCAGACCAAAAGGGGTTTTCTGTTTGTATAAACTGTTTTTAAGGTTTTTTTAAGGGGAAAAAGAACGAGGGATAAAAAAGGGGGCCTAAAACCTAGTTTTTATGTAGCTCCGACCACCGCCTACAGCAGAGCCGCGACGGAGCCTCGGCGGAGCCACGACGGAGGCTGGCCGGAGACCCGATCGGAGCTGGGATTAGCCCTAGGGGAATTTCAGAGAAAACAAGGGTTTTTTTTTTTAAAAAAAAGGGTTCGAAATGTTTTTTTTCTGTGTTTTGTTACTTAAATAGCGCTCCAATACGGCGCCGTTTTGGAGCCCATCTTCAAAGCATAAAACGACGCCGTTTGCCCTTCAAGATCTGCGCGTTGACCAGACCCGCAAGCAGGATCCGCGTGTTTTCTAATGGAAGGGCTAATTGCACTTTTAGCCCTTCCGCTTTTTTATTACTTTGTAATAAGTCTTTCTTGTTTTTTTAATTTGGCCCCATAATTTATTGCAATTCCAATTGGGCCCTTATCCGAACGACGTCGTTTTGGAGGGCAGGGATTAATTTCCCTTTTGGTTCCTCTTTGTTATTCGCGCGTTCAATAAGGTCCTTTTCTTTTTATTTATTTGCGAGTTTGCCCCCAAATTTCTGTTTTGAGTTCAAATTAGTCCTTTTTGTTATTTTTGCTATTAAATTAATTAATTTTAATATTATTACCATTCTTTTTACTATTATTATTATTATTCTTAATATTACTATTACTATTATTGTATTTATTATTATTATTACTTTCCTTATTATTATTATTATTATTATTATTATTGTTATTATTACTATTACTATTACTTTTATTATTACTAATATTATTATTTTTATTTCTAATACTACTATTATTATTATTATTATTATTATTATTATTAAACTGTTTTACCTAATATTCATTCGTTTATTTATTTATTGGTTCACTATTAAATTTTTAATTATTTTTTAGTTTTCATTTATTTACTTACTCATTTTTTTATATAATTAGTTTGTTTTATTTGTTTGTTTGTTTATTTTTTTATTATTTATCTTATTTTTATTTTTACTCTTATTATTCCTTTTTATTTTGGTTTGTTTTATTTTAACTTTTATACTTATTATTGTTATTTCATTATCTATTTATTTACGTATTTATATTTTGTTATACATGCTTTCAAATTTCGACTATTCATTATTATTAACTTTATTATTATTGTTATCTATATTTATTATTGTCATCATCATTATTTTGTTACACATATTAGCACTGTAATTCATTTTACATTTTACTATAAAATCATATTACATTTTATCCGATGCATTAAAATTTTTGTTTTGAAATAAGCAAATACTCCGCGTTTTAAGGTTCGAAAGAAATCGTACCCTAACTTACTGGGTTTCGATTTTTCTCATCGAGTCTAAAGAACCTATTATTTTCTTTTTAAAATCAAAGCATAAAAGTTAAATAAAAACTTATTCTCGGGAATTCAAAAATGTTGTGTCCTAACATACTGGATGTGACATTTTGTTATCTCGAGGTAAGGATTTCTAAAAACAAAGGCAATATTCTGTATTTGGAATTTTGAGAAATTGTGCCCTAACTTACTGGGTTCCGATCTTTCATTTGACCCAAATGACTGAATATCCTTTTTGAATTTAAATGCACTTGTTAAAAGTCAAAAGACAAGCTTAGTTTCGAGGATTCGAAATGTCGTATCCTAACACACTGGGTATGACATTTTACTTCTTCGAAATAAGCGGGTCTCAGCATCCAATTTAATTTATTCAAGTTTTTCTTTAAACAAAGAGGATCATATTTTAAAATCTTTTCAAAATTTTGACATTAAGACGTTAATCAATCAATTCGGTACCAATTTTGGGCGTTACGAGGGTGCTAATCCTTCCTCGTGCGTAACCGACTCCCAAACCCGTTTTCTCAAATTTTGTAGGTCAAAATCATCGTTTTAATAAATCAAAATATTTTAATGATCAATCTCAAGGTGACCCGATCACACCTAAAAAAAAAGACTGGTGGCGACTCCATTTTCATTTTTACAGTCGACCCCCGTTTTCTAAACAAAAAATGGTTTCGACGGTGTCTACACATCTTAACAGCACCTGGTCCTTTTTTCTTTTGTATAGGATCTCCCCATCTAAGACGTAGTCATTGGCCAGTCTTCTTAATCTCCTTTTATCATTCTCAGTTGCTTGGTCAAGGTATTCACGATTCTTCACAAATCACAGTATATCATGGTACCAAGGGTGATCGTCCTTTTCTTCTTCCTCAACTTTGTAACAATGAGCCGGAGCTTCATAAATACTCATCTGGATAGGTTTTACGTCCTCTTGTTTGTTCACTTTGATCATGAAAGCTAAAGTAGCTAAGGCGTCAGCCATCTGGTTTTCATCTCGTGGGAGATAGCAGAAGATGATATCATCAAACTCCTAAATTAGTTCAAGAACCAGCCTTCGATAATTGATCAATTTGGGGTCTCTCGTCTCCCATTCACTTTTGAGTTGATAGGTCACTAATGCAGAATCCCCATATACCTCTAGTACTTTGATCTTGCATTCTATGGCTGCACGGATACCCATGATGCATGCTTCGTATTCTGCCATATTATTCGTGCAATCAAAATCTAATTTACTAGTAAAGGGATAATGATCTCCGTTAGGGGATACCAGGACTGTCCCGATTCCGTTACCCACAGCATTTGAGGCTCCGTCGAAATTTAGCTTCCAAGGATGACCTTCTTGAGAGTCTTCTTCAGTGGTTGCCACATACATTAGATCTTCATTCGGGAAATCAAAGTTCAAAGGCTCGTAATCTTCTAGAGCTCTACTGGCCAGGAAATCTACTATTGCGCTCCCTTTTACTGCCTTCTGGTTCACATAGACTATATCAAACTCGAAAAGTAGAATTTGCCATCAGGCCATCCTTCCATTTAGAGCGGTCGACTCCATCATGTACTTTAGAGGGTCCATTTTTAGATGAGCCAAGTTGTGTGGTACAACATGTACTGCCTCAGTCTTCGGGTTGTCCAGATTAAAGCGCAACACAACTTTTCAATCGGCGAGTATCTTGTTTCACATTCAGTGAACTTCTTGCTGAGGTAGTATATCGCTCTTTCTTTCCTTCCTGACTCATCATGTTGACTGAGCACGCATCACATGGAATTCCTAAATACCATAAAGTACAGTATTAGCGGCTTATCTGGGCTAGGTTGCATCAGCATTGGGGCATTGGACAGGTAATGTTTAACATTGTCAAAAGTTTCTTGGCACTCCTCATCCCATACACCTGGATTGTGTTTCTTAAGGAGACGGAATATGGGGTCACATTTCTCAGTTAGTTGTGAAATGAACCGGGCGATGTAATTTAGTCTTCCTAGGAAACCTCAAACTTCTTTTTGAGTGCGCGACGGAAGCAGCTCTTGTATAACCTTGACTTTATTCGGGTCGATCTCGATCCCTTTTTTACTGACTACAAATCCTAGCAATTTTCTTGACCTAGCCCCGAAGGTACATTTTGCTGGATTGAGTTTTAGCTGAAATTTTCTCAACCTCAAGAAAAATTTCTTCAGGACCTGTATATGCTCCTTTTTTGTTCGAGATTTTGCGATCATATCATCGACATAAACTTCAATTTCTTTGTGCATCATGTCATGAAACAAGGTTACCATGGCTCTTTGATACGTTGCTCCCGCATTTTCAGTCCAAATGGCATTGCCTTATAGCAAAATGTTCCCCACATGGTTACGAACATGGTCTTCTCCATATCTTCAGGATGCATCTTTATCTGGTTGTATCCCGAGAAACCATCTATGAAGGAGAACAGTGAGTAACCTGCCGTGTTGTCCACTAAGGTGTCGATATGAGGCAACGGGAAATTGTCTTTCGGGCTGGCCTTGTTTAAATCCCTATAGTCCATACACATTTGTACTTTCTCATATTTCTTAGGGACGGGGACTATGTTAGTTACCCACTCCGAATATTTAACCACTTGTAGGAAACCAGCGTCAAATTGCTTCTTGACCTCTTCTTTTATTTTCAGCAAAACGTCGGGCCTCATCCTGGCTTACACTCTTCTTTTATGGGGAGCCGGTGTACCACGATCTCAGTACTTAGCCCAGGCATGTCTTGATACGACCATACGAAGACATCTTTGAATTCTTGGAGTATTCAATGAGGTTTTGCCTTGTTTCTGCAGTGATGCAAGCTCCGATCTTCACCTCTTTCTTTTATTGTTTTCTCCTAAGCTCACAACTTCCACTGACTCTTTGTAAGGTAGAATCTATTTCTCCTATTGTTCTACCATCCTTAACAAATCAGTAGATAGTTTACAATCTCGATCACCTTCAAAGTCCTGAGGTTCCTCTAAACACATATCTTGCTCAAAAGGAGATTCTGAATCAGTAGCAGCGTCGCACATATCATTGATATCTGGAGACTTGTTATAGGAATGAAGGAAAGCCCAAAGAACAAATGGATCTAAGAATAACTATCTGTGTGGTATGAGTATGAATGAAATGGAAGGAACAAAAGAATGTTTGCCAAAACGAGACACAAAAATACATTTTATTGAAATAAAAATAGTGGACATGTGCCTTTTTCACAAAAGGATTCCTATTGCTCCCAGGCTTAAAGCAACATGTGTGTTCTGAATATTACTCTGAAATGGTCCTAAAAACTACAGAGATCTCCTCCACAGTCCATTTGTTCAGAACACTTCTGGGGATGTAGGAACAAATTCCTGATAGGTTTTATTTTAGTTCCTTCTTTAAAGGCACAAACATCTTTTCCTTCCGAACCCTCGATATCTTCAAAAAATTCCAACTATTTATTATCCATCAAGCTCTGTACTAGAGTTCTGATCTCGACACACTTTTGGATTTTATGAAATTTATTGCATGCAATGAAATGTAATGTTAATGAATGGAAAAAATGCATGCAAAAAGGCGTTGATTCTAGTTCAATTCCATTAGAATAACTTTACTAGAAAATAAGTTTCTTTACATAAAGCGGATACATATACGGCCTCATTTTCACACTCAAAACCTTAACTTTCCTAAGAAACAAAGCTAATTATAGGCCCCGATCCAACTCCGATTCGGATTTCAAACTTTGAACGGCTGGGGTCTACAGGTGGTCAGCCACTTCTCGTACTTGGACTAAAGCTTCGCTCATAACGTGGTCCATATTTTTGACCTGTCGCTCATAACCTTGCATTTTCTCGAACCATATTCGTGTGGCCGTGTTGTCTTCCACTTTATCAAGAAACTCATTTTCCATGACAAGTTCTCTATTTAGCAACCGAACACAAATCAAAACCCTTTTTTTTATATGAAAATGCAATGCAATCACAGTCAAAACAAAACGAAACTAGTCAGTACATTTCATACAAATCTGGAATTCAAAGCAAGAAATAATAAATGGAACGCCTAATCAGGTGACCACTAGAGGTTCGGTATGGTTCTACCTAGGGTAGGCTCTTAGGGCTCATTATATGCGGTTCGATTCTAAAGTAAGGGTACCTGAACCAGCAGATTCCTCGATCATCACTCATTATAGGCTCATACGGATCAAGTTCAGTTCAGGGGAATACATTTCCCTATGGCTACACGGAGATGAAGATCTCACGAAGACATAGGTACGGATGTATCCCGAAAGCGATCCACTATCCTATGTGGACGTGAAGACCTCACGAAAAAATAGTTTCTCACTCCCACTTAAGAAGGGCAAAATCGAACAATTATGCAAATGCAATATGCGAAAACACACAAAAGGAAACTTTCGAACCAATTAAACAAATATAATAAATCGCTATACAACCCGAGATATCAAAACATGAAGGATGAAATGCAACAAAGGGATCGTAAATTTAAACCAAATTATCAATTTTCGACAAAAAGACCAAAAGTAATCAACTCGAGGCTTGACTCTCTTATTTCTCCCCAGTGGAGTCGCCAAGCTGTCGAAACCTTTTTTTTAAATTGACTTTTTTTTTAAAAAAAAAAGAAAAAAGAAAAAATGTGAGTCGCCACCGATTTTTTTTATGAGGTGTGATCGGACCACCTCGTAATTTGATCGTTTTTGATAACATGTTTGATTTGAAATGACGATTTTTGGTCTACAAAGTTCAGAAAATGGGTTCGGGAGTCGATTACGCATGAGGAAGGATTAGCACCCTCGTTACGCCCAAAATTGGTACCTAATTGATTACTTCGTGTCTTAGTGTCGAAAGTTGAAAAAATTTAAAAATACGATCCCTCTTTGTATTGATGTTAATTTTGCTCACAAATTGCTTGAATAAATCGAAATAAACGTTAAAGACCCTCATCTCGAGATAACAAAATGTCACATCCCGTAAGTTAGGACACGACACCTTGAACCTTTGAGAATAAGCTTGCCTTTTGTTTTTTTGTTTAAATCTCATGTATTTTAATTTTGAAAGAATATTCGGTTATTCAAGTTCAACGAGAAAATCGAAACTCCGTAAGTTAGGGTACGATTTCTCGAATCTCCCAAATACCGAACATTGCCTATTTTTTTGAAAATTTGTTTTGAATAATAATAGGTGTAATATTTAAACGATGAATATTTATCTTATTTAAAGTATAATATAAAAACAACTAATTACATTTAAGCATAATGCATGATGTAGTGATTTGAAAATGGCTACACGGATAGAATATTAGAATGACACATAACAAGTGAATAAAGAAATGCTATGACAATATCAATATAGCTATAACAATAGTAAGAATATTAATCCATAGTATAAATAAATAAAGTGATAAAAATAAATAAAAAAATAAAAAATAAAAATGTTTTATGTTTTATGACGATTATAAACGTAAATAATGCGAGAATGATAAAAGAAATAACAAAGTCGAGAAATAAGATAAAAAAGTAATATTATAAAAATAATGATAATGAATGAATAAAAATGTACAAATAAAAATATAACAACCTTGTTTTTAAAGATAAAAAAAAAACAAGTAAGTAAATAAATAGATGGATAAATAAATAAATAAAAATAATAAGAATGATAAGATAAACATAATACGGGCAACAAACGCATAAATAAAGAAAATATAAACACTATAATCTTTAAATGTATAAAAAGGATATAAAAAAAAATAAATAGATAAATAAATAAATAATAAAATCTATAAATAGTTGAAAATAAATAAATAAGGGTTAAATCAGAATTAAAACAAAATCGCGGGTCTAAATTATAATAGACAAACAAATAAGTAAGGACTGAATCGAAACTAAAATAAAATTAAATGGCCAGATTTAAAAAAAAAAGAAAAAAAAAGGAATTAGGGTCCAAATGTAACGCGTGTAAAGGGACGAGGGCTAAATGAGAAATTATTCCCAGTCCTATAAATGTGTTGTTTCATGATGGACTGAAATGAAAAAAATCAAAATTGCAGGGTAAAATTTAAAAAAAGAAAAAAAGAAATAGGATTAAATCGAAAATAGGCGAAAAACTGGAAGGACCGACCGCATAAATATCCATTTGAGGGAAAAAAACATGGATCCTGGCTTGAAATCGGGTCGGGTTTCGGGTCTTGAGCAAAACGACGTCGTTTTGGCTGTAACATCCTGAATTTTTGGGCCTATGCGTTTAATGGGTGAATATGTTTAATATGTTAATTTAAGTAATAGGGGTCCAAATTGGGCTCAGAATTAGGCAAAGGCCTTAGTTAAATTATTAGATTGGGCATTATAGAGTTAAAAGAGTGGTAATTATGTTTAAAATACCAAAGTGGGCTTGTGGCCTAATCTTAGGAGGTGACGCCACACAAGGGAGTAAGGGGCCCAAATTTAAGTTTCATGGAGGCCAATTCTTTTAATTTAAGTTAGCTAAATTTTGGGCATTAGGATTAGGTGGAATGGATGGCAACAAGGCTAAAATTTAGGGGTTTTAATGTTTAAAATATGTGGATAATAAGCAGATAAAGGCTATTATTTAGGAATTTATTTTATGTGGATAATAAGCAGATAAAGGCTAAAATTTAGGGATTTTAATGTTTAAAATATGTGGATAATATCTTTGATAAAGGAGGGAGGAGTTAGAGATAATTAAGTCTCTTTTAGATGAGCTAGTAGATTAAGATAAAGGAGAAAATATAGGATTTATCTCGCAACGTTAGGTAAGTGTCTTAGAAATTTCTATAAATAGGGGAATATCTCTTCAATTTTGGCATTTGGGGTTTTTCTCTCATTCTTTTCTCTTCTTCTCCGAGTAAAAGCCGAAAACTCCTAAAGTTTCACCTTCTTCTTCATTCTCTGCAAAAGCCAAAATCTCTAAGCCTATTCCCTCATCTTCACTTTGATTCAAAAGCCGAAACTACACCTATTCTTCTCCTTAATATTCATTGGCCGAATCTCCCTTAGCCATCTTTTCAATTTTTAGTTCTTTCAAAAGCCGAAAGCGCGATAGATCATCTTTTCGAGATATTTCCTAGAAACCGAAACTCATAGATCTCTAAGTTATAGAATCGTGTTACATTCGGGATTTCAAGGTAAGAGGATTTGTTTATTCATATATATATAATCGGGTAGAATACTAACTATGGCCGAATATAGGAGAGGCCTATTTTCACATCTTTCTGGCTTTTTGAAGCAAAGCGTAGATCGGTTTAGCAAGGGTATCTACATTAATCAGGTGTGTAATACCTCCCCACCATCTAGATCTGCCTATTATTGTATGTTCATATGTTTTATATGTTATGATAAATGCCGAAATCTCGGTTTATTGATGAAAGCCCAAGGAGGGTAAAAGCGGATCCCCAGGTTAGTAAATAATCTGTTTAAATGTTATAAGTAAAATGCTTGTATGTGATTGCATGGGTTGGGTTGTTGAAAGGAGGAAGTTATACGTTATATGTGTAGCGGCTAATGCCGTGAACTGTTATACGGGCTTCGGCCATTAAATGTTATACGGGCTTCGACCATTAAATGTTATAAGGGCTTCGGCCATCATATGTGGATGAGCAAAGCAAGAGGCGCCATCATGGTGTGTAGCGGTGTGGGTCGATTGTAGAAATCACCAATGGTGTGAACGGTTGGTACGGGGGTGTGTAGCGGATGGAAACCTAGGCAAACGGGTTGGGCCTTGCATATTATTTGCTATTAATTTTTATTATGATTATTACAATCGTTTATTTTGTTTAATGGGTTTAAGGCCCAAACTCTAGTGGTGCATGAGGGTTGTTGCATTGAGTCTCGCGACTCACCCTTTTAATTAACATTTCAGGTGATACCTAATGATTCGGACCGGGGTGGAGAGGAACGCAAGGTGGCCATGCAGAGAAGAATATGTAGATTTGGCGAAAAAGAGACTCAAGTTTTATTTTATATTTTTAATTAATGGACTTCAAATCTCGTTGTAATAAGGCCATGGGCTATTATGTTTTATTATAGGCTTCTATTACTTTAGGTCATTTAAGCTTTATTTTAATTAAACTAAGGCATGTATTTAAGTTTGGATTTTACTTTACTAAAGCATCTTCTATTTAAAACATATTTGGGCTTTTTTCGAAAATACGACATGTTTGACAAAAATTTTCTTAGTGACATACCAGATCAGGTTGTAGTGTTTGGGCGGGTTTGGGGTGTTACAATTGATATCGAGCACTGGTTCAAAACTTGGCTCTGGGGTTTTGGGCTCAAAACATTTTCTAAAAATGGGCTTTTGAAACATATATGTTTTTAAAGGATAGCAGTGCATTAGCTCGGCATGGCACTGCGTCTCGGCCCAAGTCCGCTGTAAGTACCCTAAACTATTGTGTGATATACATGTGGGCTTTATGGGCTTTATGGGACGTAGACTAGTTTAAATAGACTCGATGGACTATAGGCTTAGTTTAAACCACTTCTTAAATTTTCATAAGACTTAATTTCACTAAACAAACCCGTGAGCGAGCCACAAGGCGGGGTGTGGTAATGAGGCATATGCATGTCTAGGATTGGATCTGGAAGAGCACGGTATTTAAGCGATCCTAGTGACTCACCTCCTCTATTTGGAATCCTACTGCAGTGCGTAGTATTTGTTCACCCTAGCCACGAGGATTTGTTGTGGGCCAAAATCTATAATTAAAACCGAAAAGGACCAGCCACATTATTTTTACAAAATTGCTAAAATACCTTTATTTGAAAAAAAAAAGTACCAAGATACCATGATTTGCAAATATACCCCTGATTTACGAAACACCACGATTTACAAAGTCAACGGTTTTAAAAGAAAAAAAAACATACAACACACAACATCAATCAAAAACCACAAACACTTGAACGCCACTATTATTCTTTTGAAATCAAATTCTCTAAGATACCCCTGTTTAAAAAAAAATACCTTCTTAGTTTTGTAAATTTTTTTGAAAATACCCCTGACTTGTAAAATGACCAAAATACCCCTGATTTGTAAAATTACCAAATTACCCTTGATTTGCAAAATGACCAAAGTACCCCTGATTTGTAAATTACTAAATCAAATTTTCAAAATTACAGAAATACCCCCGGATTTCAAAATTACCGAAATACCCCCGGATTTCAAAATTTCCGAAATACCCCCAGATTTCAAAATTACCGAAATACCCTTATTTCATAAAATCACCAAGAAACCCTATTTTGGAAAATTACAAAAATACCCCTGTAGGATAAATTACGAAAATACCCCTGGGTAGTGGAATAACTAGAATACCCCTATGTATTTAGTGTGGATGTATGGATGTTGTATGTATGTTGATTGTTGAATGTATGTAGTTTATAGAACTAGGAAAGGTGAACTTGAGACTGAATTGCGAATTAGAAAGAACTACTATTAAAACTACTAATCATAAGACTGTGCGTGGATAATCAGGGGAACAAAACCAATAATTCATAAAAAAATTTAATCAGATAAATGCGAACCGATAGCATGAGTACAAAGGGACGAGGACGCTCTAGATGTGAATACTGGGGTGTGTATTCTACCATAGTGTACTAAGTGTTTATTTTGGGTTTAGAATTGGAGTCAATAAAGCATGGTAGTGAGACTTAGGTAGTACGATTAATAGTTAGTTGGAAATTTCGAGGACTAAATTTCTTTAAGGGGTAGAACCGTAACATCCCGAATTTTTGGGCCTATGCGTTTAATGGGTGAATATGTTTAATATGTTAATTTAAGTAATATGGGTCCAAATTGGGCTCAGAATTAGGCAAAGGCCTTAGTTAAATTATTAGATTGGGCATTATAGAGTTAAAAGAGTGGTAATTATGTTTAAAATACCAAAGTGGGCTTGTGGCCCAATCTTAGGAGGTGACGCCACACAAGGGAGTAAGGGGCCCAAATTTAAGTTTCATGGAGGCCAATTCTTTTAATTTAAGTTAGCTAAATTTTGGGCATTAGGATTAGGTGGAATGGATGGCAATAAGGCTAAAATTTAGAGGTTTTAATGTTTAAAATATGTGGATAATAAGCAAATAAAGGCTATTATTTAGGAATTTATTTTATGTGGATAATAAGCAGATAAAGGCTAAAATTTAGGGATTTTAATGTTTAAAATATGTGGATAATATGCTGATAAATGAGGGAGGAGTTAGAGATAATTAAGTCTCTTTTAGATGAGCTAGTAGATTAAGATAAAGGAGAAAAGATAGGATTTATCTGCAAGGTTAGGTAAGTGCCAAAATTTCTATAAATAGGGGGAATATCTCTTCAATTTTGGCATTTGGGTTTTTCTCTCATTCTTTTCTCTTCTTCTCCGAGTAAAAGCCGAAAACTCCTAAAGTTCCACATTTTTCTTCATTCTCTGCAAAAGCCAAAATCTCTAAGCCTATTCCCTCATCTTCACTTTGATTCAAAAGCCAAAACTACACCTATTCTTCTCCTTAATATTCATTGGCCGAATCTCCCTTAGCCATCTTTTCAATTTTTAGTTCTTTCAAAAGCCGAAAGAGCAATAGATCATCTTTCCGAGATTTTTCCTAGAAACCGAAACTCATAGATCTCTAAGTTATAGAATCGTGTTACATTCGGGATTTCAAGGTAAGAGGATTTGTTTATTCATATATATAAAACCGGGTAGAATACTAACTATGGCCGAATATATAGAGAGGCCTATTTTCACATCTTTCCGGCTTTTTTGAAGCAAAGCGTAGATCGGTTTAGCAAGGGTATCTACATTAATCAGGTGTGTAATACCTCCCCACCATCTAGATCTGCCTATTATTGTATGTTCATATGCCGAAATCTCGGTTTATTGATGAAAGCCCAAGGAGGGTAAAAGCGGATCCCCAGGTTAGTAAATAATCTGTTTAAATGTTATAAGTAAAATGCTTGTATGTGATTGCATAGGTTGGGTTGTTGAAAGGAGGAAGTTATACGTTATATGTGTAGCGGCTAATGCCCGTGAATCGTTATAACTGAAGCTTCGGCCATTAAATGTTATAAGGGGGCCGGCCATCATATGTGGATGAGCAGCAAAGCGCCATCATGGTGTGTAGCGGTGTGGGTCGATTGTAGAAATCCCCAATGGTGTGAACGGTTGGTACGGGGGTGTGTAGCGGATGGAAACCTAGGCAAACGGGTTGGGCCTTGCATATTATTTGCTATTAATTTTGATTATGATTATGACACTGTTTATTTTGTTTAATGGGTTTAAGGCCCAAACTCTAGTGGTGCATGAGGGTTGCACGCTGAGTCTCGCGACTCACCCTTTTAATTAACATTTCAGGTGATACCTAGTGATTCGGACCGGGCTGGAGAGGAACGCAAGGTGGCCATGCAGAAGAATATGTAGATTTGGCAAAAAGAGACTCAAGTTTTATTTTATATTTTTAATTAATGGACTTCAAATCTCGTTGTAATAAGGCCATGGGCTATTATGTTTTATTATGGGCTTCTATTACTTTAGGTCATTTAAGCTTTATTTTAATTAAACTAAGGCATGTATTTAAGTTTGGATTTTACTTTACTAAAGCATCTTCTATTTAAAACATATTTGGGCTTTTTTGAAAATACGACATGTTTGACAAAAATTTTCTTAGTGACATACCAGATCCGGTTGTAGTGTTTGGGCCGGGTTTGGGGTGTTACAAATTGGTATCAGAGCCCGGTTCAAAACTCGGCTCTGGGGTTTTTGGGCTCAAAACATTTTCTAAAAATGGGCTTTTGAAACATATATGTTTTTAAAGGATAACAGGTCTGTTAGCTCGGCATGGCACCTGCGTCTCCGGCCCAAGTCCGCCAGGTAAGTACCCTAAACTATTGTGTGATATACATGTGGGCTTTATGGGCTTTATGGGACGTAGACTAGTTTAAATAGACTCTGATGGACTATAGGCTTAGTTTAAACCACTTCTTAAATTTTCATAAGACTTAATTTCACTAAACAAACCCGTGAACGAGCCACAAGACTAGGGTGTGGTAACAGGCATATGCATGTCTAGGATTGGATCCGAAAGAGCCTGGTATTTAAGCAGTCCTAGTGACTCACCTCCTATTCGCTGGAATCCTACCTGGTGCGTAGTGACTGTTCACCCTAGCCACGAGGATTTGTTGACGGGCCAAAATCTATAATTAAAACCCGAAAAGGACCAGCCACATTATTTTTACAAAATTGCTAAAATACCTTTATTTTGAAAAAAAAAAGTACCAAGATACCATGATTTGCAAATATACCCTCAGATTTACAGAAACACCCTGATTTACAAAGTCAACGGTTTTTAAAAGAAAAAAAAAACATACAACACACAACATCAATAAAAAACCACAAACACTTGAACGCCACTATTATTCTTTTTAAATCAAATTCTCTAAGATACCCCTGTTTAAAAAAAAATACCTTCTTAGTTTTGTAATTTTTTTTGAAAATACCCCTGACTTGTAAAATGACCAAAATACCCCTGATTTGTAAAATTACCAAATTACCCTTGATTTGTAAATTACTAAATTACCCCTGATTTTCAAAATTACCGAAATACCTCCGGATTTCAAAATTTCCGAAATACCCCCAGATTTCAAAATTACTGAAATACCCTTATTTCATAAAATCACCAAGAAACCCTATTTTGGAAAATTACGAAAATACCCCTGTAGGATAAATTACGAAAATACCCCTGGGTAGTGGAATAACTAGAATACCCCTATGTATTTAGTGTGGATGTATGGATGTTGTATGTATGTTGATTGTTGAATGTATGTAGTTTATAGAACTAGGAAAGGTGAACTTGAGACTGAATTGCGAATTCGAAAGAACTACTATTAAAACTACTAATCATAAGACTGTGCGTGGATAATCAGTGGAAGAAAACCAATAATTCATAAAAAAATTTAATCAGATAAATGCGAACTGATAGCATGAGTACAAGGGGACGAGGACGCTCTAGATGTGAATACCGGTGTGTATTCTACCATAGTGTACTAAGTGTTTATTTTGGGTTTAGAATTGGAGTCTTGCAGTGAAAGCATGGTAGTGAGACTTAGGTAGTACGATTAATAGTTAGTTGGAAATTTCGAGGACGAAATTTCTTTAAGGGGGTAGAAGCTGTAACATCCACGAATTTTTGGGCCTATGCGTTTAATGGGTGAATATGTTTAATATGTTAATTTAAGTAATAGGGGTCCAAATTGGGCTCAGAGAAATTAGACAAAGGCCTTAGTTAAATTATTAGATTGGGCATTATAGAGTTAAAAGAGTGGTAATTATGTTTAAAATACCAAAGTGGGCTTGTGGCCCAATCTTAGGAGGTGACGCCACACAAGGGAGTAAGGGGCCCAAATTTAAGTTTCATGGAGGCCAATTCTTTTAATTTAAGTTAGCTAAATTTTGGGCATTAGGATTAGGTGGAATGGATGGCAACAAGACTAAAGTTTAGGGGTTTTAGTGTTTAAAATATGTGGATAATAAGCAGATAAAGGCTATTATTTAGGAATTTATTTTATGTGGATAATAAGCAGATAAAGGCTAAAATTTAGGGATTTTAATGATTAAAATATGTGGATAATATACTGATAAAGGAGGGAGGAGTTAGAGATAATTAAGTCTCTTTTAGATGAGCTAGTAGATTAAGATAAAGGAGAAAAGATAGGATTTATCTGCAATGTTAGGTAAGTGCCGAAATTTCTATAAATAGGGGGAATATCTCTTCAATTTTGGCATTTGGGGTTTTTCTCTCATTCTTTTCTCTTCTTCTCCGAGTAAAAGCCAAAAACTCCTAAAGTTCCACCTTCTTCTTCATTCTCTGCAAAAGCTGAAATCTCTAAGCCTATTCCCTCATCTTCACTTTGATTCAAAAACCGAAACTACACCTATTCTTCTCCTTAATATTCATTGGCCGAATCTCCCTTAGCCATCTTTTCAATTTTTAGTTCTTTCAAAAGCCGAAAGCGCGATAGATCATCTTTCCGAGATTTTTCCTAGAAACCGAAACTCATAGATCTCTAAGTTATAGAATCGTGTTACATTCGGGATTTCAAGGTAAGAGGATTTGTTTATTCATATATATAAAACCGGGTAGAATACTAACTATGGCCGAATATAGGAGAGGCCTATTTTCACATCTTTCCGGCTTTTTGAAGCAAAGCGTAGATCGGTTTAGCAAGGGTATCTACATTAATCAGGTGTGTAATACCTCCCCACCATCTAGATCTACCTATTATTGTATGTTCATATGTTTTATATGTTATGATAAATGCCAAAATCTCGGTTTATTGATGAAAGCCCAAGGAGGGTAAAAGCGGATCCCCAGGTTAGTAAATAATCTGTTTAAATGTTATAAGTAAAATGCTTGTATGTGATTGCATAGGTTGGGTTGTTGAAAGGAGGAAGTTATACGTTATATGTGTAGCGGCTAATGCCGTGAACTGTTATACGGGCTTCGGGCATTAAATGTTATACTGGCCGGCCATTAAATGTTATAAGGGCTTGGCCATCATATGTGGATGAGCGCAAGACCGCCATCATGGTGTGTAGCGGTGTGGGTCGATTGTAGAAATCCCCAATGGTGTGAGCGGTTGGTACGGGGTGTGTAGCGGATGGAAACCTAGGCAAACGGGTTGGGCCTTGCATATTATTTGCTATTAATTTTGATTATGATTATGACACTTTGTTTATTTTGTTTAATGGGTTTAAGGCCCAAACTCTAGTGGTGCATGAGGGTTGTTGCACTGAGTCTCGCGACTCACCCTTTTAATTAACATTTCAGGTGATACCTAGTGATTCGGACCGGGTGGAGAGGAACATAAGGTGGCCATGCGAGAAGAATATGTAGATTTGGCAAAAAGAGACTCAAGTTTTATTTTATATTTTTAATTAATGGACTTCAAATCTCGTTGTAATAAGGCCATGGGCTATTATGTTTTATTATGGGCTTCTATTACTTTAGGTCATTTAAGCTTTATTTTAATTAAACTAAGGCATGTATTTAAGTTTGGATTTTACTTTACTAAAGCATCTTCTATTTAAAACATATTTGGGCTTTTCTGAAAATACGACATGTTTGACAAAAATTTTCTTAGTGACATACCAGATCCGGTTGTAGTGTTTGGGCCGGGTTTGGGGTGTTACATTGGCAACTGAAACTTAAATCCAAAACGGTGCCGTTTAGACCCCAATATAAATAGAAAAAATCAAAAAAAAAACACTTCCCCTTACTTTTTTTCAAAAAGTTCTGAGAACTCTCTCAGATTCTCTCTCGCCCTCCCCTTTTCAGGCCATGGCTCTGGCCGTCGATCGCCAGTGACGGCGCCGCCGTCCATGGTGGCCGAAAACTCAAAAAACCCCCTTTTTTCTCTTTTTTTTTTAAAAAAAAAGATCCCGATTTTCGCACCGGAGAAGACCTCCGACGACAGGGAGACGAAGCGTCTCAGGCGAGTTTCTCTTCCTCTTTTCCCCTTATATATATATATATATATATATATATTATATTTAAAATATAACAGAAACAAAACGAAAGTAGTCACCTTTTGTAATTTTTAGTTTTCAATTTTCTGTGTGTGTCCAAAATTACATTGATAATTTCGTCGCTTTTATAGTCGAATAGATACAAATTTTTTATGCTTTTTTCACTACTATTTTTGCTGCTTCTCTGCTATTTGCTTGCTTTTGTTTCTTTTTTGTTCTTGCACGCAAAGTCAACGGAGGCGGAGACTCTGGCTTTTTGCCGTTTTGGTGCAAGGGAGGTAGACCTCGGGCGGTGGGCGCGCTGACGCGGCACGTGGAGGAGCCACGACGGCTAGGGTTTTCTGCCTCTCTTTTTTTTTTTTGCTAAATATAATTTAGTTTTTGGGCCATTAGGGCCATTAGGGTTTTAATTTATTTTGGGTCATTTGGACCTCTTTTATATTTGGACTTTGGATACTATTATTATTTTTTATATTCATTTTTTTTATTTAGGGCCCGGGCAAAAATGGGCCATTACAATTATATAATAGGATTGAATTGAAAGTTTGATGTACACAAATAAATTCGTTATTAATCTGATTATGTTTATTGATTTTTTATATAAAATAAACCATAATTGGTAATAGGAATTATTGTAAAATATGGTTTTAAATTGGTCAATTTTAATCTCTATATCTTTTAAATTTTGAAATTTTATTCTTGACCATAGCTTAAATTTGTTAGGTCAAATTATGCTATTAGTCATGTACTATGGGTAAATTGTGGATATAGTTTAAGTTCTCCGATATGATTATTTTTAATCTTTATACTTTTCGAATTTTGAATTTTTAATCTTGACTTAAACAGTAGTTACTAAACAAATTAACTAAAATAATGTGGCATTTTGTGAGTGTTATATATGGAAATAACAAGTTGACATAAAATTATCAAAATAACAAAATTTAATTTAATGAATTTAACAATTATATTTGCTCAAAAATTGAGATTTAAAAATTAAAAAAATATGAAAACTAAAAACGATGAAATTAGAATTCGGAGATTAAATTCATCTATTATTTATAGATAAAGGAATTGATTAAGGAATTAAAATATGCTTCAAATCCTAATAGTTATCCGACTAATTATTTGACCACCATTTTCAAGTGTAATAATAGCCTTGTATAGGAATAATTAATCAAATTGTACAATTTTGACATTGCAATTATCATTATTTGTCGTACATTACTCTCGTAACCTAAACATTTTCATATGGGTAGATAGATACTATTTTGTATTCATTGAAATTTTACAAAATATTTATTAAAAGTTACAAGTTATTTTTCTTTAAAGGAACCTACATATTATTTGTTGACTTTTATAATAGAATTTTTGTTATATTAGGAGAAATGAATAACAAACAGAATGACCAGCTCAGCTCATCCAATCCTCAACAAATTCCAGCTCACCAGGCGTAACAAATTCACTGTCCTTTGTCTTTTGTCATTTACAAATCTGTTATATCTCTTGTATATAAGGAACACTGCAGCACCTGGTTTTCTTATGAATGAGAGAATAATTTCCTTCTTCATCACTATTCTAATATGGTATCAGAGTGATTTTTTTCCATTTTTGCTCATGGATTCTGGTTCTACAGACTCTGTGAGTGCTATTGCAAAGTTCTTTAATCCTGTCGCGTCTGCTTCTCAAAAGGTTGCCGTTCTTGTCGATGATAGTAACTTCCTTGCCTGGAAGCAAAATGTGCTTCTTGTAATCAAGACACATCGGCTTCAATCTTACATTGATGGCTCGATTACCATCCCTACTCGAATGTTGACTAGTGATGATGGTGTTTCTGTGGAGAACCCAGCGTTTATTCAATATGAGCAGCAGGATTCTGCTCTCTCGGCTTGGCTTCTTTCCACTGTTAGTGCCTCTTTGCACAATCAGTTAATTGGGAGTTCCTCGTCTACTTTTGAACTCTGGCAAATGCTGACTCGAATATTTGGTACACAATCTGCTACCAAGGCTATGCGTTACTGCTCTCTTCTTCACAACTTCAAAAAGAATGAGCTAAATTCGCAGAAATTTGGACTTGTGAAAGATGAGCTTGTTGGCGAGCTTCAGTATCCAGCAAGGCTGTAGTAATAGCTTGTAAATCAAAGGGAACCTGACTTGTAGTGATGATAGAGACGATGTGATCAAACTCCGGTGGAAGACCATTAATAATGGCCAACTGTTGTTCCGCTAAAGAAACATGTTGATTACAACTGGCTAAAGAGTCAAAGAAATGTTTAATACCAGCTAGATAAGCAGACATGGAAAGCTCATTCTTTTTGAAGTTGTGAAGAAGAGAGCGGTAACACATAGCCTTGGTAGCAGATTGTGTACCAAAGATTTGATTCAGCGTTTGCCAGAGTTCAAAAGTAGACGAGGAACTCCCAATTAACTGATTGTGCAAAGAGGCACTAACAGTGGAAAGAAGCCAAGCCGAGAGAGCAGAATCCTGCGGCTCATATTGAATAAACGTTGGGTTCTCCACAGAAACACCATCATCGCTAGTCAACATTCGAGTAGGGATGGTAATTGAGCCATCAATGTAAGATTAAAGCCGGTGTGTCTTGATTACAAGAAGCACATGTTGCTTCCAGGCAAGGAAGTTACTGTCATCGACAAGAATGGCAACCTTTTGAGAAGCAGACTCAACAGGATTAAAGAACTTTGCAATAGCACTCACAGAGCCTGCAGAACCAAAATCCATGAGCGAAAATGGAAAAAAAATCACTCTGATACCATTGTCGAAACCATTTTTTATGTTTTTGAAAAACAGGGATCGACTTTAAAATGAAACATGGAGTCGCCACCAATCCTTTTTGTTTAGGTGTGATCGGATCACCTATAAAAACATTTTATTATATTTAAAAGAAATTAATTTTGGTCTACGAATTCCAAGAAAAACGGGTTCGGGAGTCGGTTACGCACGAGGAAGGATTAGCACTATCGCAACGCCCAAAACTGGTACCTAATTGATTATCTAATGTCCTTATGTTGAAAATTTAGAAAAAAAAATAAAATACAATCTCCTTTAGAAACATTTGAATATACTCGAATTGATTAAGATTCTCTTGCTCCGAAGGAATAAAATTTCACATCCAACACGTTAGGATACGACAATTTAAATCCTCGAATCCAAGATCATCTCATGATTTCCAAAATTCATGCATTGAAAATTTCAAAAGGATATTCGATTATTTGTTCAAACGAAAAAAATCGAAACCCAGCACGTTAGGGCACGATTTCTCGGACTTCCAAACACGGAATATTGCCTTATTTTGAAAGCTTTTACTAAGCGATTATAAAATGGATTCAAAAAATACATTCGTTTAGTTTGTTTGGGGATAAAAGATAATTAATATCGGGCGAAAGTGGGAGTTTGAATCATGATACAACAACAGGAAATAAAACGTAGTTACAAGCATGAATAGTAATACCCGACAATAATATTATACGACTGAATAATAATCATATGAAAATACCAAGAAACTAAATTGGGTACATATACTGACAGTACATTATACATTATATAAATACCAACATTAACATTCAAAACCGATGAATTATAAGACAATTTTAAAAGAAATACCAAACAAATTAACACAAATCAAATGTAACTAATTCTAAATAATGAAGGAAATGAATAACATGAGGGAAAAACAATTTTAAATCATTAATATGCAATCGATAGATCATATGTACAAAAGTGTATACAAAAATTTAAAATAGATTAAAATACAAAGATAAAAATAATTAATACATGCAATAATGAGGTAAATAGATTTTAAAATAAAATATTAGGTAAGGAGAAAATCAAAGTAAAATATATATATAAAATAATATATGTTAATCTACATAAATAATATATATGAAATAAAAAAACCTAATATAAATAATTTATTATAAATAATATATGTGAAAAAAACCTAATGTAAATAATTTATATATGAAAGTAATAATGTATAAAAGTTTTTGAAATAAACAAAAATATATCATAAAATAGGAACTTAAAAGGAAATAAATTTTATAAATAAATAAATTTAAAAATATGCATATACACATAAATAGATTAAAAAACATACATAAAATAATATGAAATCAATAATATGTACATAAAAATAATTTAATATAAATTATATGTGTATATAAAAAGAATATATAAAAAAGAAATTAATGAAAATAACATATGAAGAGAAATAAATAATATCTAAAACAATTTAAAATATATAATATTTAATATTAAAAAAGAATAATTAGAGAAATCAATAAACAAATAATTAAATTAATTAATTAAAGGACTGCATTGAAATCAAAACAAAATTAGAGAGCTAAAAAGCAATAAATTAAAAATGAAATCGAAAAGGACTAAAATACAATGCGCGTAGATTAAAGGGGACTAAAAGCGCAATTTACCCAAGTTATTGAACGCAGCGTTTAAATAGGGACTAATTAAAACCGCGCAAAATTACTGGGCAAAATTAAAATAAAAGAAAACTTAATTTTAAAAAAACTGAAAATGCGGAAGGACTAAAAGAGCAATTACCCCATCAAAGGGAAAACGCGCGGATCCTGCCCCGGGTCGGGTCAACGCGCAGATTCTGGCCAAAAACGACGCTGTTTTAAGGCTTAATGCCCCGCCTCCAAACGACGTCCTATTGCTCAGCCTTAAATAGCAAAAAACTTAACAAAAAAATTATTTTAAAACCATTTCTAAAAAAAAGAAAGGGAAAACGCTCTGAAAGCTCTCTAGGCTCTGGCCTAGCCCGTCACCGAGCCACCGTGCTCTGCCACCGTCCACCGTCGTGCGCGGTGGTCGGAGACCCCAAAAGTCGGCCATTTCGGACCTTTGAATCAGCACCCTGCCGATCTAAACTCGAAAGACCTGAAACCTTCACCAAAATAAAAAAAAAACAACAAGAAACCCTTCGGATTCGGGTTCTCCGATCAACGCAAAAAGGGTAACTGTTTATATTTGTACTCTTTTTCTGTATATATGTAGTATATTCGAAATGAAAATAGGCTGAAAAATGGACCGGAAAATATACCTTTTTTGCTATTTTTGTATTCAAAAAACGTAAGAGACTTACAATGGTTATATTCGGCTTTTTATAGCCCGAAAAAAATGAAAATAAAAAAGTCCTTTTCTTTTTTTATTTTCTGTTGTATATTGCTATTTTTGCTGTTGTTCTTGTCGTTTTTCGCAGGTACGATGGTGTACGATGATGACGTGGCACTGGTACGGAGGCCGTGTGGGAGCGGCGGCGCTAAGGCTAACCTTAGGGTTTCTGCCCTTGTTGTTCTTTGGGTCATTTAGGCCGACTAGGGTGTTGGGCTAGTGTAGGCTAGGGTTTAGGCCAATTGGGCTTTTAATGGACTTATTTTCTTTTTGTAAATCTGGACTGCTAATGGACTGTTTGGATTTATTATTTATTGCTTTTTTCATTTGGTTTTTTATCAAAGTGGTTAAATTTGGGCTCGGGCATAAATTGAGTCCTACAGCTGCCCCTCTTTGCTCATTGTCGTGTAACGAGAATGGAGCAAAGACCTTAAAAGGGCCCATTTTGACCGGTTTCGCCGAATCTTGGCTTCTTTCGGTGTTTTTTTTCTTCGAATAGCTTCATTCCATCCCACTGTATCTTTAAGGGCATAGGAACTAGCACTTCGATCCAATTCAAGGAGATTAGACTTGTAGCTTCAATCTACTCCGCCGAAACTTCATGGAGATAAGAAATGTGGCTCCAATGTGATTTCAGGGAAAAGAGATTTGTAGTTTCGATCTTTTCCATTGATACTTAAATGAAATAAAAATTCAGAGAGAAGAGATTTGTAACCTCAATCTTATCTGCTGAAATTTCAAAGAAATAAGGATTGATCCTCATTGTAAACTCAGGGAGAAGAGATTTGTAGCCTCAACCTACTCCACTGAAACTTCGAGGAGATAATAATTCAGAGAGAAGAGATTCGTAACCTCAATCTTCTCTGCTGAAACTCCAAAGAAATAAGGATTGATCCTCCATGTAAACTCAGGGAGAAGGGATTTGTAGCCTCAACCTACTCCACTGGAACTTCGAGGAGATAAGAATTCAGGGAGAAGAGATTCGTAACCTCAATCTTCTCTGCTGAAACTTCGAAGAAATAAGGATTGATCCTCCATGTAAACTCAGGGAGAAGGGATTTGTAGCCTCAACCTACTCCACTGGAACTTCGAGGAGATAAGAGTTCAGGGAGAAGAGATTCGTAACCTCAATCTTCTCTGCTGAAACTTCAAAGAAATAAGGATTGATCCTCATTGTAAACTCAGGGAGAAGGGATTTGTAGCCTCAACCTACTCCACTGGAACTTCGAGGAGATAAGAATTCAGGGAGAAGAGATTCGTAACCTCGATCTTCTCTGCTGAAACTTCAATGATATAAGAATTCAGAGAGAAGAGATTTGTAGCTTCGATCTTCACTACTGAAACTTTAAGGAAATGAGGATTTCAGGGAGAAGGGATTTATAGCTTCGACCTACTCGTTGGAACCTCAAAGGGATAAGAATTCAGGGAGAAGAGATTTGTAGTTTCGATCTTCTCTACTGAAACTTTAAGGAAATGAAAGCTGGTAATTTCAACATGCTCCGCTGTATCTTCAAGGAGACGAGGTTGGTGGCTTAAATCTACTCCGCTACTTCATGGAGATAAGATTCATCGTTTTCGATCTGCTCCACTACTGGTTAGGGAGACAAGATCTGTAATCTTGATCTACTCACTCCACCGCCGCCAGTGGAGATAAGGCGATGGCTTAAATCTACTCCATTGCTTCATGGAGATAAGATTCGTGCGTCTTCGATCCGCTCTAATATCGCCGGAGACAAGATCTGTAATCTTTAGTGCGCTCCATCAGAAACTCGGGGATGCGATGGTATCTTCGATCCCGCCGCTGCAAACTTAGGAAGACAAGATCCGCTATCTTGGTGCGCTCCATCGCAAACTCGGGGATGCCAAACTAGTATCTTCGATCCGCTTCACTACAATCTCAGGAAGACAAGATCTACTATCTTCAAGCTGCTCCACTGCAAACTCAGGGATGCCAGACTAGTATCTTCGATCCGCTTCACTGCAATCTCGGGAAGACAAGATCTACTATCTTCTTGATCCGCTCCATCGCAAACTCGGGATGCCGGTGATGTTTTCGATCCGCTTCATCGCAAACTCGGGAAGACAAGATCTGCTATCTTCACCGCTCCATCGCAAACTTAGGGATGCCGGTGATGTTTTCGATCCGCTTCATCGCAATCTCGGGAAGACAAGATCGCTATCTTCACCGCTCCACTACAAACTCAGGGATGTCGGTGATGTTTTCGATCCGCTTCATTGCAAACTCGGGAAGACAAGATCGTGAATCTTGATCTACTCCACCGCAAGCTCGGGGATGCCGGTGATGTTTTCGACCGCTTCACTGCAATCTCGGAAGACAAGATCGCTATCTTGATCCGCTCCACTGCAAACTCAGGGATGCCAGGCTGATGTTTTCAATCCGCTTCACTGCAAACTCAAGAAGACAAAATCTGTGAATTCACCGATGTTGCGACACCGTCCTCTGGGGGACCTATCTTGTAAAATCGATTTTATGTGTTTATACTTATGCAAAATGGTTAGGATGCTATGATCTGAACGAATCAACTGCTCTTAACCGAATGACATATGTACGAATCCAAAATGTCATGAGGACGATCCTTTTTAATAATTAGAATGTCACCACTTGTTGCTCATCAGGGCTCTATTATTAACGTAGTAAACTGTCTTCCTACTCGGCTGGCATTTGACAGAAAACCCAAAAATATTTTTGCTCAACTGATTTGTCCCACTAACTTCAGGGTCCTTTCCACTGTACCTCAGGGACCTGGGGCTTGTACCATTTTCAAACCATCTTACTGTGATTCAGGGGGATGAAACTTTTCCAACCCATCCCACCGCCATTCAGGGGTATAGGATTTGTATTCTCTTCAATCAATCCCACCGCCATTCAAGGGTAGAGAACTTGTTCCATTTTCAATCCATACCACTACAACTCAGGGGTAGAAGACTTGTATCATTTTTAATCCATCCCACCACAACTCAAGGGTAGAGGACTGTAACTTGTTCAATCAACTGATCACTCCCTGGGAAATCCGCCCAGATGTGTATTCATGATATTCGTATGGATGCATAATATCATTCTTCTTGAGAATGATTCCCCTCTCACGCTTGAGTTGATATTGCTCTCTTTCGTCAAGATTGTATTACTGACGTAATATCTTGTATTTTTGTTCAATCACCATTTTTGACAAAATCCGAAGAGAAAACCTTAATTTGGACTCAAATATTTCCAACCCTTAAGCTTGGTGAATTCTAAACAATAATCATGTTTCAGGTTCTTATATTATTTAGAAACTTCCAGAGTAATATACGAAAATCCTTTTATAAATGTATTATTAGTCCACCAATTGTTATTTTAATGCGAAATGCTTGAAAAAGATCATAACCATGGATAAGAATGAAATTAATTAAGGGTATAGCTCGAAACAAATAAGTTAATTAAGGATAGCAAATGCAATTAAGAAGGAAATTTATTGGAGGCGTATCTTGAAAAGAATAAGGTAATCAAATTCAAAAATGGAAAACTAGGTGCCCCAGATATCGCAGTCTGAGCTTCTCTATACAAACTTCTTGAGAACCCTTTTGAGCTCAATATGTGTTAGGGGTTCCGGAGTACTTTGTCGATGCCCCAAGACGTAGCATACTTCTTCATTGTTAATTCAAGTATAGCAAGACTACCATATGCCCCACTTTTGATCAAAATTTGAGCCGCCCTTTTCGGGTTTTCAACTCAAATCCCCTTTGGTCTCAATGCGCCATTTGCGGGCTTTCGCCTTGGCCTCTCCCTTTTTTTGATTTTTTGATTTTTTTGATTTTTTAATTTTTTTTGTTGGTCTCAAGGTTCCCTTTGCGGGTTTTCACCTTGGCCTCTCCTTTTTAAGTGAAATACTTCTTGACTGAATTCACCGGATTGGGCATATCCCTGCCATCCATTTTGGTCAATGTTTCCAGAACAGACTTTTTTTCACTACATAAAGTCTTTTCTAGTTTGGCCTCCATTTTTCTCTGAAGTCCTTTTGTATATGAAGGATCTTCTTTAATATCAGGTCCCCCTTTGGGAATTTTCTAGGATGAACCTCTTTGTGACAAACCTGCATCATCTGACTGTAACAAATAGCTATTAACGTTTCTCCACAAATTTGATTGATCACATCGAGATTGGATCCATTCTGCCTCATCCAACTTCAGTTCTGATAAAACTCAAAAAAAAGGAATTTCGACTTCAATGGGCGAAACCAATGAGAAATGGGTTGCCTCGGTGACAATCCTGGCCAATGTTTGATAAGCATAGAGGGTAAATAGTAACTTCTGTATGCCAATCTTTACAAGTCTCAGTCTTTTTTTATGATCTTTTGTTTTTCTTCTTGACTGCCTTTGCTGCACTGATATGGTGTCTGATCTTTGAACAGACTATAAACTTTTGACATTGTGCGGTTATGCATTGTTAAATATGATCCTTTCTGGCATTCTTTGTTGGCATCTGATTTTTTCGTTTTTTTTTTTTGCATTGAGAGTGGGATTTGATAACTGTCGACTTTGTAAGATTGGCATTAAAAGCGACTTTCACTCTTTAAATGAAGTAGCCGGCAACCACAAAGATGAATCGGTGTTGGCTTAGGAGCTTTTGACGAGATTGGCTTGATAACATCCATGCCCCACATATAGAAAGTCTTTGAAGAAATAGAGGAGGCACATAGGTCTGGTCTTCCTCAATTTGACATTTACAGCATAACTGATGCAACCTCCCTTTTCTGGTGGACCAGCAGTACCTAAACCTCTTGATTAGCTTGGTCATTGTAGAACCATTAACATAGGTTCTTTAAACACCAATCTTAATAGCATACCCACGTTTCAGTAGCCTGGCGTACCTTGATATGATCGTGCGAAAACATCTTTGAATTCTTAAAAATAGCTCAATGATGTCTCGCCTTATTTCTGTGGTGAGCTAGGCATCGATCTTCACTCCTTTCCTAGACTCGCAATGTCCACTGACCCTTTGTAAGGTAGAGTCTATTTTCATCTTGTTCTACCATCCTTAACAAATCAAAAGATAGGCTACAATCTCTGTCATCTTCAAAGTCCTTAGATCCCTTAGACCCATATCTCATTTAAAAAGGGAGTCAGTAACAACGTCGCTCATGTCCTTGATATCTGGGTACCTAGGTACGAAGGCAAAAAATCCAAAGAATAAATTATTCTAAGGATGATTATTTGTATGGTATTGTCATGAATAAAGAATGAAAGAATATTCTAAAAAACAAAAGAATGTATAGTATGAAATGGAAAGAATGAAAAAATATTTGCTTAAAAAGATGCATTTTATTGAAATAAAAATTTTGGACACAAGCCTATTTCACAAAAAGATTCTTATTGCCTTTAGGCTTAAAGCAACAAGCATATTACTCTAGATTAGCTCTAAAAATATAGGGATCCCTTCCACAGTCCCATTGTCTAAAATCTCCCCAAGTATGTAAGGGCTTGGAGACTTTTATTCCTCGATTCCCTCTTCGGACATGTCATTAATGTTCAGATTCCCTAATATTCCTTCCAAGCCTCTGACTTCTTCAGGGAATTGCAACTCTTCTGCGTCTTCGTCCAAATCAGGAACAACTGGATTATTTAAATTATTACCAGGGTTAGAGCCTGAGCCATCCTAAAAATTTATTGGTACATGTGTTAGAGTAAAACCAGGAGGATATTGAGGATCTTCATTATTTTCCCCGACATTATCCATAGTGCCTTTCCCTTTGTCCATCCTTCCTACCAGCAGTTGGGACAATTGAGCCATCATGTTTCTTTGGGACTCCATCATTTGATCCATCATCTCTTGCTTGATCTTAGCCAACTACTCTTGCATCTGTGCCTGCATTTGTTCTTGCATATCCTTTTGCATTTGCTCCAATTTTTCTAGTCTTTTGTCCATTGACTTGGCCTTTTTTTTTTACCGTAGGGATGCGTATTTGGTAAGGTTTTGTCGGTTTCCAGGTTACTGAAATAATTTTTAATTAATTAGAGTCTTTCTACAAATTTTAATACATATGATGTGATGTAATGCAAATGCATGAAATGCAATGCAAATGCATGGAATGAATGCAAAAAGAAAGAGAGGCGTTGATTCTGAATTCAATTCCATTAGAAGAATTTTTCTAGAGAATAAACCCCTTTACATAAAGCGGATTACATATGTGGCTTAGTCCTCATAGCCCAAGCAAAGACACCAATCCTTGTCTTTATATCCGGATGTTATGGTCGCGTCCCGTGAACTTTCTCAATAAATGCCTCTTCTAGCTCCTTGTTGCTTGATCCAAGCCGTGACTCTTCACTCACTTATCCTCCGCGATGCTCATAAGCTTCTTTAAGAAAATTGAGACGTGATGACTCTCGAATAATCCTTATTGGCTTGAATCCCCGGGCAACGAGGCAAAGTCATATACTATCAATCTTTTCTCGTTGTGTTTACTTGGACTATATTTGGACGAACGTATTATAACCCACTTTATCAAGAAATCCATTTTCCTATGACAAACTCTTCCATTTAGTAATCGAATATGAATCAACACCTCATTTCTATGATGATGAAATGCAATGTAGTCATAAACAAAAGAAAACACATTAGTATCATATACAGATGTTAAAAATCAAATCAAACAGAAAATAGTCAAACACCTATCCAAGTGACTGCTAGGGTTCAACGTAGTTCTACCTAAAGTGGGCACCTAGGGTTCACTACATGTGGTTTGGTTCTAAAGAGAGGGTACCTGAACCAGCAGATTCCTCAATCCTTACCCATTATAGGCTCATATGGATCGAGTTCGGTTCAGGGGAATACATTTCCCTATGGCCATGCGGAGATGAAAATCTCACGAAGACATAGGTACGGATGTATCCCGGAAGTAATCCACTAGCCCATGCAGAGGTGAAAACCTCACGAAGGCATAGTTTCTCACTCCCACTTAAAGGTATAACAACAACGGTCATGCAGTGCAATGCCAAAGTATTTTATGAGACTCAACATCATTGCAATCATAGCACCAACAAATGCATAAAAAGAAACATGATTTTTCAAAACAATTTTCCAAATTTTCAATCAAAAGGACAAAAATTAATCAATCTATGGCCTGACTCTCAACCAGTCCCCAGTGGAGTCGCCAAGCTGTCGAAACCATTTTTTATGTTTTTGAAAAATAGGGATCGACTTTAAAATGAAACATGGAGTCGCCACCAATCCTTTTTGTTTAGGTGTGATCGGATCACCTATAAAAATATTTTATTATATTTAAAAGAAATTAATTTTGGTCTACGAATTCCAAGAAAAATGGGTTCGGGAGTCGGTTACGCACAAGGAAAGATTAGCACCCTCGCAACGCCCAAAACTGGTACCTAATTGATTATCTAATGTCCTTATGTTGAAAATTTAGAAAAAATTAAAATACAATCTCCTTTAGAAACATTTGAATATACTCGAATTGATTAAGATTCTCTTGCTCCGAATGAATAAAATATCACATCCAACACGTTAGGATACGAAAATTTAAATCCTCGAATCCAAGATCATCTCATGATTTCCAAAATTCATGCATTGAAAATTTCAAAAGGATATTCGATTATTTGGTCAAACGAAAAAAACCGAAACCCAGCATGTTAGGGCACGATTTCTCGGACTTCCAAACACGGAATATTGCCTTATTTTGAAAGCTTTTACTAAGTGATTATAAAATGGATTCGAAAAATACATTCGTTTAGTTTGTTTGGGGATAAAAGATAATCAATATCGGGCGAAAGTGGGAGTTTGAATCATGATACAGCAACAGGAAATAAAACGTAGTTAAAAGCATGAATAGTAATACCCGACAATAATATTATACGAATGAATAATAATCATATGAAAATACCAAGAAACTAAATTGGGGTACATATACTGACAATACATTATACATTATACAAATACCAACATTAACATTCAAAACCGATGAATTATAAGACAATTTTAAAAGAAATACCAAACAAATTAACACAAATCAAATGTAACTAATTCTAAATAATGAAGGAAATGAATAACATGAGGGAAAAACAATTTTAAATCATTAATATGCAATCGATAGATCATATGTACAAAAGTGTATACAAAAATTTAAAATAGATTAAAATACAAAGATAAAAATAATTAATACATGCAATAATGAGGTAAATAGATTTTAAAATAAAATATTAGGTAAGGAGAAAATCAAAATAAAATATATATAAAATAATATATGTTAATCTACATAAATAATATATATGAAATAAAAAACCTAATATAAATAATTTATTATAAATAATATATGTAAAAAAACCTAATGTAAATAATTTATATATGAAAGTAATAATGTATAAAAGTTTTTGAAATAAACAAAAATATATCATAAAATAGGAACTTAAAAGGAAATAAATTATATAAATAAATAAATTTAAAAATATGCATATACACATAAATAGATTAAAAAACATACATAAAATAATATGAAATCAATAATATGTACATAAAAATAATTTAATATAAATTATATGTGTATATAAAAAGAATATATAAAAAAAGAAATTAATGAAAATAACATATGAAGAGAAATAAATAATATCTAAAACAATTTAAAATATATAATATTTAATATTAAAAAAGGAATAATTAGAGAAATCAATAAACAAATAATTAAATAAATTAATTAAAGGACTACATTGAAATCAGAATAAAATTAGAGAGCTAAAAAGCAATAAATTAAAAATGAAATCGAAAAGGACTAAAATACAATGCGCGTAAATTAAAGGGGACTAAAAGCGCAATTTACCCAAGTTATTAAACGCAGCGTTTAAATAGGGACTAAATTAAAACCGCGCAAAATTACTGGGCAAAATTAAAATAAAAGAAAACTTAATTTTAAAAAAACTGAAAATGCGGAAGGACTAAAAGAGTAATTACCCCATCAAAGGGAAAACGCGCGGATCCTGCCCCGGGTCGGGTCAACGCGCGGATTCTGGCCAAAAACGACGCCGTTTTAAGGCTTAATGCCCCGCCTCCAAACGACGTCGTATTGCTCAGCCTTAAATAGCAAAAAACTTAACAAAAAAATCATTTTAAAACCATTTCTAAAAAAAAAAAGAAGGGAAAACGCTCTGAAAGCTCTCTGGGCTCTGGCCTAGCCCGTCACCGAGCCACCGTGCTCCGCCACCGTCTGCCGTCGTGCGCAGTGGTCGGAGACCCCCAAAAGTCGGCCATTTCAGACCCTTCAGGCACCCCAAGCCAGATCTAAACTCTAAAGACCCGAAACCTTCACCAAAATAAAAATAAAAAACAACTAGAAACCCTTCGGATTCGGGTTCTCCGATCAACGCAAAAAGGGTAAGTGTTTATATTTTTACTCTTTTTCTATATATATGTAGTATATTCGAAATGAAAATTGGCTGAAAAATGGATCGGAAAATATACCTTTTTTGCTATTTTTGTATTCAAAAAACGTAAGAGACTTACAATGGTTATATTTGACTTTTTATAGCCCGAAAAAAAATGAAAATACAAAAGTCCTTTTCTTTTTTTTTTATTTTCTGCTGTATATTGCTATTGTTGCTGTTGTTTTTGTCATTTTTCGCAGTGCGTGCGGTGTGACGGCGATGACGTGATGGCTGTACGGAGGCCGTGTGGGAGCGGCGGCGCTAGGGCTAACCTTAGGGTTTCTGCCCTTGTTGTTCTTTGGGTCATTTAGGCCGACTAGGGTATTGGGCTAGTGTAGGCTAGGGTTTGGGCCAATTGGACTTTTAATGGACTTATTTTCTTTTTGTAAATCTGGACTGCTAATGGACTGTTTGGATTTATTATTTATTGTTTTTTTTCATTTGGTTTTTTATCAAAGTGGTTAAATTTGGGCCCGAGCATAAATTGGGTCCTACAACCATATTAGAATAGTGATAAAGAAGGAAATTGTTCTCTCATTCATAAGAAAACCAGGTGCTGCAGTGTTCCTTATATACAAGAGATATAACATATTTGTAAATGACAAAGGACAAAGGACAGTGAATTTGTTACGCTTGGTGAGCTGGAATCTGTTGAGGATTGGATGAGCTGAGCTGGTCATTCTGTTTGTTATTCATTTCTCCTAATATGTTATGATATTAACTATTTTTAAATCACTAACCCGCTAATTTATCGGGTCTCGGTCTGTATTCTGTATGGGTTCGCACATGCGTAGTGCTTGCACATGAGTGAACACTAGAGGAGGACGCGTAATATGGGTTCACCTACATATTGTGCAAACTCACTTTAAGTATATACATGTTAACCCTAAGCTAGGGTATATATCATTATGCATGAAAACCTACCTAGTATGTCACATCTATGAACAGTGACCGTATCATATAAATACACAAAATTAACCCTCCTGAGAGGAGATATGAAAGAACACTCAACAATTTTATATATTTTTAATGAGCATCTATTTAAAATAAAAAACAATACTAATAATTGAAAAAGCATCCTCGTTAAACAATATCAATTACCCATAGTAAAAATACACCCAAAAGAAAAAAGAAAAGAAAGAAAAAGAATTGCACACAATTACAAACCAAAACTTCTTTTTGTTTGTTTTCTCCTTTATCAAAAAAAAAATAAAATTCAAACATTATAATTCCCAGCTCTCTCAGCACTTATTTGGCAAATGGCAAATCTTCAGCAGTATTTAGCAATTTCCTTGCAAAGCAGAGCAGCTTCAAGCACACGTGGGACTTTGAGGCATTAGCTTCAAACTAGACCTTTTCCCTTCAATAACCTTGTAAATCTTTTTAACCATTCCCTGCATTCCATTGTATAAAAAATCATCATTAATCTACAAACAGTGGGTAGATTCATTTGTGAGAAATCTATAAAATGTGGTCCGTCAAGTAATTAATTAATCTCCTAATAATGTCAAATATTGTCTCTTGATGAGAGTTTTGTCTCCCATATTTTATCGAGAGCCAACATGCTGTGAGCGGCTGTCCGATAGGTTTGGCTCACAGAATCTTGTAGATCCACCAATTGAGGCGTTCCTGGCGGCGTAAATGGGTTTTGTCTCCCATACTCTGTTGAGAGCTAGCGTGTCATGACTGACTGCCCAATGATCTTAGTTCACAAAGTCTTGCAAGTCCACCACCAATTGAATCGTTCCCAGCAATGTAAACCAACCCCATCGAGCAGCCTCTTGCGGCACACTAGCTCTTAGTAGAATATGAGAGACAAAACCCTCGTTGAGAACAATACCTTTAATAATTGGAGGACTAGCCGGCTGCCTAACCGACAATATTTTGAAATTTTCTCTCGAAATAGTTTCCCTCGACACATACATACATATATTTGAATTGGGTCTTACAGTGTTAATTAATTGGTTCACTCCATTGTGCAAGTGCCCCAAATTCTGTACATCAACACTGTGATTAGTGATCCATAGTGCCACAGCTGCAGCAATTGCTGATGGAGGATAATCCAATGAATCAATGGCTGCTAAAATTATCAGAAAAAAGAAATTAGGAAAGAAAACAGATTTCTTTTTTCTTCTTTTAAGCTAACAAGGAATTTATTTACCTATACGTGTATTAATAATGCGATCAGACGCTAAAGAAAACAGGTGACAAAGCCTGTTTGGTTGGTGGGAATCATTGAAACATGACGAAATCCTGGCAATGAAACAATGTACAAAATCGAAAGGTGTAATGATACGCAATCGCCAATTCAAGGTTTGCATGACTAAAACCTCCATTCTTTGGACTGTTTTGGGCTTAAACAAGAATCTGGGTTTCATTATTTGCAAGTCTAGGAGAAAAGGAACAATTGTTTCCTCCATTTTTGCTGCTAGTGAAAGGCATGATACTGATAAAAGCTGCATTGGCCAACCTTTCCCTGGCTAAATTGACATGAATTATCAAAAACAAAATCAACCAAATTAGTGCTTCATCAAAAAAAAAAAAATCAGTGAGATTAAAAATAGGTAAAAGTACTGTCCTTGTCTGCAAAGTACATTTTGGTTCATATATTTTAAAAATGAGTAAAAATATCCTTATAGGATTATGCTGTAGTGGAATCAAGCATTAAATTTTAGATGGTATAATTAAAATTTTTCAAAAATATTGTACAAGGACTTTTGTGCTCGTTTTAAAAGTATAAAAATCAAAATACACACTGCTCTATAGTACAAGGGCCTATATAGTAATTTTACCTAAAAAATAACCATTCTAAATCTTCTACAATCCAATTGAAGTAAACAATATATATACCGGCAAAGGTCGAGCTGATAGGAATCGATCCATGTAATTAATTGAAAGATAAGCAGTTTCAGGCCTAAACCTGTAGAAACAGTGAACCTGAAATTTGTTTGAAACATTTACAATAACATCACAAATCTAAGGTAAAAGTACCATGAAAGTTCTTTTTATATTAGATTAAAAAGTAAATTGGTCTTTTCTATTAAAAGCTTCATCTATTTCTACTGTTAAAATCTGATATAGTTGACAGAATAATCAGACAATTATAAATGACGTGTCACGTGAAGTTTATGCTGACATACATAGATCGATTTTTAATTATAGAAATTGGTGAAACTTTTAAAAGAAAGATTAGTTTATTCTTTGATCTATGGGACTAATTTACCTATTTTTTAATAAAGGGAAAAAATATAATCTGTCTCTCAATATAAGTACCTCCATGATGCTTTTACCGGATCTAACAAAGAAAAAAAAACAGGGTTTACGTAGTACCTTTAACATCCATTGGATAGCATCTTTACGAGCAATAACAATACTATGATGAAATCTTGATGAAACAACCTTGGATTCCAGCATCTGATCGACCTCGGTCTCGAACAAATTAATCAATAAATCGTCGTCGTAGTCGACTGAGCAATGATCACTTTCATTATCATCATCATCATCACCATAAGCTTCGCAGGTGACAACAATCTCATTTGGTGCTTCATTGCAGTACAAGTTTAGGGACACTGCCATTGGGTTTCTTTTGTTGGTGGAGCTGAATCAACACAAGAGCGCATATATATATATATATATATGGTGATAAAGGAGGGATGTAAGGGGGACCTATAGGAGAATTGTGCATGAAACTTCGTTGTGGAGTTGATACAAAAAGAGTAGGGACAATGGGTTGGGTCCTGGAATATTTGGAAGAGATTCAGCTAAAAGTACCGTTACTAAAGTTAGATTATATTTTATCCTTTTTACTAAAATAATTGGTAAATTAGTTATTAGATTAAAGAGTAAATTGATCTTTTTTAATAAAATTTCATCCATTTGTACTATTAAAAACTGACATGCCTAATAGAATTACTATACAGTGACATGTAGTGTGCCATGTATATCTCATGCTGACATACAAGAATCAGTTTTTAACAACATAAATAGATAAAACTTTTAATAAAAAGACTAATTTACTATTTATTCTAACGTATAAAAATTAATTTATTCCTTTTTTAATAGATGAGATAAAATATAATTTAATTCTTAATAATAATAAAAATTTGTAATACTTTTATCGCGCAAAAGATTAATTACTTTCACTTTTTTCTTTTTTTATCTCATTAGTGATTTCACATCACTAGCTATAGATGTATGAGATACTTCAGTGCAACATCCTTTTCATGTGTAGTTCTTTGACATTATCTAATCTTTATCAGACCAATTATTGTCCTTTTTTTCTCAGTTTCAAAGTAGAGGAAAGATTTAAATTACTATTATAAGTTAAAAATGATGATATCGTGTATTGTTTTTCTAATTAATTTAAATTAATTAAAAATAAATATCAAAAAATATATTATTGTTAATTAAATCAAATTAATTAAGTGATAATATTAAATTATTATTTTATTTTTAATTAATTAAATTAATATTAAATAAATAATAAATAGAAGAGATTAATTTTTGTAAATTGTTTAATTGAAGAATTTATACTCTAAAAGAAGGCTTTTTTTTTTTTTACTTTGATTTAGGGCAGTATAAAAATATTACAAGTTTAGAAGTTAGAGAAATTCGAAAACTGAAGCCTGAAAATAAGATTTTGAATATTAGAATTTTTTCAAATTGTATCAGATATGATGAAAGATGTTTTCTGATTTTGTTGAACCCACAAAAAGAAACTAAATCCAGTTTCAAGATTAAGTCGCATCGATTTTGAAAAAAGTTGTTCAACTCACAAAAAGTGATAAAATTCATTTTCAAAATTAAGTCGCATCAATTTTGAAAAAAGTTACTCTCTGATTTTGTCCAATTGATAGAAAAAGGTTAAATCCATTTTCAATATCAAATTTAGATATCGATCGAGTTTAGATGGCTTTTGAAGTAGAATCATTAATCCAATATCAAGTCTCAAAGACTTTTAGATGACAACTCTCTTAAATCCCTTTTCCATCAATACAAAGAAGATAAAACTTTTTTTATCAAGTTTAGAAAACCCTTAAAGCGAAATCATCCATCCAAGATCAACTCTCGAATAGTCGATTGAATCTTAGTTCGATTGGCATGGGCATCGTTGCCAATGCAGGAGGACATGAGTTCGAATGCACTGAAGTGCATTATCCTCCTATTTATAGGTTGGGAGGGGCTATGGGCAGTTTTAGACATTATGTCACAAAGAATAGATATGATCAAAACATATAATAAAATTATTCAAAAAAACAAAAAGATCAACTCTCGAATACTCTTGTATAAATTCAAAATTAAATCTTGACGACACTTAAAGCCAACCTTATTAGTTTAAGATTAAATTTCAAATACTTATGAATTCAAATCAAATCAACTTCTCAGTATGTATCTCTTTAAACATGTTTTCAAGAGACTACTTGATCAAATTAAAGTCAAAGAGAATGTCACAAATTATCCGTAAACAACTCAACTATGGACTATTGTGAAGAAAAAATTAAAACATAGTCAAAGAAAATGATTTAGTTGCACCCAGTATCTCTAAACTAGGAACTAGATTTTAATTTAATCCATGAACTTTAAAATGTTTTTATTGAATTCTCGAAATACGTGGATCAATTTTTAAATTTATGAATACCTATTGCAAGGATAATTTTGATCCGATGTCTAAAAGGAAAAAAAATATTAATAAAATTTAGAAGGGCTATGTCTTTTTTTTAACACGTCAAAATTCAAGCTATCCATGCAATAGGTACAAATGTGTTTAATTTTTATCCACATATTTTAAATATGCTCGTTATCATATTCGAGATAACATTCAACCCTCACACTGATGGCTAGGTTGGAAGAAATACTTAATTGATACAATATTGATATTTTAAGATTCAATTATAACATTTTAAAATTTAAATACTAATTTAAAATTTGAGCCATAGTTGAAGACTTTGGGTGTAATTAACCCAACAAATATTTGAAAAGATGATTGAATGAATTAAGATATGTAGGAGGTTCAGTTTGGGCCTGAAAATAATGGACTACTTTTTTTAGTAGGCCTAAGTTTTAACAATTTGAGGCCAAAAAATATTTTAACTCTTTGTGAATTTTGTTACAAAATATTTAACAATTATTAAATTATGGGTAAATATATTTTTTTCACCTGAACTTGGTTTCAAGGTTCAAATTGGTACCTAAGATTTTTTTGGTCGAATTAGGTGCATAAACTTGGCCGTAAGGTTCCATTTGGTACCTAACTCTTTTTAATTCAATTAGGTACCCAAACTTGACTTTTAGTTCAAATTAGTACCTGAATTTGGTTTCATAATTCAAATCAAGTAAGTCATTTATTGTAAGTGCTAATTTGGACCAAAAAGTCAAGTTCAGATGCCTAATTGGACCAAATAAAAGGTGCCAAATTGAACTTTAAAACCAAGTTCAAGTACCTAATTGAAAAAAAAAAGACTTTAGGTATCAATTTGAACCTTGAAACCAAGTTCAAGTGCCAAAATGTATATTTACTCTTAAATTATCTATCCATCCTATACTCAACTAATTATAAAATTAACTTGGTTATCTCTATTATTTTTCTAACTGAATTGATTTCAGGTTAACTAGTAACAGTAATTTACTAACAAGTGTTGGGTGCAGTAACAAGGCATATTGCACTCTCAAGAAGAGAACGGGATTCGAATGAGATTACATTGTTGAGAAAGACAATCATGAACCTCGAACCTCGAACATAAATTATAAAATGAACCTGAAAAGTATAATAATAATAAAAAACTAGTAAAACTAACTTAATAAAGAATTTAAATAATATATATAATATCACTTAATCACTAATTTAAATAATTGTATATATATGCAGACATTACAAAGTTAGTAACTCCAGCTTAAAGAAAAAATGAATAATTTCGCATCTAATTGTATGAAAGTTGACGAAAGTTTGTTGATGAATAGAAAATTGAATATAAAATAGCTTAGTGTTTGTATATTTTCTAGTGTTTGGATGAACTTGTGTAAAATATTTTATGTTGTTTGGTAGATTTCTTGAAATATTTCATAAAAGTTGTTTTCAATAAAACAATCATACATTTGAGATTTATGATAAGTAGTGAATTGATTACAAAGTGATGTTAATGTGAAATTATAGTAAATAGTGAATCTTCATGATGTTAAGGATTAAATTGTAAACTTTGTGAAATTTATAATTGAAACAAGAGAAGTGATATGCATGAAAATTTGTTATGTGAAATAAGATATTATAATAAATTATTTGATTAAAGTGCTTATATGGTGAAAAATAAATTACATGGAAATATGGACTAAATTTAAAAATGTACAAAAGTTTAAGTGTGAAACAATTTAATATGTGAATAAGGAAATTATGATAAAAGTTTAATGAATGTGTTATGAGATGATGAAATATGCATAAAGTATTGTAAATGTGAAATTGTGGAAAAATATGGAATTTTTATGATGACAAGGACTAAATTGTTAAACATGAGAAAATATGTGGATAAAATGATAGAAGCAAAATACATAGAAATATAATATGTGAAACAAGATATTGAGATAAATTATGTGATTAAAGTGTAAAAAGAAAGAAGTTTGATTTAATATGATTAATTAGTGAATATTAAACTTTTATGACAAAAAGGGACTAAATTGAAAAGTTATGAAAGTTTACAAGAAAGTATTTTATAAGTGAAGAATGTAGTAGAGAATGTAATATCCCAGTACTTTGACCCAATATTCGAGTCGAGTATGAAAGTGTTACAGTGAATAAATGGATAATTTTACGTTGTCTGAAAAACCTTTTAGGTTGACCATCCTAATTTTTATGAAATAAATATCGAAAAAACTGAAAATATTTTTCGTAAAAACTTTTACATTTATTTACATTATTTTCACCTCATTTAAGAACTTTAAATGTGTTACCTTCTCATCCTCTTTCCTTTTGAGGAATCAAATCTTTAATGATTCTTACACCATAATATGTTAAAACTTAAAAGACACTCTAACATATATTGGCTTTTTAACTTTCTTCCCTCTATTTTTCTCTCATTCTCATTTTCAATTGAAAATTTGAAATTGTGAATTTTACCAACTAATTATGTGTAGTTGCTAATAAAATTATTCCATCATTTTCTTACTCCTTTAAATTTTCTTCAAATATATGATTTGATCCGATAAAAGTATTATCAAATTTTAGGTTTGTTCTTGACATTTCTGGGACCTTAGGCGAAACAATAAATTGGTCTCTTTTAAAAAAAATTTATAAAATGTAATACAATAAAAGCTGAAAATTTTTTGGGGCCTTAAGAGATGAAGCATTTATGGTGACAAATTGAAAGCTCTAGGCATTTAATAAATTTATTATAGTCTGAAATTTTTTTCCTATATTAAAAGTTGAAAAAAATATTTTTTTAGGCTCCTTCCAGCCTTGGACCCTGGGCGGCTATACTCTCAAATAACCTCCAAAGTCGGGCCTGTTAAAGTCTTTATACTAAAATTCGAATTGCAATTTACATAATTTACTCGATATGTTCAATTTAATTCAAATAATCATGAAATTTAGTTGCGGGTGAAAAGTGAATTGTTTTCTGGAAGGTAGAAGACCACTCCAAATTCAAGTAGCTGCCCACCGGTCAGATTAGCTGCCGTCGCATACATAATTAATGGCCAATGCACCGTCGCAACCTCTCCTCCATTAAAACTATTAGTTTTTCCAAAAAAAAAAATTAATAAGTTATTTTCCAAAAATCATTTTCCCGAAGCCCTTTTTAGTGAAACAAACGGAGCCCTAGATTCAAAGAAAAGTTGCCCAAAACATGTTTCTAATATGTTTGGTAATAGATTTATTTAATTGTATAAATGATTAAAAATATTATAATAATTAAGTTATACAGTAGAAAAAGTTGAAGTAATGATGGGGTCTTTATAGTAATCATGGGATATTTATAGAAGGAGGCTAATTTGGCATGGGTCCAAATCCTCAAAGCACTCTATCTCGTAGGTGCAGAGGGTAGAGTGACGAATTGTCAACTTAAGGGTATTGTTGGAATCGACATGAAAGGACTATGAAATGATCGGATAGGTATCATCAAGCTTGAGGGCGATGGATTGACAAATGATGGTTGTAATAGGCCCAATTTGCCCGGCCCGCCAAAAAACCAAAATAAAATAAAAAAATTTAAAGTCCAAATTGAAAACAGTCCATTTTACAAAAATATCAGACCTAAAATAGCCCAAAATGAAGAAAAACCTAATGGCCCACATGGCCCACTATCTTAAGCTAGCAGGAAACCCTAGCTTCCCCATGTGCGCCGCACACATCTGCTGCCACCCACGTGCCTCCGTAGCGCGCCCACCGCTCGAGACCTGGCACCCTTGGTCGTTTTGCACCAAAATGTCAAAAACCCACCTCCGTTGACCTCGCCAAGACCTGCAAAGAGAACGAAGAAGGAAAAGAGAAGCGAGAAAAGGGCGTAAAAAAGCGAAACAAATAGAAAAAATAGCAAAAATGATACACTGTGTTGTAAATGGCTATAAAAGCCAGATCCGTCAATGTAATATTTCTACACGCAATATGTTATGTAATGGTTTAACGTCCCATGCAGCCCGTTTTTCATGCAGCAAAACGTTGCGTTTTGGTCATGTCCTTTTTTTAGCTTTTACGTTGCGTTTTAATTTTGTTAGTGAAACAGTGTGTTTTAGCAATTGAGGTGTCTGTTAGCTAGTTACTGAATTCTATAAGTGTATGGGGAAACACAAAAAATTGTTATGAAAAGTTTACATTAGAATTTTCACGTCTCCTTTCTACTCTTTCTCTTTCGAATTTCTTTCTTTTTCTTCTTTCCTCTTCTTTTGGTGTTTTTTAGATCCGATCTGTAACAAAGGTATCAGAGCTGGTTCGACTCCATGGCGACCGACGGCGTGAGAACTAGAATAGATTACAGTTGCAATTGAGCTTGGATTGATGCAAGGAGAGCTTACGCAGTTGCAAGCAGAATTTTCCCAGTTGGATGCGAGGATTGACGAGCGTCTGAAGGGATTACAGGTAGGAATTAAGGCGGAGGTGCGTTCGGAGGTAAGATTTTAACTTCATTCTCTTTTTGAGCAATATTTTGGACAGAGTCCTCCTGCTCCGGTTACTGGAGTGGCTAATGGGAGGGAAAAGGGGATCTTAGGTTCTCCTCCTGGATTTCCAGCGAATGAGCATCTCTTAGTTTCTCCAATATCAGAGGTTGGACATTCGAAGATGTCTTCTGGAGGGGGTACAGTGGAGTTAAGCAATTCTTCCTTTAGATTGGACTGTCCACGTTTTGATGGAGAGAATTTTAGAGGCTGGTGGTCGAAGGTAGAGTAGTATTTTGAGGCAGAAGGAGTGAGTGACCAAGCAAAAGTTAGAGTAGTCATGCTGCATTTAGAGGGAAAGGCCTTAGACTGGCACCATTTTTTTGTCCACAAGCATGGAGGGTTGCATCAGTTAACGTGGGAAGTATACGCGAGGGGAATGAGGGACCGATTTGGATCTGATTCCTTCCTTGATCCCATGGCCGAGCTAGTCACCTTTAAGCAACAAGGATCAGTTGACCAATTTCATGATGGATTTTTAAGTCTGTTAAACCAACTAAACTTACCTGAATCTTATGCTTTGAGTATTTTTATCAGCAATTTGAAGTTAGAGATAGGTCAGTACCTTAGGTTGTTTGGTCCTCAAACGTTGGTCGAAGGGTGAAAATTAGCTCGACAAGTGGAAAACATTGTATGTGGGCCAGTGAAGAAGGGACCTATTGTAGGCAGTGGAACTGCTTCTCCAAGACATTTGTTTCCTAACTCTAGAATGCCTCAGGGAGTGGGGAATTCAACAATGGCTGCGGGGTCGGTGAGTGGTAACGTAGGACAAAAAAACCCCTCTAAATCCTTGTCTCAAGCAGAGTTGGAGGACAGAAGGCGGAAGGGGCTATGTTTTTTGTGTGGATTGAAGTACTCACCGGGTCACAAATGCTCTAAGTCTCAGGTGTTTCAGCTTATAATTGAGCCCAGCTGGGAACAAGGTTCTGAATTGAAGAGCCTAAATTCTGAAGGCCTGCAAGCTTATTCGGATCAGCTGGAATTAGTGGATCAAGTCCCAGATAGTCCTGTTTTATCGTTACATGTGCTTCAAGGACTACAAGGCCACAATGCCATGCAATTTTATGCCGTTATTGATCACATGAAGGTGGTAGTGCTGGTAGATTCGGGAAGCACGCATAACTTTATTGACTATAAAGTGGCTAAGAGGTTACAGTTGCCAGTCGAATCAGGAAACACGCTGAGGGTAATAGTAGCGAATGGGGTTCATTTATCTACGCAAGGATTATGCAGATCGGTTCCTTGGGAGACGCAGGGATACTATTTCCAAACTGATTTCCTACTGTTATCGGTGAAGGGGTTCGACTTGGTTCTCGGGATACAATGGTTACTTACACTTGGACCGATTATGTGGGATTTTGCTAATTTGACTATGCAGTTTCGACAGAAGGTCAGACTTGTCTCTTGCGTGGGTTAGTGCCAGGGTCTCTTCAGTTGGATCCAAGTAGCCAGTTTTCCAAGTGCCTTAGTCTGGTAGGTAACGGGCCTTATCCTATGCTTTTGGCGTCTAGTGAGCAGACTGCTATAACGTTACAACCAGTGCAACTGACGGAGGACTTGCAAGCTCTTCTTGGCGAGTTTGAGGATGTTTTTCACGCTCCTATGGGTTTACCTCCACCCCGATTACACGACCATAAAATCCCATTGATTGATGAAGCCTAAGTGGTCAAGGTGAAGCCATATCGATACCCTGCTGTTCAGAAAAATGAAATCGAAAAGCTGATACAAGAGATGCTGCAAGCTGGTATTATTCGGGATAGCAATAGCCCATTCGCTTCCCCTATGGTCATGGTGAAGAAGAAGGATGGGAGCTGGAGGTTGTGTATTGATTACAGGCAGCTCAACCAACTGACCATCAAAGATCGATTTCCTATTCCCATTATTGAGGAGCTATTGGATGAGTTGGGGCAAGCAATTTTTTTTTTCCAAATTGGACTTACGCTCGGGTTATCACCAAATTCGGATGTGGGAGCCGGATGTGCACAAAACTGCGTTTCGAACTCACGAAGGCCATTATGAGTTATTGGTTATGCCATTCGGCTTAACCAACGCTCCTTCTAGCTTTCAGTCCTTGATGAAGTCAATATTTCGTCCCTTCTTGCGGAAATCTGTTCTGGTTTTTTTTATGACATCCTTGTGTATTCACGGGCTTGGACAGATCATTTAATGCATTTGCAGGAAGTACTTCAAGTGCTCCGCTCCAATCAATTATTTGCCAAGTGTTCCAAATGTCATTTTGGAGCTACACAAGTCGAATATCTGGGCCATGTTATCTCCAAATGAGAGGTCAGTATGGATCGATCAAAGGTTGCTGGGGTGTTGGATTGGTCACCGCCTACGACGGTAAAGGAGTTGCGTGGGTTCCTTGGCTTGTCCGGTTATTATCGGCGCTTCATCCGCAATTACGGCTTATTAGCCAGGCCTCTCACTGTATTATTAAAGAAAGATACCCATTGGCATTGGACACCCGTTGAACAAACGGCCTTTGACCAGCTCAAGGTCGCTGTGTGTCAAGCGCCTGTCCTAGTACTGCCAAATTTCCAAAAACCCTTTTGCGTAGAAACAGATGCTAGTGGGCAAGGAGTGGGGGCGATTCTTCAGCAGCATAGGCGACCAGTGGCATTTTTTAGCAAGGCTTTGGGCGTCAAGTACCAAGCTCTGTCCATTTACGATCAAGAGATGTTAGCGGTGTTGTTGGCCGTTAAGAAGTGGCATTCTTACTTGGTTGGTCGGCATTTCTTCATTAAAACCGACCATCAAAGTCTGAAATTTCTCTCCGAACAGCAAGCCATCACTCCCTACCAGCAGAAGTGGGTTACGGAAATGTTGGGTTATGATTACTCTATTGTATACCGCAAGGGGTCTCAAAACATTATTGCCGATGCTTTGTCTAAGAGGCCACCTGAGGAGTCCTCTCAACTACTACAATGCGAAGGCAGTATGGATACCTCTTGGTCTGACATTTGGGTGCGTATTGTCGCTTTATACACCACTGATTCGAAGCTTGCGCAGCTCTGTCAGGACGTTCAAACGCAACCACAAAGGCATCCTAAGTACACTTGGCATGACTCCTTCTTACGGCGGTTGGGTAAGATCGTGGTGGGTAAGGATCCCTTGCTTCGCAAACACATCTTTGATCTGTTCCATGCCAGTGTTGTAGGTGGTCACTCAAGAGGCCATGCTACTCGACATAGAATTTCCACCCTGCTCTATTGGAAGGGCCTCTCCAAAGATGTCAAGCAGTGGGTTCGAGAGTGCGTGATCTGTCAACGTTGCAAGGCTGATAATGTGGCTTCTCCTGGTCTGTTGCAGCCCTTGGCTATTCCTGACCGTGCTTGGGCAGTTATCAGTATGGACTTCATCGAAGGGTTACCTATATATCAAGGAAAATCCACCATTTTTGTCGTGGTTGATCGTTTGACTAAATACGGTCATTTTCTTGCCTTAGCTCATCCTTTTACGGTGGCTACGGTGGCTCAGGAATTCCTCCACCATATCTACAAGTTGCATGGGCTTCCCGAGGCTATTGTGTCCGATCGTGACAAAGTCTTCTTGAGCAATTTCTAGCAAGCCTTGTTTCGCCACTTAGGAGTCAAGCTTAAGCTCTCTACTGCTTATCACCCCCAAACCGATGGCCAAACGGAGATCCTCAACAAATGCTTGGAAGGTTATTTGCGTTGTATGTCAGGGGAAACACCCTCTGCTTGGGCGTCTTGGCTCTCTCTGGCTGAATGGTGGTATAATACCACCTACCATTCGGCTATCCAGTGCACCCCTTATACCGCCCTCTATGGCCAAGAACCCCCTTTACACCTTCCTTACATCGCGGGCGCTTCCACCGTCGCGTCTGTTGATCGTTCTTTGCAACATAGGGAGGTTATGCGTAAGGTTCTAAAATTACATCTAAGCCAAGCCCAGGATCGCATGAAACAAATGGCTGACAGGCATCGATCGGAACGAGAGTTTCAAGTGGGTGACTTGGTTTACTTGAAGTTACAACCGTATCGTCAACGCTCCTTGCGCCAGTTCCGGAATCAGAAACTTTCCCTACGCTATTTTGGTCATTTCTCTGTTAAAGCTCGCGTAGGATTGGTCGCATACAGACTCGCTTTACCGACCTCAACCCGGATTCATCCCACTTTCCATGTTTCCCAATTGAAGAAACATATTGGCTCAGCCGTGAGTTCACCTACCTTGCCACCAGTAGGTTCCAATGGTGCTCTTCACAAAACCCCCATCCGCATCTTGGACAGACGACTCATCAAACAAGGCAACCATGCTGCAGTTGAAGTTCTCGTGGAATGGGCGGATACATTCCCTAGAGATTCTACTTGGGAAAAACTGGACTCTCTTCAACAACAGTTCCCTACTTTCGATCCTTGAGGACAAAGATCCCTTCTTTTTGGACGGGGTATTTGTTACGTAATGGTTTAACGTCCCATGCAGCCCATTTTTCATGCAGCAAAACGTTGCGTTTTGGTCATGTCCTTTTTTTAGCTTTTACGTTGCGTTTTAATTTTGTTAGTGAAACGGTGTGTTTTAGCAATTGAGGTGTCTGTTAGCTAGTTACTGAATTCTATAAGTGTATGGGGAAACACAAAAAACGGTTATAAAAAGTTTACATTAGAATTTTCACGTCTCCTTTCTACTCTTTCTCTCTCGAATTTCTTTCTTTTTCTTCTTTCCTCTTCTTTTGGTGTTTTCCAGATCCGATCTGTAACACAATATTAATCAAAAAAGAAAAAACTTCAACAGTGATTCGAATACAAAAAATACATAAAGAAGAATATAAAGCAATCTCTTAAAGGTGGTCTTTTTTTTTACTGTTATTTTTACTTTTATTTTTTTTAAAGAAAAAAATACGAGAAAGGGGGTTGAAATCTCACCTGTCGATCCGTCTACCGCCGCCGTGAGTGGCCGAGGCTATCACCTCCGATGAAAGGTGACATATTGTTGGCTCGGAGATTTGAAAAGAAAAGAAAAAACCTTTTTTTCTCTCTGACCACCGTGGACGACGGCGCCGTCGCCGGTGATCGACGGTCGTCACGGTGGCCGATCGCAAGAGCCATGGCCGGAGCCTGGAGAGGGGAAGGGAGGTTGAGAGAGTTTTTTTTTTTGGTTTTTTTTTTAGAATGGGAAGAAAATGAAAATTTTTAAAAAAAAATGACTTTTATAAACTCATTAAACGGCGTCGTTTAATGGCTAGCCACAATAGCCCTAAAACGACGTCGTTTTACCCCTAGGATCCGCGCGCCGACCCGCTCAGAGGATCCGCGCGTTTTGGACGAATGGTTTATTTGCACTTTCGGTCCTTCTGCTTTTACAACGCGTTTCAATTTAGTCCTATCCTATTTTTCCTTTTTTTAAAAATTTACCACAAACTTTTAACTTTGTTTCAATTTGGTCCTTGAACCGTTTTAATGGGTAAACACCTAAAACGGTGCCGTTTTGGGTCGACCCAAGATCCGACCCGACCCATTCTAGGATCCGCGTGTTTTCTTAGCGCATGGGTTATTTGCGCATTAGGCCCTTCCGCTTTTGTAGCCCGTTGTAATTTAGTCCTTTTTGTCTTTTTTTTTTAAATTTAGCCCTATAATTTTATTTTTATTTCATTTTAACCCCTCCAGGGAATGACACCGTTTTAAGCACAGGGGATAATTCCCCAATCGGTCCCCCCTATTTCGTGCGTGTTCCATTTTAGCCCGTATTTCTCCCTTTCTTTTTTATTTATTCGCAATTTATCTCTCCTATTTTACTTAAATGTCAATTTAGCCCTTGTTTATTTATTTTGGATTCTTCCTAAATTATTTATTTTTACGAATGCTTTTTTTTATTTTAGTCCCTTTTTTATTTATTTTATTTGTTCTTTTAATTTCATTTAAGTTATGATTAACCCCTTTTTACTTTAATCCTTCTATTTATTTATTTACTTATTTACTTGATTATATATTCATCATTCCTTTATTTTACTCATTTGCTTGTTCATTTACTTATTTTACATATATATTATTCATTTACATTTTATTTTAATTCTTGTATTCATTTATTTATTGTTCTTTCATTTCTTTTAAACTTTCATTTTCTTTCATTGATTATTTATTTATAACTTTATTATTATCATCATTTTATCATCTATTATTATTATTTTATTATTTATTCATTTGTCTATTTATTACCCCTTTTATGTATATATTTTTAAAAATTAGATTATTTATGTTTTTTACTACATATATTATTATTATTATTATTATTATTATTACGATAGCTACCATTATAATTATCATTATTATTATTATTAAATTGTTATTTTTTTCATTTATTCATTCTATCATCACAGTCCATTATCATCATTTACTAGCATAATATTTTCGTCCTATTGATTTATTCCGTTATTTATGTTATGCCAATACTTGTGCCAGATGTTACATTCAAACATACTTGTCTGTTTTGCACCATATCCGAATAAATTAAAATTTAAGTGTTACGTTACTTTTGCGCGATGCATAAAAGAAAATTTTAAAATAATAAGGCAATGTTCGTGTTAGGATCGACCCGATTAAGCAACGAACAAGTAAAAGTAGCAGAATAAATTGAGAAATTGGACACACAAATTTAACGTGGAAAAACCCCTCCAAAGAGGATAAAAAACCACGGGCAAAGATAATTTTACTATAATGGCAACAGAACGAAGAGTACAAAAGATGGAGATAAAACTAAACCCCGAAAACCCGAAAACAAAGAACCCTCAAAACGTAAACACAAAATTCTCTAAATGTGTTATGAGTTCTAATATCTAATGGGTGTATTTTCTAAGGTTGTAAAAGAGCCTATTTATAGGCTAAATTCATAGGTCAAATAATAATAAAATAATCTAACTAATCAGTGTTTGATTGAAACAAATAAACAGAGTTTAACTAGAAGATTACTTCTCAAATTTGACTGAAATAGGAGTCATAATTAACAGTTCGGTATTTGGAGATTCGAGAAGTCGTGCCCTAACTTACGGGGCCTCAACTTTCTCATTTTAAAATACACGAGATTTAAATAAAAATAATAAAAGGCAAACTTATTCTCAAGAATAAGAGGTGTCGTGTCCTAACTTACGGGATGTGACATTTTGTTACTTCGAGATAGGGAGGCGTTTTATACATTTTAATTTATTCGAGTAATTTTAATTGAAATTAACGTTAATATAAAGAGGGATCGTATTTTAAATTCTTTTCGAGTTTGCAATTTTTGACACCAAAGACATGAAGTAATCAACTAGGTACCAATTCTGGGCGTCACGAGGGTGCTAATCCTTCCTCGTACGTAACCGACTCCCGAACCCATTGTTCTGAATTTCGTAGACCAAAAATCATTGTTTTAGTAAATCAAACATTTTATTAACACGATCAAATTATGAGGTGACCCGATCACACCTCACAAAAATGATTGGTGACGACTCCCATTTTCATTTTTTAATAAAAAGTTGACCTTTCAAAAAAATAGTTTCGACAATGGTAGGAATTCTTCCTTATACATCTTTTTGGTATTGTGCGAGCCTCCTTATGTGACGTGATACTTTGGCAACGCAAGGTTGAGGCTAATCTCTTAACAAGGCTACAAGATCGAGTTTTGTCGAGTTTTCTTTTAATTATAAACTGATGGTTCGACAAAAAACGATATAAGGAAGCTATAACAAAAAAAATTACATATTTCAATTGTTTTAAAAGAAATTTCTATATTTAAATATTACTTTATGTATTTCATGACTTGTTAATTTTATTTATAAAACCTAAATTTTAGAATCAAATAATTTCTTAAAAAAAAAAGTAATTTTCCATTTTTTTCACAAGCCAAGATTAGTGTAATTAATTTATTTTCTGGACAGCTATGATTATAATAACTTTATGATTTTCCTTTTAAGGATTTTGATGTAATTAATTTATTTTCTCTTATTCCACTTTAAGAACAAAAAATGATAAATATCTTTAAAAAGATAATGGTATTTAATAAATTGCAGTATATATATAATAATTACATGTATTTCCTTATTAATAAAAATATATAACCATAATGCATGGATTTACTCTATGTATATATGCCAACAAATCATGGTACTAATTAATCAATTTATCATCAAATGATTATTTTTATCAATGATTCAATGTATCACTAAATCATGAGATGTTGAATTGTATGAAAATATTCCAAAACAATTATGTTTTCATGCCTTACTTATTAAAAATCATGCAAAGCCCATAAAAAAACACCAACATTCAAGGTGAAGTCAAAAAAAAATTTAAGGGTTCAAAATTAAATTACAATTTCATCATTCCAAACAATCGGCTTAAATGAAAATTTTTCTATTTTAAGGGGGCCAAGGCCTTTTCCAGCCCTCGCCACTAATGGTAATAGAGACCTATGGAATAGTAATAAGGTAAAATCTTTATAATAAATGTATTTTTCTAAAACTTCATAATTTTATCGATAAAAAGCTTGTTGTTTAATAGTCAGGGCAAAGTGACGGAAGTTGGTAAAAATTCTAACTCCTTTAAAATGGAAGACTGTTGTTTTTGACTCTCAAATTTATAGTTTGGTCTTTTTGAAAACCATAAAGATACAAGTGAATACAAGAACAAAATTGTATTTCAGCTCTCATAAAAATATGTAACTTAATCTCAACTCTCCTAAAAAGATTTTTTAACTTCACTCCTAACAATAGACCTCGACTAAATCTAAAATTCAGATAGATAAAGTTCGTACAATATTATTTTCATCATTCATAATATTCAAATCCGAAACTTTACTCTCAAATTTCTTACTATTCAGTCCATGAATCATTACTCATATAGGTTTAGGGTTTGTGTGTGAAAGTGGGACCAATGGCTTGGTCCATTCCCATTTAAAACAGCAGCAAGGCAAAGCAACGAAGCTTATTGCATCAGCTGACGATAATTCTCATTCAATTGGTAAAGTAATAATGCAATATCCCCACTTCTGTTAGAGGTTACCCAGGTGGCCTTTGCACCTTTAACACGTCTCCCCTTTGTATTGCATTTGCCCCCTACTGGGGGAAAAAATTAATAACAATCATAAATGGATGGCCAGAAACGAAATTATTTAAAATCCGACACGTATTATATAACTATTTTTCTCTCCCATTCACGTTTGATTGTATATATTAATTAAAATATATTATAAGAAATTATCAAAAATTAACGTTTCATAAATAATATTGTTAAAAAAGTAAAAATAATATAAATTTTTAATTTTTATAATGATGATAATTTAAATTAAAATTGGATTAAGTGTGTACATGTTTATGATCCTTGTTATATGAATGAATATTCAATGTTGATATATTTTTACAGTCAACTCTCTCTATAACAGTCTCATTTGTCTGTCAAGATTTTGTATGCTATAAAGAGGGGACCATTATACACCTATAAGAGCATGCTAATTATTTGTCATGTGAATTTGACACTTTTAAAGGTGATTTTTTAATTATTTCAGTTAAAATACTAACGTGAATTTTTTAAAGGTTTAATACATAATTTGATACTTGAATTTGACACTTTTTTAATTGGGTACCTATGTTTTTTTTTTTTTGGTCCAATCTAGTACTTATATTTGACAAAAGTTATATATTTTGAAACTCAAATGTACCAGTGTTAACTTTATTGTGTTTTAATTCGAGTTTTAGAGTTGATTTGATGAAAATTAAATTAAACAAATTTACAATTAATACTAAATTTATTTTATTCTATTAACAAAATTATGAAAATTTCAAATCTAATAATATTAGCAATCAACTTTCATCAAATTGACCCTAAAACCCGAATTAAACACTAAATAGTTAACATCATTATCTTTGGGTACCAAAATATATAAAATTTGTCAAATACAAGTACTAGATTAGACCAAAAAATAACACAAATACCCCATTAGAAAAAAGTATGAAACTCGGGTACCAAATAATGCATTAAGCCCTTTTTTTTAAAAAATATCATTTCTAACTCATAACATTGACAATTTGACATAATTTTTTGTATTAGAAGAGGTGTTTTTAAGAAAACCCATAGTGTCAGAATAATTAACGATACTAACTATTTAGATTAACTAATCATTTTATAGAAGTAAAAGATTAAATTATACCAAATTATAGTATAAAAATTAAATTTTAAATTTGACCATAATAGAAGGATCAAAAGCATAATTATACAAAGACTTTTTTATTTTGAACTCATACCCTTCAATATACAATAGTCACATTAGATCCTATGGAAATCCAGATTCGAGTCAAGTTAGTTCTTAAACGAAGGGCAAAACACTCCTATGCTGTTTTCTTTATCCATAAGACTTGAATCTCTAAAATTTTTTTTAAAGGATATTGAACTCCTTTATCGTTAAATGCAACGTGCATTATTTTTTTAGTGGAATTTACAATTTAAAATAATTAAAAAAAAATCAAAAATATCAATTTACACATGACAAAACTCGAACCTCCGGAGTAAATCGTGGTTGGCAAACACCCATTACTTTTGTTTTCAACGTATTAGACCATAACACTTTCAAAAGATATGGATACAATTAATTTCATTTGGTCTAAACATGTAATTGGGTCAACATCTGCCCCAAAAAAAAATTATAAAAGTATAAGATTACAAGACTCCCCCACTGTTTTCGCATTTACGCTTCTTCCCTTTGTTTTCATCATCATCGTCAGTACTTTTTGCAAATCCCTTACTGATATAATATATATAGATATATATATGCTACCAAAGACCCCTCACAACTCACCATTGCCTTTAATTTCCCATCATTTTCCTAAACTACCACCACCACCATTGTTTCTCCTTCAAGCCATCCCCCTTCTCTCCCATGGCGTAAAACTCCTCTTTGGGTTCTTTTTTAACGTCAACACAAATACGTTTTCGTTTTTCTTTTTTTAAGTTTTTGACTGTGAATTTTTTTATATATATATCGTATATGGGAAACTGTCAAGCAGCTGAAGCAGCCACCGTGGTGATTCAACACCCAGGGAACAAGATCGAGAGGATTTATTGGTCGGTTAGTGCAAATGAAATCATGGGGTCGAATCCAGGTCATTACGTTGCCCTTGTGGTGACTTCACCGACGATGAAGAATGAAAATGGTACGCCGGTGAAACAGCTCAAGCTGTTGAAACCTGATGATACTCTGTTGATCGGTCAAGTTTATAGGCTCGTCAGCTTTGAAGGTAAAAAAAAATTTATTACATGATTTCTTTACGTCTGCTATGGAATTTTTTCTTATTTGCTTTGATATATTGGCAGATGTTTTGAAAGAATTTGCTGCAAAAAAGTGTGTGAAATTGGGGAAATTGTTGAAAGAAAATGGAGGACTTGGGCTTGGAATGGAGTTGAAGAAGAAGAAAAAGGATTTGCCAAGAACTAAACTTGGTTCTGAATCTGGGAGTTGCAGTGGTGTTAAGGTAAATTTAATTTGATAAACTTGCATCGAGTTTTGATTACATTTTACTCTCTTTACTTAAGTAAAAAGTAACATAATTGAGTATAATTATTTGTGACATTGAATGAATTTTTAATCTATTATACAATACTTTTTCTATGTTCATAAGAATGGACTAATCTTATAAGTTTCATGTGTGAATTACCAGAAAAAAATTGTCAGAAACTGAAATGAATAATATTAATTTGGGGTCTCGAATTTTGTAGCCATTTGCAGAGAGGGGATGATAATTCAGGGCTTATGATTTCGATGCAGAAAAAAAATAGTAAATCTTTTATGGTTCTGAAAAAAGTTTTGAAGATAACAAAAAAAGTGGGAAAGGAAAATCTTCATCTGCAAAAGGGCTTGTAATTTTGTATACTACTTTTTAATTTCTTTTGCCTTTTTTCTATCTCTTTCTGTTTGTGGGTTTGATAAGTTAAAAAATATTATCATTTGAAAAAAAAGAAAAAAAGAAAAAAGAAGAATATTAGAAGAATCTGAAACTTTGTTTAAATGATAGATCTCTCAAGGTATATTTGCTCTTTGAAAACAAATTATTTTAACATTTAACACACTTTTATATCATGTTGAAATTCTTCTTCAACCAATTGTTTTAGTGGAATTTGGCTCCCTTTTCTTTTACCTTTTTAATGTTGAAGTGTTAGATGAGTCATTGGTCAATATCTAGAAAAAAAAAAGTTATTTTTCTTTGTCGATTGAGTCTTAGTTCGATTGTCATGAGTATTATTGTCAATGCAGGAGGATATGGGTTTAAATGCGCTGAAGCGCATTATCCTTTTATTTATGGGTTGGAAAAAGCTATAAGTCAGAACCAGCCTAAAAAGGAAAATTTTTCATTTTGGCTCTTTAAAATTTTTAAAATTTTAAATTAGTAAAGGTAAAATTACACTTTGTCCCCCTAAAAATGATAAAATTTTGATTTAATCCTTTAAAAACTGTATTTTTACTATAGTTAAAATTACAATTTAATTTCGACCCCTAAAAAGTTTTCTGACTTCACCCCGTGTTTTTAGATTATATGAAAGGAATGATTTAGGGTTAATTTTGTATGTGAAGTTAGAACTAATAGTTAATTTGAAAAAGAAAATTACAACAATGATCACCATTCATCATGCATTCTTATGCTAGATTTTATGATGTCTACTTATATATAAAGAGACAAATGACAATATTCTTATTGATTATGAAATTTATACTTTATGAAAAAGCTAGAGCTTTTTTATTAGTGGGGTGGAAATTTTTTTAAAATAATATATATTGTTAACATGAAATGACCATATACTTTGTTTGTATGCATTTACTGGGGAATGTGTGCACGTGTGTGCCTTTCATCAAAAGCTTAATTAGACACATAAATTGTCCATAAGAATTTTAGTCCAACAATATCTTGTCTTCTCCCTATGGTCGTAATTTAAATTCCAAACTCCGAAATGAATGGATAAGGTCAATGAATAGGATCCAAATGTAATGGAAAAAACATGGTTTCAAAATTGACTTATTACACAAACTTTTCATGGAATTGTCATTGTCTTATGGGTGCCACTGCTTTTGTCCTTTGTTGTTGTGTTTTTTTGAATCTTTTCATAGGTGGAGCAGGAAGTTAATAGGGTTGGAACCAGTGGTGGTGGTGGTGGTGGTGGGGGTGGTGGCAGTAGATACATAGGCAGACATCATAGCGGTGGTGGGCAATGGAGGCCAGCCTTGCAGAGCATTGCAGAGATTGGAATTTGAAATGCAGTACCATTTGCATGCTGTCATTTTCTTCCCCCACCCAATAAAATTGCAAAACAACTATATATATATATATAATCAAGTTATTATCTCTTTTTTTTCTCCTAGATGGATAGAGTTTGTGTTAGATGTAAAATCATTTGGACATTTAGAAGATTATAATATGTAATGATCAATTTTCTAAATTTTTATGTCAATTTTTTTTAATAATTTTTATATTTTAATGTCGAAAACTCGAAAGCTTTAGAAATTAATATTTGAATCTTGTGGATAAAGAAATAATGTGAAAAGAGTTCTATCTTTCGTTTAAGGGTTCGATTCAATTCAACTCTAAACTCAATAATCCAATATTATGATCAGACATAATGATCTTAAATAAAAAACAATCCTTAGAATTTCAAAATTTTCCAAAATTGAATCCTCAATCTAAGATTATACATAATTCTATGTTGTTAAATTCAAGAATGTAATCAAAAGTATGTAGAAGGACCAAAAGCAAAACTATAAAAATGTGGGAAAAAAAACACCATCATGATGTAGTTACTTATTTCTGAAAGTAGTAGTAACTTTTTCTTGTTATAGGGAAAAGGAATATTTGTATTTAAGACATATTCAATATAGATATATGATATAATAATTAAAATTTTAAATATATTCGTATTGAGAATATATATATATATCTTCGAATTTGAATAACATAAATATTATGATTATTTGATATGGAAAAGTATGGAACTAATAATGAAGCAATTGCATCAAATTTTGCTTGTTAGGTATCTGATTTTGTTACGATATAAAATACGGGTTATTCGTTATAACGGTTCACATTGTAAGGGTGTAAAGAGTTATTAGGATGAGGGTGGTTCACAGAAAGGTGCAAAGAGACATTATATTTAGGAATTCTTAGAAGATTGTGGAAAGGAGTTTTGGCAGAGTAAGGTTGTTTGTGTTCTTGTGTCTCTTTGCCCTTGTGTTGAAGGAGTATTGCTAGAGCCAGGGAGGTCCCAACCATCTAGCATAAATGTCATAGGAAGACGGATGTTAGCCTAAAGCATTACTATAGGGTCGACCTAAAAGGACTAGACGAAGGGTTTGCTAGATATAATGAATTGATGGGTATCATTAAGATTCATTCTCAATATATCTTCGGCAAATTGTGTAAGCCCGTTAAATATGATGTTTAGGAGAAAACGTGAGGCTAAATTCCTCTTACGAAGCAATGGTAAAGCTATATCACCAACCCCATAAAATGATTGATTGTTCTAACCATGAGGAGGCTTAAGGTAGAAGTTCCTTTGAAAACCCTCTGAGAAGGGCCCTCCAGCTATATTACAAAGTATAGCTTTCAAATAATTTGGAGGACTCAAATTGAATAAAGAATAGTGGAGGGGACCGTCTAATTTTCATTGCAAACAAACATTTTTCATTTGGATACAATCAATGCGAGGAATGTTTTTGCTTTAGTTGCTACTTAACATGTAAATTCGACTTAAAATTCAATTCAACTCAAAATCAATCATAAACGTTAATAGTTCGGATCCATTTAATTGAACGTAAGTTTAATCCAAACCAAAAATGACTTGAGTTCTAAAATATTAGAATTCTAAAGGACCCGACCCCAAAAATTTAAGCTTTAAAATTTAAATTGACTTTATCAAAATTATCCTATCTAAGTATACAACTTTCTAGTAATTCTTAATTTTTATATTTTTTCCACAACTACTAAAGGACAAACTATACTAATAGTCACCCAATTATTTTTTTCTTTTTTGGTCACTCAACTATAAAAAGTTACAAAATAGTCACTCAATTATTCAATTGTCTTTTTCTACAGCTCGCTAATATAAATATGAAAACTCCCAAAAATCCAAGATAATTGGGTGGCAAAAAAAAATTTTACTAATAATTTTATGACCATTTTATAATCTTTTATAGTTGGATCAGTATTAATATAATTTACCCATTATTAAAAAAAATTTACAGAAGAAGGGTTCCAACATACTATAGTGGTCTCTCCACTTAAATGACCTTTTTGCAAATGTAAGAAATGGTAATAATAAAATTTTATATTTTTGGGGTTTAAATATGTAATGTTTGAAAGTTTAAATAATTGAGCAATCATAAAACTTGGCTTTTCCCAGCTTTAGGTTACATTCTCCCCTTTAATGGATCCTTTGTGGACACCAAAATTTTTCTTGGGGTTTGCATTTTTGGCTGATTTTGCTTTCACCTCTCATTACAAACTAGGATATTTAAGATTTGATTTGGTGGGTTGTAATGTCCACACGATTTTCCCAATAATTATTTAAAGATATTAATTGCTTTTCATTTATTTTTATGGTAATAATTTGTCTTATCTCGTTCTATTTGTAAAAGGGTAAAATTACGTATATACAATAAAACAAATAGAATAATAACGCGAAACATGTCAAGTGTCAAATTGTAAAGCAGTAATGGATTTGACAACATCCATTTTTCACCATTCCATTACTATCCCGAATTAGATATTTTATAAATGTTAATAAATTGGGGTTGGAAGATTTGAATTCTTAAATATTAACAATTATGAACATCCGACAATGTGATGTTTGTTGTTGATTACCACGTGTGGCTTGCATTGCTTTATTGTGCTTTTTGTAGGGTTCTCAGATTTGAGAGTCCATCATGATAGGTATTTCCTAACTGAATTTCTTCAAGTTTAAGCTTTCTTTTGCAGTAAGATACATGAATGAACCGTTAATTATTTAATGGTTTTGCAAAGGAAAGCAGTACCTTTGAAGCCTCCATTTGTTTGGAGGAAATTGAAACCGACACCAATCAATTCACATGCTTCATGTCGGATAACTATGGGATTATGAATTGCTTAAAATATGTGATTAGTTTTTTATAAATTTTAATTTTAATTTATGTGCTTTTTATATTTAAAATTTTAGTCTCTCTTTGTTAACACTTGTTAAAATTATTTTTGTTAAATCTAAGTTTATTAGAATTTTAAAATCTTGAAGAAATAGAGAGATTAAATTCTTGAAAATAAAACTCCAAATCTCTTAAAAGTATATTAACCTATGAAATATTTTAACCTTATGAATTTAACCAACTTTCTCCAACACTTTCATCGATTAGGAACAAATTGTTTTGTCTACAACAATTCACAAAATTACTAACAAAAAAGTACTTGTAAAGCAAAATATGTGTTTTTGAATGCGAAAAAAAACAAATAGTTGTGTCGAGGGTTAAAAAGTTTTATGCTTACATTATCAAAAACAAACAGTACGGGAAAACCTTCATTGCTGAGAAGATCCAGATGCAGCAGCAGATGGGACGGGCGCTGGTGGTGGTGGTGGTGGTGGTGGTGGTGGGGCAGAGCCTGATGAAGTAGATGCTGGTGGTGGTTGCGCGCTTGTTGAAGCTGGTGCACTCACAGGTGGTGGAGGTCTTGGTGGTCCAGGGTGTTGATAATGTTGAGGTGGGCCTCGAGGTGGAGGCATTGCTGAATGGTATGGTGGATACTGTTGATAAGGTGGCACTGGTTGCATGTACCCATATGGCGGATAATGTTGATGAGGATATTGTCCAGGTGGCGGCGGCGGCATACCTTGGTAAGGATAGTGTTGTGCTTGTTGTTTATCTGATCCGGGTTTGTTCTCCCCGTCCTGAGACGGAACCAGAGCACCCATTCTTTGAGGGTCCATTGATGGATAGTAGGCTCTATCCATCTGAGGTGGAGGTGGGATATTAAAGTACTGCATAGGTGGTGGTTGGTCCTGCATGCCAGGTCCAGATGACTGGAATTGATTCTGCTGCTGAGATATTACTGCCCGGGGCAACATTCCGCTATGAGCCACTGCTGCTTGCTGCCTGGATCCATCGGAGGTTTCTGACTCAGGCCTTGGGGCTTGGGGCTTACCCCACATTAGCTTCAGCCTAAGACCCTTTATGACTAGCTTGCTAGAAAGCTCTTCTGCAGCCTTTTCAGCTCCTTCTCTGGTTGTGTATGTAACAAAGGCGCATGCCTTGTCGAGGACCATCTTTATCGATTCGATTTCACCATGGGCATAAAAGTTATCCCTTAAATCTTGCTCGGTGATCCTTTTATCCAGCCCTCCCACATAAAGGGTTTTAATGCTTTCATCCTCAGGCGCTTCCAAAGAAGGCATTTCACCAGCCTTGTTAAGTAGCTTTAGTGCCACTGGATCATTCACCCTGCAAATATTTAGGGGGGGAAATAGAGACAAACAGTCATTCGCGATATTAAAATTTTTATCACTTGAAAAATATAAAAATAAAAACAAAAACCAAAACTGAGCTTACCCATAGTAACGGTCTTTTATATTTTGCTGGGACAACTCCCCAGCTTCCGGCATCTCATGCCTATAAGGGCACTCAGCACCTCTTGTACATTCACCCCGCACATAGAAACTGCAAATATGTGCTCGGTTTCTCTTGTAGTAAGGTGTTGTTCTCTGAAGTTTCAGAATAGTGTCGTTTGGACGTACCTTCCCATATGAGGATTCGTAATCTAGACCAGCTCTCGCCTGCAAGCCACAAATATATTTAACTAAGGATAAAGAGTGAACAAAAATAGAAAATATGAAATCATAGCCATCTAAAACAAATAAATTAGGCACACTTAAAACCATCAACTTATATAGAAGATTACGAATCAAAAAAAAACATTATGAAAAGCTGTAACATCTTGTATAAACATCATAACAAATTTATTCTCGTAACATGTGATAGTAATTAGTAAGTAAAAACTGAAAATCCAAAAACCCAAAAAGCAGTGAATACCCCAAAATCAAAGCCTCGCATGACCTAAACTCTGGCTACTAAGAGGAAATGGAGGAGAGATAGGGGTATCATATCAACTGAAAAAAAATGTAAGATGCACTTGTGTATTTGGCATGTATATGACAGAAATGCAAAGTGTCGTTATAGCAAGTACGCAATGCCAAGTCCACATGATTCAGCAACTGCAATGACAGTAATAACGACTATATTCTAAAAAGTAAACAGTTTACCAGGATGTTGCTTGAAAATTTTCATACGACACCTTTAATTTCTTCATAAAATGATGCTAAAAGATAACTGTTAAGCATGAAGCTACATACCCTCCTGTCATGCTCCTCGGCGAAATACTCTCTATTGACATCACTCTTTGGAATGGCATCATTGGAGTTTATACTTAGAGCAGTATCCCGAACTTGAACTGGCAATCCATATTCAAGATCTAAAAGGCAGACTTGACACACATTTTTCAACTTACTGCAAGTCTGACAAACCTCAGTTTTCTTATACCTTGCATCACGACCAGGTCTCCACCTAAAGACTGTAAATGGCCGTGTACAAATCTTGCACTCCTTATCATAATCAGCTTTAGTCTGTAGTCAAAGTGTAAAGAAGCCCATAAGAGTAAACACAGAAATTTTTATTATTGAAGAAACAAAAGGATATTTTTTACTATCAGAATACCACGGTGAATCTATAGGTTTAGAACCATAGTCTAACAGACTTAATATATCATAAGCCCTTCTTGCTGCTTATTTAGATGCTGATTTGTGTTATCTCATCCATTGTAACAGAGAAAATACAAAAGGCTAGAAAATTTTCAAATATGTCCCATTAGTATTACTATTAATACCTATATGCCAGTGTAAATCATGTTGTTTTGCATACAGAAAATCCATTTTGAAGAATCTTATCTCAAGTTTAGCTAAGGTTATAGAAATCATAGAACTGGAAGCATAAAAAGAAAATGTAGGAATAAAGAATATAACAAGTCTAGTAGATCTTCTCATTATTAAAAAGTTGCAAGAGTAGAGAGACAAGCACAGTCAAAGAACAAGCCTTAGACTCAAACTTGATAATCCATGTCTACATGAAAATGTCCTTCCAACTGTATTTTGATTTACTTATTCTACATTTTCACCTCCAAAAAAGAGAGGCTCGACCATGTTATAGAAAGTATTGCCATATTTCACAACTCTGCTCACATCCACAAACATGATGGTTAACATATATAGATATATGACTAAAAGCGCAGCCAAAAATATAAACAAAGACAGAAACCATATTGATTTAGTTACAGAAAACTTGACTTTACAGTTCCCATATAAAAAATACAATTTCAGATCCATAAATAGGGGCTGGCCTCTAGAGTGAGAGAGAGTATTAAAGAGATAAGGATTAATACCATTCGGACATATGGATTGTCACCAAGGCATGACTCGCAAATGATAGGAAAATCAGAGCGTTCCCAGCCATCCGCCTCATGATCTCTTAACAATCGGTGTGCCATCGAATACTTCACACAACCTCGTGTAGCTATTCAGAGCCTTTAATTTGCAGTCTATTTCTTTAATTCCTACCGCAAGTGAATTTAAGAGACAAACACAAGAACACCATATCAAAATCTGATTTAACATAAATACAATTATAGAAACACAAAACATAAATACGTGAACCTTTAGCAGATCTTTCTTATTTAACATAGTATTTATCATTAGAACATTTTAATTTTTTTTTTTTTTCATTCAATTGCTATAAACCCTACCGACTCAAATAAACGATAATTTCACGCATCAAACTATTTGAAAAGAGTTTCAAATTTGTAATTTCATTTTTCTCGTCTTTCCTACTCAACTGATCAAACTAAAACCATATAAACACCAGATAGAACAAGAAAACCACAAAAGAAAATGACAAATGTTTAAAAGGACATCAAAAGTTAAAATTGAGAGTCTAGAAAGTACCTGAACCGCTATCGATAAGGTGGACTAGTAGAACCGCCGGTTGCGACTGCACGCTAGCGATTAAAACTCAACGGTAAAAGAGATCGGAGAGTAGAACCGAGAGAGCTCTCGCAGGGCCGCCGCGAGGGAGGGAAGGATAAGGGTTCCTTTACGCACTTGATTTTTCTTTTTCTATTTTATTAGCCGTTTTTTTTTTTTTCTTTCAAAGATTTCGTGTTTGGACTCGGAATGGGCCCAGACAAAGCCCAAGTCTCTCACCGCCTTCTGCTTTACTAGTGTTATGCTAAGCCCAATGATTAAGCCGCTAAAGAAAGCCCAAAATGCATAGATTTTAGGTTAAAATATCTTCAAGTCCCTAACTCTTAGTACATTTGAAATTTAGTCCCTATATTTTTATTTTTAGAAATTTAGTTCATCTCCTTTTCGAATTTAAAAATCCAAGTCTGAGCTTAACTACTTCCCATAAAGTTGTAAACAATTAGATTTTTTTTTTATCATGTTAAAAAATTATTTAAGTACTCTCAATAGAAGAACTCGTATTTAAATTTTGAAAATAATATTGTTACGAGAAACAACAATGAACCCTGAAATGATTAGTCTATATAGATAATAAAACATATATGAATGTGTTGAGTAATATTTTGCCTGTGTCTTATTGATATGAGTATACAAGTATTTATATATGTTGTTATTGCTACAATTACAACTCATGATAGGACCCTATTATTTTGTCTTAACTTTGTTGCCTCCAGTACTGACATTCTCTGCGAGCTCCAAGTTTGTTGGGCATGTGTCTACAGAGCACGCAATCCTTTCTGTTATGAGATTGGCGTTCAAGGCGAGCTCCGTACCTACTGGACGCGTGCTTGGGTGGCTTGTGGAGCACATGACACTTACTACGAGTTCCTTGGGTACATATGAGGTGAGACTGCGGCCTTTAGGGGTGAGCAAAATTCGATTCGATTTGAAAAAATCGAAAAAAATTTTGAATTTCGAATTATTCGAATCGAGTTAATCGAGTTAATCGAATCAACTCGATTTTTTTTTCGAATTTCGAGTTCGAGTCAAGTTGAATTTTCGAATTCGAATAACTCGAATAATTCGAATAAACCGAATATAAACTATATTTTTTTTAAATTTTTTTAATGGGCTTTTACTTAATTACTTTTAAGTCTTTAACCCAATTGCCAATTTCCCCCGAGCCCAAACATTTTATTTTTTCCTACTTCCCCAAGCCCGTCTGCCCATGCCCTAATGATTTATTTTCCCAAATCCCAATTCCTCCCCCCAAATCACCCCCAGCAAATTCCATCGTCCAAACCCCCATTTATTTTTCTTCTTCTCTCTATTTTCATTCCATTCAAAGTTTAAACCCTAAAATTTATTTTTCTCAAAAAACCCTAAAATAAACACTTCTTCCTTCTTCTTCTTCTTCTTCTTCTTCTTAAAATAAACCTTCAAATCAAAATCCTTACCTCCAAATCAAGTTGTTGTTCCTTCCGATCGAGGCAGTCTGTTCTCTTCCATTGTAAGCTCGAATTTTTTGCATCTTTAAAGTTTGTCTTGAAATATTTTTGAATTATTGAATGATTTTAGCTCTATTTGCATCTGTTTCGCTCTATTGAATGATTTTCGCTCTATTTTCCTTCTCCACTTACCTGTTTGTTGTTGTAGAACGGGGCACACTGGCACAGCACAATCATCATCGAGCTAATTTTTTAAAATGAAAGAATTTAACTTATTTCATTTGAGACTTTAAGTGCAGCTGCTGGAATCTCTTGGTAAAGTCATTTTTGGCTTTAAAATAATTAAAAATGATACCTCCCCACTCAAATGAAACCTTTAATTACACTGTTAAAATAATTAAAAATGAAACATTTAATTGCTGTTTGTCTTTTTTTGTTTTGGAAGATGTAAAATTCTTTTTTCATTATTAATAACTAAGCAGGAAGCACAACCTAATATAAATATATAATATTAGTAATAATGTAATATTAACAGAGAAAAAATGTTAGCCAATTAATTTTCCAAAGTAATAATGTAATATTAGTAATAATATAATATTAGTAATAACGTAATATTAATAGAGAAAAAATGCATAAAATGTACTTCTTTTTAAAGGATTTTGCAGCTTGTTAATACAATTCGATAAAATAACATTAAATGATGAATAAAATATTGGATTATCATATTTAAATTATAAATAAAAATTAAAATATTAAATATTAAATACCAGACCTTATAAATAAAATAACACTCCACCAGACTTTTTTAAATACCATGTTAACTAATTTTAAAGTTTAAACTGTAGTTTAATAGACACCAAAATCTTTTAATAATAAATCTTTTTGGCAAGTTGGATATAAAGAAAACTAGGCTTCAATTAATTAATTTATGTTGTTGTACTATTATATTAATTTAGGCTTCAATTAACTAACTTTAAAGCTTAAACGATAGCTTAACAGACCTTTTTTTTTTGTTTAATTTATGCTATTGTACTATTATATTAATTTAGGCTTCAATTAACTAACTTTAAAGTTTAAAATGTAGTTTAACATACTTTTTTTTTGTTTAATTTATGTTGCTGTACTATTATATTAATTAATTTTTAATTTAATCGATTTATTAAGTTTGATTTTAAACCAATTTTTGGTCATGGTTAGTGATTGCAACAAATATTTACTTGTAGATGAGTGATCCAAAGCGAGATGGTTCAACTCAAAGTTCACAAAATTCTTCCCCAAGTAGAGATGATCAAACAACAATCAAGGAAAATGTTCGAAAAAAGATTACTCCAAGGGCAGCTTGTTGGAACCATTTCACCAAACTTGTGACTGAAGAGGGTGAGAAGAGAGCAAGGTGCAATGCATGTGATGTTACTTACACAATGGAATCAACTTCGGGTTCTACAACGAATTTGAATAACCATTTGAAAGCATGCCTAAAAAGACCTCGAGGTAATACTTCTAATCCGAAGCAATCAGAATTAACGTTTGTGAAGGTTAGCCAAGAAACAACGGATTTATCAACTTGGGTGTTTGATAAAGATGTTGTTTGAAAAGCATTGGTTCGTATGATAATTATGGATGAACTACCTTTTAAAATTGTAGAGGGAGAGGGTTTCAAATACTTTCTTTCTATAGCATGCCCACGGTTTAGTCTTCCATCTCGTTGGACAATTAGAAGGGATTGTCTTGATTTATTTAACTCCATGAAGAGTGTGATAAAGAATTGTTTTGAAAAAGATATAAGTAGAGTTTGTTTGACGACAGACACTTGGACTTCATTGCAGAGGATATCTTATATGGTTTTAACAGCACATTGGGTGGATGATGAGTGGAGGTTACAAAAAAGGATTATAAATTTTTGCCCAATATCCGCTCATAGAGGTGAAAGCATAGGTCAATCCATTGAAAAATGTCTTCGAGATTTGGGGATTGAGAGGGTCTTCACTATTACAGTTGATAATGCATCCACCAATAGTGTTGCCATTGAATATTTGAGAAAGAAATTGAATCATCGAAATGCTTCTGTTGCAAATGGAAAATTTATTCATATGAGATGTGTTGCACACATTCTTAATCTCATTGTGCAATACGGTATTAAGGATGCTTCTGTGTCTGTGGATCGAGTTAGAGGTGCTGTGAGGTATATAAGAGCATCACCATCGAGGTTGACAAAATTCAACCAACGGGTAAAAGAAGAAATGATAGATAGTAAGGCTTAATTGTGTTTAGATGTGCCTACTAGATGGAACTCAACATATATGATGTTAAAGGTGGCCGAAAAATATGAGCGTGCATTTGAATCATATGTATGTGATGACCATAATTTTTTTCTTGACCTTACTGCTGGAGATGGAGTTCCTACATTTGATGATTGGGAAATTGTTCGAAGAGTTATAAAAGTATTAGAGCCTTTTTATCATCTTACATTGAAGGTGTCCCGATCTTTGCATGTTACCTCTCATTCACTTTTTGAAGTATTGACGGATGTGCATTGTCTTTTTGATGGGTGGCAAGATTGTCGAGATCTAGACATAATTTCTATGACTTCCAAAATGAGAGAGAAATATAATAAGTATTGGGGTGAAGGAAACAAGATCAACATGCTAGTTTACTTGGCGGTCATCTTTGATCCGCGATGTAAAATGAGTTTTTTGGACTTTGGGGTCAACTTGCTTTTTCCTAATGTTGCTAATGACATTATGAAAATGATTGATAAAGATTTGCATTGCTTGTTCAATGAGTATTCTTCTAATGTCGGGAGAATTGAATTGTTTGAAGGTAGATCTAGTTCTTCGACAAATCTTTGCAGTTCAACGGAAATAGATCAGTCAGAAATGAAAACGGGATTGGCCAAACAAAAATACCTTAAGAAGAAGAAACAAGTTGGATTAGAAAGCAAATCTGAGTTGGATAGATATTTGGGTGAGGATGAAGAAGTAAACAATTCAAGTTCATTTGATTTACTATTGTGGTGGAAAATGAACAGTCCTAGATTCCCTATTCTTGCACAAATGGCTCGAGATATTCTTGTTATTCCTATCTCAACAGTTGCCTCGGAAAGTACATTTAGCACGGGTGGACGTGTTCTCGATAGTTTTAGAAGTTCTCTAACTCCTCTCATGGTCAAAGCTTTGGTTTGCACACAAGATTGGCTTTGGAAATCTAATGACGCCATCAATCTTGAAGATTATGTCGATGAACTTCAAACCATGGAAGATGGTAATATATAAATTTTAATTTATAAAATAAGCTTTTGTATTCTTTATATTAGTAAGCATTCCCATAATTTAACTAACACTTTTGTTTTTAAATTTGCTAGACTTATCCAAAATACCCGAAGATCAAGAAGGTAACATACTTAGCATTAGTTTATAAAGTTAAATGTTTATTTAATTTATTTTTGTAATTTTTTTTTATTATTTAACTAACTCATTCAATACTTTTACTAGATGTTTCAAGATTATCAACGGTGTTTGAAGCACAAGAAAAAACTTAAACGTTTCTATAATGGTTTTTGAACTGATGTGTTATTGTTATTAGTTTGGTTTGGTTTGTTATTGTTGTTGGTTAGTTGGACTTTTGTTGTGTTCTTTTGGTGTAGGTTTCTATTGTATTTTGGACTTTTGCTTATATATTTTTTTATTATTATAATGTTGTTGTTTATTTCGACTCATGCTATTTACTTGGACTTTTACTTATGTTTTTTATTATAATCTTGTTGTATTATTTTTGTTGTTTATTTGGAATCATGTTGTTTATTTGGGTTGATATTGTGTTGCTTTTATTTATTCACTTATTTACTTCAATTTTTTTTTGTTGTATGATCATGTTTAAAAACTTTAAAGAAAATTATTTTTTTGAAAAATTACATAAAAATAAACAACACTAATTTTATTTTATTTTTAAATTTAACTCGAACAAATATATTCGAATCGATTCGATTCGAATTCCATCTCACTCGATTCGATTCGATAAAACTTCAAATAAAGTTAGGATGATAAAATGAGATTCGAAAACTCGATTAACTCGAAAATTTTCGATTCGATTCGATCGAATGCTCACCCCTAGCGGCCTTCCCTAGGTTCTCACGAGCTGAGTCTGTAACCTTATCTTACAACTTGTACCTACGATCTTGCACTATAAATTTGAGCAAGGTTCCTACGAGCTGGGTCTGTTGCCTTGCTTTGCGATCTGGTTCGCCTTATTGTCCTCTCATGGTCGGGTCATGGATCGAAGGCTCGGATCTTTTCTAGGGTTCAGGTCTCAAGCTATTGACATATAACAATCTACTCCCCCCTAAAATGGGCCTAAGGGGTGTCATAAAGTGGCACTCCTTAGGTCCATCATATCAACATTAAATGCAACTTACTGGGCACATTTGCGAGTGATTTTCACGTGTGCGTATCTGGTCGTTGAAAATTGAACCATTTTTGTTTGTTCATATATGGGCCGTTGATTTCCTTTGGTCACACGAATTGTCTAAAAGGCGAGAAGGGAACTTCTTCTTTAAAAGGATGTCTCTTCAAACCCTAAATCCCTCGTCTTCACCATAACTCAAGTAAAAGAAGAAAACATAATTTTTAAAAGAAAAAGCAATGTTTCTAAAAAATTATCTTTGCAATGTTTCTAAAAAATTATCTTTATCTTGATTGTAGAAAATGCTAAAAATGAAGGATTTATATATATTTTAAAATATAATATATCAAAAACACTAAAAACATTAAAATAAATATTTCCCAACAAATTGAAAATAAAATTTTTTAAAAAAATTATACTTAAATATCACTAACATAGGTGCAACTTACCAAGCAAATACCTCTAAAATAGTAGCAAAATTAACAATAAAATAAGAATTATACAATATCCAAACAATAACAACAAAATAGTAGCAACATAATACTGAAATGATAACAAAATAGTGAGAAAACAACAAGAAAACAACAATTTTTTTTTTGCAAATTCAGATCGGGGCCAGGCAAAAAAAACCCTACCTGAGGCCCAATCAGTTTTCTAAAGGAGCCTTATTTTTTGTTCAAGTCCATTTTTCGATACTATATTTTTGTCCAAATCCTCTCACTTTTCGGGCGGACCCCATGAACAAATCTAGTTGCAATTGAATTTATATTATATATTAAACTCTTGATTGAGCATTAATTTAATTTTGATTATTTTTTATAAAATAAATTATATTATAATTTTTTCTTATTTCTATATAAAATAAAAAATATATATATAAAATAATAATGAAATCTATTATATTATAAAAGTTTAATGTTATCATTTCAATTAAAATTTTATTTAACTTTTAATAAATATTTTTTTTCATAAACATAGTAATTCTACTATGATTAGAATATTCTTTTTAATGATGAGAATATTATACTCAATTATTTTGTTCTTGGAAAAATAGTAAACAAACCAAAAATATATTAAAAAAATTTTAGGGGCAGAATGAGATTTTAACTTTTTATAGTCTATATCTTTATAATTTTTAAAGAATTAAATTAAATTATTATAATTTTAAAAAAATTAAAATATAATTTTATTTTTATTAATTTAAAATTTTAAAAAATTTAAAAAACCTAAATAATAATTTTCTATTTTAAAGGCCGCGAGCCCCAGATTCGCCTGTGCATCCATCAACTTTAATAATTCTAAAAAAATAAAGTCGAAAAAATTCCCAAAATAATGAGGCTAAAAAGTTAAGCCATGGACGAAAATAAATAAACAAAATAAATGGCATCCATGGGCATGGGGGCCACCATGTATTATTATTACATGAACTCAGAACAATTGTGGGCTTAGATTCCCAGGTCAGTTTGCTTGTTTTTGTTTTTATTTTTGTCTCTCTTTTATAAAAATTATTATTTTTTATTTTGGTTCAAAGCCTTCTCTTTCACTATCCAGCCACCCACCTCTTCACACCGTTTAGCCGCGTTTTCTGTTTTTTTTTTTTTGGTTCAACGATGGCGACAGCAGCTAAATCAAACCCTCATCATCAACCATGGAATTCCCGACAAGGAATTTGCAGTTCATGCTGTAATAAACAGGGTTTTAAGGGTTTCGTAAGGTTCAAAAGGAGTATGTTTTTTAACCAAGGTTTTCAAGGGATGTTATCGAGATCGGTTGTTAATGGTGAAGCGAAAACCATCAATGTCTGCTGCTGCTGCTGCAGCTTGGAGAAGGTTTATGATGTGGCCGAGGAAGACCGGCGGTTCGTGGCGGCGTTGAGGGAGGCTCAGTCGTATGTTTATTTGCACCGAGGGAGCACATTTGTGTTGCTCTTGTCAGCTGAAATTGTCGCTAGTTCTTACTTGGATGCCATTCTCAAGGTATCTCAATTTCTTTCCTTTTCTAAAATATTTTGGGTAAATATATCTTGGAGGCTGATTCATATTACATTTTGCTCTTTTTACTAAAAAAAAAATAAAATAATTCTTTAGATAAATGAGTAAATTAATATTTTCTATTAAAAATTTCATCTATTTATATTATTAAAATTTGATGTAATTGATGAAATAACTAAACAGTGACACGTAATATATCATGTGTACTTCATATTGATGTACAATAATCAATTTTTAACTATCAAAATAAATGAAATTTAAAAAAAGAAAATTGATTTACTCTTTATCCACGTAGAATGATTTATTTAGTATTTTTACCATATTTTTGGTTGTTTAAGTTAAAATAATATTTTGCATCATTAAAATATTAAAAAATAAATAAGATATTCATATTTTTAAATATGTTAATTTAAAATTGATAACATATGAGAAAGAACTCGCTATTGGCAAATCTAATCACAAACTTGTGGTGGATAATGATTTTATTTCATTTTGGGTTAATTCCAATTAACATTCTCAAACTATAGTCTAGATTGTAAATTGGTTCTAAAATTTTAAATTGTTCTAATTAAATATCAAAATATCAATTAGGTCCTTTTTTTTTTTCAATTTAGTGTTAGTTCGAGTGTTAAATGTTAGCTTAGATTTAACATTAAACATGTTTATGCCAAGGGACGAAAAGTAAGTAGGGACTTGGCTCTCTTGGTTAAATGAGAAAATTGCTTTTTAATCCCTTTCCAAAATTAAAACATTCAAATTTATGTTTTTTTTAGCCTAATATTGTATCTTTGTTCCCTTTCAATGATTTATAAATTCACTTTAAGCCCCTTTAATAATAATAAAAAATTCTAGGTTTTTCAACCAAAATTTTGTAGGTTTATCTTCACATCTTAAACAAAATTCATTACTTCACCTTAGTTTTGTTAGTAAGTATACCCATGTTTAAAATTTAATTCACATACTCTTTTTTTGATAAAATTCATGTGTTTTAAATGCGTTCTACATTATATCTAAACTAGCATTTAAGGACTTGATTGACATGATACTGAAGGTAAAAATATCTATTCAGTTCTTCTCAATTTTGAAATTGAGCAAATTGATTCCTCTCAAAAAAATTGGAGCAATTTAATTCTTATCAATTTCGAAAGTGAGCAACTAAGTATAATTAATCACAATGTTAATTTCTTTCGTCAATTGTACATAATTTTTTATTGGTATAGTAACGAATTTAGCCTTTGATGTTTACATATTTTGTCATTTTGGCCTTAATTCTAAAAAATTCAATAAATTCTAATTTGTTAAATTAGGACCAAATTGACAAAATATGTAAACTTTGAAAGCTAAATTTACTATCATACCAATTAAGATCATATACAATTGATAAAAATATTAACGCTGTGATTAATTATCCTTAATTGTTCACTTTCAAAATTAATTTTATTTAAAGAGATCAATTTATTCAGTTTTAAAATTTAGATGAACTGGAGAGCTATTTTTATCGAATTTAAGGACGTCAACTGAAATTAATTAATTTTATTTTAGTTATGCTCGTTTTTTTCGTTGTCCTTTGAAATACTTTCCACGTAAGCAATAATGAAATGGTTTAGGACCGTAGTCAGATTGTCGGCTTACGGACGAGATGGGAATATGTCACGAGTTGATATGGGGGGCTCACTTGAATTATAATAATATTACATGTCCCTTCAACCATCACAAAGGTTTCGTCTGAAAGTGTGAAAAGTTATTAATATTAAAAATTATAGAAAATATCTAATTAAATTTAAATTTGATTGATATTAATATTATTATTAGTATAAAATAATATGGATTCAAGTGCGCTCATTTTTTTTTATTTAAGGTAATAGGGAGGAGTTCTGGGTAGCTTTAGATATTATATAAAAAAAATTATAATAATATTTAAAAATTATAGAAAATAATTTGAATATATATAAATAGGTTAAAGTATATCATAAGTACCTGTATTTTTTTTAGAATTTATCTTTATACTTTTAATTCTATGAATTTAGTCTTTACAGTCTAAATTTTAAATTTCAGGTTTAACTATTAACTCTTTTTTTTGTTTATTAAATTCGGGTTAATTGCAATGTCTTTTTTTTAGTTATATGGTTATTAAGTGAGTTTTTTTTTTATTTTAAAATGTTACACCTATAAATTTAACAAAAAAAAATAGTATTAATAGTTGGGCTTGAATTTTGAAATTTAAAAAGTAAAATAACTAAATTTCTAGAAATAAAAATATATGGGCCAAATTTCAATATTTTGAAAAGTATCGAGAATTATTGCATATTTTAATCATATAAATAAAGAAGAAATTTTGTTCTTTTAAAGCTTTAAGTAATTGATTAAGCTAGTATTACGAGTTAAGGAGACATTAATTTAATTAATAAATAATTAAAAATTTATTCATTTAGGGCATAATAATTTTATTTGGCCCTCTAACTTTACAAAAAAAAAATTATTTTAACCCTCAATTTAATTTTTGCCTCTCTTAGCTATTGAATTTGTATTGTTTGCTAAATCAAAAATTTTGTTGACATGACATACACATGACAATTTACATGTATGTCACATTAGTAATTAATTAATTAATTTTTAAAAAAATTAAACATATTAAATTTTCTTATAATTTTCATACTTTTTAAATATTTTTTTGAATCTTAAAAAATTAATTAATTGTTGATGTGGCATTCATGCATATGCCACATTAACAAAATTAACAAACATCAAAATTTTATTTTTTTTAAAGTGATTTGACAAACAATACAAAATCAATTGCTAAAAGAGATGAAAATTAAATGAATAACCAAAATAACTTTTTTAAAAGAAAGCTGGAGAGTTGAATAAGTGATTATGCATTCTTTTAAATAAATAAAAAAGTTAATTTTTAATTTTTTAAATAAAAGGACTAAATCTAAAATTTTGTTGAAGTATAGAGACTAACCGCATATTTTAACCTAAAATGTAAAGATCAAAAGGTAATTCGAATTCTTTCTCCACGCTTTTTCGTATTGAATAAATTAATTACTCCAAAATTCATCCCCAGGCCCCACAATCCACGTGTCATATCGATATTTTTCCTTATTTTTTCATATTTTACTTTTAAGTTAAAAAAAAAAAAAAAAAGGTTCACTGCTACGTTCTAAAACAAGCTATTGAGGGCCGCCACCCACAATGGCCGCCTCATGTTCAACGGCTCGCCTTCCTCGCTTTCTTCCCGGTCGAACCAAACCTTTTTCATCCCGCCACGCCTTCCAAACCGACATCGTAAGGCTCAGACCGGAATCGAAGTTCCGGTCTCATTACCTTAAACCGGAACCCGGGTCCAAGAGAGGTGATTCGGTTAAGCGCAATGTGATTATTGAAAACGACGATGGCGTGGACGAAACTTACAGCTCCGTCGACGATAAGCAGTTCGTGCGGTGGTTCCGTGAGGCTTGGCCTTACCTCTGGGCTCACCGTGGCGGCACTTTCGTTGTTATAATTTCCGGCGAAATCGTTGCTTCCCCCTTTTTAGACACCATTTTAAAGGCAAAATTAATAAATTCGTAAAAGCTTTTAGGTTTTTTATGATCAAGGTTTTAACTTTTTTTCTTTTTCTTTTTATATAAATTTGCAGGATATTGCGTTTTTGCATCACCTTGGGATCAAATTTGTTATTGTTCCGGGAACTCACGTTCAAATCGACAAGCTTTTGGCTGAGAGAGGTGAGCTACACAAGAAAACGGCATTGTTTCATGTTCCTCTTATTTCACTTTGTTCTCATGATAATTGTAGCAGTTAGTTTATTACTTGAGTTTAATTTTATCTCATGTTTTAGTTGATAATTCAGTGTTTGTCTCTCTTTTACTATAAATAGAGTAGTGATACTTAAATGAGCCTTGAAAATCATGCAGGGCATGAACCAAAGTATTATGGTAGATATAGAATAACTGACTCGGAATCTCTAGCTGCTGCGACGGAAGCGGCAGGAGGGATCCGTTTAATGATAGAAGCAAAACTTTCTCCTGGACCTTCTATATGTAATATTCGTCGGCATGGTGATAGTAGCCGTTGGCATGAAGTTGGTGTCAGTGTTGCTAGTGGTAACTTCCTTGCAGCCAAGGTTAGAATGCTTCTGTTTTGAAAATAATGTTTGATTTGGGTTGTGGATTTATGTGCATCGATGTTATTCCGATTGAGACGATGGCTAAGCCCTTGCAAATTGATTGAGTGGGGATACATATAGTGATGGATAGCCTGCAGAAGCATGTTTTTGGTGTTGGCTCTGCTATTAGACATGTTATGATATTGCCTCTTTTTAAACACTTTTGCAGAGAAGGGGAGTTGTTGAAGGTGTTGATTATGGAGCAACTGGTGAAGTAAAGAAAGTAGATGTTGCTCGATTGCGTGAGAGGCTTGATGGTGGTTGTATAGTAATATTAAGCAACCTGGGGTATTCGAGCTCTGGTGAAGTTTTGAATTGCAAGTATGCTGTGTAACTTTTAATGATATTTGGTTGCAGCTTGCACTGATCTATTTTCCTGTGAAGTAAAAATTCCTGGAGTTGTCACCCTAAACCAGCCATTTTAACATATTCTGCAATTCAAATAGTTTAGTAGTAGCAGTCATCAGTATTCCAAAAAGCAAGCTTTTACATTTTACTATTTCTTTCTGTAAATCCTAAGTAGTTTTTTCTCAGATACAGAGGGATTATAAGTTTGGTGCCCTAGTTTGTGTTTTTGTAGGATTATGAAGATGTCAATCAAAAGGATTTAGTGGGGGGAGGGGGAACCCAACTCCCGAAGTTGCAATCTCTTTAGGTGTTGAATAAACCTTTATTACTTCGTGTTATGCGTTTTTTGATCTTAAAAGCTAGTTTGTTTGCATTATGGTGTATCTTGGACCAGCCTAGAAGTTTTATTTTACTTGCCAATGATTTAGAACCTGATTGGTAATGCTTTATGTTTTCCTAAATTTCAGCACATATGAAGTTGCCACGGCTTGTGCATTAGCTCTTGGAGCAGATAAGCTTATTTGCATTATAGATGGCCCTATTTTGGATGAGAATGGACGCCTTATTAGTTTCTTGCCTCTTCAAGAAGCAGATATGTTGATCCGTCAACGGGTCAAACAAAGTGAGATAGCTGCTAAATATGTTAAAGCTGTTGGTGAAGAAGATCTCAGTTGCATTGGACATGATGATACTAGTTCAGTTGTTCACTCTTTGCAAAATGGGAAGGCTCTTAATAGTATACGTAATCCAACCTTTCAGAATGGTGTTGGTTTTGATAATGGGAATGGACTATGGTCTGGAGAACAGGGCTTTGCCATCGGAGGTCAGGAGCGGCTAAGTCGAGATAATGGTTACCTTTCAGAGTTGGCTGCTGCAGCCTTTGTCTGCAGGGTAAGTTCTAATAGCTTGTCTTCCAGCTTAGCATATTTAGATGCTTTCCCAAGCGAAAACAATAAGCCAATTGTATTTTCTGCTTGATTGTCAGGGTGGCGTACAAAGAGTTCATTTGTTAGATGGCACTATCGGTGGGGTCTTATTATTGGAATTGTTCAAAAGAGATGGAATGGGGACAATGGTGGCTAGGTATCTAATATTTACAGTGAACTTAGCTTAGCATTATGGGAAAATGGATATTTGCTGATAGGCATGAAGTACAAAAAAAACATGGTTAATTCCCTACGCGTTCTCAGTCTTTCCATGACTAGTAACCTATTCCGATGTTTCAATGGGCTCTGCCACTCAGGGAGTTTTAAATCTAAAATATATGTTATATGCTACCAAGTACAAGTGCTTATAGGTAAATTTGGGTGATACTTTAGAGGACCTTATATTATTACCACAAATTCTTTTCCAACTTTCATGGTCTTAATAGGATGAGGGATCTCAGATTAACTCAATCTGGCCGATATTTATTAGTTTTTATGAAATACCACTGCAAGATTTAGCAAGTCATTAAGCTATTTTGCATTCAATTCCCTGACTTCAGTTTTACTCGTTATTTAGTGATCTATATGAAGGGGCTAGGATGGCCATGGTTACTGATCTCGCTGGAATCAGGCAAATCATACAACCTTTAGAAGAGTCTGGCACATTGGTTCGCAGGAGTGATGAAGAGGTCTATACTACTCTTTTAGACTTTTGTTTGATCAATCTCGATCTCTTTTATGTGTATATTTTTTCAATGAGGTGCCTATTGTAAAATTAACTTTTGTTTCAAATCTCACCAAAAGAAAAACAAAATGGAAGGTGAAAAATGCTTTCATTCTTTTGAGTCAGAGCCAGCCAGAATCTGAAAATTAAATTCTTGTCTCCTTTTTATTCGCACAGCTACTTAAGGCCCTAGATTCATTTGTTGTTATGGAAAGGGAAGGTCAAATCATTGCTTGTGCTGCTCTTTTTCCATTCTTCAAGGACAAGTGTGGAGAAGTTGCTTGTATTGCAGTTTCTCCTGACTGTCGAGGACAAGGACAAGGAGATAAATTGCTCGGTACGTTGTTGAACATCTATAACTTCACTGTTTGCACTATGTTCGACACGGTCATACTCTGCTACTTATTCTGGTGTAGTTGAAAGAGATGCAATGCTTGAACTTGTGATTTCATACTTGATGGAAGCATCTTTACCCATTTCAGAAGAATAACAAAGAAAGGCACACGTCTTTTGGCTGTGCTAGACTGCATATAAAGCATTTTCTGATAAGTCCAGTTCCCATGGCCTAACCATAGAATGATGCTCGATTTGATCCGACTGGTTTTTGTTTTTATGATCATCCCTGCGTTGTGATACGACTATGGGATATTTGTTTGTGGTGTACAAACCATATGATTCCTAATGATAATGCTTACTTTTTAGTATCAATAATATATTTGCAGATTACGTCGAGAAGAAGGCATCCTCTCTCGGATTGGATATGCTTTTCTTGTTGACAACTCGTACTGCTGACTGGTTTGTATTTTTCTTATTCATAATTTTTCGAGCACATTTGATTATTTTCATGCACCATCTAATGATAAATTCGAACTTTTTAGTCATCCTAGCATCGTGGAGAGAGAGTTTCAGTTACAGTGCAATGTTCATTCAGTATATCAGCCATTATTTACACCCAGGTTACTACAAATAAAACCATGCCAATACTTGCTTCCGGTTTTACAGGTTTGTTAGGCGCGGCTTTACTGAATGTACGATCAACATGATACCGGAAGAAAGGAGGAAAAAGATAAACCTATCCCGTAAATCCAAGTATTACATGAAGAAACTCATACCAGATCGAAGTGGAATAACAGCTGATAAAGCATTTAAATAAAGCTTACAGCCGATAAACCGGAGCTACGGAGAAGACGATGCTACCTCATTGGTCCGATTTGGCTTAGAGAAACCATTTACTTCCAAGTTAAATGTTTAGCAGGGATTGGATTTGATTTTCTATGCATCTGGTTTTTGTTATGAACTGTAATTTTATTATTACCACAAAAATAGTAGTAGTTGACATAATTTTTTAGGCGAATTGTAATTATGTAGCAGTGCTTCAAAATATGGTAAATAAATTTTCTTTAGGAGTGTTCTAATTTGTTATTATTATTATTGAATTATTAAGTAATTTTCATAAGCTAATGAGATCTTGGTTTAATGGCTATAAGATTTCTTAGATTTATTCTGCTTTGGGTTTTGTATAAAATTTATTTTAGTTTTGAAAATATTTCTTTTGGTGAATTACAACAACAGAAAAAACTCAAACAATAAACTCGACTAGCGCGACTTAAATTTAGACCACACTTAGGACGGTGAACACCTTTGATTTTAATTATAGTTGTTTAAATTGCTTGTAATTATCATTATATTTATTATTTCACAATTTTTCCTTTTAATGGACTGAAAAATGGTAGCATGACTTTATAAAATAAATGTATATATGTTTCTATTTTTAAATATTTTTTTAACTTTATATATTTATGGTTTTTAAAAGAAAACTCAGAATATTTTTTTTTCTTAAAAAATATGTATGTTACTATGTTTCTTACAACTTTTTCTTCTTTTATCACATTATGAGTGCGAACATATACAAAACAGAATCTTCTAAACAGATTTTAAAAATGAAAAAATACGTGTAGCTCAAAAGTCAATGTATTAAATCATTTTTAATGAAATAAAAAATTTAGATATGACATGAACACAACAAAAAATAATTAAAACATGAAAGTTAATTGAGTCTTAAATTGGTATTGATATTATTGCCAATACAAGAAGACATGGCTTGGAGTGCGCTGAAGCGCATTATCCTCCTATTTATGAGTTGATGGCTATAAGTAATTCTAGACATTGTATAAAAAAATAGATATGGTCAAAACTTATAATGAAATATGAGGTCAAAACGTTAAAATAAATAATTTTCGATTCCTTCTTAATTAAAATTTATTATTGATAAATATTTTTAAAAATATAAATATTTAAAAAATTAATAAAATATTATTTTTATAAAATTTAAAAATTTTAATGGTAATAATTATACTGGGAGATTTTATATAAAAAAAATGTACATATCAAAATTTAATATAAAATAGATTATTAACTTTTTAAAGTGGGGTAATATATTTTTGGCTCATGAACAAGTAATTAGGTTTACTTTGGTACTTATGTTTTTTTGTGGTTCACTTTAACACTTGAACTAAACAACGAAGTTTATTTTAGTCTTGACCTTAAAAATATAAAAGTTTGATGATATGTTGTTTGAATAACAAAGTTTATTTCTAGCGATGACGTGATATAGTCTTAGAAAATCACATCCAGTATTTTAATAACTGAATTGATAGTTGAATCGATCAGACCACTTCTTTCCAATTCAACCGGTTTGATTGATTAAACATGTTCAACTATTGATTTTTATCCCAATTTTTATTTTTACTAATTTTAAGCAATTTCTGATTCAACGATTCAACATCTTTGTACGGATCGTTATATCGATTAATTCTTGGTCCAATCAATTTGACCAATCAATCTAATCTTGTTCTATTAACATTGGTTACATAATCAAATCTTGACAGAATTTAAATTCAGGGACCAAAATGAACTTATTTACCAAAATAGGGAAAAATTATATTACCCCTTTTAAAATTAATATAAATATACAATACTTTAAATAAAATAATTAAAGAAAAAAGTAAAAACACCACGTAGGCTAAAGTCAAACTAAAATAAAAGAGTAGCAGCTACACAGTAGATTTCAGAGAGCCAAATAAGCAAAATTAAATAACCCATAAAATAATAAAGTAAAAAAAAAAAAAAATTTCTATTTAAATTAAAATATTCTTACGGACATAAAATAAAAACCAATCTCTCCTTACATGTTTTTTATTTTATTTTTGTCACTCCTTTTGTTTTGTAAGAAATAATTTTTTTTCGTTAAAACAAAAATTTCCGATGCTCCGCGCGTGATCTCTTCCTCCCTTCCCGCGTTTCTCCGATCAGGTACTCCATTTTTAATCATCAAATTTTCTCCAAAATTATTCCCTCTAAATATGTTAAAATTCAGTGCTTAATGTAAAAGTTCTGTTCTTTTTTTTTTTTTTGGGTTTGATTTTTATAGATAAAATCGATCCTTTGATGAATTTCATTAAATTCTAAGCTTTGGATGAAAATGCATCAATCTGATTTATTTTTTCCCGTTATTGTTAACGTTGTTTCTTTTATTGGAATTTTAGATTTTCAAATATTTCAGAAATATATAATTTTGATTGTGTAGTTTGATGGGGCATTAAAGATTTATGATTATACTTGTATATTTACTACCTCTGATTATCTGCTGTGATGGGTTTGAGTTTAAATTCATGTATAATTTGAGTTAAAAGAGAATTTGGAACTTGAAACTTTGAGTTTTGTGCTTAAAACTGGTTTTGAATTTGCATCATTTAGATATCAGAATGTTGAGAATTGAAGCTTCAGATGAATTTTTTTAGAACATGTCAGCCAAAACAAAAAAAAGTCTAGGAATGTCAAAACTTGATGAATAGGCACGAAAGCATATATGATCGATTAGTATTAGTGTTCGATCTTTTTCGAATTTCAATTGTTGATATTTTCATGTATTGATGGGATTTCAGGAATTTGTTGATGGGTGCCCCTAAGCAGAAATGGACAGCAGAAGAAGAAGCTGCCCTCAAGGCAGGAGTTCTCAAGCATGGAACCGGAAAATGGCGCAATATACTTTCGGATCCCGAGTTTAGTTCGGTCCTGCGGTCGCGCTCGAATGTGGATCTCAAGGTTTGTAGTTGAGCCTCGAGGAGGACTCACCAATCATCATCACAATAAAAGTTTTAATGTTATGCATATTTTGGTTGCCAATGTTCTGTCATGCATAGAGGTGAATTAATGTGATAGTGTCAATATGACCAGGATAAATGGAGAAATATAAATGCCACGGCCATATGGGGATCGAGACAAAAGGCTAAGCTTGCTCTTAAAAGAAATCAGTTAGCCGCTAAACACGATGATAACCCCATGGCACTAATCACTGTACCTCCGACTGAAGAAGTCGTTGATCCTAAGCCCCTTGCCATTTCTAGTGGAACACCAAGGGTAACTGGTCCCAAAAAACCGGTTTCAAGGTATTTTTATGTATTTTCTTATACCATAAACCAAGTGCCTTAGATTAGGGCTTTAGATCGGTCCTTGTCGGTCAAACAATTTTGTGTTGAGAGCCTCACTATTCTGATTGTATGGGCATAATGAATGCTGCTTAAGTGATATCCTCTCGATGCTTGTAGGTTGGAGAATATATTATTGGAGGCTATCACTAGTTTGAGAGAGCCAGGTGGTTCCGATAGAGCTTCGATTGCTTTATACATAGAGGTACTTTTCTTTCTTGGGTTGGTCACATTCTAAATACTTTAAGAAAAGATAACCCATTTGATTAAACCACTGAAGGCCTTTGCTTCTTTCAATGGCTATATATGACAACAACTTTCCTTCTGTCTCGTTCCGAGTAAGTGTGGAACTTAGGGTTTCTGTTTCTTCTTATTTCTTGTCCATTCTATTTTTGAGCATTAAAATCCAAATCTCATCTCTGAAACTATCGCAAATGACTTCCTGAAACATTGAAACTAATTTGAGTTTGTTTTTTGACATTATAGGAGAAATATGCTGCACCGCTGAACCTCAAGAAGCTTTTGGCTACGAAACTAAAGCTGTTGGTAGCAAATGGGACATTGACAAAGGTAATTCTACTGTTTGATTATTCGTGTAACACTATCTTAGAATATTATTCTTCATTATGTATATAAATTATTTTAGCCTATGATGTAGCACGAATGCCAGAAATGTCAAAAGTTCTTTGCATTTGATATTGGTTTTTCTGATGTACTTGTGGAAGTTATTGGCGTGTTTGCAAAGAAGATTAACTTGAATGTTCATAAGTCAGGATTGATTCATTGTTATGATGTATATGTTGATAGGTAAAGCATAAGTATAGGATTGCACCACATTCAACTATTTCCGAAACAAGATCTCCTCTGCTTGCTTTGGAAGGAAGGCAGAAGGATTCTTCGAAATCGGAGAAGAAAGCCATCAACATTCTTACTAAAACCCAAGCTGATGTTGAGTTGTCCAAAATGAAGACCATGACTGCCGAAGAGGCCGCTGCAGCTGCTGCACGAGCTGTTGCAGAGGCAGAATTCGCAATTGCAGAGGCCGAAAAGGCAGCAAGAGAAGCAGATGCCGCGGAAGCTGAAGCTGAAGCAGCAAAAATTTTCGCTAAAGCAGCAGCTAAAGCTTTGAAGTCTAGGATGCTCGTTACCTGGTAAATCCTTGTTCTTATATATAATGTTCATACATCTCGAAACACAGGGTTTCTTTTTGCTGTTTATCTTCTTGATTTTGGTTGTAAACTTGTGCAGATGGTATAAGGAGACACCATTTGGTCTTTAGTTCGCTGCTGAAACCACGCATCACACTCGACATCATGCTGGCTTGGTATATCAAACTATCATCATGTCTATAAAACTGTAAATATATTAGGCTTGTAAAGGATAAATATGTGAGATTAATCCATGAAGTCGTGCTTTTTGGACGATGAACATTCGTTGAGAAGCTTAGAGGGTTTTTTTTGGTGTTTCTATAGCTTTTAAGTAAAGAGGGTATATAGATATAGCAAAAGAAAAAGAGATGGCATTGTGATGGCATAATTGAGATTATGATCTGTTCTTTTTCTAAAAGTCCATCTGAATAAATTAAACTACAGTTTTGCATGTTGGTGTTCAAGCAATGTAGTGTTATTGTTGGCTATTGGCCCCTTAATGAACCTTCTCTCTCCCTTTGGGGTATAGCATGCATGCATGTATTCATGCGCACACACAAATACATGAAAATTTTTGAACATTTTTGGTTACCATCATAGAGGGTCCCAATCTCCCAACAAACATTGGCCAAAGCCTTTTGGTCATCATGTCATCTTTAGAACACCTTTTTGATGAAAGCTGCAATGAGCACTACACAAGGGGTTGTTTTTTTGGGTTAAAATATGCTGTTGGTCCTAGTACTTGTATAGAATTTGAGATTTAAAGTTAAAATTCAATCTTTCTACTTTTTCAATTTAAAAATTTTGATTTGTTAGTAGTTTCTATTAAACTTGTCAATTTATATGTTTATTTGTCACGTCACAGCATAATGAAAGTTTTTTAACTAAAAAAATAGAAAAATTGAATTTTTTAAATTTCTAAATACATAAATTAAATCTCAATTTTTATCAAAGTATTTAATAGCATATTTTAACTTTTTTTTACCCACTATCCAAGCCATCTCAAAATTTTGATATTGATTAGTCAAAAAGCATCATAGAAATGGCTTTAGAGTTTACATTTGCAAACTCTCTAAGATGGCTCCACTTGTACCTCACAATGGGCATAGATTGATGATTACTATGATGATGATCATCATCATTTCAAGGGCTAAAAACCATATCTCCAATTTCAAGTGAAGGAATACATGCATGCATGCATACATGCATACATACATATCATCATTTAATCATTAATACTCAAACATTGACATGAACCAAAGTTTCATTGCATTCAACTATTTGACTTGAATGATAAGAATACATGAAAAATCTTGTTCAAAGATTTAAGCCTACTTGAATTACAAATGTGATGATCCAATGTTACATTACACGATGAGAAAACAGTAATTAAACAATCGGGAAATCAAGTTAGGGAGAAACCGAAAACCGAAAACCTCAAAACACGAATCGTATCCCTTTTCAGAAACTTGATATATAAAACACAGATTCATCACAGAAGAGATTAAACAAAGAAACCCCTTTTTCATTTCAGCTCTTAGATTTCGAATGCTTTATGAGCCAATCGATAACTGAGTCGATGTTGGTCGAGTTCTTGCATGATATCATGAAGCAGCATACTTCTCTATCTGTAATTGACTTGAGTCCCCTGCATAACAAAATATTCGATGTCACGAAGAAGTTTCTAGTTAATCGAGCAAATCAAGTGAATGTCTTCTCTTACATATCTTCAGTTAAAGCCTGTTTCGACAAAGCTTCTGGCTTGTCGATTTTGTTGCCTAACAGCAGAAGAGGGATACCACTAAGTGAGGGTTTACTCAACAAATCATGAAGCTCACTTCTTGAGATGCTCAAGTTATCGGGATCAGCGGCATCCACCACGTAACTGCAAGAAAATCAGGTTTAATCGAATAGGTTATACTCAAAAACTAAGAAAGGTATTTCTCGATTCGAGAAGTAGAGAGTACAATGGCATGCAACTGAAGGCCAGTAACATACTGCAAAACTTATATAAATAACAGGATCAGATAACTTCAGTACGTTAGCTACAGTTTTCAAAGACAAACCTAAACCGAAATTAAGAACGGTTCGATTTTAGTTAATACTACTACCGAGCTAGCATTGAAATGGTCACTAACCGAAGCAGAGACGGGCAAACTGTTAGCAGAGAAACTATCATTGCCCCAAAAGTGTTAAAGCAATTAAGAACAAATAAACAAGTAGCTTCTTACACAATTGCCGAAACCGCACGGCAGTATCGTTCCCACATGCTACGAAACCTAGGTTGACCTCCGAGATCCCATAACTTTATCGTAACATTTCCTTTTGTCACTTTCCTCATGTTGAATCCGACCTGAAAAAGAAGCCATTCGACATTAAATTACCTTTTACGACAGAAAGAAAAGGACTATAAAAGTATTGGAAACGTAATATCATCGCAGCCCTCAAAGTAATACAAACTCACCGTAGGGATCATATCTTCGCTATATCCACCAGTCTGGGGAAAAAAACAACCAGCCAACTTGAAGTTAAATCACGGGATAAGAGAGAAAACGTTCTAGATCGCTCTTAATCAACCCTTTGTATGCTGCAATGACATTTACAAGTTCTAATTTACTTACTGCAACAACATTTACTAGTGAGGTTTTTCCCGCGTTCTGAAGTCCGATCAAAGATAGCTCCATTTCCTGCTTGAAAAATAGGCTGAAAAGAACAACATACACGAAAAGTGAACGATATAGTATTGTGAAGACCAAACTACCATGATTAACTCGGAAAAGCCTTAATCAAAGGTTCGAAAACACTGCAACAACAGGCAACCTACTAACACAAATGAATTAAACAAAGCAACATTCAGCAATACAGCAAGTTTAACACATACACATCCATGAAGAACCCCAAACATACTTGGAGAAGAAGTAAAAAACTCGATATACAAACCGTTCCCTGACCTGAATACATTCAAAACACCATTTACAACTTACACTAGAATCTGAAAACAATATGGTGGAGCAGATAGAACTAACTGTAGCTTTGATCAAAGCCAGTGAAAGACTAAACACACAAGCTACTGCATTTAACTTCACTAACATAACACTTATAAGTCTATGATTAACATAATCTAAACCATCTTAATGCAAAAACAAAAATAAAAACCATTGACTCATTTGAAAATTGCAATCGATATGCTACTGAAAATCGAAACATTCTTATCAAAAAAAAAAAACCCAGATTTTATTACCCTATTTTGTTCATGATTTTAACATCAAACACATTCTTTTTCAAGCAAAACGCTGGAAAATTCACTGGTTTTTTAATTCTAAACTCCAATGTCAAACACTAAGTTAAAAGGATAAAAAGGATGAAAATTTAAATTAAATATGTAAAACCCAACTCTATATAAACCATAATTCTCAATCCAATAGAAATGTTTTTCCTAAAAACTCAACAGAATTTTTTTTTTTTTAAAAGTGACATTGCAAGAAATGTAAAAATAAAATAAAATTATACCTTCGAAGCCAATTGAGAAAAGCTTCCCACAAACCCATTTGGGAATTAAAAGAGAAACAGAAGCAAAACAAAGAAAAAAAATTGAAGCTTTTTAGTCAATTTTTTCAATGAGAGATAAAAGAAGCCAGAGATCTCTCTTCCTTTAATTCCCTCCTTCATAAATAATATAAATACACAAATATAATATAAAAAATAAAATAAAATATGATACTATCATAAAAAATGAAATAATAACATTATTCAAATTAAAATTTAGATAAACTGATAAAAATAATGTTTTTAAATTACTTGCGGTTAATTTCACCAGAGGTCCTCAACTTGTGACCTACATTTTAAACTAGTCCAAATTCCAAAACTTTTTAATCGAGTCCTTCATTGTTAATATCCTATAAATCAAGTTCTTCTACTAGTTTCATTGTCAGTTCAAGTATTAAATTTTAGCTCAAATTTGATATGTATGGATAATTTGTATATGACGATAGTTAAAATTTTTAATGTCTAAGCTGATGGTTTAAGGACTTGATTAAAAATGTTTTAAATTTGGAGGATTAATTTAAAATATAGGTAATAATTTGAGGATGTTTTTCAAAATTAATCCATTATATTCATTTAACTAGAGTGAAAAGAAAGAAAAGGGATACCAGATGGATTTAAATATCAATGGGCGATAATTTAAAAAAAAAGGTAATTATTAATTATGAATAGAAATCTCAGCCGTTGAAAGTGGGTGATGATGACATTTATGGACGGTTAAGATCTTATTTGGATCTTTTACTTACAGTTGTCCGAATTCGGACCAATTGGGAGGAAAAAGATTCCGTGAAAATTTGAGAGAATTTCGGTTGAAGAAATAGTTTCATTAAATAACAATCTCGGCAATGGCGAGTGCAGTTCACGGGAAAATATGATTGGTTGAATGAGATAGAGATAATAGGAAGGTGTGATTCAATCGCGATTAATGGAATATCCAGAGAGACGTAATAAAATACATGTTATTACAGAAGAAGTGAGGTGGCAAGAAACTATTACTTACTCAACCGTAACTGACAACTAACCGTTTGCTGGATAGTATGGTCCTAACTCATATACCTATAATAATAATAATAATAATAATAATATTATTATTATTATTATTGATTGAGTTTTAACTCGACTGATATATATATTATTATCAATATAAAATAATGTAAGTTTGAGTGCGCTGAAGTGCGTTATCCTCTTATTTATGGGTTGAAGAGGGGTTTAGGTAATTTTAGGCATTGTGTTTAAAAAAGCAGATATAATATCATTCATAATTATTTAAGTCTGATTAAATTTAAAATACGAGTTTCAAATTTTGTCAAGCTAATTTAAATTTACCATTATTTTTTATTACATGTAATGATTTATTTAGCCCTTTAATTTAAAAAAGTTATTTTAATTTTCTATTTATTTTTCTGTCTTTTTTAATTTTCGAACTCAATATTTTTTTTTATCAAATCATCTCAAAAAAAAAAATGAAAAGGTTAATAGATATTACTTTGTTGATATGAAATCCACATGTATACCATGCCAACAATTATTTAATTTTTTAAATAAAAATTTCAAAAAAATTAGAAAATCATTTTAAAAATTGTAAGAAATAAAAACATTATAGAATCTTTAAAATATTTAAATATATATTTTTCAAATAATTTTTTTTTTAAAAATATTATACATAGTCACATAACTTTTGTTAACTTTTTCATCTATTTTTGAAAGATTTGACAACAGATACAAATTTAAGGATTAAAAGAAACAAAAAATTAAATAAGGGGTTAAAATAATTTTTTTGGTAAAATTAGAGGGTTAAATAAATTATTATGCCTTTTTATTTTAAATTTATTAATTTGATATATGTTTTTCTTCATTAAAATTGTAAATAAAAACAAAAAATATTTATATTATAGTCTTATGTAAATATTTAATTTTCATATTGACAAAAAAATATTTTTTTTTGTTTAATTTTAAATTTTCTTTTTACAAATTGATACATCAATTTTCGAGTTAAGCTCTATTTCTTGAGAATTAATTAATAATGATTTTTCAGTCAGTTGCTACTACTACTGGGTTGGATCCGGTTGATGCTTAATTTCTTTCTTGATTTGCATAATTAGGGTTGTGTAGTTTGGTATACAATTAATCAGTCTGTTATTAAAATTAGTTGGATCAAAATTTTTGAAATTTCATTCATTAGTTAATTTGATTTGAAAATCACTAATTAATTAAATGGCAAATTTTCTGATTGATGAAGGCGGTGATGACTCTCGGTCTACTGAGGATCAAAATACTAAGAAAGTAATATTTAAGGAGCGTAATGGCGATGTGGCTGTCAACATGGTAGTGGATTTGGACCCGATTCTGACTTTGTCATCGAAGGATAAGCTATTAGGGAAATGTGTCGCCGGTTTTGTGGAGGTGGTTGTTGGCTTTGACGGTGGAAGCGATGCAAAGATTGATTTTTTTTGAAGGCGATGTCACAAGATCTACTATCAACAGAATCCCAACAATAGACTTCTCGGACCGTATTCAACAAATCCTCTTTAAGGAGATGGCGATGACGGTCGTGCTGAAATTATTAGGGCGTAGTATTGGTTACGTCTCACTTCAAAATAGGATCAGTAGTCTTTGACGACCCTTAAAACCGTTTCACCTTATAGATATGAATCCTAACAGCCGCGCACTATTCCCCTGACTGCAGCAAAACCCACATCAATCCTAACGGTACCATCAATATTCAAACGAACCCAATTGCCTGCTGATGATGGAAATGAATTTGATCTTCTCGACTTGGGCCATGTTGCCCTATTAGGGGAGGCATACTGTTTTGCCTAACTATAAGACACCTTGATAATTTCGTCACCACTCTATGGAATACCTTGAAATGTGAAGAGGTTTCAATTCTTTTAAATACGCCAAGCAATACTCCCAAATAGACACTGCCAATCCACCTCTCCCAAGCACATATTTTGTTGATTCTACAAGTTCGACACAATCCACTCTAACAACTCTTTGAAATAAAACCAATAATACCTTCTTACTGGAATTAACTGATTCCAGATATCTCTTGCTGCAGGACAGTCTCTAATAACATAAATATATTTAAACATGGGGCCTATAAACATAAATATTTACACATAATACTTTGTATTATATATATATGCTTATATGATTAACGAATAATTAAATCTACATCGAACCAGGGGCGAAGCTAGGGGGCTGGCATGGGCTCCGCCCCCCCAAAATGTAAAATTAATATTTAGGCCCTTAAATTTTTTTTAAAATTTTAAATTAGTAAAGGTAAAATTACACTTTGGCCCCTCCTAAAATTATAAAAATTCGATTTAATCCTTTACAAATTATAAAGATATAAACTATAAAAAATTAAAATTTCATCCAGCCCCCCTAAAAATTTGTTCTGGCTTCGCCCCTGCATCAAACTAAAAATATAGTTGAGCTTTTAAGAACTGACATCATGAGATAATTAATATTAATAAATTGAAATTAGTTCACCCAAACAATTAAATAAATTGAATGAAAAGCTGTCTACAGCACGTGAGTTTGTGTGTTTAGGAAGATAGTTAGAAATCAAAGTACCTAATCTTTTGGCTTTTATTTATAAATTGACCTCTCAACTATACTCTAATTTTCAAATTGGTTCTTTAAAGTTTTTTTTTTTGTCAAAGTGATCCTTAATTATCAATTTTGTTAAAGTTTACTCAAAAATGATATCAACCAATAAGAATAAAACATGTGTTATATTTTTATTGGATATTGTACACTTTTTGAATAAAACTGGACAAAATTGAAAGATTATTAGAAATAATCTATGTAATTAAACAGAATTATTTTAAAAAGAAAAAAGGGGGGAGGGGGAGAGTAGATCTAAATGAGTTGATGTGGCATCTGATTGGTTGACCCAATTTTAACACCAAATCTTTAAGGGTAAATTATACCGGTATTCATTTAAATATTAATAAATTTTTTATCACTCAATTATAAAAGTTATAAAATAGTCATTCGATTATTAGTAATTTTTTATGTCACCCAACTATTTAATTTTGTATTTTTTGATCACATGGTGGCTAAAGGTGGCAGATTCTAAAATTAGCATAATAACAACTTTATCCCTCAGTATTTATAAATTATATCAATTTAATCTTAAATCTTGATTTTAAAAAAATTTAAATTTAGTCTCTTTTTTTTTTGCAGTTTGCTTTTTCTTATGACATTGAGGGTTAATTTTTTAACCATTATTTTTGTATATTTTTAATTAAATTTAGCTGATAATATTTTTTAAATTTTTAGAAGAAAGGATAAATAATTTAAAAAAAAAAACTCAAATTATGCAATGGCCTCTGTTTTTTTTTCTTCATTACCCCTTTTATTATTATTTAAAGAAAAGGTAAATGTTGGAAAATTGGACAGCTCTTAACCCCTAAAATCATCAAAGTCTTTAACTGTTGAACTGTCAATTATACACCTCATGCATAGAAATCTTAACAATACTCCTTAATTAAATAATCACTTGATAATTACATATAAAAAACCATATAATCAATTGCTCAAAATCAATAAAATCATCATTTGCTCAAAATGTTATCCAAAAACAAACAAAATATCATTAAAAATCTAACATCTGATCTGAAAATCAGGGATTTTGTGTTGAAAACATAGGGAAAAAGAGTAAAACATACACAAAACTAGATAAAAAAAGAAAAAAGGAATTTTTTTTTTGTTCAATAGTCATAATCCATCTTCAAAGAAACCTTCTTTAGATCTTTATTTTAAATAACTATACTTCTCCTCACTTTGTCTTCTTCTTCTTATTGTCAAATTTTACTCCTTTCTGTGAAGTTGGGTTTTTTCCCCCCCCTACTATTTGCTGGTTTTTGTATTTGGAACTTTGAAGAACAGGGTAAAGCAGAGATGGCCATATCTGGAACTGGGAATCTTCATAGAGCTTTGTCAGGTTCATTTTCTTTTCTGGGTATCGATAGTTTTCTGCAAAGGTCATGTTTTTTTTGCATGTTTTTGAATCTGCTATAGGGGTTTTAGATTTTACAATTAAAGTTGATTATTTGAAAGTTTGGAATTTGATACTGAACTTAAGTGCTTGTTTATGCTGAAAAGATGGTGAAATTAATGCAAATTTACATATTTTTGTTTCTTCCAATTTGATCCTTTTTTGTTTATGATTAGGAGTTTATAAAAGTTGCATTTCTTACTATGTTCTGAACTTGGCTGCTGTTGATTCTGAATCTAGTATCGGTTTAGGGTTTGTTCTGCATAAATTTCAATGGAATTTAGGATAAAGAATAGATGAACATGGTTGGAATTCATATTTAGGCCAAATACTTTAACAAATATAGGAAACCAACCGCGCAGGGTACAGATGCTCGAGGTCAGCTATGGTGTGGAGTTTGGTGGGATTACTTCTTATGCTCCAATTGTACTCACTTGCTAGCCGGAGAAATGTAGTGAGAGGAGATATCCAATTGCATGTGAGTCATCATCCGTTAGTCCGGGAACTTGAACAAGTGGAGGAGGAGAATATTCAAGTTCCACCTCCTAAGAAGAAAAAATCTCCACATGCTGCTAAACGGAGACGCAAGCGATCAGCCAATCTGATCGATGAATTTCTCGATGTGAATTCCCAGATTCGGCATGTATTCTTTCCGGATATGAAAAGTGCCGTAGATCCAGTAAATGGTGTGGAAAACGGTAGCCATCACTACTATCCCGGGAAAATTTGGTTGGATACCGAAGGAAATCCTATTCAAGCTCATGGAGGTGGTATGCTATATGATGAAAGGTCCAATACATACTATTGGTATGGAGAGTACAAAGATGGACCCACATACCGTGCTCATAAAAGGGGTGCAGCTCGAGTAAGTTTATTATTTTGAATACGTAATCCCAGTTCATTATCTTGTTTTCTTACTAAAGAATATGTTGCTTGCATTCATAGAACGAAAGCAAAACAACATGTAAGATTTGTTTAGTGACGAAATGTTTTTTGAGGATTTTAGTGATTACTATTTAGGACTAAGGAACTACCTAAATGTTTATCGAGGATTTTACGTTCATAGGTATATTGGTCTTGGTTGTGACTCGTACAAATTCTGTTTTAGAAGTACTAAACTCCGAGGAACCGCCTAAATGCAAGTAATATGTAACTCGTTTTTAGCTCCTACTTCAGCCTTTAGTTCTAATAAGTTTTCCTTCTTGTAATCAGGTTGACGTTATAGGAGTCGGTTGCTATTCTTCCAAGGATTTATGGACATGGAAAAACCAAGGTATCGTGTTAGCTGCAGAACAAACAAACGAGACCCACGATCTCCACAAATCCAACGTGTTGGAGCGGCCAAAAGTTGTTTTCAATGAGAAAACAGGGAAGTATGTAATGTGGATGCATATTGATGATGCCAATTACACTAAAGCTTCTGTCGGCATTGCTATCAGTGATTACCCAACAGGTCCTTTTGAGTATCTCCGTAGCCAAAGGCCCCATGGATTCGACAGCCGGGACATGACCATCTTCAAGGACGACGATGGTGTAGTGTATCTAATTTATTCATCTCAAGACAATAGTGAACTTCACATTGGACCACTAACCGGTGATTATCTAGATGTACAACCCGATATGAGAAGGATCTTGATTGGACAACACCGAGAAGCCCCAGCTCTATTTAAGTACCAAGGAACATATTACATGATCACATCGGGTTGTACCGGATGGGCACCAAATGAAGCATTAGCACATGCGGCTGAGTCAATCATGGGTCCATGGGAAACAATGGGAAACCCATGCATCGGTGGAAACAAAATGTTCCGGCTAGCAACTTTTTTCGCACAAAGTACATTCGTAGTTCCTTTACCAGGCATTCCAGGTTCATATATCTTCATGGCAGATCGGTGGAATCCAGCTGAATTACGGAACTCAAGGTACGTATGGCTACCTTTAATAGTCGGTGGCCCTCCTGACCGTCCTCTTGAGTACAATTTCGGATTCCCACCATGGCCAAGGGTGTCAATATATTGGCATAAGAAGTGGAGACTTCCCTCTAGTTGGAAGGTATCGAAATGATCTGCTCATTTATCTTTCAATTCTAGCGTATATGTACATTAAAGCTCTTCTCCTATTCTTCCACCGATTCACATCGTTGTCTCATGATTTTTTCGAAGCTGTTTTTGAGCATACACACCTCAATATTTCAGTGTACATGGCTTGACACATTCATACATACATATTTATATATCTGGTGTATGTTTTTTTGCCCCAAAAGAAGGGGGAAAGGCCCCATTTTGCTTGTGCCACAAGTTTTGCCAACTCATGCTACTTTGGGGGACATGGAAATTGCTTGTGAAATAAATTTCTAAGTGTCTCCCTTACTAAACAAGGGAAATTGGTGTTGAAACAAATACCCCAAAAAGGGGCCAAAAGAAAAAAAGTGAAAAAGTGGGGGTGTTTTGATAATGATTTAGGACCATAATTTACAGTGACAAGTTGACAAGGTTGTCCTATACGATGATAATAATGAAAGAAAAAAGTTAAGGTCCCCCATTACCCCAAAGCTTGTGGCCTTTTCTCTCACATACAAATGTCCCAATATCTTAATTAAACTGTAATTAAAAACAAAAGAAAACATTTCTCTACATACACTTTATACTACAAAGATGTTAAATTTGACCAAATTAAAATTATGCCTTTATCTCACAATTTACTCTTCCAAATATACTCATTTCTCATTTTAATATTTAATTTTTGTCTTATTTTAGTAATTATATTATCATTTTATTAGTTTTTGGTTCAAAATATTACCTATATAAAAAAATAAATTAAAAAGATTCAAAATTTATTTTATAATGTATCATTTATATAAAATAAAAATAATTCAAAAAATAAAAAAAATATATATATACATTCTGTCAATGATTAATACCAACAAATGTCGGACAACTTTTGATTAATGGTCACGTCATTGGTAACATTAGAAAAGTCAGACATACGGTACATTTTCATTAGTTTGGTGCAGTACCTATTTTTTTAACATCATCAATCTTTTTGACCAAAAACTATAGTGAAAAAATAATTTAGGTATCAAAATAGAAAAACGAGTATAATTGTGAAGCTAAATAGTAATATAAACCAATTCATATTTATGGACTAACCTTAGCTAGGGTTATACATTAGGATTTTGGGGGATAAATAGAAATTTGGGAACATAATTCAAGAAGGGGACATTTTGTTTTGCATAATTCCTAAGTTTGGCATTTAGTGTGTTGGAATGTACACTTAGACAACTCCCTGGAAATGTTCCCTAATTCCCCCCCATAAATCTAATTAAAGCATTATCATTATTATAATGATTATTCTAATATAGTAAACTTCAACTAATTATGGTCAAAGTGATCTATCTTAGGGATGGCAATTTAACGAGACAGGTGATCTTTTGCCATCCACAATTCGATTTAAATTAACTTAATAAAATTTTTATTTTATTGTTTTGGGTATACAACAAAATGTATTTATATCTACTTTCCATTATCAAATTAAAGTAAAACTAGAACCCATGTGATGGCCTGACGGTCAAGGATATTCATTATCCCAGGTGTGACTTGGGTTTAAGTCGTGTTAGTCACGTTCATTGTTTGAGCTTTGCCTTATTATTGTAATTCATCAAAAAAATTAAAGTAAAAATAGGAATGGAAGGGCTTACAACAACAACAATAATAGTGGGTTTAAAGATAGTTAAAAAAGAAGTGGGTTGGAACGTGTTTATCCTCTAATTTAGGGATTGGGGAATGATTATAAGTAGTTCTAGTTATTGTATCAAAAACGATAACTTTAAGGGCTTAATACATTGTATGGTACTTTTTTTTTGTCCAATGTTACTTATATTTGAAAAAAGTTATTCATTTTGGTATCGGAAGGTAATAGTGCTAACTTTTTTGTGTATAATTCGAGTTTTAAGGTTAATTTGAAAAAAAAAAATCATTGCCTTTAATTATTGTATTTAACAAATTAAACACATAAATAAACAATTTTATAATTAACACTAAATTTCTTCTATTAACAAGATCATGAAAAATTCAAACCTAATCATATTAACAATTAACTTTCATCAAATCAACACTAAAAATCGAATAAAACACTAAAAAATTAACATCGTTACCAATAAAAAATGGGTAAACTACAAAAATGGGCACTAAACTATTACCTCCCTGCTATTTTGGACACTGAACTATTAATTTTGTCGATCTAGTCACTAAACTTTTCGAAATCAAATATTTTGGTCACTCAAAGTTGATATAGCCTTTTTTTTTATTGTCTAATAACAAATTTAGCCCTCAATGTTTACAAAATTTGTCATTTTAGTTCGAATTCTAAAAAAATTCACATATTTATAATTAAACAACCCATTTTACATAATTTTATCTTCCGTTTTTAAGCTGAAGATGGCAACTTGAGCTCACTTTCTTTTTTCTATTTGGAATATTGAATTTTGTTGTTTGGTAGTTTTTTTTATTTATTTATTATAAGCTAGTTGGTTGATTGTTGCAGCCTCTACCAAAGATTTGTAGTCAACTTTACTTCATCAACTTTTAATTTCTTTTTTTCTTTTTCCATGTGCTGGGTTGGTAAATAGTGTGTATAAAAATAATTTATGCCAAAGATGATGTTCAAGATTTTATGTTAGAGTAAGATAACATTATAAAATTTGAAACCTAAAAGCTAATATTTTTGGGTTAAGAAGCTTAAATTATTATTTTTTGTAAATGACCAAAATTAATTTATTAAAATTTTTAGAATTGAAACTAAATTGAAAATTATTATAAATTTTGAGGGCTAAATTTATTGAATTTTTTAGAATTCAAACTAAAATAATTTTTTTTGTAAATATTAAGGGCTAAATTTGTTGAAATTTTATATTTAGGATTGAATTGATATAATGTGTAAACATTAGAGAGCTAAATTCTTTATTAGACCAATAAAAAAAACCAACTCGACTTTGAGTGATCAGAATATTTGATTTTTAAAAGTTTAGTGACTAAATAAAAATAATAATAGTTCAGTGACCAAAATAAAACGAATGTAATAATTTAATAACCATTTTTATAATTTACCCTAGAGAAAATACATGAAGATTTTCATCCAAAAATCTAAAATTGGTAATGTGGCTTTGTTACCCTCATCTCAATTAGAAAATTCTACATAATTGTATTTATAATCTGAAATATTTAGCATTTTATGTTTATTGAATTTTAGTTTTGAAGAAAAAAAAGAGAATTTGGTGTTAATGAGTGTATCATATTAAAATGAAAGTATTTTCATTTATAATAACCATAAATAACAGTAATATATAGATGCGATACATAATATATATGATGAATAAAACACTACAAATTATTGCGCAAATACCACCGTTGCAAAAAAGAATAAAGCCCAATGGAGGACAAAGACAATTGCCAATAACTGCTAATAACTACTAACCTTGATCAACCGTCAATAATTGCATCCTAGCTAGCCAATCTGACAATAAACTACGATCAACCAATTAACTACCGCAAAAGACCCCTAAGAGTCCCTTTCGCATAAGTGATGCATGAAAAGTTAAGCTTCAAATGGTTTATCTTCCTCATCTTGGAGTCCAAATAGATTTAGTAGCGCGCTTATTTTAATAAGTCTCATTTATACGTTTAAAACTAAAACCAGCATAACTTTTAGAGAAAATAGAGTGAACTAAAACTAGAATCATTACAGTTTTTAAATAACCTCTATTATTTTTATAGTAAATAAAGTGGACCATTATTTATTTACAAACTTTCACTCGATACTTATTGATAAATCTAAACAACTGTAAAAATGATTGAAAACGAGATTAAAAATAGACTTAAACCTATAATTTTTTTAAATAAATAAATAAATATATATATATATATATATATAATAACTTAAGTTAAACTCTTATATAATATAAAAAGGGCCAATTAACAACCAAAGATTAAAGAAATTTGATTGAATAATCTTTTTGTGAACATATGATTAGTGTCTTCTAACTTAAACTTAGCCTGGCCCTCCAATCAAATATATATATTGAGTCCCAATATACAGTAGCTAGGTGGTCATTTGTCAATGACATAAAGCAAATTCAAAGCTTAATTAATTAAAGCTTAACGAACAAACATATATGGACCGACTCAAACCCACACACACGTAGAGTAGTTGCATAATTAATTATTATTATTATTATTAATATTATCAACTCTAAAAGCAAAAGAAAGTAAGGGGAAAAATGATAATCAGAAAAAAGTAGTACAAAAAAGATAGAAAGAAAAAAATAATTTAAGATGAGAATTTAAAAAGAAAAAATAAAAATAAAAGAGTGGGTCTCATCAAAAGATTAAGATGTGAACCATCCCCCCACTATACATATTTAATTTTATTATTTATTTATTCCGAGTTTGAGTCAATTTGATATTCGATAATCATATTAGATTTTGATTAAATTTAAAATTGAGTTAGATTAAACTCTGGACAAAAATTGAGATCAAAACTCATTCAATGTTATTTTCTTTATTTATAAAATTCGGATAAAATTTTGGGTTTTTATTTTTTAAAATTTTTTTCTTCTTAACTTTCTTTTTCCTTTTATGTGTGGGCCAAAAAGCAACACTTGTTAACGTTACCACACCACCATGAATGCACTTTTTTAGGTTATGGTGGGGGCTAATTTATATGTGGAAAAACCAAACCTTTCCCTTTCTAAGAATTAAAAAGTAAAAAGAAAATATTGATTTCATTTGTGTTTATAATTTAAAAAAAAAAAAACATATTCCTCGGGAGTAAAATATAGTGACAAATTTTTTGATCAAAATTGAAGTTTCGAAGTTATCGCGATTTCATCTATTGGAGGAACTTCTATCGCTATTTATAGTGGATTATAATACTTCCGTACGTATTGAATTAGGGTGTCCCTTTTTTACCTGATTATTTTACTAAAAAAATAAAGAAATAAAATAAATCTAAAATTAGTTCAATTAATCCTACAATTACAAAATATCCCCTAATTGGAACCCAAATCCCCTAACCAATGGCCGTCCTAAGACTCTAAACTAGATAAGATGGATAATTTATAAATTTAAACCCTTTTTTTTAATTATCAAAATAATTAAAATTTCATAAGCTGATATCACCCTTTTACACCAAATACCAAACCCATTTTAAATTTGGACCTATTTGCAAACAATGATTTATAAAATTAAAGATTACTTAGCAATGCTAATTATTTAATTGGTCCAACACCAACCTTATGTTTTAGGCCAAGAAAATTGTTCATTTTTTGTCTTCAATTTGTGCAGGCCAAATACGGGGTCAAATTAAGTTGGTGGTATTGATTAAATTTTTAATTTTTGATAGGAAAATGAGTCGAAAAATTTTATATAAATTCAATTGATATTGTTGTTGATATAATTTTTTTTTAAAAAATTTTCATTTGATGCAAAAACAAAAAAATTCTATATATTAATAAAAATAATCACAAAAATGAAAAAAAAATAACAATATTTAATTATAATTAGTGAAAATAAATTTTTAATTACTCCCAATCCTATTGAAAATCAAAAGCAAATTCTTGGCACTCCCCAATACCATATTATAAAGGAAAAATACGCCAATCCACATTACACGTACGAGAAAAAACCATAACACACGTGTGAACCACTCCCCTTGCCATGCAACAAAAAGGAAAAGAAAAGAAAAACGCCATCTGCCACCGGTCGCCGTCGTCAAGGCCGCCATGCACTGGCCCAAACCACCACCTGATCTTTCCACGACAAGAATATTCCAGCGTCAGGGCATTGTGTCATCGACCAACCATCTTTATACCTTCTCAACAAGGCGCGTACATCATCACACACTTCATCACTCAAACCCACAGGACTGAACCCACTTGCATGGAACCGCCTTGACCAACGCGCGGCTGGTTCACGTCGCTCTATCGACTCTGCCGGCGAACAAGCCACTAAGTCAACGATGGCCCGGCCGGCGGCTCGTTCAAGCATCAATTTTTCATTGCTTGTTCTATTGAAACTTTCATCTAAAGCTTCAAAATAAACCCTGAACCATCTTAAACATTCATGGAAACCTTTAATGAAATCGACCCCATCGACACCGATATCGAGGTCGGCTTCTTCTTCTACGACGGTGATTACCCTCGGTTGTAATCGCCGGAAACTCGATATAACGATGTCCCGACGAGTATCCATGATCGAATGTAATGTGCCAACACAGTTGATGGCTAAAGCTTCATCGTCTTTAACATCAAGGTTTGATAAATCTAAGTCATATAAATCACCGGTATGGTGTATAACATTGAATTTAAAAGGAACTCCCATTAATCTAGCGAATTTTTCCATCCTTTTACCTATTTCTTTCATCACTTTTTGGACGGCGGCTCCACCGCCGGATGTTGAAACGCCGCCGTTTTTGGTGGTGACGATAGTTGTAAGCCTTAAACTCGGCGTATCGTCACTACGGGTAGCTAGGGCTTCGAGTAAAGTGGGCCATTGAGTGCAATATGTATTGCTTATATCAATTATATGTAATTTACTTTCACCTTCAAAAGCTTCCATGATTGCACCATTACAAGCAACATGACCAAAAGTAGTCCATGGACTTACCTCTTGAAATTTCAATACCATCTTCCTCGTTGATTCAAACGAACATGTTTTCTCCGATACCGATGATAACGTCCGGTAACAACGCTCACCGGAATCCGTCATACGACTGAACAAAGCTTGAAGAAAATAAGAACTCAGTTTTTGATCAATATCACCGTAAGGTGAACCAAGTTCATTCAACATCCACATCAACTGTTGAACACGTCCACTGTTCCGATCAGCAATAGCCGTCGCCGTTTCCAACAACACATCGGTTGCCCACTTGCCGGAGAAATCAAAGTTGTTCAAATCACGAGCTGGAGATGAAAAAGAAAAAGCAGCAGTTGAATAATCAGAAGATTCAAAAGCATGAGTAGTGGTGGGGGTGGAAGTGTTAGTGGGAGTCGTAACGGCTGCTACTCCACCACCACCACCACCTCCGCCGCCGCCGACGGAGGAAGAATGGGTATGGGGTTGATTTTGTTGCTGGTAAGGATAATAAGGGTAATAATTCCTAGAAGAAGACGAAGAAAAGTCTTCTTCATCCATGAAAACGTTGAAGCATTCTTCGTTATCTTCTTCTTCTTGATGATGATGATGGTAACGATGGTTTTGTTTTGAAGATCGAGAACTGCTTGATGTTCTACTAGAATTCAAAGATTGATCAGATGATTGAAGACTTACTAACCTAAACAAAGTATCCATCAAAAAAACATGAAAAACAAGACCCACATCAATGAAATTTTTAAGACTTTGGATTTAAGGTTGTCGGGGCAAGGGAACAGCTATAACAGTGATGAGAGTTTATGTTTTTTTTTTTTTTGGTTCTAACAGTATATACTAGATTGAAGAAAGGGGGATCTTAAAACTATATCATTTTGCTAATTGGGTTTTAAAATAAAAATAAAAATAAATAGAATTAAGAAAAAGAAAGTAAAGAGGGCTGGGGGAATCTATGTCGTGACAGTCAAAATTATGCTTTTCTTTTTGTATAATCGATGGAGGTGGCCGGTTAGTGGTGATGCCTTCTTTTTCTAGCTTAGCTTATTTCTTTTAGGGCATGCTTTTTTTTTTTTTTTTAAAAAAAAAATCCATGGAGGAATTGACTCATAGGGGCTTTATTAGTATTTTTTGGGTTTTATTTTTTATTACTATTTTTAATTTTTTTTATCTAATCATTCGGTTGAATAAAATATCGATTTACTTTTAAGCGTATAAATTTTTTAAAAATATAATTTTGATGAAAAAGTGGAGAAAAAAAATGAATATCATGAGATGGATTAGTTGGATAACCTTATTTTTTAATATAATAATCACTTATATAATAAATTATGATATAACTATCCTTTTAATTTAGTATAATTTTTTTTAATTTTATAATATTATTAATAAGTTCAAATTATTACGATTGTTTATCAATTTAGACCTATTAATAAAAAGAAAACAATCAAATCATGTCAAATTATACTAAAATAGATTAAATTATAAATTTCAACATAATAGAGGGGCTAAAACTACAATTAAACCCTAAGTTTTCATAATGTATATTTTAAGAGAGAGAGAGAGAGAGAGAGAAATGGGTATAGATTGAAGTGAGTGTAGGCGTGCGAAATGGGGGGGGTTAAGAAAGAGAGTAAAAGAGGGTAAAAGCTGCCGGCGTGCATGGGCAGCACCAAAACCCACCACCACCATCATCATCATCATCAATCCAATACAATACAATACCCCCATTCTCTATTCACATTCTTTGCCTCCTAATCCCTCACAAAACCCTGCCAATTTTTATACTTTTTTTTAACCCTTTTTCTATACTAATTTATTATATTACACTATATCCCATACTCTCCCAATTTGTCATTATAATAATACTATTATATACTATATTCCATTGCAAAACACTACTACCCTTTCCCAGGGGCATATGCATTGCACCCTTGCTTTCCTTTCCTTTCCTTTCTTTTATCATCCAATAGTATATACATCTTATCGGTTCGAGATCTTCCGGTGTTTGATAGTTATATTGAGTTTTGATAAAATTTTAAGTAAGGTTGAATTAAACCCTTTAAACGGGGGAATAAAGCTTTTCCAACAACATTATTTTCTTTATTCACAAGATTCTAACTTAAAACCTTACTCGAGGGGTTAGGACATCAAACTTCTTACTATTTGACTGTAGTCATTGATAAAGTATTTCATTGTGTCACCAAAATCCAAAAAATAGAAATGCATATACCCCTTTTCTTTTTTCAATGTCATTGTATTTTCCAATTGTTTTCTTCATCTACGAGAATCAAATCTGAAACCTTGATTAAGGGCATCAAGCTCTTCACTATTTGATTCAACAAATATTGATATATTTCATTATGCCATCGAAAGCCACAAGGCAGATATAAATATATAGTCGGCCCTTTTTATAACTGATTTTTTTATTTTATAATTTTATTCTCTATAACAACAATAATCATAAAGTATGGAGTACACTCTTTATTAAAATAGATCTCTATAATAACCCATTGTCTTAAATTTTAGTAAAATTAATTTTATTCTTAAGTGAAATAAAAACAATAAATTTTAATTAAGATATTTTTTCAATAAAATATTTAAATTTTATATAAAAATATACTAATTATATTTTTATAAAATGATAATAATCTTTAATAATTAATAAATAAAATTTTATCAAAAATATAATCTAAATCTCAAATATTGTTATAGGTATTTTAAATGTTATTATAAATGTATAACATCTTCCTTTCTATAACATCCAAAATTTTAATAGCTAAATGAAGCTGTTATAGAAAAGATTAACCGTACCTTTATTCCAATATTATCTAGTATAATTTTCTCTATCCACATAAATCAAACCCGAAATTTTAAAACATTAAAGTCTTTCAATATCACTGTCCCCCAAAATCTTGCAAATCAAAATATCAAAACTCTTCCCCCTAATGATTTCACCACCTTTAAAACACACACATACACATATATATATCTATATAACCTTGAACTAAGGGTTGGGAAAAGAGAGATTTATGGTGTGTAAATATATTGTTTGTGTATTGGAAGGTTCCCAATTTTTGTCCTTTATCTTTGGGGGGTGTAAGGGGTCAAGGCAAAATAGTAGTAGGTGAAGGGGTATGAGAAGAGAGATTTAGGGTTTAGGGTTAGGGGTGGGGGTAGGGGTAGGAGTGTTTATTATGTTGTTTTATTTGTTTCTCCAATGTGAAGGGGTGGCTTAGGCTATGCATTTATTTTGCTGTGGAAATATTCTCATGTGTTGTTCTTTCTTTGTCGTCCTCGATTTTGTTCAACAATCATTAGGGGGAAATTGCTGGCTTTGGACCCTTTGTCCCTAGTCAAGATGAGTGCTCGCAGACAACTACTGATTTCAACTTATTTTTTCTTATACCTTCCATTTCACCATATGTATACTCAATAGTACTTATGGGGTTCTGATTTTGATTTTGTATATAGTGAAAAAAACAAAGAAATAAAATAAAGTAGTGTTGGAACTCAATTCCCGAGAACCAAAGTAAATTTTCTCCTGCTCAAAATGTTCCAAGTTGCCAACCCCATTGCCCAAAGCTATCTAGCTAACTTAATTAGGATTTAATATAATTAGTTAAATAGTTTAACTATTACTTTAAAAAAAAAAAACATTTAATGCATATTTTTTAATATATCAAATTTTCTGTGATACAATGATAGTGCAAATGAATTAGATGATAATATATTATCAAAAAAATTTAAAGTTAAATCAATTTAACTTTCAACGTTATTTAATTTATTAATAATATATAAAATTATACGTTATTAATATATCAAATATTAAATTTTATTATGACTAGTATTTTCACATATATATTATAAAGTTCTGAGTTGATATCATGAGTTAACTATATATCAATTCAATTGAGAAAAGATAAAAATATCCTAAGTATAGAGCAGTTTTAAAACTTGTGGCCAATAGCCATCCCCTTAGTGGGCCTACAGAATGTGAAGGATTAATTACTGGGTTCGCCCGGGTAAATACATTAAGAAATCAACCAAAAAAAAAGTACATTCACTTTTCAAAGTAAATTGTATTACTTTGAGGGTGCTTTTATTATTTTATATTTTAAATATAAAAAAAATACTTATAATAAGATTTGAACTTATGCCTCATTAATTTTACATTTATACTTTACCATTCAACTAAAGCTTCATCTATTACTTAAATAAACTCTTTTTACAAATATATTTATTACATAAATCTATTTTTCACCTATAACATGAATGTGTCATAATCTAATATATATATATATATAAATAATGAGTCTAAAAGACTAAAATATAATATATAATATAAAGACTTTGAAAGCTTAAACCATGGGATGTTTGATGGAGTTGTGGGGGCCAAATTTTGTTCACATGATTTTTGCTTTTTAGGATTATAGAAACAAGACTGTGAGGTGAAATGTCACACTACCTCAACCATAAAAGAAATTTTGCTTTAGATTATTTGGGAAGGTGATGATGGCCAACTTGTTAATTTTCTAACACCTTTTTTTATTTTTATTGTGTTTTTTTCCCTGTTTCATTAGTTTATTGTTTTGATACTTTATAAATTGCATAACTGAAAGAAGCAACTATAAACTTAATATTCTTTAAATTCCATAAAGTATGCTTCATTGACTCGAATCTCAAATTCGTATAATCTCACTCTTAAATGAGTAATGTTTAAATTTACCAAGGGAATGAGATTAATTGATTGAAAAGCCCATTCCAACTTAATGTAGAAAATACGAAAATAATTTATCAGAATCGATTTAATCAAGTCTTTAAACCAATATTATTCAATTAAGTCAGATTAGTCAAATCAATTATGATGAATGATTTAACTTGTAGGTGATTAAATTAAAATAGGTCAAGTTGGTCGATTATCTAGTCTATAAATTTTCTTAACTAAAACCAATTTAATTTTTAAAATATATAGTAAATTTTTAACCAAAACCCAAATCGATTTCCATTTCTGCTATCATACTTCAAAAAAAAAAAAAAAAAAGAGAAAATCGACTGACGTTAAAATCAGTTCAGTTAAATTAATTATGACTTAAATTGGTAAAATCAAATTTTCTATCATGATATATTTTTTTAGCTATTCAACTAATTGAGTTGAATTGTCTTAGTTTACACTTTACACCTTTATTTTCCTTTTTGAATAGTCTACCATATCTTTTAACCACACAAGTCTGATTTATAAAAGAAAAATGATAAAATTTGTGGAATCCAAAAAACCTCTATTTCCCCATACCTTGATAGAATGATGGATGAAAATAATAAGGTCAAAAGCAAAAACTGTCACAGTCTTATGTTAATAAAAGAAGGACTAAGATGTAAAAGAAAGAAAAGAAAAGAAAAAAAGAAGTAACTGTGAGTCTGTGTGACCACAGAAAGGACTTGGTTTCTGAGTTAGTCAATCAAATTTTTGCCTGAAACATGCTTTCCTCATGGCCTTTATACAAAACATTAACCCCACCATAACCTGAGCTAATATCAAAAGAAGTATATAATATATATATATGCACCAAAGTTATGAGCTATATTATATATATATATATATATACATCAAACCTGGCCAAAGATAACTTTAGTGGACCTGCAAAAAAAAATATAAGATGGGGTTTGATTTTGCCTGACATGGCTTAACACCATTAGTCATCAAAGCTGTAGTTGCAGTTGGACCCCCCCTCCCCCAACCTCTCACTTTCCCTTTCCCTTTCCCTGACTTTTCTTTTGCAACTAATCTGTTTGATTACTATATACATTTATTTTTTCTCATTGATGATGTTTATGAGGCCCCTACCTGTTGGATTAATAACTGAGAGTTCCTTAAGATCTGTCTTAAGTACTTTCGGTTTTCAATCATAAAACCGATACCTATGAGATTCGAATGAATTAATTTCATGGGAAAAAGACACCAAATTTTTGTTTCCACAATCTTATGAGAAACAAGTTGTTGATCAATAGTGGAAAAAAAGTAGCAGGTGTTAAAACTTGAAGGACAATGGAAAAGAAAAGAGGAAAAAGCAAATTTCTACCTCTTTTAAAGTTGGGTAGAAAATCAGCTTTAAAGCAAAAAGCAGCCTGCCCTTCTTCTTCTTATTCTGAAGAGTTTGAGTAGATACACACAATCAAAGACAGCTTGAAAGATGAATTCTGAATTGACATACTCATTATGTTATCAGAAACTGTAAAAAAAAAAAAAAAAAAAAAAAAAAAAAGAAGAAGAAGAAGAAGAAGAAGATAAAAGATAAAAAAGTGAGAAAAAATAATAATAATACACAATCCATCAAGAAAAGGAAAAAAGGCACATCAGTTTGACATGGATGTTACATGTGCAAGTTTATACTATTATGTATAATAAATATTATAATGAAAGGGATTAAAAGTATGTCATATGTTGTACTATTTTTTCAGTTCATTATGTAATATATCTTAATCTAAAAAATTATATGAACGAGAACACAAGTATATTTTCAGTTGATAAATAACAAGATAATGTTTTATTTAGTAAATTTGTGAAAATTTTCTGTTCTTACCAAAGTTAACACCAATGCATAAAATAATATTCCAATTCATCTGAAGCTATATTTCCATCTTTCTTTTCCTGTTTTAGTTTTAATAATCATTTTTATTCAGAAAATGATTTGGTGGAGATGGATAACAAAGGAAATCTTAAAGCTGCAATCATATAAGCTTAAAAAGGGTGACAAACTCACCGACGATGAAGATAATTAAAGAGTTTTGCTGTGGAAGAATATGTTTAAAACCCATTCTTTACTTACAGAATGATTGATTCAAGCTTTCACCGAAAGTTGACAATCATTTCCAATAAAGAAGTTTTTCCCCCCAGTAAAAGAACAGAAAAAAATATTGTCCAGAAAAGCACTGAAAATCAGCTCATGAAGTTGTGGTTAGACAACGTCAAGAATGACATTTTAAGTTGGAAATTAATATTGGCTAGCAATGTCACTAAATAGAAGTGGTCCATATTGGCTATTTCTAGCTACTCTACGAGTTAGAAAAAGGCATTCATTCTCAAAAGTGTTTTTTCTTTGTAATGCATAAAACTAATATGGGGAAGATAGTGTCAACTGGAAACATCCAAAAACCTCTCCTACTGAATGATAAAAAAAAACTGACCTGTTTAGTTGAGAATTCTGCAGCTGGTGGGCCACCAATTGTCTGTCTTTTATCCAACTGCCATATAATCATATTGTCTTCTCTGGATCTTGACGTAGAGCAATGAGCAAAGATTCTATGAGTGAATAGCAAAATGGAGAAAACATAAGTTCTTTGGAAATGCATTTGTAAGATGTCAGATAATTGAGTGTCAAATGGACCATCTTTTTTTCTTTTAAATGCACAAACCTCAGAGATTTGATAGATTTTAGGATGATCTGATTTCTACTGTCTTTTATATAGTGTTTTGTTTTGTAAGTACAGCAGTAGTAACCATTTCCAATTCTCTAAATGCTAACTCAGCAGCATAATCCCTGCTGATGCCAATCCAACCTGAGAAAACTGGTAATCTGTTTGATGTGTGGAGGATGTGGCTAATCAATACCTTATGGGCTGACAATTGTTGACATTAAAAATAAGCTTAACATGTAACTGATTGCGTGGACAATATCGTATGCAATTAATCACTGCATAGTTCATCAGTCTCACAACCCTATACTAGATATATGGCAGGACCTTGAGTTTACAGCATAATTGTCAATCAATTAGTAAAAGGATTCAAGTAATGCATGTAGCAAGCACAGTATGACCCCTACCAAATGAAACCTAGAAAGGAATTTCCATCCTGACTTGTCAGTCCACAAGTTCAGGTACATTATTCTGTAGTACAGAATAGATGGTTTTAATGAAAGCTGCAGCAGTATGAGAATTAATCATATTCTCAAGGAAAACTCCTATATGAAAATACGGCATACAACTTATACACGAAAAATTGCTAAAAGACAGTCACGCTTACCTGACATCTGAACCTGTTGTGAACCAGTCAAAAGGGATCACCAGCATGTGGCAAGCATGCAATGTGTCAAAAGTTAACCTCTTCTATAGCAATGAACTGAGAATGAGCATTGATGGAGCTCCACATTGCTTGAGACTCAAATTGTGCAGGAAATTGTATGAATGCAAGTAAAATTATGCTGGTCACAGAAGGCCATACACATGGGATGTCCCAACAAATGCTAGAGCAGGTATACAGAAATGTAATTTTAAATACATTATTGAAAACGGGAAATGTACCTTGGGTCCCAACTAGCATTTTGAAAGAAACTGGTTTGGAAGAAACAAGAAGTACAGAATGGAAAAGAAACCAGAAAACTTAGAAAACACATCCAATTCATGGAAATCAAAGTTCAGAGAAAGAGAGATCATTTGGACGAAATCAGTTTCTTATAATTGAATAACAGGGAATAAAAGTGTCATCTTATGAGAACTGAAAGGAAAAAAAATCTGATCCATATTCATTACAACTTCATTTATACGACCAAAGATACAAGTGAAAGGAAGGATGCTGATTTTTCCTTCCTCTTCTTTTTACCACCTTATTTCACAATGCCGATTTAGACTACCTCTATCAGCATATCCATTGTATATAAGCATGGTTCTTACTGACAGAAAAAAGAAATCTGAGTTCTTCCATTGAATCTCTCACTCCAAAGCACAATCTCCATCATTTAAAACAGGAGTAAAGCATTAGGGAAAAACATCAAGAAGAGAATTCTTTTAAGTTCTCCACCTGTAACTTTCCCTCTTATTGTTATAGAAACTGCTGTTAGACTGGTATCAGCAGCAGCAGTCTCACTCCGCTACTCCTAGCCTTTTAAATACTTAACAATCCCACCCACGGCTTCAGATTCTACTGTTCCAGTACCTGGATTGCTATATCAAGGCCCAACCTTATCCTGGAATTGAAAGAAATACAAATTGATCAGCTTTGGAGAAGAAAGTAACCTGGAAAAGCAAAAGAGACTAGAATAAAGAATCTCAGAATTAGGGGTCCAGAAACTAACATTATCTTCATCCTCAGCGGCATTCTCACCTTTTCCCTTCTCTGCCTCTCCCTCTCCCTCTCCCTCTTCCTCTTCCTCTTTATTGGGTTCCATGTGTGGAATCACAAATATTGTGACTAATTATTTTAATCTCCTCCTGCACAAGCAATGGAAGGAAAACACTCAGAAATTAGGCTTGGAACAGAAGGTATCTAGTGGCAAAACCTTCTGATACAGATGCTTAAATGCTACAGGGACATTCCAGAGGCATTACAATCACCACAAGCAGAATTGTCCATTACAAACAAATATTCAGTTGCAAATTATACATGATTAAAATTTAAAAGGGATGCAGTAGCAAATATAGCACAAACAAACATGCAAAGATTTATAGTATAGAGAAACAGATTTTGACCTCAATATCATCTTTTCTCTACACACAAGTTAACAAAAATAAAATGCATGAATATCAACTAAACAGCTAACAATTTATAATTGGAAAAATAAGGGGAGCTGGCATTTGTATTAAAGAAGCAACCAACCATGCTGCTGATGTTAAGCATGTGCTAACATGGAAAAATACAGAAACTTGACAAATCAGTAATGACATAAAGAATACTAGACACGAAAACTCACCAGAGGTCGATCATTGTCATCGACAGGAACCTTCTCCATAGCTGATACTATGAACATCATCAGAAACTGTCCGTTTGATGTTTATATGATTTGCAGAGTTGTAGAGGATGAGAGACCGGGAGTCATTTGCGTGAAGGTCACTGTTTACATACTAACAACAATTTTCCTGAGTGAACAACTTAAAGTCCATTTTCAAAAGACTTTAACCACATGGATTCACTTCCTCTCCCAGTAACAGTTGAATCACCACCTTGAATCATAAATTCCTACAAACTACAAACCGGTAGGTATAACTTCATCAGCTTGAGTCAACCTATTAAGCCAAGTAATGGCAAAAGATAGAATTTGAGCTGCGCAATTGTCACCATACTGAATATTTCTATTGAAGGCCACTCCATTGTAGTAACCACAATCACAATGAGTGACGAAGTTCTCACATGTCCTTGCAGTTATGTCAGTGTGTCCTCATAAGAAATTCAATGTTAAAACAGACCAAGGCTCGAATTGTTTAGAAATCTTAGAGTCATTTTCTACGTGCTATAAACTCATCGCGGATCTAAAACAATGACTAAGAATCGAAAGCCGTGATCATCTCCATCGGGAGATATCCTTTTCCCAATTTCTAGATAATTAATATAACAACTCTCATATGAGCTTAACACTATCAACTGATTGATGTAGACTGATAGTTATTGTAGGTCATTACCACCACCAATGTCTAATCAACAAATCAACACCAAAACGTCACTAAAGGAGTACCAGTAAAACAAGCAACAAATGAAAATAAAAAGATACAGATTATTATACCGAAGACCTTGCCATTCTTCGTGCATTACTAATATATATTAAAGGGCGCAAGTCTAGGACTAAATAAGAAAAACCATAAAAAAAATAGAAAATTAAAATGATGCTAGTCGATAAGCATAAATTTTAATAGAGATATAAACAAATGTAAAGCGGAGAACGAGGTGAAAATTGTCCCATTTTCTTTAGACTAAGCGCCGTCGCCCCAGTCCGCCTTCGTCATGAACATTCGATCTTTACAGTGCTGTTTCTTTTCCCATCTTCGCGAAGCTTTTCAGGGATGATACAGTGTTAGGATTTCTGGTTTTGAATAGCTTTGTATTGTTGGAATTAAATGAAACTGAGTTTGGCGAGATTGGTAGGGTTTATGATTTGGGGATCTTAGTAGAGTTTTGACATTCGACGATATGAGTCAGACGGTGAGTTCTCTAATTGGCGGTTCTGGTAATTAGTTAATTCCTGTTAAAAAAAGAGTAAATTATATCTTTGGTCACTCAACTTTCATAAGTTTTCATTTTGGGTATCAAAAATAAAAAGTTGCAATATAAGCACTGCCGTTACATAGTTTTATAATTTAATCAATATGGTTATATGCTTTTATCATTTTAGTCGTCCCGTTGTTAATTTGTCGTTAGAAAAACTCATTTTAATTACTTAACTTTAGTAAATTTTCATTTTGATACCTCAATTTTTTTAGAATTAATTCTATTTTTTCAAAAATAATATTTTTCCCTATAAAAATATAAGAATTACCTTATAAAACCTAATATTTTTCTCTTTTATTGAAAACACTAAAATTAATTCTAAAGAAAAATAAAGGAATTAAAAAGATAAAATCAGTTTCAGAAATCAACCAGCATATCCTTACCCAAATCCTCAATTTTATCCTTAAAACAGAGTTTCTTAGGAATCAAAATCTCCATAGAGGAGTCCTTTGTACCAGCATCTTGACAGAGAGCATTTTTATCTATTTTATTTATTCATTCATTTTATTATTGAATCAATTAAATAAATGGAAGGATTTAATCCTTCAAACTTTATCTAATCTCTATTATTAATCCTATCAAAATATCTTAATTTTTCTGATTTAAAATTCAAAAATAATCTTTTATGATAAAATGAATAAAGTGCCTTTAAAAACAGAAACGTAGTTAGGGGTTGGTAAGGCCCCGGTCTCGTTAAAAATTTATATTAGTATTAAAAATTATAAAAAAAGTAATTTAATTTTTTAAAAATTATAAATGTATAGACTATTAAAAAGATAAAATTACATTTTTACTATTAAAAATTATAATTTAATTTCATAAAAAAAATTCCGACTTCACCCTGCTTAAAAATATAATATTTTTTAATCCACTTATCTTTTTCAGCCCCCGTTTTAGTGTAGAAAAACTATACATCTTTTTCTTATTTTATTCATTAATTCACCGACAAATCAAATTACACCAAATTTCAGCCATCAAATATAAACCATAATCATTATGTTTCATAAAAATCAACTCACTAAATATCGATAATAATTGAACTATACATAAAAATCATTAGCAGTTGTAGTTAGTAAAGATCGTCCTACCATTTCTTTTCTTCCCAGAAAACCAGTGCAAACACAAGAAGACTTAAATGGCAAGAAGGTACTGTTACAACGATGTTCTACCATTAATAGCCATGGTTACAGCAGTATGCACAAATGTAGGTGTAAACATCTTGTTCAAAGAAGCAACTTCAAAGGGTATGAATCAATATATCTTCATCACATATTCTTATGTTGTTGCAGCTCTTGTTCTTCTCCCTTTATCCTTTATTTTTCCCAGGTAATTTCTTAATATACCATCCAATTTTCTTTTCACACAGTTTATGATCTATCCCGACATACCATTGAAAACTTTTGCTTGTTTTTAATGCAGAAGAGCAACGGTTCCCTCATTGAAATATTTCTACCTTGGCTCTAGATTGTTCCTTATTGGGCTTATTGGGTATGTGTTCATATATTTTCTTTTGCCAATTTGAAGATGGAAATGTGACAATTAAGATTTTTCTCGGGCAGGTTTTTAGCTCAAATATGTGCATACAAAGGTATAGCTTATAGCTCCCCAACTCTAGCTTCTGCAATGAGCAATCTGGGACCAGCTTTTACCTTCATACTTGCTGTGCTTTTCAGGTTTCTTCTTCTTTCTTCTAACGCTAAAACTTAAGAAAATGGAAAATCGATTCGAATGTAGTGATAAGATTCTTCAACCGCCTTGATCTTGTTGTTGGGATTCTTCCTTTTCTTTAGTACTATTATTAGCTTTATTATCCCTCATTTAAACTTCAAATATATTATTGTTAAATAGTTTGTTATTTCTCTATGTATATATAAGTTGGTAGTGTTTGTCAAAGGTGATATGAATAAAACCTTCTTCTCTAAATTACTTTCTGTTTCTCTCATTTTATATGGTATCAGTTGCCTATCTCAAACGAGGTTAGGTTTCGATTCCAATGGCTATTGAAAATTCCCTTTCCAACCCTCTTGACCCCAACAATCCCCTCACCATAGTCACAATCCAAAACTCTATCAAACTCAACTCCACCAATTATCTTTCCTGGAAAACCCAAATTGAATCTATCTCATAGGCTATGACCTCTTCAAATTCATTGATGGTACACATCCCTGTCCACCAAAAACTATCACTACCAATAACACAACCTCCATCAATCCGACATATCAGACATGGCTACGACAAGACAAACTCTTGTTTGGTGCATTAGTTGGCAACATCTCCCAAAACCTTGTACCTCTAGTCTTACGATGCACAACCTCAGCTGAAACTTGGACAGCCCTCGCCAACACTTATGCTCGTCCATCTCGTGGTCATATCAAACAAATCAAAGATAATCTCAAAAATATTTCCAAAGGCTCCCAAACTATCACCGACTATATGCAAGCTATTAAAATCAAAGCCGATGAGCTTGCTACTCTTGGTAAACCGTTAGATGCAGAGGATCTTATTGAAAAAGTCCTAGAATGGCTTGATGACACCTTCCAACCAGTTATCGATGTTGTTAATAGTCGCGATATTGTCATCACCTTTGATGAGTTACATGAGAAACTAATCAACAGAGCTCGCCTTACACAACTCCTCCTCAAGTGTATCAGTCACTGCCTACTCAACTCACACTCAACGCTCCAAACTGCGGTTTCACCGATCTCCTGCGCCATCTACATCTCAACAGTACAATAGACCTATACGTCCTTTTTTGGGCAAATGTCAGTGGTGCCGAACTCAGGGGCACGTTGTCACTCAGTGTTCTCTCTTTTGTCAACAGTTCCCGAATGCAACCACACCTCCACGTCAGGTCAATTCATCTACATCTCGTACGCCTCCACCATGGCAACCTCAAGCTCATGTAGCTACCTCCAATTCCTCATCCTCTGATCCTTGGCTATTAGACAGTGGTGCTACACACCACATCACAACCGATCTCCAAAATCTTCCTGTTCACAATCCCTACACTGGCTCGGATGAAGTAATGATTGGTGATGGCTCTGGCGTTGCTATTACTCACTCTGGTTCTACCACTCTTCCCACCTCTCACTCATTTACTCTATCTAATGTCCTCTGTGCTCCTAATATGAAACGCAATTTAATTTTTGTGTCTCAATTTTGCAAATCGAACAATGCTTCTATTGAATTCTTACCTTCTTCTTTTCTTGTCAATGATCTACAGACCGGGACAGTTCTTTTCCGAGGTCAACCTAAACATGGTGTCTATGAGTGGCCCGTACACTCCGCCCCGTTACTTGCTTTCTCTACAATAAAGACAACACCTCCTGTCTGGCATCACCAACTTGGTCACCCGTCTCTCTCGACATTCAAGTACATGATTTCCTCTTTTCATTTAGATGTTAACACATCTTCTCTGTCAGATACATATTGTAATGCCTGTCACTCTAATAAAAGTCACAAACTTCCTTTTCTGCTTCCACCTTATTATCTTCATCCCCTCTTGAAATAGTTTTTACTGATGTATGGACCTCTCCAATACACTCTGTCGACAGATTTAAATATTATATAATCTTTGTTGATCACTTCACTAAATACATATGGTTGTATCCTTTAAAGCGCAAGTCTGAGGCTCATGATACTTTCATCCGTTTCAAAGCCGTTATCGAAAAGTTATTCGACACTGAAATTAAAACAGTCTATTCATACAATGGCGGTGAATACCAAGCCTTATTGTCGTTTTTCAACATAAATGGAATTTATCATCTTACATCTGCTCCTCACACCCCTGAGCATAATGGCTTTGCTGAACGTCGACATCGATATATAGTAGAAACTGGTCTCTCTCTTCTTTCCCATGCCTCAATGCCTCTATCCTATTGGTCATATGTCATTTCCACAGCCATTTATCTTATAAACCGTATGCCTACGCCTACCCTTCATAATGACTCCCCATACTTCAAACTTTTTGGCACACTTCCTAACTATAGCAAACTCCGAAGCATTGGTTGCCTTTGTTATCCCTGGCTACGTCCCTATGCCTCTCATAAACTTGAACCCAGATCGACCCCTTGTCTCTTTTTCGGTTACTCGTCTTCTCAGAGTGTCTGTCTCTGCTTTGATACGTCTTCCCATCGCTTGTATACTTCTCGTCATGTTTGTTTTATTGAAACCGTTTTCCCTTTTACACAAACTGCGCCTACTCTCCCTAGACCTACTCCCGTTACTATTTCTGAATGGTGCTTCCTGTCTATACCAATCATTACTTCATCTGCATCAACACCTACAACTACACCCGCCTCTAATGCTCCATCTCCTTCCACCACTTCATCTGATCCAAACCTTCAGCCGTCTTTTCCGACTACTCTAGACCAGACTATCTCACCAACCACTACACCTACTCAACCTGAATTACTAACCCTCTCCACCTCCACTCAACCTAAATTACCAACCACCACCGCCATACAGCCACCTTTACCCTCTCCCGGTGTTGTTACTTGTTCTAAACACAATATACGCAAACCCATTCAAAAACTCAACCTTCGTGCAAAACTCCACGTCCTTACCCGTGAACCAACCACAGTTACTCAAGCCTTAAAAGACCCTCAGTGGAGGCGTGCCATGTCCGATGAATTTGATGCTCTTCTTCGCAACGGAACATGGGAACTTGTTCCATCGTGCCCCACTCAAAATGCAGTAGGCTGTAAATGGATATTCCGTACTAAATATCATTCTGATGGTTCACTTGACAGGTACAAAGCCCGTCTAGTCGCAAAAGGCTTCCATCAACGCCCGGGCGTCGATTTTACAGAAACTTTTAGTCCCATTGTTAAACCAACCACGGTGCGCCTGGTACTTAGCCTTGCTGTTAGTCATGGTTGGGCCCTTCATTAGCTTGATGTCAATAACACCTTCCTCCAATGCACCCTTTCAGAGGATGTGTTCATGACTCAACCTCCGGGGTTCATCGACCACGATAGTCCTAATCATGTGTGCTGGCTTCGGAAAGCTATCTATGGGCTTAAACAGGCTCCGCGTGCTTGGTATTATGAATTACGGTCATTCTTGCTATCTTTTGGATTTATCAACTCCATTGCTGATGCCTCGCTGTTTGTCTTTCATGGCCACAGTACTGTAATTTATATTTTTATCTATGTTGATAATATCATCATTACAGGCAATACCTCTTCAGCTATATATCAGTTTCTTCAGCACCTATCCGCTCGGTTCTCATTGAAGGATCTTGGTCACTTGCATTATTTTCTTGGTGTCGAGGTCATTCTCCATGCTGATGGCTTATTTCTTAGTCGGAGAAAATACATTGCTGACCTTCTTCACAGAGCTCAGATGACTGAAGCTAAACCGGTATCAACACATATGTCCTCCTCGGCGTCTCTTACATTACATTCTGGTTCCCCATTAGCAGATGCAGCTGCCTATCGCACTATTGTTGGCAGTCTTCAGTATCTCTCGTTAACACGACCCGATATCTCCTATGCTGTTAACAAGTTGTCGCAGTTCATGCATCAACCCACGACCGACCATTAGACTGCCGTCAAACGACTATTACGCTATCTCTGTGGTACCTTGGATCATGGCCTCTTCATCCGTCGTCATTCGCCTCTTGCCCTTCATGCTTTCTCTGATGCTGATTGGGCTGGTGACAAAGATGGCTTTACCTCTACAAGTGCTTATATTATCTATCTTGGTCGCACTCCCGTGTCTTGGAGCTCGAAGAAATAGAAAACGATTGCTCGATCTTCTACCGATGCTGAGTATTGTTCCGTGGTCGTCTGATTCTTTGAATTACTTCATTTGTGCTCATCTGTCATGCGAACTCGATGTCATCATACCACAACAGCCAGTGATATATTGCGACAATGTTGGAGCCACTCATCTCTGTGCCAATCCAGTATTTCATTCACGCATGAAGCATGTTGTGCTAGACTACCACTTCATTCGTGAACAAGTACAAAGTGGTTGTCTTCGTGTGTCTCATATTTCCACTATCGACCAGCTTGCTGATGCTCTCACAAAATCGTTACCTCACCGACAATTTGTTCACATCATCAACAAGATTGGTCTCGCTTCGACGTCGTCCATCTTGCGGGGGCATGATAAGATTCTTCAACCGCCTTGTTCTTGTTGTTGGGATTCTTCCTTTTCTTTAGTACTATTATTAGCTTTATTATCCCTCATTTAAACTTCAAATATATTATTGTTAAATAGTTTGTTATTTCTCTATGTATATATAGGTTGGTAGTGTTTGTCAAAGGTGATATGAATAAAACCTTCTTCTCTAAATTACTTTCTGTTTCTCTCATTCTATATGTAGTACTCGATTATGCTTTTTTCTCGATTCAGCTCGGTTTGGATTTGGGTTTTAGCAAAACAAAAGGGTCAAAAGTTTTTAGAAGAGCTGAAAATGCAAAATTTCATTTAACAAAAGAGATTAAATTGAAGGGTAAACTACACCCAACATCACCAAATTATTAAAAGTTTATGTTTTGATCACTCAATTTTAAAAAGTTACAAAATGGTCACTGAACTATTCGAAAATTTTCATTTAAGTCATTAGGTTGTTAATTTTTTTTAAAAAAAAGTTTGGTTAGTGATTTCCATGTGGCGATCCGTACGATAGATCAATACTCATTAATGAGTAAAAGAAGATACATTAGATCTAAGTTGATCTAATGGTCAATGTTTAAGATCAACGAAGAAACCTGTTTGGATATTGGTTTGTAGATTTGTGACGTTCAAAGTTGTTTCATTAGAAAATACTGAACTATAGAAAAGGAGAATGAGAGCTTTTGATTGGTGCAAGTGGTGCGAACAAAGAATATCGTACAACAACAATTTGAACAATCCAATTAATTAAATGAAAATTTTCGAATAATTTAATGATCATTTTGTAACTTTTAAAGTTCAGTAATCAAAACATAAATTTACTTTTTTTTTTTAAATTAAGTAAATTAATGAGAATTTTAAACACTTAAATTAAAAATTTTAAAATTTTTGAAAAGCTAATGATAAATTTTTTTATTTTTTTAGGGGCATTAGCATATTTATTGACTTGTCTTGTTCACAAGTTAAAAACCAGAATAAATATCAAAATTATAAATAAATTTTGATACAATTTGCAATGTTATACATCAATTTTAATTTGGTACAATTGTAGATATTAAACTTTAATTTTTGTTTGCTTTTCATATTTCACTAATTCTGTTATTTGTGGTACAATTTTCCGTAAAATCATGTATAAATTATTGATATGATATTTTATTAGGTTAAAAAACAAACAAACAAATTTAAATTATTTATACATAGATTTAAGAAAAATAGATTTCATGGGGAAATAAGAAATCCTTTTTTCCTAAGTGTGTTTATTTTGGTAAGAATATCTCTTCAGTCCCTCTAAAAAATTGGAGTAATTTAATCCCTTTCAATTTTGAAAGTGAACAATTAAGGATAATTTTGAAAGTGTCTTTAATCAATTTCGCATAGTTTTGATTGGTATAATAACAAATTTAGCCATTGATGTTTCCATATTTTGTTAATTTATTCTTGATTCTAAATAATTCAACAAATTTAACGTCAACATTTACACATTTAAAAAAATATTGCGGAATAAATTTGTTAAACCATGACCAAGTTGATAAAATGTGTAAATTACGAGAACTAAATTTGAAATCATGATAATAGAATTTATGTAAAATCGATAAAAAAAATCAACTTTGTGATTAATTGTCCTTACTTACTCACTTTCGAAATTGAAAGGAACTAATTTGTTTGTTTGTTTTTAATCTAATAAAATGTCATGTTAGTAATTTACACATGGTTTAACGAGAATTTGTGCCACTTAGATAACAGGATTAATAAAATGTGAAACTTAAACCAAAATTAAAATTTGATATATACAAATGCACCAAATTAAAATTGTATATAACATTATAAATGGTAGCAAAGTTGATAAGTCAACCTAATTCTTTGTTTTTCTCCCATTCATTTGAAACTATAATTAACAAGATTGGAAAAAGTAGCCTTGAGAAGCTCAAGCAGTCAAGCTAAAATCATGGGGACCATAACATCAGTATCAGGAGCATTACTAGTTGTTCTTTACAAAGGCCCCAAAGTTATACTTCAGAGCCCCCTAGAAAGTTCAGAGGCAAATTGGATCATTGGTGGGATCTTACTCTTTTTTGCTTATCTTCTGTTTGCAATCCAGATGATTGTTCAGGTACATCAGACATCTCTTTGGGCTCCTTAGATTCATTTTTTCTAAACTGAACTGAACTAAACTTGGGATTTCGAAAACTTCCTAGACCCTAGTTATGGAGATTTACCCAGCTGAGTTGATAGTTGCATTGTTTTACAACTTATGTGGGGCAATGATATCTGCACCAGTTTCCTTAATAGTAGAATTTGATTTGAGTTCCTGGATGCTAAGGCCTGGTGTTGCAGTTGTAGCAGTCCTATACTCAGTAAGAACTTGATGATTAACTACAATTTGCTACTCGAGACATGTACATCGGTGAAGATATCATGAAAGTTTTTGAACTAAGAGTTGAGTAGCATAAATTTCTTTTGTCTAGGGAGCTATCCAATCCTTTATGACACTTGTGATGACATGGGGCCTCCATTTGAAAGGACCTGTCTACATTGCAATTTTCAGTCCACTATCCATTGCCATTGCTGCTTTTATGAGCGTCATTTTCCTAGGTGATTCTTTACATCTTGGAAGGTACTAAAACTCTCTTTTTCCATAGTTTGAGATACCAATTTTTATAAGAATCATTTGAGATGCAATTTAAACACACATGAATGTGTTTGAAATTCAAGAAAAAAAAAATAATTGTTAGTAAATGTTAACTCTTTGATTCTTTTTTAATCAATTTAATAATATACATCTATCTAAATTTTGCAGTATAATTGGAGCAACTATTATATCAATGGGATTTTATGCTGTAATATGGGGACAATCAAAAGAAGATGAAAGGGTTTCATCTAATGCTAAGGCTCCTCTCTTGGAAGTGGAAGACTGCGAAGAATAGCTAAAATGATTCATGAAATCATCAAAAAGACTAGTTCAATGTCAATTGCAATATGAAAACACCATTTGGTGGTGTTTTAAGTTCCCTCAAATTTTGGATTAAACCAGGTCCAATGGGTTATTTTTGTGTTTTTTTTTTTTTTTTTTTAGAAAATATCATAGTGGGTGTGTGAATTTGAAGTTGTATTGTATAAAAAACTAAATAAACAAAGTTTGAGGTTCATTTAATCTTTTAATCATTAGGATATCAATGTTGGACGCAATAGGATCACGTGACATGGAAAAAATAACTAAAACGAAGATTTGAGCATGACAAAATACAAATACATGAACATATCAAAATCTTTAAAACACAAATTACTTGTCAAAGATTATTGGTGTCCAATGTATGAATTCTTAGTGAGGAATGTTTGAACACTCGAACAGAACACAAGCAAAAGAGTTAAAAGCAAATAAAGTGTTACATCACTTCGAATGACATCGCATGTGTTTTATTAGTTGACAAATTTTTATAGATTTATATACGACAAATATAAGATTTAGCAACTTGACCTTTGTTTAGGAGGATAATCTTTTAAAAAATTGACCAACTAATCACAAGCTCATTTAAAGGTATTCGATTTTGGAGTTGTCTGTGATCATGATGGATTTTGGATTGCGGGGTTCACAAGGAATATTGGGCGTTACTCAGCGACCATGGCGGAACTATGGAGCATTCTGGATGGGCTCCAAATTGCATGGAGTCTTGACATGAAGAATGTGATCCTTGAGACAGATAGTAAAGAAGCTATTCAAGAAATTCAAGCAACCGGAGAGAAGCAGGATTGCTCAGTAGTGATATGCATCATTAAGGATTTACTTTAGCAAGATTGGACGATACGCTTAACACATGTGTTCAGAGATAGCAGATGGTTTGACAAAGATGGCGTTCTCTACACCGTTAAGTAAAAATATATTCAAATAACCATCGGATGAAATCCTTCAAGTACTACATGAAAATCTTCTATAGATTTACATTGGTTTAATCTCTTTTGTAAAAAAAATAAAAATAAAAAAAAAATAAGTATTAGTATTCTTCATAATGTGAGTGGAGATTAAGCATAGAATCTTTTGATGAAGCAACTTTTTCATTGATGCATTTTAAAGATTAATTAACTTCAAATTCTGCTGCCTTTAGGAGTAAGGCATTTGAGAGCAAGGGGATCTTCTTGTTATCCAAATAACATCATACACATCGAGAGATGTGCTACTTTGATTGAGCTCATATGGTGATTTTACTTTTAATTCATTCTTTAAACGTGACCTTGCAAACACCGGTGGTCATTTGTGTTCTTTTTTTACTAGTTGTTCTATCGCGAAGTTACAACACTTGCTAATAACCAAACCTTTTAATGAGTATCAGAACGAGTCATCAAACTCTTATTTTTAGCGTCATTCTAATTGTCTGGCTATTAGCTAAAGACTATCTCAAGGAAGGAGGAATCATCTCTCAACCACAATTGCTTGATGGATCTGCTTATTGTAACAATTGACTGGTAACATCTAGAACAAATCCCTTGAAACTAATTAAAAATCAAAAACCGAAATAAAATATAAAAAAATTGTTAGTTTAACTAATTAAACCAATTTTTTTTATTTTTAATATATCTTTAACTTCTATAAAAATTTTAACTATTTATTTAATAATTGTTGGACCAAAGATCAAATCGAAAAGTGATGATTTAATTGATTCAATCACTGGTATGATTATCCACATGCAGTAAATAGAGAGGGAAAAGAAAAACTAAAAATCCTTGATGCATACAAAATCTGTGCACCTAAAAGTAAAAAGCAGGGAAGAATTGTACAAACTTCAAAAGGGCAACTTAAAAGAGAAAAATCTGAGTTTGTTCATAAGCAAATTCATTGCAATGCCATATGATACAAATTCATACACCAAATCACCAATTTATTTGCCACCTAATCCATTCCCAAATACTCCCCCCATTACAATGGCTTTTAATAAGGCCTAATACAGGAAACAGATTCTAATTAATCGATTGATTAACTATCTAATACAATAACATAAAACTACACATACAGGAAACAATTAAGTTTCCTTCATGCCAGAAACAGGATCATACAGATACAGGGAACCATAAGTTTTTTTTCCTTGATTTAGAAAAGAATCGAATTTCATTGGTTCCAAAAAGACTTATGTTACCGGGTTTTCTTATGCGTGAAGGTACCCCTTCTCCTCCAGATAAGATATCACAGTTTCAGCCATTTCACATGGGGAAGCACAGCTGTTTCCCTTTGGTGGTAATGCTAACTGTAAAATGGAAAGCTTTGTCATTTTAAAAACAAGCACAGGTTTGACGTGTTCAGGTCGAGATGCCTGAACCATGATTGAATTTATATCATATTCATATAGCCATAGCCATTGAACCATTTCTAAATGACATTTAGATGCATATTTGAACAAGAACGAGCTTATAAGAATGTTACTCCAATAATACACATACCTCACAATTCAGAGGTGGTTCATATGGGTCATCGATACCGGTAAAACCTACGAAGAAATATTATATAAGCTATTCTTTTAAATGTTAGCTTATACCAATCTTCAAGATTAATAAAATTCAGGAAAAGACACCTTTAATTTTTCCAGCTCTTGCAAGTTTGTACAGGCCCTTTGGGTCCCTTGCCTCGCATATTTCGATTGGCACATCCATGAACACCTGTTCATTGCATTAGCCAGTGGATTCTTCTTAAAAGCAATGTACAACATATATTTGATATAAAAGCTCTCTCACAAATAAAGGCAGCACATACCTCAATGAAATCTCCATCTGGTAACAGCGCGCGGCATGCATCCCTGTCTCTTCGGTAGGGAGATATCACACTGACAATGCAGATGATGCCAGCATCAACAAAGAGCTTAGCCACCTCTCCTGTTTTTGAATCGTTGCAAGTTGAAACCATCAGAAGAAGAGAATGAAACTGATAAAATGACTGGCGAGGAATCAATCATCATTTACCAATCCTTCGAATGTTCTCTGCACGATCTTCAGCTTTAAAAGTAAGGTCACGGTTTAGGCCATGCCGAACATTATCACCATCAAGGATGTAAGTCAACTTTCCCTTTGAATACAAGGCATGGCACAGCGCGCATGCCAATGTGCTCTTTCCTGAATTCGTAGACCACGGTGAGAGAGAGGTAGCACCATAATGGCATAAAAGCATGATAGTCACAAAGAAGGAAATGTCAGTTATGTTGATCCAAGTTCTTGGTTTTGAATTTACAAGTTCCTCCACAACTAAAAGACCAGTGGTTCAGTTTTCGGAAACTTTTCTTTTGTTGTTTTAGCACATAAAAGAGACTACTAAAGCACATCATAAGCTCATAAAGCCATCTTATACGCTCAATAGATAGCAAAAAACAAGAAATAAGTTGATAGAAAGAAGATTAGAATAAATGAGAAAAAAAAAACATATAAATTACTTAATCAAACCTGAACCACTGAGACCCGTAATCCATATGACACAACCCTTTTGCTGAAGTAACTCTTGCCGATGAACTTTATCAACTGAACTTTTGTGCCATACTATGTTCCCTGCCTTTCCATTAGTGGCCATCTGATGGGCATTTTCACCTAGTGAGACGTTTGGAATCAGAACCTAAGAAAATCCAACCGGAAAGAAACCATATCCAAAGAAATCACGACTTCACACCTATGTTACCTGGATTCGGCTATATGTACAACAGAGCATGCTCAGTTTTTTAAGTTTCTCCATACATTGAGAAAATCATATCAACATACTCGTATATGAATATATGTCGAACGAGTATCAAATACAAATATTTGAGAAAAAAATTCCACTAACTTATTCCATAAGCTAAGAACACAATCTCCCAAATTAAGAAAGCCATTTAACCAAAAATAAAAGATCAGCACCTAAAGCTAATAAACAGTCAAATATGAAAAAGGCTGATGCTTAAGAATTCAGCAGTTAAATTAATTATAGGTACTATCGTCACAAACAAAAAAGAAGCCAGTATAAAGCAAAGGCTTTGCTTTACCAATAACTTTCTCTTTTTTGTTTTAATATTTATAGATTCAGTCCTTCAAACAACATGTTGTGATTGGTCTTTAAACCTTCATCTCAATCTAGAAAAAATGTGATGTTGGATCCCAACCCAACCATTTCATTACACTTGTGCTTTTAAAGGCCAATCTTATGCAGAGTGGAAAGTTGATGACTTCAAGGCTATGGAACTCTATAAGTAACACCACCATAAAAGAAAATTTTGCTCATATAAGCAGGGCATACTCTAACAGTGCCCCCAAGCTCAACTTTATCATTCCCAACTTGTCCATTAAACAAACAACAATCTTGGTTATAAAAATAGGCCATATTATGACCTTGCTTAAGACCATGAAAGGTACAAACAGAAGCTAATGGATGGTCTAAATATGGGTTTAGCTGCTCTGTTTTTCCACAATAAGTCATCTTAAGATTTAACCACAAATAATATTCATTGAGCCTATTTACAATGTAGAGTCCTTCATCAATATAGGTTGGGGAACCTATCAATCAAGCCAAATTTTCATGGATAATCATCATTGAAAAAAGGGATTTCTGGTGCAGCCACAGTATAAAAAGAAGAAAGTCAAACCAATTAAGTTTTCAAGTGGAGGACCCAATTAAGTTTGCAATTAACTTCAAAAAATCAAGCTAATTAGCCCTTCCCCCACCTTCATAATTTCTTTTTTTTTTTTTTTATGAGAATAAACTTGCCTAAAAGCCCCCCAAAAAAAAGTCCGCTGAAGATACCACATTTGGCAGTACCTAAAAGGCCGTCTTTTATACACCAAAACTCAAAAAGAAAGACAAAAGTTAGTGAAAGAATAAAAGAATTTTCAGTTTTCTTTGAAGAAAAAAAAGTATAGTCAAATTTCAATCCAATTCCAGAGATGCGAGAAAAAAAAGAGAGAGAGAGAGAGAGAGAGAACCTTAAACCAGAATCTTGACCCAAAAAAAAATTGAAAATTAAACACTTGATCACCATGAATATTATATAAAGAAGGTACCGGAAACTGCAGCAACACGACCATTCGTCGTCGCAACGGTGGATTCCTCCGTCGCCTGAACTAAGCTCAACCTGGCATGGTTACCGCCGTTCGACCATGGTAACTTAACGAAACCAACTTTGGGAACCGGTACCGACGGTCCGGTATCAAAACCGGAAGAAGAAGAACAACAAGAAATCGACGGTGGGACCGTATTGAGCGTGACCATCTTCGTTGTAAAAATTGATTGAAAGAGAAGAAGTTTGAAATGCAAAAGCAGTAATTACGAAAATGGTTGGATTTTGTTTCTTGATTTATATAACAAACCAAGATCCATGAATGCAAACGCCAAAAGGACTTAATTACAATAAATAAATAAGTACAATTTTAGATATTAAAAAAATAATTATATTTTTATTATAATAAAAAAATTACAAAAAAAAACACTGACATATATTTTTATAAGATATTAAAAATAATATATCATAATTTCAATCTTATTTTTGGAGTTAATTTTCGGGTCAATTTATAACGAATGGGCCTTATTGATATAACATTAATAGTTTGAAAATCTAATTAGAATGCTCAAATGTGTGGAGTTAATTTTCGGGTTAAATTGTATGAGGGTCATAGTGTGATGCAATTAACTCTAAACAAATGTAACGCGACTAACACAACTCAAATTCAGGCTACACCTAAGGCAATAAACAACCTTGACCATCCACTTTTACCATTAATTGTCGATGTGGCAATTATAGAAAAATGTGTAAAATTTTTGTAGCCTTCAACTATTTTAATTTTTGTTAATTTGATTTTTACTCTTTAAAAATATTAAAAAAAATTCTAAAAACTAAAAAAAAATATTTTTTTTTTCATTTTATTAATAAAATAATACTTAAAATTATAATTTTAAAAAAATAAAAAATATGAAATTAACTCTCTAAAATCCAAAAATTTTAAAAAATATATAAATTTCACACCATTACATTACATCTAACTCTCTGATACCAATAGCATATAGTCAGTTTTAATAAGCAATGTCCACTGTTATTTGGCTGGGTTTATGGGGTAAATAACCAATATATACTAAAAAAATTAAAAATTTATGGAATTGGGCGATTTTTAAAAATTTACGGAAAAGGCCATTTCTAAAAAAGCGCGTCCACGTCGGTAGCGTTTTGAGGAAATGCAAAAAAAGCGCACTGGGACGCTTTTTTTTTGGAAAATTTAATTTAATTAAAAACTAAAACTTCTTATTTATTTAATATATTAAAACTAAATTATAATAAAATAAAAAATAAAAATAACTTCTTATTTTATTACATATATTAATATTAAATTACGGGAGGCGGTAGATCTTGAGGCCGTCGTCGCGTGAATGATCACGGGAGGCGCCGTCGTGGGAGCACTTCTTTCTACCGGCCTCTTTCGCCATACGGATTGGACACCCCGCCGTGGTTTATACAAACACCTCCGGGTCGTTATTTTATCAAGGTGGGTCATCCTCGCAACACCCACAACTGCGGACCAGTCTGGGAGGAACCGGAATCCCGCCCGAGGTTCCACGACCCCGCCGAAAGCTAGAAGAAGGAGGAATCCAGTAGCAGAACCGCGATCGCACCCCCGTGTGGCATCGATTCCGACCGGCATCAACATTGATTCGGATCAGCTTTTTTAATTTTTAAATTGTAATAATTTTTTTTAATTTTTTATTAAAAATATTTGTTTTTTATTGTAATTTAAAGCGCGTCCCAGGGGCGCGCTTTGCTGGAAAATTTAATTTAATTAAAAACTAAAACTTCTTATTTATTTAATATATTAAAACTAAATTATAATAAAATAAAAAATAACTTCTTATTTTATTACATATATTAATATTAAATTACAGGAGGCCAGCCGATCTTGAGGCCGTCGTCGCGTGAGGGATCACGGGAGGCGCCGTCGGGGAGCACTTCTTTCTCTGACCTCCTTTCGCCATACGAGATTCGAGACACCCCCGCCGTGGTTTATGCAAACACCTCCGGGTCGTTATTTTATCAAGGTGGGTCATCCTCGCAACACCCACAACTGGACTCCAGCGTCGAGGGAGGATCCCGGAATCCCGCCGAGGTTCCGACCACCCCGTGGAAGCTAGAAGAAGGAGGAATCCGGTAGCGTACACAGAATCGCCGATCGCCCGTGTGTGCAGATCGATTCCACCGGCATCAACATTGATTCGGATCGACTTTTTTATTTTTAAATTGTAATAATTTTTTTATTTTTTATTAAAAAAATTTTTTTATTGTTTAATTTTTTATTGTAATTTAAAAAGCGTCCCTGTGGGCGCTTTGTCGAAAATTTAATTTAATTAAAAACTAAAACTTCTTATTTATTTAATATATTAAAACTAAATTATAATAAAATAAAAATAACTTCTTATTTTATTACATATATTAATATTAAATTACAGGAGGCCACCGATCTTGAGGCCGCCGTCGTCGCGTGAGGATCACGGGAGGCGCCGTCGGGAGCACTTCTCTCTCTGACCTCCTTCGCCATACGAGATTCGAGACACCCCGCCGTGGTTTATGCAAACACCTCCGGGTCGTTATTTTATCAAGGTGGGTCATCCTCGCAACACCCACAACTGGACCCAAAGGTCGAGGAAACGGAATCCCCGCCCGAGGTTCCACGACCCCGCCGGAAGCTAGAAGAAGGAGGAATCCGGTACAGAATCGCCGACCGCCCCTGCGTGTGGCACCGATTCCGACCAAGCATCAACATTGATTCGGATCGACTTTTTATTTTTAAATTGTAATAATTTTTTTATTTTTTTATTAAAAAAATTTTTTTTTATTGTTTAATTTTTTTATTGTAATTTAAAGCGCGTCCCCAGGGGCGCGCTTTGCTGGAAAATTTAATTTAATTAAAAAACTAAAACTTCTTATTTATTTAATATATTAAAACTAAATTATAATAAAATAAAAAATAACTTCTTATTTTATTACATATATTAATATTAAATTACAGGAGGCCAGCCGATCTTGAGGCCGTCGTCGCGTGAGGGATCACGGGAGGCGCCGTCGGGGAGCACTTCTTTCTACAGCCTCCTTCGCCATACGAGATTCAGACACCCCCGCCGTGGTTTATGCAAACACCTCCGGGGTCGTTATTTTATCAAGGTGGGTCATCCTCGCAACACCCACAACTGGACTCCAGTCTTCGAGGAACGGAATCCCCGCCCCGAGGTTCCACGACCCTCAGGTGTAATACCCGAAAATTTTTACTGAAGATATTATCTTTGATATAGTAAAATAAGGAAATAAAGCGACAAAAGGGGAATTTTGGAGTTATGACAACATTGAGAAGTATATTATGATATATTACAATATTAATTCAAGAAATGACTAAATTGTAAAAGTGAGAAAAGTTTTGTTGCCCAAGAGTAAATATTCAAAACTTGGGGTTAAAGTGTAAATATAAAAAGTTGAAGGACCAATAGTGAAAATATTTTAAGGGTGGAATGATCTAGAAACTAAGGAAATTGGATGAATTAGGACCAAATTGAATAGGTAAAGAATTATGAGGGACTAAATTATAATTTTACCAAATTATATGATGATTCAAGGATGGAATTTTAAAAGATCACAAAGGGAAAAATGGTCAATTAGAAGAGAGAGAAATCTAGAAAGTAATGATGATGTTGATGATATTTTATAATTTTTAATTAGATAAATATTATTTTATTAATATTTTGATAAGATATTTTATTATTTTATCATTATTTTATTATTATTTATGTAGTATATAAGGAAGGAAAGATGATGAATTATCATCATCTCTTTCCCATGCAATCCAACGTGAGAAAAGAGAAAGAAAAGAAGTTTTCTTTTCTTTACAAATTGGTCCTTTACCAAAAATCCACCATTTTCACTTGAAATTCAAAAGAATTTCCATAGCCATCAAGAGAGAAAGATGACAAGGAGACTATGGGGAGCAAGAATATCAAGTTAGATTCAAGAAATAGAAGCTGGAGGAGAGAGAAAATCAAGTTAAAGATTGAAATCAATAAAACAAGGTAAGAACATCAAGTTTCCAATATATTTTTAAGTTTGATATTGTGGAAAAAGCATGGAATTGATGTTAATGTAGAGTTTTCTTATATAAGGTTTTATACTCTTGATATGTTAGAAATAAGAGAAAGTGATGGGAAATATTGTAGAGAAAGGAAATAAAGGTGTTATAAACTTGATAATTAACATTTTGCACAAAAACAGTTTTGGACAGCAGCAGTAGTCTAACTTTAGAAAATTACCAAAAATTGTAGAAATCGAATTAGAGGATGAATAAAATATGGAATTAAATCTTATTGAGTCTAGTTTATTATAGAAGAAACTTTTTAAGTAATGGAATTTTAAATCACGAGATATAATAGGTTTTGTGAGGCAAGGTCAGAATGATTTCGGGTTCCCCTGTTCTGACTTTGTAAAATCATCAAAAATTGGAGAAACATGATTATGGGCTTAAATTTATATTTTTAAAATCCTGAATGAGTCTATTTTCAAGAAAAACAAACGGTAATATCATCCAAATCCCGTATGAGGAGATAATTAATTTTTAGTGAAGAAGGGTCGGAACTGTCAGACAGCAGAATAGGGGTGAATTTAAAGAATAAACTGTACTTATTGGCTAAACCAAAAATCATGAAAATTTTATGGTAAGAATATATGTGAGTCTAGTTTCAGGGAAAATTATCGGATCTTAATTTTTAGTTCTGTAGCTCAAGTTAAAAATAATTTAGCGACTGTGACACGGATGGACAGCTTGAATATCCATATAAGTAAATAGTGAAAATTATAGATAATGTTACTTACAAGTGTGTTATTTGTACTAAGAATGTGGTATGGAGAGGAGGAGGAGGAAAAAAATATATATGAATATTCAACTAGCATGGCTAATTTGCATGTTTTAAGCTCTGGGACTAAATTGAATAAAAGTAAAACTTTATGGGTAATTTTGTAAAAATGTCAGAAATGACCAAATTGCATGAAATGGATTATTTTATTATTTAAATTACAAAATTGAATGAAATTATTAATTTAGATCAAGATCGGGTGAAAACATGTTTTAGGGATTAAATTGAAAAGTGTTGAAATTATGAAAAATTCTGATATTTCATAGAATTCATGGGCTATTATCAATATATATGAGAATAATTAGGTTTGAAATAAGGATTAAATTACAGGAATTTTATTTTTCTGAGCCTAAGGATGAAATTGTCATTAATTAAAAGTTTAGGGGCAAAATGGTAATTTTGCCTAGAGCATAAATTGAATGTATAAGAATATGAAATGAATGAAAATGATGATCAAATTTATTTATAAAGATTCGGATAATTCAAATACGAGACTTGAACGTGGAAAAGAAAAGACATCGGATTAGTTAAATTATAAACGCGAACAAGCAACGAGGTAAGTTCGTGTAACTTGAATTATATTCTTAAATATTTGAAATATATTTTTATTGATGTGAATATGATTTGGATGTTTATTGTATGATAATTGATGAAGCATTGATATTCTTGATGAAAATGGAAAATAAATCCCGGTTGAATGAAAGGAAAATTCGATGGATCTCTGAAAAGGAATTGACGGTAAAAAGGATCTAGTCCGGACGGGTGATCCTGATATAGCCCTCCCGAAGAATATGTGGAAAATGGATTTAGCCCGGACGGGTAATCCGAATTAGGATCTGAATTTAGCCTGGACTGGTAATCCCGACAATACTCTTTGAGCATATGTTACAGGGGATTTAGCCTGGACTGGTAATCCCGCTGTAAGAAATGAGGTTCGCGGGAGTGTGCTCTCTTTGAGAGGATTTAGCTCGGACTAGTAATTCCATTTGTAAGGATGAGGTTCGCGGGAGTGTGCTCTCTGGAAAAAGGATATACCCATATGTGTACGAATTGACGGATCCGGAATTGTACACTATAAGTGTACTACTGGAAAATCCATCGAAATTTCGAGAAATTCAACGGGATAAATATAGAAAATGGAAAGTACTTGAAATCATGAAATTAAACTTGAAATACATAGAAATGATAATTATTTGATATATTGAAATATGACATGGAAAATACATGTATGTGAAATTTGCCTGATAATTATGCATATTCAAGATTATGAATTGCTACTAGACTAAATATACACTAAACTCATGAAAATGATGGTACATGAAATATTGTCATAATAAATTGAATAATTTATATTTATGAAGAAACAGCAAGAGAATGATATGTATCATGACATGTAAATATAAGACTATCTTTGATACGTCGATACAAGGAAAATTGTGTATATTAGGACAAGTAGTAAATTCAAGTGAGACATGTTGAGAAAATAAGTTTGTTAATATTAAAGTACGCTAACCAATGTAGGAAAATTTTAGGATTTTGCGAAAAATTTTCTATAATCCCGATTTAATCTCGGTTGGTTCCTAATGTATGTTTTGGGCTTTGAGGACCCAACAGAGGGACGTTATGATTATTTTCAGAATATGAATAATAAATGACTTGGAATTATTCGAAAATGTTCAGTAAACTCCGGTAATGCCTCGTACCCTATTCCGGCAACGGATACGGGTAGGGGGTGTTACAGCCGGAAGCTAGAAGGAGGAGGAATCCAGCGCGTAACCGCCGACCGCCCCCGTGTGGCACTGATTCCGACCGGCATCAACATTGATTCGGATCAGCTTCTTTATTTTTTAAATTGTAATAATTTTTTTATTTTTTTATTAAAAAAAGTTGTTTTTTATTGTTTAATTTTTTTTATTGTAATTTAATATTAATATATGTAATAAAATAAGAAGTTGTTTTTTTATTTTTTATTTTTTATTTTATTTTAATATATTAAATAAATAAGAAGTTTTCTTTATTTTTTGTTTTATTATAATTTAGTTTTAATATATTAAATAAATAAGAAGTTTTCTTTATTTTTTATTTTTTTATAATTTAGTTTTAATATATTAAATAAATAAGAAGTTTTCTTTATTTTTTATTTTATTGTAATTTAATATTAATATATGTAATAAAATAATAAGTTGTTTTTTATTTTTATTTTATTATAAATTAGTTTTAATATATTAAATAAATAAGAAGTTTTAGTTTTTAATTAAATTAAATTTTTCAACAGAAAGCGCGTCTCGGGCGCTTTGCTGGCATTTCCCCTCAAAACGCGCTGACGTGGACGCATTTTTAGGAGAAATGGCCCTTTTCCGTAAATTTTCTAAAAATCGGCCCAATTCCGTAAATTTTTTATTTTTTTTGGTATATATTGGTTATTTGCCCGGGTTTATGTTTGTTTTATTTTCCAAGGTATGCTTATTTATCTTTAAAAAAATAAAATAAAAAGAGAAAAAAATCTATAATCAATTATCTACTCAAGTCCTTGAAATTTTATTATTAACAACTTTAGGGCTTGCATTAAGATGGCTTATGTGAAGACTATACTTGTAAAGATTTAAATTTTAGCTTTTTATTTTATTTTTTACACCTCAATTATTATAATAAATATGTTATTTCCTTCAGAAGTTGTAAGAAAATTCCAAAATTTTAGAATTATTTATTTATATTTAAATTTTTAAAATGAATTTTTAAATTTCTATTTTTGAATTTGAAATTTTTAAAAGAAATCGTAATTTTTGAAAATTTTTTTATTAAAATATGAAAACATTCTTTATTTTTTTAATCTTTTAAGAATATTTAAATGTTTTTAAAGAGTAAGGGTTAAATTAATAAATATTGTAAAGGTTAAGGGTTACAAAAACTATTTTATTATTTTTTATAATTTGTACGAGCATTTGAGTCAAAAATGGAGGGAAGTTAGCAAAAGAAGAGTAAAGGATCAAGATTTAAAAAAAAAATACAAAGTTGACTAAGGGTGGATTTGGATGGACAATTGAGTGCAGTGCAGTGCATTTAATTTACTTTTTATCTTGTGTTATAGTATCGCTACAATATTTAATTTCACCGCTACTATTGTTTTTACACAAACTACAGTTAAACGTACCGTCTATCCAAATCAACCTTAAATTTTAAATTTTAAAAGAATATAAAAACTTTTTAAACCTTCATTTTTTTTTCAGCAAAGTTGTTTGGTGTTATTTGAAGCTATATTAATTTTATTTTTGTAATTTTTTTCACATGTTTTATTGTATTTATGAAATTTAATAAAAAAAATTTTGACTTGACTCCACCCGTAATCCAATATATATGTTTTTTTAAAGGGAATCTCACTTTCGTATAGATTTGCAAATATAAATAATTTATAAAATTCCTCAAAGGAAATTATAAAAATAAAAAAATATAGACAAAGACAATAATAAATAATAATAACTTATTTTATTAAAACGATGAAAACAAGGCTTGATAAAATAATAATTGTTGTTAAGTGATCCTTATAATAAAAAAGCAAGCCTTGGTAGAATACATCTTCACTCGATCTGGAAATAAATTACGTATTGCTGTTCGAACATCGATAAATTTGAATTTGCACGCACGCGTGTGAGATAAAATTTCAAGCTTAGTTTATTTTATAATTTGTAAATGGGTTTTTATATATATACAAATTTCACACTTTGTATTTAATTAACGTGGGATTTAAGCTTTTTTTTTCTCAACAAATATTCACAAGTGACTTAGTTTGAGCATCAATTTTTCATTCATCACTCAACCATTTTAAGCATATGACATACCGTTGTAAAGGTCTTATGGAATAAAATATAAAACTATAATTTTACGATTCAACTCTCCGTCTTTACCAATTGAGAATATGGCTCAATGTTTCCAAAAATTACATTTTTTCCAACAGATATTTTTCATCTTCCTGTTCACCAGAACATCTTCATCCTCCTTGTTAGAATTTATTTTTAATTTTAAAAAATTAGAATTTATTGGAATTATTTTAAAAAGTATAAAAATCATTACAATTAATTAATCTTTGCTTGTTTCTAAAAGATTGTTTTAATTTAAAAAATAAACCCCTTAAAACTAAAATCAATTTGCACACTACAGAATCTTTTGGTCACTGATACTGTAATAATTTTAACCTAATTTAGGTATTTTTATTTTGGTCACTCAAAATAAATTTTTATAATTTTGTCATTCAATTTTTAAAGTGTTTTTATTTTAATCACTCAACCATTAAATCTCTAACAGAAGTTAGCTTATACATGCTACATTATGTTCACACTTTCATTGTGGTCACCCAACTTTTAAGTCGTTAGTCATCTAAAAAAAGATATATTTTTTCTTGAAGTATTGGTTGGAGTAATAATATCAAGTATTAAAGTGAAAAAGCGGTAGAAACTAAAATAATATATTAAAAATTGTTAAATTGTACTTTTTTATCACATTGCCAAAAATTTTAATTTTTTTTCCAATATTGAAATTTTAAATTTCAAAACATAAAAATGAATTAAATAAATTGTTGAAATTTTTTTATCCCTTGATAATGTTAACCGATTTGTTATTGTAATATTGAAATTAATTAAATTAATCTCTTTCTAAATTTTGAAATTTTATTTTATGTTTTCATATTATTCTTAATGAATCAACTCGATAACGCATATTTAATAATTGTCTACAAAACATAAATTATTTTGATTATATAATCTTGAATCTTCCATACTATGCTAAAAAGCAAAGTAAAATCATTGCAATTAATTAAATTAATTGTTTGTTCTTCGTTTGGGTAAAGAAGTGATGAAAAATTTATGGGTTTTTTTTAGCATGAAAAGACTCGAGATCATATAATGAAAAGGAATTTTGAGTTTCAGATACAATTATTAAAAATAATTTACTTGGGATGATTTTAATTTGGAAACATAAAATAAGATTTTAATATTTAAAAGGAGACTAAATTAATTAATTTAATTAATTTCAATATTATAGAAACAAATCAGTTGACACTATTAAGGGATAAAAAAATTTTAATAACTTATTTAATTGATTTAAAAATTCAATATTGAGAAAAAAAAATTTAGAACTTTCAGTAAGGGGTAAACAAGTATAATTTGACCATTTTTAAAGCATTATATTAGTTTCTATAGCTTTTTCACTTAAATCCTTAATGTTTTAACCCGATCAATATTAAAAAATAAGCAATATATTTTGGATGACCAAAATGGAAGTAACGTAGAAGTTGGGTGACCAAAATGAAAGTGTAAACATGATGTTGTCGTTAGAGATTAACGGTTGAGTGACGAAAATGAAAGCGCCCTAAAAGTTGAATAACCAACTAGGTACTTTACCCTACATTTTATTTTATTTTTTGGCATAATGACTTTTTCAGCCCTTTAACTTTTAAAAAAAAATCATCTTAGCTCTCCATTTATTTTTCCGCCTCTTTTAGCTCTTAAACTCGCGGTTTTTGTCAAATCACCCAAAATGAACTGAGAAGTTAACGTTTGTTAATTTTATTGACATGATATACATGTGGATGGCCACGTAAATAGCACATCAGCATTTAATTATTTTTAAATATATATATATATATTTTTAATAATTTTAATGATGTTTAATTTTTAAAAATAGTTTTTATAATCTTTTTGAATTTTTTAAATTTTTAAAAAGTAATTAAATGTTGACATGTCATCCACGTGTATACAATGTTAGTAAAGTTAAAAATGTTAAATTTTTTTTTTATTTTGAGTTGAAATCACTTTTTGTTTGTATTAATATTTTGTAAAAATTGTGCTGCTTATGTTTTTTCTATAAAGTGGGGATTCGATCAGAGCATCCTCGATTTTTGTTTATAGATTTATTAAAATAAAATAATAAAGCAAAAGCAATGGTAGGTTTCCAATCAAATCCAAAGCCTAAATAATAAAAAATGCAATTATTGAGTAGAATGCTAAAAATGGGAATCCATCCAAATTAATGAAAAAAAAAAACTTTTTTTTAAAAAATTGTATGAATTAATTTCATATATATTTGGAACAAAATTATAAATTATAACAACAAAATTACATATATATTTGGAACAATCTCATTATAGTTCTGATAATATATGTTCTTTTTGACACAATGCCTAGAACTACCCATGGCCCATTTCCGACCCATAAATAAGAGGATAATGCACTTCAACGCACTTGAACTACGTCCTCTTGCATTGACAACAATACTCATGCCAATTGAATTAAGACTCAATTGACAACAAATTTAAATCAGCTTAAATCCAATTTTTATATTGATTTAATCATTCTCTAATTTTATGATATAAATTAAACCGATTAAATCATTGATTTTATATCGCGATTGGAGGGCTTTTACTTCAAATAAAATAGGGTGTGTGGGTGTGAAATGTGTGGTTAGGTTTGCCTTATCGTCCCATTCCATGCACATTTTAATTTCATCCCAATGCTGCTACAAACATTTCTGCCTTTTCCATTTTTATCTTCCGCATGCCACTTATGACATTTCATGCATGCCAACCTTTTATCCCCACTCAACATCATTTTCTTAAAAGAAAAACAAAACATTTCATTTCATTTATCAGTTAAAAAAAAAGTATTTTTTAACGTCCGAGTTCATTAAATTATTAGTAAATTTATCGTCCCATTCTGCCTTTTTCGTCCCACTCCATGCACATTTTAATTTCATCCCAATGCTGCTACAAACATTTCTGCCTTTTCCATTTTTATCTTCCGCATGCCACTTATGACATTTCATGCATGCCAACCTTTTATCCCCACTCAACATCATTTTCTTAAAAGAAAAACAAACCATTTCATTTCATTTATCAGTTAAAAAAAAGTATTCTTTTAACTTCCGAGATCATTAAATTATTAGTAAATTTATATTTTGATTATTAAATTTTAAAAAGTTATAAAATGATCATTAAATTATTTAAAAGTTCACATTTAAGTCATTGAATTATTCAAAAGTTTTTATTTAAGTTATTGGGTTGCTAAGTTTTTTTTTTTTTTTTAAGTCTGGTTAGCAAGCTCTAAGCAACGGTTCGACGACCGGTACGATGAATAAGTACCCCATCGATGAGTAGAAAAATTTATCTTAGATCCATGCTGATCTGACAGTCAGTGTCGGAGATTGGAGAAGAAAATTGTTTGGATTTTGATTCGCAAATTCATAATGTTCAAAACTGTTTTATGAAGAAAAAAAATTGAACATTAGAAGAGAAAAAAATAGCCTATGATTGGTGCAGGCGGTGCAAACAGAGAAAGTCATACAACGACTTTAACAGCTTAATGACTTAAATGAAAACATTCGAATAGTTCAGTGACCAGTTTGTAATTTTCTAAAGTTGAGTGACCAAAATGTAAATTTAATAATAGTTTAGTGACATTGGATATAGATTTTGACTTAAACCCAAGTCCTCCTACATTGGCAATAATACTAGGGGTGTGCAAAATTCGGGTAAAACCGAAAAAATTAATAAATAAAATTATAATATATAAATAGGCCCACTATATATTCACCTAAACTCAATCCCTAAACCCAACCCAAACCCAAATATCTAACTCAACCCAATTACCCAATCCAACCCAATCATAAAAATTACAAATAATTTAATAAATAAAAATAAAATTCTAAAACTAAACTAAACTTATGTAATCTTTTTAATTATGTAGTGATTAATTTCGGGTAATTCGCTTAATTCGGTTAATTAGGGTAATTCGGTTAATTCAGTTAATTTTTAACCAAAAATAAAAAACATATAATTTTCGGTTAATTCGGTTAACCGACCGAATTAACCGAAAAATTTCGGTTCGGTTAATTTTTTTGAAAAAATTTCGGTTCGGTTAACGGTTAAAAATTTTGAAAGGTCGGTTAATTCGGTTAATGTTATTTCGGGTCGGTTAACCGAATGAACACCCCTAAATAATACCCATGCCAATCGAGGTAAGACTCAATCAACACAAGTTTCAATTGTTAACACTATTAAAATTCTTTTGTTATTTTAGGTCCATTAATGTCATTTTTTTTTAATATGGTTATCAAGTACATTTTTTTATTTCAAAATGTCACACTAGCGAATTTTAAAATAATAATTTTAAATATAGAGAGACTAAATTACTAAAACTAAAAAAATAAAGAGATTAAATTCTTGAAATTAAAAATAAACGATAAAGGGATTAAATTTTAAATATTCCCACTTAAGTACCTAAAACTTCTCTTAGTCGAAACAGTACCTAATCCTAAACTATCAATTTCATCTTATTTTACTCGAGAAATATGACATCTAATAAATTTGGACGGAAGAGAGGGAAGAAACTTGAAGCCATGTTACTTTAAAGGATAAATTATAAAATTACCCCTAATTTGCAATAAAAAATTTGAAACATTATAAACTATGGTGCTGTTTGATAAATTAAAAAAAAGTTAAGTATTGAAAAATTAAATATTAAATTTAATTTGTAAAATATATTTGGTATATTTCTTAAAATTAAATACAGAATATGATAATATGTTTGATATATATCTTGAAATTAAATACATAATATGATTAGACTGTTGGATAAATGTAATTTTTAAAATTTTAAAGGTAAAATATTTAAAAGAAAATAAAAAGAATTAATAAAAAGTTCTATAATTTACTTTTTATTTTGAATTACCAAGCATGTTTAAAAATTTAAATAACTAAAAATATTTTGATTTAATTTTTTGGATAATTTATCAAACAACCTCAAGGAACACATGTTATTTGAATATCTTTTAAATTTATCTTAAATTTTATGTTATTTCCTTTCCAATTTACCTAGCAATAGAGGGAAGGAAAATATCAAAATTTTCATATTTCTTATCAAGCATATCGGTGAAAACAAATTATGTTTACTATTCTTTTAGTTTTCTTTAAGGTTTTCAAAACCGGATCAATGATCGAACTATTCATGCTATTGGTTTGTCGATCCAACTGGTTTTATCGATCCGCTTGATTCAATTAAATAAATCATAAAAATAAAAAATATATATATTAAAAATAATGCTCAACTAGTTAAACTACCCGATTCGACCAATTTTTTTACTTTGTTCAACTAGTTCATTTTGATTCCTGGGTCAACCAATTAAATGCCTTTCTCCATACAAGTATCCCAGTTGGTTCCCGATTCAATTGGTCCAACTGACAGGTCAAATTCAAACAACTTTGGTTTTCTTCTCCTTTATATTTTCATCCTTCCAATTTTCTTTCCACCCTATCAAGCAAAGGCTAAGGGTCTATTTGGACAACATGGAGTAACTGAATGAAAGTGTAATTATTAGTGTAGTAATTATATTTTCTTGTAGTTACAAAAAATTATAATTCTCTAAACGTATTTGGCTAACGTCGTGTAATTACATCGTAATTCCCTATGTCATGTTTGGTAGTACAATTTATAATTACATAATTACATCATTTATATTATTAAAATATTAATTACTATAAAAAATTATTAGTATGATAAAAATAATTTCTAAACAAGCAACAAAAATTAAAACCAAATCATCACATGTATTATGTTAATCTAAAATATATATATGATAATACGATTACTAATAAAAATAGCAAGAAAAATAAACATCTTAAGCGGTTTTATCTAATTGTTCTAGTGCATATTTGTTGGGTTATTCTATCTTTAATATTTAACACGTGCTTCTTGTAATAACCCAAAATTCACGGGCATCGAAAAAGTACATTATCGAGCCTCCGTCTTAGTAAATCGAGTTCGAAAATAATTATTAGAAATATTCATGAGTCTAGTGATGTATTTAATTAGGTTTAAATTAGGTGAATTTAGCTTAATTTAGAGTAATTAATGAAAAAGACTAAATTGAATAAGGTGTAAAAGTTTAATTATAAAGTAAAAGAAAATAAGAGGGACTAAATAGGTAAATAAGCCAATGGCTTAAGATGAGGCGGCAATAAATGGAAAAATCTTAGATTTTTCTTGATTTATATTATAAAAATATTATTTAATTAAAGCATTATAAATTATATTAATTAAAGTTAAGATATTATATTATAGGAAATAAATAAAATAAAGACAATTGTATGATAAATAAATTAAAAATTTGCCAAGTGGATGGTGATGATATTGTACAAATGTACAAAAATATATGTGTACAATTGTAGTATTTATACTTGTTATTAAATAGATATTTATTATAGTGTATTATTATTATTATTATTAATTTATTAAATTATAATTTATATTAATTATATTATGAGATTTTTATAGGATAAATAAAGTAAAACATGACAATTGTAGGGTGATGATGAAATACATGTGTAATAATATGTATGTGTACAATTGTAATACATGTAATTGATATTAAATAGATATTAATTTGTTATAATTATGATATATTATATGATGAAATAAAATGAAGACAAGTGGATAAATAAAAATATATACATTTGTAATATTTATATTTAAATTGGAAAATAGATATTTATTAATTATTATTATTAAGTTAAAGATATTTATTAATTAAATAATTAAATTATAAGATTTTTTTGTTTGATAAACAAATTAAATAATGACAATTGTAATAAATTTATTAGTACAAATGTAAAATAAATATATACTTACTTATAATTTAAGCTAAAAGATATTTGTTATTAAATAATTATTATATATTATATTATTATAACATAAAGTAAATAAACTAAAAAGAAATAAAAGCAAAAGCAAAATGTACAAACCCAATTTTGCCCGGGCCATACAAGCCCAATTACAAACCCTATAACCCTATCTGAGACCAAGCTTACTGAGACCTTACTAAACCCCAAACACGAAGCCCAACAATGTAGCCCAAATTACCCTAGCCCACTAAAAGTAAAGTAGCAAAGTAACCCCTAAACCCTAGGTGCGCCGCACCTAGGGTCGACTCCACTACCTTCCGACCATTCGGCTACCTACCCCGACCCTTCGGCTCCGACGCCCACTTGCCTCTGCGACCACCGCCGGCCACCGCCTCCACCGCCCTTGCACAAAGACCGCTCTAACTCGCAAACAATAAACGAGAAAGGACAGAAGCAAAGCAAGTTGTAAAGAAACAAAGGCTATAAAGCCAATTAACCTCTTTGTAACAGTGGACGGTTTTTTCGTTTTCGAAATCAATAAAAGAGAATAGAGAAATTCAAACAAAAACAGACATCAAAACACTACGAAATAATACAAAAACACAGAAACAGAGGAAAAGAGGTGATTTTTTTATATTTTCAAAGTTTTTTTTTCTTCTTTTCGGTATACACATATATATTTTAAAAAAAAAAAAAAAAAACTCTTTTACCTTTTCCGCCATCAGGCGCGGTGGTTTGGAGCGACAAGCGCCGGCGACGGAACCCACGGCCGGAATCGCCCGACTTTCCCGCAGAGAAAACAAAGAAAGGGATCGCTTTTTTTTTTTTTAAAGCGGTGAAGAAATGATTTTTTTGTCTAAAACCGACCTTAAATAGGACGGTGAAACGACACCGCTTCACCTGTGCCCCTAGGGCCAAAAACGACGCGTCGTCTGGTCACAAGGTCGCGCGTCAACCCGACCCGATCGGAGGGTCGCGCGTTTTGAAAGGAAGGGCTAATTGCACCTGTTAGCCCTTCCGCGTTAGTTTTTTTTAAATCAAGCTTTCAGTATTCGCACATTGGCCCTGAAATTTTGTAGGGTTTCGCGATTTGGTCTTCCCTCGAAGCGCAGCATTTAATTTGCTGGGAAAATTGTCCCTTTAGTCCCTCCTGGCTATTTTTGCATGCAATTTAACCCTTTCTTCTCATATTTATTTCAAATTTACCTCTAGTATTCCGTTCTTAATTCAATTTTAGTCATATTTTAATCACTTTAACTATTTTACTATTAAATTCATTATTTTTATTATTCGTATTATTATTTATAATATTATGATTACTATTATTGTTATTATTATTATTATTATTTTACTATTACCATTATTATTATTATTTTACCATTATTATTATTTTATGTTTCTTTATAATACCATCGTTATTATTTTGTTATTATTACTCCTCATTTTATTATTTTATTTCTACTATTACTTTATTATGATTGCTATTATTATTACTATTATTTCTATTTACGTTATTATTTCTCCTATTATTATTATTATAAATTGTGTCATTGTTATTATTCTTTGGTTTACTATTATCGCATTTTTATCGTCCATATTAGTGCATCTACTATTATTCTCATTTGAATCCATTAACATTGTAATTTGTCTTTATATTTTATGGTTATATTAACTTTTACAAAATCGAGATCTTTCACAAAGGCAATATTCCGTATTTAGAAATTCGAGAGATCGTGCTCTCAAAGTATTGGGTTTCGATTTTTCTCGCTTGATCTAAATAGCCGAATATCCTTTTAAAACAAATACATTTTTAAACTAAAAGCTTATTCTCGTGAACTCGACGCGTCGTGTCCTAATGCATTTGGATGTGATGTTTTGTTATTCCGAGATAAGACTTTCTAAACCAAGGCAATGTTTTGTATTTAGAAGCTCGAGGAATCGTGCCCTAAAGTATTGGGTTTGCAATCTTCTCGTCCCTTGTAAATGATGAATACCCTTTTGATTAAATTCATATTTTTTTGAATAAAAGCGAGTTTAGCCTCGATGGTCAAGATGCGGTGTCCTAACGTATTGGGTACAACGTTTTACCTTGAGATTAGACGACCTTTGGCATATATTTTCGATTTCTTTAAATTTTTTAAACGCGTCACTATAAGAGAGGGATCGTATATTTCAATTCTTTCAATTTTCCAAATCTTCGACATTAAGACATTAGATAATCAATTAGGTACCAATTTTGGGCGATCGAGGGTGCTAACCCTTCCTCGACGCGAATCGACTCGAATCCATTTTTCGATTTTCGAGACCGTAATTGTGTTTTGATAAATTAACTGATTATTAAAAACAAACACTTTTAAGGTGACCCGATCACACCTCATCAAAAAAGATTGGTGGCGACTCCGCTTTTTTTATTCGTTTTCAAAACCCACGTCGACCGCTTTTTTGTCAAAACTCAAAAATGGTTACTGACGACTTGGCGACTCCAACTGGGGACACCAAAAAGAGAGTCGGCCAGTAAATTGATTATTTTTGTCCTTTGTCGAAAGTTTGGAAATTTGATTTAAATTTTTTTACTATCCTTGTGTTGCATTCATTTGTGTCATTGCATATGATTTCTATTTTCTTGCGACACGAGTACATTGCATGACCGTTGTGGTCGCACCTTTAAGTGGGAGTGAGAAACTATTCCTTCGTGAGGTTTTCACCTCAGTGCGAGGATAGTGGATCGCCAGGGATACATCCGCACCTATGTCTTCGTGAGATTTTCATCTCCAGTGCAGCCATAGGGAAATGTATTCCCTCGAATCGAACTCGGTCTATATGAGCCTATAATGGGTGAGGATCGAGGAATCTGGTTGGTTCGGTACCTCAAACTCTAGAACTAAAACCACATGTAGTGAACCCTAGAGCCCACCTTAGATAGAACTACATCAAACCTTAGTGGTCACCCTGGTAGGTGTTTGTTCATTTTCACTTGTTTTACTTTGCGATCATCGACTCGTTGCATTTTATTTTCGTGCATTCATCTCATTTTCTAAAGAGGTATCGATTCACGGTCGGTTCGAGTTAGAAAGTGGTTATGGAAAACGGATTCCTTGATAAAATGGAAGACAATGCGATCGTTCAGTATAGTTAGAACCTAGGCAGTTAGAAGGGTATGGATCCATTTGAGCAAAAGGAAATGTGGCGATGCTAAAATCGGTGGTCATCCTTAGAGGCGACAAAGGGGTTGGAAGGAAAGTGATTGGCAGAGGGCAAGAGACTCGTGACATTGAATTGGCTGAAAAGGACTTTGCTTACAACAAGGAGAAAAGTTTATTTACTATTGGCACTCCTCCAAATAACAAGCATGAATTTATAGTTGTATTTGAGGATGTTACATCTAATGTAAACAACGGTAATGCAAGACACGATGTCCATGATGACTCAAGTGGGCAAGACAGAAAGAGAGTTAAACGGCCTTATCGGTCAAATCAACTTTGTTGCATAGACACCCATGCGAGCAACTCAAAATGCTTGGCGCGGAAAGGAATCGAAAACTCTCAAGAAGCATTGAGGGTGATAGATGTGATAGCATGTCATAAACAGGATGCCTTTGGTTTGCCAATCTTTCAAGATAATCGAACAACCTCATAGACATTGGAAGAGGTGCCCTTGACAATAGGGGCTTCCATTCAAAATTCATGGCCACTCAAAGAGGCCCTTCCTCGAATATTGATATTCGCCCCAGCCCGATTATGGATCCTTCGCCAATCAGAATGCTATGGATCCCGGATCGACCATAGCTAAGCAAAGCTTTAAGAACTCGAGGACAAAAGTCACCCATCCAATCACGAGTACAAGATCACTAGGTTGAGCGACCGGTTGCGCAAAGATCCGTTGTTTTCATTAAAGGAGAAAAGTGTGAAAAAGTTAATGGTGAAGTCGAGAATCTAGAGATTACTCGTCTATAATCATTTTGTCGACCATCGCAACATACGGTCGCGCTTCTCTGTAAGGCTTGCCATGCTTAAATGTTGGAGAGCCGAAACAACCTACATATATTCCGTTGGAGCTCCATTCCTTGATGTATTAGCAATTGACAAAGCGCTAACTAGAGAGCTTCTTTGGTTAAGACAGAAGTCTCAGGAAAGAATGAAAGCTTTATTCTATGCTTCACAGGGGAGCAGCCATAGTGCCGAGCCAATGCTGTGTTCTTATGGTGTTTCTTTCAGCACTAATTTCACCCAAGTTGAAGGTCGTGCTCTGTCAGGGGCAATGATGGAAATTTCTTTCCGAAGAATGGGCGTTGAAATTGGTAACCATCTAGGATTGAAGGATAGGCTGTTGTTAACTTCTAGGCTCATCGTGGTGATGCAAACAACATTGCAAGGGATTTGATTCGTGTGAAGAAATGAAAGGAATTTGTATTGACCCGATTAGATAGATCTAAAAGAGACAAACCAGAATAGACGACTTTCACCTGTGGTTAGAATTGGAAAAGCTATCGAACGGATACGATCTAAAATGTCTGGGGCTCCGCAGTTTCTTCTTTGTCTAGAAAAACTCTAATCTTTATGAGCCTTGGAAGCGGAAGAATCCCTCGGGGTATGGCGCTAGCTAGAGTGAATGATCAATACTTTTCTGAAGAATTGATGCTAAGCTTAGACAGCCTCTTCACTACCATCGAAGCTATAGCTCTGCAATCGAGTTGAAGTTAAGCCTGAACAAGATTAAGGAAATGAAAGGTGGGATCGAAAAGTTAGAACCAGCATTACACAATTGTGAATCATGGATCGAGCTTCTCGAAACAAGAGAGGAGTAGAAGACCTTCATCATTCTTATGATCAACAATTTAAAAGTCGAGATTACCTCGTGAGGGAAGCAATAGTGCAAATTCAAAAGGTATTTGGTCATCTATAGATTTTGGCATCACGGTGAATATGTTGAGCATAAAATACTCTGGCCGCAGACTTAACCATAGTCAAGAGCTAGATCCACTGCTTGGGAAACCAAAAACCTTTAGGACTTAGGACGAAAGCATATAGTAGTCCGTTTTATGTAAAAGAACTTGTTTTCTAATAAAGTTTCCTAAAATGAAGTTGATCAGAATCGATACCTCTTTGCATTCATGCATTCGTACTACATTGCATTCGCATTACATTGCATTCATTTGTATTAGACCTTTACAAAAGGACCCTAATTAGGTAAAATGTTTGATTAACTGGAAAACATGGAACAAAGGTTGGTGAGGATTGAGCAAAGGCAAACACAGATGCAAGAGCAATTGGCCCAAATTCAACAAGAAATGCGAGAGCAAATGCTAGACTTCCAAAGGAACATGATGGGCCAACTAACTCTCGATTACTAGCCGGAGGACTTGAAAAAGAAGTGACCTAGCGATCGACGATGTGGATAATGATGAAGACATCGTTTATTCCCAATGAATATCCCAACTCAACCGTGACGCGCACTCTCGCGTGGTACCGTCATTATTGGATCTCAATATGGGGACCGATACTTGGTCTTCTTTGGACTCTCCGATGGGCCCCGTAATGAGCAAGTCAATCGTGTTGTTTTTGGTCTACCAGAGGCGGAGAAAAAAGGAGAGAAGGGCTTCAAAAGCCCGAAGAGGAAGGACAAGGATGTGGCTAGCACGCAGTGGGTATACTAAGGGTTATTCGAAGCCGTTTCTGACAAACCACCAAAGAAGGTAGTTACCAGTCACCTGGTCCCCCAAAGCAAAAACCCAATCCGAAGAGCGTGTTGGAAAAACCTCGAGTTCACTCCTATTCCCATGACGTATATGGAGTTATACCGAACTTATTTGATATGCATGTTGTAGCTCCTTTTATATAAAACCACTGCAACCTCCATACCCAAAATGGTATAACCTAAATGTCCGGTGTGAGTATCATGCGGGGATTACAGGACACTCAATAGAAAATTGCATGACTTTTAAGAAGTTGGTGGAAAAATTCATCAAAATAGGTGTTGTGGAGATAGGCGACGCACCAAAAGTGTAAGCATAAACCTGGGGCATTTTGAGCAATGAGATCTGCGGAAGAAATTCCTATAGTATTTAGAAGCTTACCTAGAGTAATGTACGAAATATCTTTGGTTGCTTCAAGCCTAGAAGCAATGAGAACTCTTTTGTGAAATAGGCTCGTGTTAAAAATTACTATTTCATTAAAATGCATCTTTTTGAACCAATATTTTTGTTGTTGTTCTTTTTCATGCTTTAAATTCTATGAATGTTCTTTTATTCTTCATTCATAAATAACCATTCTTGGAATCATTTATTCTCTGGAAATTACTTTCATAACGACAATGGGTCCCGGATATCAATGACATGAGCGACATTCACGGACTCCTTTCTAGTGAGATATGTGTCCGTAAGAATCTAAGGACTTAGAAGATGATAGAGATTGCAACTTATTTCCAACTTGATTAAAAATGGCAGATCCTACCTTGCGAAATGTCACCGACACATCGCAAGCCAACGAGAGGAGATAAAGATGGAAACTTAGCTCACCGCAAGAATAAGGCAAGACATTATCGCAGGATCACGGCCCGGACATGTTGGGGCCATCAAACGTGGATTCCTATATGTGAGGCATGGACGCTATCAAGCTAGTCTCCTCATAATCTTTGAACCAACATCGATTCATATTCATAGCCTTTGATTACCTTACCTGGAGGGTAAAGGTCGCTTCACATGTCAGCAGTCGTCGACTTCAACTTCAAATTCAAATTCGAAAAAAACACAAAAAAAAAAAAAAAAAGAAAAAGAGAGTGGTGATAAAGGATACCGAAAAGGAACGTGTTTAACGTGATAACACGAATTTATAGTCTATTCAAAGGTCAGACACCACATCAGTGCAGCAAGAGAGCCAAAAACCATCCAAATTCTTTCTGAGGACAACTGATATTTGTAAAAGTTGGCATCGAGAAGTTACCATTTACTTTCTATGTTGGCTAAGATCCTCACGGGGCTTACGACAAAAAGGTAATGCGTTCAAAAGACCTGCATTAAGAAGGATTCTTCATATCCAAAAGGACTCCAGAGGAAAAGTAAGTGCCCTATGCAGCAAAGAAGGCCTGGGCTTGGAAAACATAGGCACTAATCAAGATGGATGATAAGGACTTGCCTAATCCTATTAGTTCAGATTTGCAAAAAAAAAAAAAAAAAAAAAAAAAAAAAAAAAAAAAGAAAAACACACAAAAGGAAAGGAAAAAGAAGAAAAGGAGAGGCCAAGATGAAAACCCGCAAAGGGCGCCTTGAGACCAAAGGGGATTTGGGTTGAAAACCCGAGAAGGGCAGCCCAAATTTTGACCGAAAGTAAGGCATACGGTAGTCTTGCCACGCTTGGGTTAACAATGAAGAAGTATGTTGCGTCTCGAAGCATCGACAAAGTACTCCGGATCCCCTAAACACATATTGAGCCTAAAATGGTCCTCAAGAAGTTTGAACAGAGAAGCTCAGGCTGCGATATCTGGGGCACCTAGCTTCTATTTTACCCATTTTTTTTGTTATTTATTTCCCTTGCAAAATACTGCCAATAAATTTCCTTCCTAATTACATTTGCTATTTTTGCTTTACCTATTAGTTTCGAGCATTGCTCCTAACTAGCTTCTCTCTTATCCGTAGTTATGGTCTCTTTCAAGCATTTTGCATTGAAATAATGATTAATAGAATAACGACACTTTCACAAAAAGAGTTCCGCATATTACTCTATGAAACTTTTGAGTAGTAAATGAGGAACTCAAGCAGAGACCATTGCTTAAAACTCCTCGAGTTTAAAGGATCAGGAATAATGATGGAGGAAAATTCTGAACTGAGGCTATCTCTTTGAATTTGGTTGAAAACAGTGTTTGAACAAAATGACGAGGTATTACGTAAGTAGTATCATCTCGATGAAAAAGGGCGATGTATGAATGGGCAATCATTCGCGTGAAGAATGATTTTGTGTCCATCATGCGTGCACACCGATCACGATCCCGGGAATGGAAAGGTGCAACAGACCAAATCGCTTACTTAATTCTATGCCCCTCGATCGCAGTAGGATGGATTGAAAATGACACAAATTCTATACCCTTGAGTCGCAATGGGATAGACTGAAGATGACGCAGACCCTATACCCCCCTGAATTGCAGAGAGGGTTTGAAGATGGTATAAGCCTTAAAGTCCTATAGGTACCATGGAATGGACCTTGAAGTTACATTGGGGCAAGTCATTTGAGCAAAATATGATGGTTTCTTTGATTTTTTTGAAAAAGGTACCAGCAGAGAGCGAGATAGTAGCGTAATACGTCGCAATAAAACTCGATGGACAACGAGCAAAGTGACAACCCTAAGCATTAAAAAGGGATCATTTCATACATCATCATTCAAAGCACGTTTAGTTAGAAGCATTCGACTCATTCGGATCATTGCATCCTAATCATTGTAAAAGACCACCCTCATGACATTCTCGCATTCATGCGAATGTCGTCCATAGTACATTTAGTTAGGAGCATTAGATTCATTCGATCATAGCATCCTAATCATTTGACATAAACACAAGCATATAAAATCGAGTCTACAGGATATGTCCCCGTGAGAGGACGGTGTAGAAGCCACCATCCTATTGCCAGCGACCGGCGGTGGAATAGGTCGAAGATTACTTCCTATTGCCACCGACAACAAAGTGGAATAGGTTAAAGACCATCCTATTGCCACCTGACCAGCGGTGGAATAGGTTGAAGATTGTCCTATTGCCACTAACCAAAGAGTGGAATAGGTTGAAGATTGTTCTATTGCCACAAACGGTGAGTGGAATAGGTTGAAGATTGTTCTATTGCCACTAACCAAAGAGTGGGATAGGTTGAAGATTGTTCTATTGCCACCTAACCAAAGAGTGGGATAGGTTGAAGATTGTCCTATTGCCACTAACCAAAGAGTGGAATAGGTTGAAGATTGTTCTATTGCCACTAACCAAAGAGTGGAATAGGTTGAAGATTGTTCTATTGCCACCAACCAAAGAGTGGCATAGGTTGAAGATTGTTCTATTGCCACTAACCAAGAGGGATAGGTTGAAGATTGTTCTATTGCCACTAACCAAAGAGAGTGGAATAGGTTGAAGATTGTTCTATTGCCACTAACCAAAGAGTGGGATAGGTTGAAGATTGTTCTATTGCCACCGACCAGCAAAGCGGAATAGGTAAAAGATTGTTCTATTGCCACTAACCAAAGAGTGGAATAGGTTGAAGATTGTTCTATTGCCACTAACCAAGAGTGGGATAGGTTGAAGATTGTTCTATTGCCTTGACCAGCAGCAGAATAGGTAAAAGATTGTTCTATTGCCACACCAACCAAAGAGTGGAATAGGTTGAAGATTGTTCTATTGCCACCGACGCCAAATGGAATAGGTAAAAGATTGTTCTATTGCCACCAACCAAAGAGTGGAATAGGTTGAAGATTGTTCTATTGCCACTAACCAAGAGTGGAATAGGTTGAAGACCATCCTATTGCCACTGACCAGCAGCGGAATAGGTAAAAGATTTCCTATTGCCATTGACCAGCAGTGGAATAGGTTGAAGACCGTCCTATTACCACTGACCAGCAGTGAAATAGGTCAAATTTGTAGATCTTGTCGCCCTAACCAGTAGTGGGGCAAGATCGAAGGCAAATCCTGTCTCCCTAAACAGTAGGAAACATGATTTAAGCCATCATCCTATTGTCTTGGCCAGCAGTGGAATAAGCTGAAGATTACAAACCTTACCCCCCTGAAGTTGCAATAGAGCAGGTTGAAGATGCAAATCTATCCCCCTGAAGTCACAGTGGAGCAAGTTAGGGATAAACAAATCGCGTCCCCTTGAAGTCGCAGCAGGAGCAAATTGAAGCTATAGGTCTCATCTCTCTGAAAAGGCGGTGGAGTGGATCAAAGAAACAAGATGCAATGGACTGAAATGAAGCTACTTGAAGAAGATAAGCACCAAAGAAGTCAAGACTCAGCAAGACCAGGCAAAATTGGACTTTTTAAAGTCTTTGCTCCATTCTCGTTACACGACAACGAGCAAAGAGGGGCAGCTGTACAAACCCAATTTTGCCCGGGCTTACAAGCCCAATTACAAACCCTATAACCCTATCTGCACCAAGCTTACTGCACCTTACTAAACCCCAAACACGAAGCCCAACAATGTAGCCCAAATTACCCTAGCCCACTAAAACAGAAGTAAATAAAGTAACCCTAAACCCTAGGTGTGCGCGCGCACCTGGTGGTCGACCCACTCTACCTTCCGACCATTCGGCTACCTACCCGACCCTTCGGCTCCCCGACGCCCACTTGCCTCTGCGACCACCGCCGGAAGCCCTGCTCCACCGCCTTGCACAAGACCGCTCTAACTCGCAAACAATAAACGAGAAAGGACAGAAAGCAGCAAGTTGTAAAGAAACAAAGGCTATAAAAGCCAATTAACCTCTTTGTAACAGGGACGGTTTTTTTCGTTTCTGAAATCAATAAAAAGAGAATAGAGAAATTCAAACAAAAACAGGACATCAAAACACTACGAAATAATACAAAACAGGGAAACAGAGGAAAAGAGGTGATTTTTTTTATATTTTCAAAGTTTTTTTTCTCTTCTTTTCGGTATACACATATATATTTTAAAAAAGAAAAAAAAAAAAACTCTTTTACCTTTTCCGCCATCGTCTTGTGCTGTGGTCGGAAATGACACAGCGCGCATGACGGAACCCACGGCCGGAAATCGCCCAGCTTCCCCCTGCAGAGAAAACAAAGAAAGGGATCAGCTTTTTTTTTTTTTAAAGCAGCTGAAGAAATGATTTTTTTGTCTAAAACCGACCTTAAATAGGACCAGTGAAACGACACCGTTTCACTCAGGCCCCTAGGGCCAAAAACGACGTCGTCTGGTCACAAGGTCGCGCGCACAACCCGACCCGATCAGAGGGTCGCGCGTTTTTTGAAAGGAAGGGCTAATTGCACCATTAGCCCTTCCGCGTTTTTAGTTTTTTAAATCAAGCTTTCGAAGATTCGCACATTGGCCCCGAAATTTTGTAGGGTTTCGCGATTTGGTCTTCCTCAAGCTAATGACATTTAATTTCTTCGGGAAAATTGTCCCTTTAGTCCCTCCCGGCTATTTTTGCATGCAATTTAACCCTTTCTTCTCATATTTATTTCAAATTTACCTCTAGTATTCCGTTCTTAATTCAATTTTAGTCATATTTTAATCACTTTAACTATTTTACTATTAAATTCATTATTTTTATTATTCGTATTATTATTTATAATATTATGATTACTATTATTGTTATTATTATTATTATTATTTTACTATTACCATTATTATTATTATTTTACCATTATTATTATTTTATGTTTCTTTATAATACCATCGTTATTATTTTGTTATTATTACTCCTCATTTTATTATTTTATTTCTACTATTACTTTATTATGATTGCTATTATTATTACTATTATTTCTATTTACGTTATTATTTCTCCTATTATTATTATTATAAATTGTGTCATTGTTATTATTCTTTGGTTTACTATTATCGCATTTTTATCGTCCATATTAGTGCATCTACTATTATTCTGCTGAATCCATTAACATTGTAATTTGTCTTTATATTTTATGGTTATATTAACTTTTACAAAATCGAGATCTTTCACAAAGGCAATATTCCGTATTTAGAAATTCGAGAGATCGTGCTCTAAAGTATTGGGTTTCGATTTTTCTCGCTTGATCTAAATAGCCGAATATCCTTTTAAAACAAATACATTTTTAAACTAAAAGCTTATTCTCGTGAACTCGAGACGTCGTGTCCTAATGCATTTGGATGTGATGTTTTGTTATTCCGAGATAAGACTTTCTAAACCAAGGCAATGTTTTGTATTTAGAAGCTCGAGGAATCGTGCCCTAAAGTATTGGGTTTGCAATCTTCTCGTCCCTTGTAAATGACAGAATACCCTTTTGATTAAATTCATATTTTTTGAATAAAAGGCGAGTTTAGCCTCGATGGTCAAGATGCGGTGTCCTAACGTATTGGGTACAACGTTTTACCTTGAGATTAGACAGCCTTTGGCATATATTTTCGATTTCTTTAAATTTTTTAAACGTCACTATAAGAGAGGGATCGTATATTTCAATTCTTTCAATTTTCCAAATCTTCGACATTAAGACATTAGATAATCAATTAGGTACCAATTTTGGGCGTATCGAGGGTGCTAACCCTTCCTCGTACGTAACCGACTCCCGAATCCATTTTCTGATTTTCGTAGACCAGAATTGTGTTTTGATAAATTAATCTGATTATTAAAAACAAACACTTTTTAAGGTGACCCGATCACACCTCATCAAAAAAAGATTGGTGGCGACTCCCCTGTTTTTTTATTCGTTTTCAAAACCCACGTCGACCCCGTTTTTTTGTCAAAACTCAAAAAATGGTTACGACACAAAACAAAGAAGAAAGAAACAGAGGCATTCGAAGCAGAGGAGGAAAAAAGAAAGAAAGAAAAGAAAAAGGAAAAACTAAGGGTTTAAGGTTTAAAGCTTTGATTGGTAAGTCAATTAAGCCCTTTGTATTTAATTTTGATAATTTAGAAGCTTTAAAACAAAGTTTTGCTGAAAATAAGTTGAGGTTTTTGGAAGTTTATAGGTTTTTAAGCATGGTTCATGTTGGACAAATTGTTGAATTAGGGATTTAATTGAATGAATTTCAAGTTAGAATTGATAAAGGGATTAAATTGTAAAAGAAGCTATAAGTTTTGTGTTGTGGGGACTAAATTGAGAAAATTTTGAAATTATGGATTTATGCTGAAAATTTAATAGTTAAATTTGAGTTTGGTCAAAATTTGAATAGAAATAAAGTATGAATTGAGTTAGGAAAGTAAGTGAACTTAGTTAGGATCAAATTGAGAATAAGGAAGAAATTAAATAGAAATTCAATTATTATTGTAAAAAAATTAATGTTGTAATTAATAGTATAATTATTTTAATTTTCGTAGCTAATAAAGAAATCGAAGCATCGGCACAAAAAGGGAAGGAGAAGGTCGTCAAGGAGTAACTGTCAAATTCAGGTTTGTATTATTATAACTCAAATTATTTATTTATTCATGAAATGTTAAATTAATTTATGTATATGGTAAGTAAATTATAAGGTAAGTGTTTTTGTTGAATTGAATGAAAATTGAGTTGAATGATGAATATGTATTGAAATTGAATTGTATGTGGATTGAAATGGAAAAGTATATTGAATTGAGTTGTAATTAAATTGAGAATGAAATTGAAATTGAAAAGTAATATGGAATACCCTATTAACTAGTCGGGCTGAGTCGGATATAATTGGCATGCCATGTGATTTGGAAGAGTACGGGATTTATCAGCTTTGCCGATCAGGCACTTTATGTGTCGATATCGTGCACTTTATGTGTCGATTTCGTGCACCTCGTGTGTCGATCGTGCACCTCGTGTGTCGTTTCGTGCACTTTATGTGTCGTCGTATAACGCTCGATTTATTGATCGGTACTAAGTATCGCTTTTAGGCACAATGTGCGTCATCGTGTGTTTGGGATGAAATCCGTGTATCCGCCAAAGTCCGGATTGTTAATAGGGTGAATAATTGAAATGAGAAAATCAAATGAATTTGATCGATTGTAGTATTGAATATGAAAAAAAATTAAAATTGTGGATTGAAATTGGGATTGAAAATGAAAGACATGAACTTAATGTTCATGCAGTGATTGAAATTGAAGAATAGCTAAAAATTGTATTGTTATTGTTAATTAATGAAAGTTTAAGAATGAATTGATATTTGAGAAATTGGATAGTTACCTGCTTGGTAATTATAATTCTTTATTGCTATTATAATTTGAATTATGGTAATACCACTGAGTATGGAATACTCAGCGTACGGTTGTTTCCGTGCGCAGGTTGATAGGAGTCCAGTGTCCCGGTCTAGCATCCGAACGATCTCGACTCCAGCATAAAGATTTTGGTGATGTTTTCTTTCTGTAAGTGAAAGTGGCATGTACATAGGGATTATAATGGTTATTTTGGTATGTTATATAATTTTGTTGTAAAGAAAGGTATTTGGTGTTTTGATGATTAAATTAGTGAAATGGTAGAAATTGTTTATGACATTGGTATTGAATTGAAATGATTTGAATAGTTTTATGATCTAATTAGAAATGATAATAGGGTTTTCATTAATTAAGTTGTTAAGTCAATATGTCAAGTATGATTTAAGTATATTTGAGTATATAAATGCATTGGTTGAAATATTGGAATTGGTTTGGTTGCGATTTGAAATTTGCTGGGAATGTTTAATATTTATAAAGGGGTTATATTGATTTTTTTTTAAAAAAATGAATGAAGTTAATTATCATAAATTTATATGAATTTATGATTATATTATAATATGATTGGTATTTATTTAAGATTTATTTGTAAATTGTCCAATATGTCCGGTAATGCCTCGTAACCCTGTTCCGGCGACGGCTTAGGGTTAAGGGGTATTACACTTCTTATATCATTTGTTAGTCATTTGAATTTGAATTTGTATCATTAAAATTATGAACATCTATTTCTTCCATGTAGTATTCGAAGTATACATGGATCATCTCAATTCTGCCTATGATTGATGTTATAAAATATGCAACATGCTAGTATGGTCCACCTGTTTTTTATGATATATTAAGGTGATGTTGTTAACATGTTCTCCACCACAATTTGAAGCATTTCAAATTAAAGAGTTTGCGAGTTGTTTATGGTGCTTGTGTCTGGCACCATTCTCTTAAATGGCATCATACCCAGCTATATGGTGTAAGAAAATATTTTCTATTTGCATAGTTAGCATTGACATTGTGATATTTAAGTTTACAGTTCAAATAGTTTGTAGCTTTAATTATAAAAACTTATATAAACTTAATTTCGAAAAATATTTATTCTAGGTTATATCCCTTTTCATAAAATATAAATTAAGTCAAAATAATATAAAAATGATGATATTTAATCTTTATAAAAGAGCTTTTATAAATTATAAAAAACTTTCATAACACAAAATAATATAATTTTTGTCACTACTTTTAAAAGTTATTTTTATAAATAAATCATGATAAAAATTATAACATTTTTTATGAATATGTATATTAAGATTATAATATATAGCATGAACATATAAATAAGTTATGTTCATACTTGATCATAATTTTTTATAAATAAATATATTATAATTTTTTTATAACATATAATTTTGACCATAAATTTAGAAATCTTTTAAGATTTAAAAATATATATATTTTTTATAACTTTATAAAATATACAAAATATTTTTATAATATATTTTTTGAGGATTCACAATATAAGAATTTTTTGTCATGACTATCCCAAACACTTATCTGTCTAATTACTCCGGTTCTCACAATTCTCTTAAGAATTGAAAAGTGTAATTGTGATACTCCAATTATACTCAATTCGGTGGGATTCACTAATTACGATAGTTATTCAAACATGTCACCATTATGTAATTATAAGCAATTGTACTCAAATCTAATCAATAGTTGGCTTTTCAAACCCAACCTAAATGTTTAATATCTATTTAAAGACCCAATCATAGTGGAATCTCGTGGGATCATTTTAAACAAAGGTTAAAAAAAAAAGGAATAAAAAGAAATATCAATTCACCGTTAATCATTTCATACAGGTTTGCATAATGAAACGTGAATTTACTTTTAATCAATTCAATCACTTTCAACATTAAATAAAAGGAGAAATTAATTCCTAAAAAAAAAGCTAAGTATTCGGTATCCAATTCTACAGTTATTGACGTGGCTTAATCAAATAATCACAATCTTTTCATTTCTGTTTTTAAACCATACCTAATGAATTTTTTTTTAAAAAAAATCTTACGAGATCTCATTATAATATTTTTTTAATATTAATTTCATTATATATTTTTATCATATTTGCTCTTTTTAATAAATACCTAGAATTACTTATAACCCCTCCCCAACTCTTAAATGGAAGGTTAATACACTTTAACACATTCGAACTCACGTCCTCCTATACTAATAACAGTACGAATATCAATCCATCACGACGTTATAATTTGAAAAATTTTGTATTTAAGCCAAAAAAAAAAAAAATAGAGTAAAAAATTGGCAGCTATTGCAGGCATGATGAGGATACAGTGTAGTCCACTCGACACACACATGACACATACAGGCGATCTTTGTTGACAGCGACAGAAATCTATATTTTACGGTCGTCAATTTGGAATACCATGTGTTCCACATTGTAATGGCCACTCATCCCAATCCAAATCCTTAATTTCTTATAATTGTTTGGGTAAATTATAAAAACAGTGACCTAATTACTAGTTTATATTTTGGTTACCTAAATTTTAAAAAAAAATTATTTTAGTCATCAACATTACTGAAATTTAATATTTTGATTATTTCTCCTTTAAACCATTAACGGTGGTCTCTTTTTTATTGACATAATAATAAATTTAATATTACAATATTTATAAATTCTATCAATTTAATCTCAAGTCTAAAAAAATTATCAAATTTAGCCTTTAACTTTACACATTCTGTTAACTTGGTCCCAAGTCGAAAAGAGTTAGAATTGATATCTTTAAAGTTGGGTCAAAGACTAAATTGACTAAATTATTTTAATATTGATATAGATTCAATTATTAGTGTACTAGGGAAAAATCAAATTGAAAAGGAGGTAAAGCCCAAAATGAAGTTGGGCCTAAATATTGAGGCCCATTTCATAAAACTATTTAGGCCCAAAAAGCCCAATAGACAACAATCTGAAATTAACCCTAGCTCTCTAGGCCACTATTAACACCATATATATACGCCCAAAACCCTAATTCTCCGCTTTCTCCATTAGCCGTCTCCGAGTCGAAGAGGAAACCCTAAACCCAACCCCCCTCCCCCTCCACCACCGGCAGCAGAAATGAAGTACAACCCACGCGTCTCCTCCTCTCGCCGTAAGAGCCGCAAGGCCCATTTCACGGCACCTTCGTCCGTCCGCCGTGTTTTGATGAGCGCTCCACTCTCGACCGATCTGAGGTCCAAATACAACGTCCGGTCCATGCCTGTCCGCAAGGACGACGAGGTCCAAGTCGTTCGCGGTACCTACAAAGGCCGCGAAGGGAAAGTCGTGCAAGTGTACCGACGCAAATGGGTGATCCACATTGAGCGTATCACGCGGGAGAAAGTGAACGGATCGACCGTCAACGTCGGTATCAACCCATCGAAGGTCGTCATCACCAAGCTGAGACTCGACAAGGATCGGAAGTCGTTGCTGGATCGTAAGGCTAAAGGACGCGCTGCCGCTGATAAGGATAAGGGTACTAAGTTTTCGGCTGAGGATATCATGCAGAGTGTCGATTAAGGTTATCCCCTTTTTTAATATTAATCTAAATGTTTTTTGTTATGTTATCAATTAGGGATTTTGCTGCTTTTGAGCTTTAGTTTTATGACATGGATGAATCTGGGATTTTTTAAAACTTAAATGCTCTATATTGCAATTCTTGTTATGTTTTTTTTTTTTCTAATTGTGGGTTTTTATTGTGGATTTTTGAGTAATTAATATTAATCATCTATGGAACTAGTTATTGACATACTTTTAGGGTTACCCAAAAAAGAATATAAAGGTATGAGCCTTAAAGTATCATTGAATAACTTAAAAATCAATTAGGATATGAGATTGTAAGCAAGGAGTTTGGTACCTCTTCATGCTGTAACAATGCTCTTAAGCCTCCCATGATTGTTGATCTTAGCTTTGATCAGGCGTGAGATGATCATCATCATAAGCTCCTCCAATGGTTAATGTCTTGCTGCGGTGCTCTTCTTTGTACAGTCTAGATAGTGCACGTATGATGCTGTTACGCAGTCTCTGTGATCGTATTAGAAAGTTATTAGTTCCATCCATTTTTAGAATCAATTAAGGTTGCTGATTGAGTGTTAGTTTAGTTGGCATTGAAGTTGTTGCAGTCTCCTAAAGATTACATGATCGAGTCAACTTAAGTACTTAATGTCCTTAGGCAGCCAAGTATAATTGTTAGGGGTTTGGAGGGTTTAGGGTAAATTTTTTTTGTAAATTTGCCAGAGATGGTATCATAACCAGCTTCTGCACCAAAAATCAATAGAGGGTGTGCCAATGGTTACTGTGACATCTATGCCTGGTGTCCGGTTTGAAACCAATTGTTGTAAACGTTGCATGGTCATGGAAATATTGAATCTCCCAACTGCAAAACAAATAGCAGAATTGAACTTTTAAACATATTATAAACCATCATCGTGAAAGAACATTGCAGCGTAGGAGAAAGGCAATTTGAATGTTGTTATAGTTTTTGTGAATGGAAGAATCCCAGTGAATGCAAGAGTCGTTGAGATATGCTCACATAATATGAATATCATACGAATGCATGCCCTGGTGATAAGGTGGAGGACGTCGAAGAGGCAGTTTATCTGGTGGGTCAAGAGAGAGACGGGGTATGGAGGAGGTTGGTTTTGCCAGGAGAGGAAGCTAGTAGTTGGAATGGTGGTTGTGTCCTTTCTCCGTTGACTTTAGACACGCATGTAGGCTAAATGTCTTCCCTTGGTTAACGGGCTGTTATTTAGGTCAGTATTGATGTGACCCGATTATAGGGTATGTAAATGATGGTCGATAATGGTATAGTCCGTTTGATTTGATTAAATAAATTATTAAAAAATTATTAAAAAATATTAAAATTTTGGTTCAATCAGTCTGTTAATTTTTGGGTCAATTGATTTAATGTCCTTTGAACCAGTATTTTGATCGGTTATCTGTCGAATTGGTTTGATCCAACCTTGTGAGAAAGGTCTTTTGAACTGGGCGCAATGTCATAAAATAATCCCTTTGAGTAATGAGAACAACAACAACAAAATGTTTAAAACTTGCATATAAATCCAAGTAACAAATGCTTTCACTGGTCTGGAATGCAACTCGAACTTCTCCAGCTCCTGTGCAAGTTGGTAATTGTTACTTAGATTACATGTACATTAAGTATTCAAGAAAAATTGAAAATCTATTCATTAAGGTATACGTTGTTACCGATCCGCTATCTGATTACTCGACTAGGTCTTGACTTACATTCCAAGTGGTTCGCACATGAGGAGTTTGCACCATTCTATGGGACCACAAGGTGTGCAAGCTGATGTGGGTTCGCACTATTATATAGGCGAGCTCACATCTAGAAAATACGTATTAACCCTAGAGTAAGGCATGTAGGGGAATTTACCTATGTCATATTTATGAACAATGATCATATTATATAAATACACAACTTAAGACACACTTTGAAATACTCTACACGATTATTAAAAGGGAAAAGGGAAATGAGATTTCAATTGTTGAATGCAAAGAAGGAAATACGAAGTTGGTTTTAAAGATCGTACGGTAGAGAGATAAATGAAAGAAGGATTGGAGGAAGAGTGGTGGTCCTTTACTTATGGCTGCTAATAAATACTGGGAAATATCTAAGAAATTGAGGTGAAACAGAGTCCAAGGACGGTGTGTCTTTTTGTTTTGGAATCCAACACGAAAATGCCAAGGTTGCTCATTTACTTGGTTTTTGCTATTACAGTTGGAGAAATTTACTATTCAATTAAATATATTCTCAAATTTGATTGATTTAATTAAAATTTGTCTCTTGTTAATACAAAGAGTTCATGGAGGTTTGTTATGATTAACCTCATAGGTGGAGAGCTGACCGAATCTGAAAAAAGATTGAAGAGAAGAGAGTACCTTTTTTTGCTACTAGTAAACCCTTTAAAGGTTTTTCTTTATCGTTGTAGTACTAAGTATGAGTTGTCGTGTTTGAGGAATGGTATATGTGTGATAATTATTTTATTTGCATTAAGTGTGTGATCCCCTCAATTCAAGTTTGTGAGGTCTCTCCTTAATCAAATGTGTTGAGAACTGGCGAAGATTTGAAAAAAATAAAATCTAACAAAAAGAATATTCTTTAAAATATTTTATTTCAATAATAAATAAGTTATAAAATACTTAATCCAATATGCTTTAAGGACAATTATTAGATGGGAAGTTTGCAATCTTAAAAATGATTGTTGAAGCTTAATTTTATATTTGACTTTATGTAATCAATAAATTTAATTTATAAAATAAAACAATAAAATGATATTAATTTAGTTCATAAAAATATATAAATATACATACACTGACAGTAGCTGTTGGTATTTAAGGGGTTAAGAAGAAGAGGAATGTGATTAGGCAAGTTGGATAGTTGGTAGAGTTATTCAAATGGTCGGATCAGTTAATATTCGAACCAAATTACTATTAATCGAATTTCTCGAAATGTAAAAAAAAAAAATAACAACCATTAATCGAATCAATGTTTTTTTTCAAATACATTAACCGAATTGAAATATTTCGGTTAATTCAATCGGTTAACCAAAATTTATATGTTTTTATCTTTTGGTTAAAATAAGTATAAAGTTAGCATTTTTTCATTTATTTAATAGTTCAAAAAACTTTAAATGAATGTGAAAATAACAAATAAGATATTAGAATCACTATATAAATTTAGAAAATAACAAATATTCTAGTTAATTAGTTAATTCGGTTAATTACCTGCTTTTAAACTGAATTAATTAATAATTAAAATTTTTAAAAATATTAATTAATCTCTGGTCAAACTAAATTTAATCACCAACTAATTAATTAAATTAAATCGTGAATCGATTAATTTAATTTTAATCCAACTATGAATACTCATAGTTGATAGTACACCACGTTGTTATGTGAATGCAAGACCAAGCCACCCCAAGGTATAATTACTTCATTTGTTTATGGCCCGCATGCTTTGACATTGAAATTTCTTGGCGGTTTCAACGATATAAAGGAAATGTTCCAAAGCAATGTTTCCTTACGGACGGAAAGGGTTTAGTTTTTAATGTTTATATATTTTATTATTTTGGTTTTTACTTTTTTCTTTAAATTCGATTTTTAAGTTCTTAAAAAAGAATCAAATTATTATTATTTCGTAAAAATAATATCTGAAACATTAAAATTTAAATATTGTATATTGCATAATAATTCATGTGTATTTTGTGTTTTTTTATTTTAAAATATTTTTATAAATTTTAAATTATTTAGTGATACTTATAAAATAAATAATATTATGTCATAATAAAATTTATATAAACTGTCGTGTAAATTATCACGTTAATCTTTTACGAGCACCAATTGTAATTATACAATATATAGTTTCTGAGCTCCTCTTAGAACATGGAGCCACGAGTCAAATGGGGTGAGCTAGGCGTGCCCCAACGGGCAATAGCGAGACAAAATGGCCAATGGGCTGATGCGTTTGGTTTCCCCAAAAAAAGGGCAGGTAATCGAGACAAAAAACATAAATAAATGGAATAAAGCAACATTTAGTCCCCAAACTTAGTAAAAAATTTAATTTAGTCCCTGAATTTTTTTGTCCACATCAGTCATATAATTTGGATTTCGTCAAATAGTTCGATCTTTTTTCTAATACCATTAAAAAGCGATGATATGACACTCTAAAATCATGTTATATTATTAACACCTCTTGATAGGGTTAAAGAAATTTATAATGTTTGATAGAAATTTTAAAGACTAATGTGGATCGAAGACTAATTCATAGACTAAATTGAAAAAAAATCGTCAACTTCAATGATTAAATGTTGTTTTATCTTAAAGAAAACAATAAATCTATTAAATACGCCAATGACGAAATGTCCTCACCAAAAAGGAAATAAATATCTCTTCATATTGGAATTTGAATTTTTTTTCCAAGTTTTGTCTTGAACTTGATAATTCTTTTCATATTGAGACTTGAGCTTTTTATTATTATTCAAGTTATGCTCTGAACTTGACAATTGTTCTCACATTAGGGTTTGAACTTTTTTTTGCTCAGATTAGTCCTTAAAAACCTTAAAGTTCATGTCTCGATATGAGAATAATTGTCAAGTTCAGGTCCTAATATGGGAGTAATAGCCAAGTTTAATGACTAACTTGGATATAAAAAAAGTTCAAGTCTCAATGTGGGAACAATTACCAAGTTCAGGGCCTAACTTGGACCCCAAAAGAATTCAAACCTCAATGTGAGAATTGTTGTTAAGCACATGCCCCAAATTATGATTTAACCATTTCACTTATAACTATTGAGTTGAGTAATGAGGAGTTCGATGTTTTTTAAATAAACTTCTAGATTTAGGCATTATAAATAAAAATAGTGTTGAGAAAACTTAACTCCCAAAACGAAATTTGACTTGACTCAACTTTGAATAACCTTATAGCTTCCAAATACGAGAAGTTAAAAATAATCATTTTTGTCTAGATTGGGCTAATTGTGATTCCTATGCTAGATATATGTTCGGTATACATAATTTGGTACCTTCATGTGTACATAAGATGTGCCTTTTTTTTTTCTTTTGTCCTATAAGATATCAATAAAATTTTAATATTGATCCCGCTACTTTAATTGGAAGCGGGCAAAACATTCTAGTTTGATTTAATTGGAAGGATAGCGTTGGTTTTGTATTAAATTAATCCAAATCAAGTTAATACGAGTTTTAAAATTTTGAGTCATTTTAAGTTTGAATCATTCAAGTATGTTAATTGGATTTTCTCAATCGGGTCAGTTTTTGTTTGTTTCGTTTTGAGTTTGAATCATTTTTAGTTCGAAATTGATTTTCATGTTCAAGTTAAACAAGGGCAGCAATAGCATTGCCTCCCCTCTAAATGGTAATATTGTCTTGTAATCTTTTCAAAATTTTAAAAAGTACAAGTTCATATAATGATAAATTTGTATTTTGACCCTTAAAGTTTATGATTTATTTTTTATTCCTCTAAAACAAATTTCTGATTGTACCCCTATTTAAGTTGTCACCGTGATAAGCATAAATTTATTTTAAATATGTTCCATTTCAAATCCAAATTGCTATTTAACTTCTAAATAGACAGCTAGGCTGACAGATCTTATTAATATAATATTGATACTTTGAAGATTAAATTAGAACGTTTTAAAGTTTAAGAATCAATGTAGAACTTAAGAAATAGTTTGGGGACGTTTGATGAAATTAACCCCTGAAGTTACCGCGTAAAAAAGGACCACAGCCGTGGGGTCCACTCTCCAAGGCATTAAACAAAAGCAAGAAAAAGGTAAAAAAGCCACTTTCATTCAAATTTCATATTAATTTCATGCAGTAAAGAAAGGAAACTTCTAAGTTGACTATTAAATTTTCAAATCAAGCCCTCGCATTAAAAATTAGATTGTTTTTTTTTAATTAAAAATAATTAAATTAATTTTTATGCGTTAAATAATAAAAATAAAGTGATTTTTTTATTAATTTTAGAATTTAACTTATTCCAAACATAAACAATGAATGTATCAGTAATTTTAATTTTAATTTTAAATTATTAAAATGTTAAAATGTTAAAATTTAATTGGAATTCATATATATTGAAATTTAATTTTTAAATCAGACAAATAGAGGATATAAATTTCCTGTAATAGAAAATAGGAGTAGATTTCAAAATTTCAAAGAGTGTAAGGACTAAATGCAGAATTAGTCACAAGTCTATGTACTCTTCATAAATTTAAAATTTAATCTCTATATTTTAACACTGTTAAAATTATTTTTGTTAAATTTAAATTTATTATAACATCAAATTTTTAATTACATGGCCGCCAATTAAGTATTTTTTTTATTTTAAAATATCAGGCCAAAAAATTTTAAGAAATAAAAGTGTTAATAATTAGATTTAAAATTTAAAATCTGAAAAACAAAAAGACTAAATTCATAGAAAATTAAAAATACAGGGACTAAATTCTTAATTTGTAAAGACATTAATTAAGTACTAAGAAATGGTGTCCGGAGCTGAAACTTCCGCGTTATTGGTGTATGCAGGATTCCTTTTTTGACTCGGAATTTCCTTTTACTCGGTTGAACACTTCTTCGTTCTTCGTAGTTTCTTCTCGTTATATATTTCAATGGAGCAGATGAAGAAGTTTTAGGAACGAAAGCGATTTGAAACGCACTGAAAAAAAAAGGCAAAGTGATGGGAACTTTTTGGAATGAAAACTTTGATCTGAAGCCGAAACACTCGTCTGAGGAAGCGTTGGAAAAATGGAGGAAAGTTGTCGGTTTCGTCAAGAATCCGAAACGCCGGTTCCGATTCACCGCCAACCTGTCCAAACGCTACGAAGCCGCCGCTATGCGACGATCCAATCATGTGCGATGAATTTTCTTTTTTTAAAATTTTTTTTTTTAAATCTAGTTTCTGATTTAAGATCATACTGCTGTAAATATCATGTTCTAAAATTAGTAAATTGCTAATTATGTTTGATCTTTAGAAAAAATTAGCTGAAATATCATGTTCTAATTTCTAATATATAATTTTTTATTTTAATTATTATCATTAAATAGTAGGTCTTATAACTCTAATACTTTCCTTTTTGTAGTGTCGAAATATGATTCTATTTTCTAAAAAATTAATCTGAATTTTTTTTATACAATTTTTAGCTTTATTAATTGGTTACGCGGTTGAAAAATTGAAATGTAGAGCTAATATTTTTTATTCGTAACATTGCAGGAAAAGTTGAGAATTGCAGTACTGGTTTCTAAAGCTGCTCTTCAATTTATCTCAGGTGAGAATTTTGCCGTAAAATCAAGTTTGTTGTTGTATTCTATTTTATTTTAATGAAAGCTGCCTTTAAACTTAATTGAATTTCTTTTCTTTTTTCAGGTGTAAAACCAAGTGAAAGTGATTATGTTGTTCCTGAAGAAGTCAAAGCTGCTGGTTTTGAACTTTGTGCTGAGGAGTTAGGATCCATTGTGGAAAATCAGGATGTAAAGAAACTAAAGATTCATGGTGGAGTGGACGGTATAGCTGAAAAGCTCTCCACATCGACCACCGATGGGCTAAGTTCCGATTCTGGTCTGTTGAATAAAAGACAAGAAGTGTATGGAATCAATAAGTTTGCTGAGGCTGAAGCTAAGGGGTTCTTGGTATTTGTTTGGGAAGCTCTTCAAGATATGACTCTTATGATCCTTGGTGTGTGTGCTTTGGTGTCATTGATAGTTGGGATAGCAATGGAAGGATGGCCAAAGGGAGCTCATGATGGACTTGGGATTGTCGCAAGTATCTTGTTGGTCGTGTTTGTCACGGCGACTAGTGATTACCGCCAATCATTACAGTTCAAGGATTTGGACAAGGAGAAAAAGAAAATCACCATTCAGGTAACAAGAAATGCATGTAGGCAGAAAATGTCTATATATGATTTGCTTCCTGGTGATATTGTACATCTCAATATTGGTGACCAAGTCCCTGCCGACGGTCTTTTCGTCTCAGGGTTTTCTGTGCTAATTGATGGGTCGAGTTTAACAGGGGAGAGTGAGCCGGTCATGGTGAATGCTGACAATCCTTTTATGCTATCTGGTACTAAGCTTCAAGATGGGTCATGTAAGATGATGGTTACTTCTGTTGGGATGAGAACACAATGGGGTAAATTAATGGCAACACTTAGTGAAGGGGGAGATGATGAGACCCCATTGCAGGTTAAATTGAATGGAGTAGCAACCATTATTGGGAAGGTAGGCCTGTTTTTCGCTGTAGTGACGTTTGCTGTAATGGTACAAGGACTGTTTACGAGTAAACTGCAAGAAGGGACGATTTGGAGTTGGTCCGGCGATGAGGCGTTGAAACTGCTGGAGTTCTTTGCTGTTGCTGTTACAATTGTTGTTGTTGCAGTCCCTGAGGGTCTACCATTGGCGGTGACTCTGAGCCTTGCTTTTGCCATGAAGAAGATGATGAATGATAAAGCACTAGTTCGACACCTTGCAGCTTGTGAGACTATGGGGTCAGCAACAAATATTTGTAGCGATAAAACCGGGACATTAACCACTAATCACATGACAGTCGTGAAATCATGCATTTGCATGGATGTCAGGGAAGTAGGTAACAACAATAAAGCTTCTCTCTGCTCCGAGATCCCAAAATCTGCTGTGAAACTTCTGCTACAATCGATTTTTACCAACACTGGGGGTGAAATTGTTATTAACAAAGATGGAAAACGTGAGATATTGGGAACACCAACAGAGACTGCTTTGTTAGAGTTTGGCTTGTCTCTAGGTGGAGATTCCCAAGCAGAACGGCTAGCATCGAAACTTGTTAAGGTTGAGCCATTCAACTCGACAAAGAAACGAATGGGAGTCGTCCTGGAACTTCCTGAAGGAGGGCTACGAGCACATACTAAAGGTGCTTCAGAGATAGTTTTGGCTGGATGTGATAAGGTGATTAATTCCAATGGGGAAGTTGTTCCCCTGGATGCAGAATCCATTAACCACCTCAACGCTACAATTAATCAGTTTGCTAACGAGGCTCTTCGAACCTTGTGTCTTGCATATATGGAGTTGGAAAATGATTTCTCCCCTGACAATGCCATTCCAGTTTCTGGCTATACTTGTATAGGAATTGTGGGTATTAAAGATCCTGTTCGCCCTGGTGTCAAAGAATCTGTTGCAATTTGTCGTGCTGCTGGGATTACTGTACGAATGGTTACCGGAGACAACATAAACACTGCAAAGGCTATAGCCAGGGAATGTGGAATTCTTACAGATGATGGCATAGCCATTGAAGGTCCGGATTTCAGAGAGAAGAGTCAGGAGGAAATGCTTGCTTTAATTCCTAAGATTCAGGTACTCACCACATTTTTATTCTTTGATTCGAAACTCACCCAGTTAGTTACTTTTAAACAAGGATAATTCATCTAACTCATTCCTCGATTTTCATCTCTTTTGCAGGTGATGGCTCGTTCTTCTCCTATGGACAAGCATACTCTCGTAAGGCAATTGCGAAGTATCGATGAAGTCGTTGCTGTGACAGGTGATGGAACAAATGATGCTCCTGCCCTGCATGAAGCAGATATTGGACTAGCAATGGGCATTTCTGGAACCGAGGTATTTGATGCAATCAATATCTTCGTATTGCGCATGCATCTTGCACTGATCAATGGCATGGGAATGAGTCAGATAGTTATGCTTATGCAAGTTCACAATAATTTTATTACTATAAACGATGTTTTAGCGCGAGTTTTGATACGATATATGCCGCTTAATCATGAAAGAATACCACCACCTTTCATGCACCTGATACTAGAGTGTTGTAGTAATGATAGTCCTTTTTACATGCTAGTAAAATATTTTACTTGAGTATATGAACAAATGCCTGAATTAACCGTATCGAGATTTCTCGATTTCAGGTGGCCAAGGAGAGTGCTGATGTCATAATTCTGGATGACAATTTCTCAACAATTGTGACGGTAGCCAAATGGGGTCGTTCGGTATACATAAACATTCAAAAATTTGTACAGTTTCAACTGACAGTCAACATTGTCGCATTGATCGTTAACTTCTCCTCAGCATGTTTGACAGGTACGAAAGCGATACATTTCATTTACGTCTATTTTCAACTTATGTTCTAGCTTTCTTTGCAAATGGATATAATGTTTGTCATATTTGCTTATGCCTTCCCGCACCAAATCGTTCTGCAGGGACTGCTCCTCTCACTGCTGTTCAGCTATTGTGGGTCAATATGATTATGGATACACTGGGAGCACTTGCGCTTGCAACCGAGCCTCCAACTGATGAACTAATGAAGCGTGCACCGGTTGGAAAGAAAGGAAACTTTATCAGTAACGTGATGTGGAGGAATATATTAGGACAATCCTTTTATCAGTTTATGGTTATATGGTACCTTCAGGTGAAAGGAAAAGGAATGTTCAGTCTCGACGGTCCCGATTCCGACCTGACATTGAACACAATTATTTTCAACTCATTTGTCTTCTGTCAGGTAACCTTTTATTACGAACATCTTGATGCTGCCGGAAAAGCATACATTGTCATCTCCATGAATTTACCTTACAAAACAATGCTCCGTAATTTTCCACAGGTTTTCAACGAGATCAGCTCACGTAACATGGAGGAAATCAACGTTTTCAAAGGCATATTAAATAACTACGTCTTCGTCGCCGTCCTTGGTTGCACCGCCGTGTTCCAAGTCATCATCATCGAATTCTTGGGCACTTTTGCTAGTACAACTCCTCTCACTTGCTTGCAATGGTTCGTAAGCGTGTTCATAGGATTCTTAGGCATGCCGATCGCTGCTGCTTTGAAGACGATACCCGTATGAGCCACTATACTCGCAATGCTGTTTTCTCTGCTTTATTTACAACAATTGATTGCTATCGGATCGTAAATAGAGATTTCGGGACTAAGGATCACCATAAAAACAAACATTTTGAAACATTTTCTGGATTGAAATTCTTTTGTTTATAGGTGAAGCTCTAGGTTGTTAAACTCTTGTTAATTTCATTTTCTAATTGACATGTAAGACATGTAAGGCACGTAAGTATTTTGTTTACACGCTTTCTAGTAATCGAAATTTAAGCACCTTGTTTTGCCTTTGCAAATTTTAGCCTACCTCTAAGTTTTGTCTTCATTGACATGAATATATGCCATTCTATTTCTTGTCACTGTATCAAGAGATTCGGTATATAGATATAGATATGAATATGCAAATATATATATATATATATGGAAATGAAAAAAGCGTGAAAGAATGAATATAGAAATGGTTAAATGTACAATAGTTAGATTGTATTTTGTCCCATTTACTTAAAAAAATGAGTAAATTAATATTTATATGTCATGTCAAAGAATAAATTGGTCTTTTTCTATTAAAATTTTTATCCATTTATACTGTTAAAAACTAGTGTGGTTGATGGAATAATCAAACAGTGACACATGGTGTGCCACGTATCCTTCATGCTTACATGGACCAGTTTTTAACATTAAAAATGGATGAAACTTTTAATAGGAGTACCAGTTTACTCTTTAATTTAATGGACATGGGCTAATTTATCCATTAAAAAGTGAAGTTTGATTATTGTCTTATAATGTCAAAAAAAGAAGAAGAAGAAGAGCAAGACAAACCTAAAAGAAATAAAAAGCTACTTATATATTTTTAAGTCCTTTAGGGATTCAAATGATATATAAGCACATAATATTTTAATCGAAAAATTGATGATATTAACTATTTGGACTAACTAATAACATTATAAAAATACAGGAACCAAATTACATTAGTGTAGCAGTTAAATCTCAAATTTAGGCATAATAGAGGGACCAAAATTGAAATTTAATATTTTTTTTTCTAAAACTACAAAAAAAGGGGTAAGACTGATGCGAACCTAAAAGAAACCACGTGTTAGTCTCTAGGAATCTTAGGATATTCAAATTATATATAACCACGTAATATTTTAATCGAAAAGTTAACGATATTAACTATTTGGACTAATTAATAACATTATAAAAGTATAGGGGCCAATTGATGCTAAAAACTAAATTGTAGAGATTAACTCTTAAATTTAGACATATTAGAAAGATCAAAACTAAAATTTAACCATTTTGATACAATACAAAAAAGAGTGCATGCGGGCTAGTTGTTAACATTGTTAAAATTTTTCTGTTAAATTTATTGATGTGACATTCTAAAATTTAAAAAGGTACTCATTCGATAATCATGTGAAAAAAAATGACATTGTAATAAACTTGAACTTAACTAAAATTTTAACGATGCTAACAATTTTTTAAGTTTACTTCAACATTTTAATTAAAATAAAATATTTAAAGTAATTAATGGCATTATAAATGTTGAGGTACCAAATCATGTCCAAAAATAAAATTTGAGCATAATATAAGGATAAAAATAAAAATTGATCAATTTTATATAATCTAAAAATAGAGAGACCATAATTAAAATTTAACTATTATTGTTAATAACGTAAAAGAACACGTGTCAAATAAGGAAAGCCTCAGGGCCTTCCTTTTATATATAGTAGTATAGATTTTATATGAATTTTGTTCAACTTTTATCATCTATATTGTATGTCTCTTATGAAGAATGGAAAAGTTAAAACAATCATAATTGTAAAAAAACCCTCACACCATGTTTGGTTGGCATGAATAGCCATTCCATTCCTGCCCAATTCTGCGTGCTACAGTAATTTTTTGCTATTACACCGTTTGGTTTACCGTTTACTTGATTCCACAGTTTTGCTATTACGCTCGTATTCCCTCAAATGCTGTAATAGGTATTCCTGGGTGGGAGCGCTGAATTGCTATTCAACACATTTGTCGTAAAATTTATCCCCAAAATAGCCTGCTTTCTTCTCCGTTGCTCCAGATTTCTTCCACTCAAAATAGCCTGCTTTCTTCTCCCTTGCTCCAGATTTCTTCCAACATTTTTTCCCAAATCAACAGCACGTTCGCCCTTCATCTTCGTCTCCGGTACGTTTTCTTTTTTTACCTGTTTTCTATTTCTCCTTCATCATAACTTCATAACTTTTCTTGTATAAAACTTCATAACTCTTCTCATGGTCATATTTGATTGTCAAAATCTGTTATGGGTCTCTGATATATTTCTTTGTTTCCTTGGCTTATGAAACTGAAGGCACCGCCTGTCAAGTTTCCTCAGTTTTTTACTGGTTAGTTTATTTATTTTTATTTTTAATTTATGGGCTTCTGTTATTGCTTTTTTTATGAGGACTTCAGGTTATGTCTATGAAATTCGTGGCATTAGAAATTTCTCGTGTGTAAAGGAATTTATTAATTGTTGATTGTTGAACTATCAAGGAATTTAATGGTACTGTGCGGTTTTCTTGATAGGCTTTGTTACGGCTGATTTTTAGTTAAGCTATAAAGTCGGTGACTTTTAGCTTAATTTAGCGATTCGCGAGTGCATAGTGAAAAGGGTTGAATGTTGATTATGGAGCTATTAATAATTTTATTGTTTCTCATTTGTGATATTATTTAGAAAAGCGGCTAGTTAGTAGTCTCGGCTAACACATAAATAATTGATAAATATTTGATGCTCGAATAATGAATGTATCATAAAAGCTGGTTATGATTATAAAAGAACCAAAAAGAAAGAGAAATACGCCCAAGACAATTGGTAAATAAGCATAATTTATTTAGTATATAGCTTAAGACTTTTATTGCAAGTATTATGAAGTGCTTGATTTGGAGTTTCATTTAGAGCATTCTTAGCCAAATGATGTTTTAGCTCCATTAGTTGATTTTATTTGTTATTGCTAGCCACTACATTTGAGATATTGTATTTCCTTTACTAAGGCTTTTTGTTAGCTGTTGGAAGTTTTCCTTTTTCCTTTTTGGCCAAGTTTTTTTTTTTTTTTGACAAACTTTTTGGCCAAGTTGTTGAATGTTCTAATTGGGGCCTGAATGTGGAACTTTGTTTCATCAACATAAATACGCTTAGATAGGAGATTGAAGAACAATTTACTAGTAGATGGTATGTAAACCTGTAAAAATGCTATTGGCATTGTTTTAGAATCATGAAAGAAGTGACGATTAAATATCTCTTTGTTTTCATATGTTCAAAGAGATGTTAATTTGATAATCATATTTCATTCTGTTCCTGATATTGTATAATAGGTGTTGATTGTGGAAAGTATATCAGATAGTAGTAGCTAATGGCTTCAATTGATATGTCTTACCATTTACAGTATCGATTGAGTTTTGGGTGCAATGATAAGTGCAGTGGGATCTCTCATTGCTATTTTCACAAAAGCTAGATCCGCCCTAGTTGCGGCGGTGAAGTAGCTATTTCAAGCTTGGCCTTGTTTCTTCTCCCAATCTCATAATGTTCTTTTCGTATGATTTAAGCTCTCGACAAATAGAAAGTGTTTTTGGTTATGTAGTCCATGAGTCGTGAATACCAAAAGAATGTAGTTTTCACTTAGTAGTTTTAACTTGTATTGGGAAAGGTATGATTTTGGTGTTGGTATTTGATATAGTTAAGGTAATCATGCTTGTTTGTTTAAGTGATTGTCGTAATGGATGTCCCTATTTTTGTTGCAAATGTAAATTATTGAATATTCATTTGCTTGAGAGTTTTAGTCCTAAACGTTAACCAGGTGATGGTAGGTTGTGTTTTTATTTTTAAATATCTACGAGGTACATCGCATGCTTTCTGTGTTGTTTTGTGCAAAACAATATAGCTCCTCTTATTTATCTGTTGGACCGTTCATGTTTAACCTTTCACAAATAGGTTTTATGGCTACTTGTGGCGTACCTTCTTTGTCATTCTCGTGGAAGCGCTTGAATTGATTCCTAGACTAGTACTAGTCTACTAACAACAAAGCAAGATTTTACCTCATCTGCTGAAACTTTGTGAAACTAAAGGAGTTAATACTGAGACCATATAGTGACATCTGAAATTCCTTTTTTTTCTCGTTGTTAACTGATGATCATAGTTGTCAATCTTGGTAATACTACTTATCATCATTATCCTAATGCTTAACTTCTTGTAACACATAAAATGTGAGGAACAACCTCTGGCATCCTGTTACTAAGATTTTGTTGGCTTTGTTAGTGACATTTTCTTGTTAGAAACTATTGTTTGCAACAATATAGAGTCCACCTCCTTTGCATCCAAGTTTGTTTCCATTTTACATGATATGAAATTTATTTTGTTTTGGAAAAGCTTTTTAATGTTTTTTTATGGTTTGTTATAATTTTTAAGTAGGATATGTTGAATTCATCTTAAACTCATCTCATGTTCCTTTTAGGCTGAAATTTACTCATGCGAAATGTTGGGTTAAGATATATGTATGGGATTAGTTGAAGTTCTGTGAACTAGTAGGACAAAATTCTATCTTTAACCTGTCCATGTGAAACACCCCAAACCCGGCCCACGAGCTTTGACCAGATTTGGTATGTTCCTCAAGTAAACCGATTCAAATTCTTTCGTTACTTGGTGAAAAACTTGTGTGATTTTTTTTTAAATAGTTTGGGTTGGGCTTGTGTTGAAAACAAACTGGATTTTTAAATTTGAAAACCCCTTTTTTAATTTTAAGTAATAAACATATCGAGTATATTTTAAAATAAAATACTTAGTCTTTAACTTAATCAAAATTTGTAACACAATAAAACAACAAGTACATTTTATAAACCTTGGGTAGTTTGACATACCCAATAAAACTCTTGGGTAGTTTGACATTTTATAAACCAAGGACATTTTGGTAATTTTATCACTAAGGGTATTTTTGTAATTTTCATAAATCAGAAATTTTTTTTTTCAGAAAATTTTGTAAAGATAGTTTTCGTGGATTAAAAGAGCAATTTTAAGAGTTTTAAAACTAGGGTTTTTATAAAAACACGGCTAGTTCACTTTCGGGTTTTAGTCATTGCGTTTAGCCTATGACCGAGTCCTCTTGGTCAGGGTGAACCAAAGCTACGCACCAGGCAGGATTCGAATGGAGAGGAGGTGAGTCACGCGGACTGCTTAAATACCAAGCTCCCACCGAAACCATTCCTAGACATGCGCACAGAGGTTGCCACACCCTAACTCGGCGACTTAGCCATAGGTTTGTTTAAGTAGGTATTAAGTCTTATGTAATAGTTGGGGTAATCTAGTCCTAGGGTTCAAGTTCCTATCATACTATTCTACGTTCCATGCCTTTTCTACCCTTCCATAATTCGTAAATCACATAATCATACAGATGGTTAGGGGTACTTACCTGGTGGACTGCGGGTCGGAGACTTGGGTGCCATGCCAGAAAAACCTGAAAATTTCCACAAATTTCTTTTGGGCTAGATTTTGAAAACGTTTTCGGCCTTACACCCAAGGCCGAGAGTTTAAAACTGGGCTCTTATACCAAATTGAAACACCCCAAACCCGGCCCACAAGCTTTGACCAGATTTGGTATGTTCCTCAAGTAAACCGATTCAAATTCTTTAGTTACTTGGTGAAAAACTTGTGTGATTTTTTTTTTTTAAAATAGTTTGGGTTGGGCTTGTGTTGAAAACAAACTGGATTTTTAAATTTGAAAACCCCTTTTTTAATTTTAAGTAATAAACATACCGAGTATATTTTAAAATAAAATACTTAGTCTTTAACTTAATCAAAATTTGTAACACAATAAAACAACAAGTAGAAATAAAATCGTTCATCATGGCCTTATGGCCTTATTACATCAAAAAAAAATTCCCAAAAATAATTCAAAGTACTAAAATAAATTCAAGAGTCCATAAAAATATAAACTTCATGTTGAGCATGGCCACCACAAGTTCTGCCGTCCCGGTCCATCACTGTTCATCACCTGAAACATAGTCCCACAACGGGGTGAGTCAAACAGACTCAATGTGTACACGACACTAAATCATAATAGAATCAGGCATATCACATATTACACATTCAAAACATAGAATACGAGTTATGATGCATTCCCAAACCCAAACCTAATTGTCCATCCGCTACACACCCCGCACTGCCGGTCACACCGTGGGACTACTAAGTCGACCCTCCTTCCGCTACACTCCAAACCTGCGGTCTTAGGTCACCGCATCACTGTGGTCTTAGGTCACCACACTTTTGAGATATCACGGTCTTAGGTCACCGTGTTCGTGGTCTTAGGTCACCACATTCACTTCCCCTTTCAATAACCCATATGCCCCATATAATAATATGCATAATATGCCGAGTTCACATTCTTATCATATTCTCATGTTACAAATAACATCTTTCATATTCCTAGTAGAAGTAGGAAAGCGTACCTAAGTACTTTGTACCATAACATGGTACCTTAGCCACTTTCATATACTTAATATCACATATATTAATTAATCATGCCATAAAACATATTATGGGATAGTGTGGGGTACACACTGATTCGCTTAAAATTTCCTTGAGAGATCGACAAGCTTGATCTAATGCTTAGATCCTTAATCCCTACATTGATTTATCACTTATTACCTTAATAAAAAGCCATTCGGCCAAAATTCCAAATCCTAGTAGGATTAGTATTCTTACCTTGTTGCCGATTGGAACACCAACAAATCCGAAACTGTTCCTTGTTTCCCTAGGAATGTCGAAATCCCTAAAACCTTACGTTAGACTTAATCTTAATCATCAAAACATAAATCAAGGCCTTTGGCCGAATATTCACATGTCTTACCTTAATATTAGAAATCCCGAATACTCCTCCTTTTAGATCGACTACTACGATAATCCCGAAAGGTCCTTCCATATTCGGCAACCATAATATGTATGGGGTTAGATTATCTCTCGACTAATCTAAAAGAAAAGATTGGAAATCAAACTTGTTCTTACCTTTGAAGAAATCGACAGCACCTATGCTTGAAGCCTTTCCAAGATTCGACTTTTGAATGGATTGGTAAGAAGAAATAGGAAGAAAAGAAAACTTGAGAATTTTGACAATGGTGGACTATAGATTCGGCTTGACAAAAGAAAAAGAGAAGAGAAGAGAGGAGAGTACTCAGAAATTCAGCAGAGAGAAGATGAGGAAGAAAATTTGATGAGTAGCCCTATTTTCTTCCTTTTATAGCCGAAACTACTACTCAGAATCCCTTACTTGGCCACCACTCTTCTTTATTTGATAGCTTTATCCTTTGAATTATCAAAATAATAATCCCTTAATTTAAAATAATTAGAGAATAATCCTTTATTATCTCTTCAAAAATAATCCAAATTAAATCCCTTATTTATCACCTTATTAATCGAATATTTATGACAATAAAACTCCTTCTTTCTAGAAGGCTTGTGCAAATCCACACAAGCAAAAATAAAACTCCTTTTATTTGCTTCCCAAGTGACTTCGAACTCGGGCCCAACACCTTGCATGTGGCGCCATTTCCAGAGGCCCTAAGTGGCATCTCGGACCACTTTTTCAAGCCTGTTTGTGTGTCAAGTTTCACAAACTTTTTCTTTTAAGGCCACCTTGCCTTAATTTCCTCTTTTAAACTTTAAAACTCGACATTTCTAAGTCATTTCTAAGTTTCCAAAAATTTTCGTTCGGCTCTGTAAACTTGACATTTCCTTACATTTCCAAGTTTTCCAGAAATGTTCACTTTCCTCTTTTGAATCATTTCCACATCATTTCCTTACATTTCCTAGTTTCCAAAAATGTTCAAAATTTATTCTTAGCACACAAAACATGTCACTTCGTACAATTAAACCGAAAATGCATAGGCCCTTTCCAGGATGTTACACCATGTATTTTCACCATTGTTCCTATTGATGTTCTGGATATCCTCTTGGCTTGCTAGAATAGCAAGTCTTATGTTTGTTGGAACTACGTAATTTGGTGGAGAGAAACTTGCTGAATCTAAACTACACTCCCCTTTTAGTTGCTTTTCCAACCGTTCTATTAATTATATTAATTATTATTAAATAAATAAAAGAAAGACAAGTGTATGGTAAAAATAAAATACATGTGTAATAAATTTTGTACATACATTTGTAATACATGTATGCATTTACTTATTATTTAAGTAAATATTTAATGTATTTATTATGATTAAATTGATATTATGTGATGAATAAATTAAATTAAGACAAATGTACGGTGCATATGGTGACATGTGTGATACTAATATACATACATTTGTAAAATACATGTATATTTACTTATTATATAAGTATAGTATTAAATTATATATTATTATTAAGTAAAAGATATTTATATAATAAATAGATTAAAGAAAAACAAGTGTGATAATATAAATGGATACAAATGTTAAAAGAATATTTGTTATTAAATAGATTTTTATAATAGATATTTATTAAGTTATTATATTTTATATATATATATATATAGATAAAATCTTAATTATTGGATTTCTTGCTGACCATTAAAAATTATGGTTATATTGATTATATTTTGGTATCTTTTTGTGTTTGTAATATTTGGATGGTATAATGACATGATAGAATGTCATTACAATGTTGTAACTTTTTGATGTTGTAAAATTTTAAAACACATGGATTATGACATATAAACTAATGAAATCATGTAACTTTTTGTTAATATATGAATATTATGCTTGAATGTGAAATATAATTCTCAAGTTAATTAATTACTTCTAATATTTAATTTTTTTGTAGAGTTATTAAATTATTTGTTTCAGTAATGATATTTTAGCACATATATGTATTGCAGTTTAAAAATAATAAAATAGATTATATATATTTTTATAGTATTATATATTGATTTTTTAATTCATATAATAATAATTATATTAAGCATGTTATTAAATTATATTTTTTATTAAATTATATTTAATAATAATTATGTTGAAATATGATTAAAATATTTATTATTTTTATTAAATTATTTTCAATAATAACCTTATTAAAATTTAATAACAATAACAATAATCATCTACTTTAAAAAAAACTGCTAAGGGTATTCTGGTTATTTTAGTTCTTTTCCTTATGTTATTACAACATCATTCCATTCAACCAAACACAAGAATATTATTACAGTTCTATTCCATTCTATTCAACCAAACAGTTAAATTACTTATTACAGCTCTATTCCATTACAGTGAACCAAACGTGGTGTCAATGTTTGGGGTTGGTTTTGTGTTCTTGAATTTTTTTTTATTGACACTCTCAATGTTATTATTTTTTTCAAAAAATCAACCCAATTTTAACTGTAAAAAAAAAAAATTTACAATTCCCTTTCAGTTTCAACTCCACTATTTAACACCTCACTTCTCCAAAAGCTTCACTTACACCATCATCCCAACCTACCGAAACCTCCACTCAATCCTAAAACCCTAGATATTTCTTTATAGATAACTTTAATGATTCATCCATTATTTTAATTGAATTTCTTATTCAATTTATCTCCTCTTCTTTTTTTTCCTTTGAAGAAACCCAACGCTATTGGAGGAATCAGCTATGGCAGCACGATGAATATCAATTTCTGCGCTTCATTCTCTTACAGGTTCTATTTGATTTTTTTTTTTCTTTTGATGCTTTCCTTTTCTTTGGATATTATAGTTGATATTTTTTCTCAAGTGACAATTAAACATGTAATTGATGAAAATTTGCAGGGGAACTACTGTGACAATGAAGAAGATATTAGAAGCCTAGTTTCCTGGAATTTATGTAATCCTTGATAACTATCCACCATCATTGCCAAACGTTTGCTTTCGAAAGTGGTTCTAGTTTTCAAATTTGGAGTAGAGGGATTATGATGACAGGTGAACAAATTTATCCTAGGATTGGGATTATGACACCACCGCCGTGGTATTATTCCTTGCGTGCAAATAGGTTCGGGTCCATTGCAACTGCTCGGCTTCTTAGGAACGTAATGCAGTCTTTTCTGCAAAGCTCCGGTGCTTTCGAGGTTTACTGCAATGATGAATTGGTTAGTGACCCTTCTGCTATATGTGTGTGTGTGTGTCCTGAGCATTTGAGAAACCAAAACTCAATTTTTTATTGTTTATTGATTGATGGAGTTGTTTTAGTTGGGGTAATTTACCAAAATATACCGAAAATTAAAAAAATTTACGGAAATGGGCCGAATTCTGGAATATTTACAGAAAAGGGCCATTTCCCCCCAAAACGCGTCAACGTCGGTAGCGTTTTGGGGATGTAAGAGAAAGCGCGCCCTGAGGCGCTTTCTCGCTGCAACTGATCAAATTTTTTTGACCGTTGGGCCTCCAACCAAAAAAAAAACCTATAAAACCCCCACCCTTTTATTTTTTCACAACAAAGTCCTTATTCATTTTTCTCTCAACTTTCTCTCAAATTCTTCTCAAATTTCTCTCAAATTCCTTGAAACTTCCTCTCAAATTTCACAATAGTCCTTTAATACTTACAAAAAATCCCTTTTTAAAATTTTTTGAAATATATTTTTGATAAATTTTAAAATATTCGATCGTATTTCCAATGGCGTGGAATTAATTCGTCTCGACGATAAACACATCTCCGTCGATCAAATGCAAATGGTAAGTTTTAATTTTAATTTTTCAATACTATTTAATATTTTTAGGTTTATGCAATTTTAATTAATTTGTATTTTATAATTTTTTAACGATCTGTAGATCGGGTGTTGCAATGCTATATTCGCAATATACCCGGTTCGCCATCGCCGCTTATCGAGAATTATCTGCATGGAAGCGGGGTTTTTTGCACGTGGCGACGATAGGTAGGGGTGCAAGTTGGAGCCGGGTTAATCGGTGCGTTGATAGAGAGGTGGAGACCCGAGACGCACACTTTTTATCTTTCATGCGGAGAGTGTACTATCACTTTGGAAGACGTGCAGTTGCAGTTGGGATTGCCGGTGGATGGGTCCGTAGTCACCGGGTCCGCAACTTCTAGCGATTGGACCGCCGTATGCTACGAGCTTCTGGGTGCCATCCGGATAACATTCATGGAGGTCGGATCGAGATGGGTTGGTTACGAGACACAATCCCGGAACCGAATAATGGTTCGACCAAAATAGAAAGAATACGGTATGCTCGGGCATACATTTTTGAGATGATTGGAGGCTATCTGATGCCAGACCTGTCTCGAAACCTCGTACACCTGAGATGGCTGTTGAAACTCGTTGATTTTAGAGCAGCCGGTGAAATGAGTTGGGGGTTTGCCGTGCTATCAAAATTGTATCGGGAGATGTGCGGGGCGACGCGGCTGAGTAAAGCGAAAATCGGAGGTTGCCTATCACTACTGCAGTCATGGGCACGGTTTTGATTTCCATTTTTACGTCCTCGAGTCGACCACCCATATACATTCCCACTCATAACGAGGTAAATTTAATATTATATTTTACAATTATTACGTAGATTTAAAGTACAATTGTATGCTAATTTTTTTTTAATTAGGTGGAATCATTCGGCGAGTTATGTTGGAATACCTACCGAGCTTGAAGATATACGACTTCTATTAGAGCAACGGTCGGAATCACAAGTAAGTAGTAAATAAAATATATTTTCGTAATAAAATAGTTGTTTCGTATTTCGTATTTGGAATTTAGTATTTCTTATTTAGTATTATGTATATAACTAATATTTTTATCATGTTAATATAGTTTCAATGGACACCATACGAGGATCCGGCAATTCGGGCAGTAATTCCAGATGAGTTCTTTCAAAATCCGAACATTTGGCATGTGAAGGTCCCATTGATCAACTATGCCACCGTGGAGATGCACCAGTCAGATCAGGTTCTGCGACAATTTGGATTCCGACAACCGATTCCCATGCCACCTGAGGTGCTCGATGATGAGCACAAAGTCGACTTACGGCAGTTGCACACGGATTGACCAAGATTTTGGTCAGCATACATCGAAATGTGGGAGAACCGGTATGATTATCTACCTATTTGGGAACCGATCGTCGTTCCTGAGTTAGCGTGTGTGCCGGAATACATGCCATGGTTTCGGATCCATGGCAAGCCGTATTTATTGTCGGAAGAGGAGAGGAGACGGCAACTTCGTGAACAAAGGGAACGACGAGGCCCTTTAAATCCAAGGAGAATGGGTGATGAGACTGGACCATCAATAGCGCCGACATAGTCACCGGGCCCATCAACAGCGTCCACACAGTCACCGGGCCCAACACTTCAGCCGACGACACCGACATCACAGCCTTTTCAGATTATGCCAGGTGCGTGCCCTAGCCCTTATATGTATCCTAACCCATATATGTTTCCTTTTCCCAGTCCCACTGCAGGTTAGAATGCATGGCCCGGTTCGAGTCCGTTCCCGACTACTCCGACTGGCCAGCCGATCTTGAGGCCGCCGTCGCATGAGGGATCACACGAGGCGCCGTCGTGTTTACCAGTCTCCTTCGCCTTATGGGATTCAGACACCCCCGTCATGGTTTATGCAAACACCTCTACAGTCGTTATTTTATCAATGTGGGTCATCCTCCCAACACCCACAACCAGACCTACTGCCGGAGGAACCAGAATCCCCGCCTGAGGTTCCACGACCCCCTCCGGAATAGAGGTGAACATGGGCTGTGTTGGGCTAGGCTCGGGCCGGCCCGAAATATGGGCCTAAAAAATTGCCCAAGCCCGGCCCGACATGGAATTGGTAAGCCCGAGTCTGGCCCGTATTATTTTTTATTTTATTAAATAAAAAAAATAATCAATCAAATACATTTAAAGAAAATATATGCTTATTTTCTACTTTGAATCTCATAATGATACTATTCTACCATTTAATTTCTACTTTACGAAAATAGATGCTTAATTTATTAATAATTTTTTCATATTCTCAAAAATTCAATTTTAAAGAAATTAAATATGGAATAAAATAAACACATGTTCTAAATTTAAAATTTTATTAATAAAAAAATAAAAAATAATACTAAAATATTTCGGGCCGGGCCGGGCCAAAAAAATCATACCCGAGGCCCGGCCCGTTTTTTAAACGGGCCTCATTTTTTTGCCTAAGCCCATTTTTCGGGCCTATATTTTTACCCGAACTCTCCCATTTTTCGGGCGGGCCTTCGGGTCGGGACGGGTAGCCCGACCCATGTACAGCTCTACTCCGAAAGCTAGAAGGAGGAATCCAGCGCGTAACCGCCGACCATCCCCATGTGGCACTGATTCCGACCGGCACCAACATTGATTCCGACCGCCTTTTTTTATTTTTTAATTATAATATAATTTTTTTTATTTTTTTAATAAAATAAAAGTTATTTTTTTTTGTAATTTAATTTTAATATCTTTAATAACATAGAAGTTGTTTTTTTTTTATTGTAATTTAATTTTAATATCTTTAATAAAATAGAAGTTTTTTATTTTTTTTATTGTAATTTAATTTTAATATCTTTAATAAAATAAAAGTTGTTTTTTTTATTTTTTTTGTAATTTAGTTTTAATATCTTTAATGAAATAGAAGTTTTTTTTTGTAATTTAATTTTAATATCTTTAATAAAATAAAAGTTGTTTTTTTTTGTAATTTAGTTTTAATATCTTTAATAAAATAAAAGTTATTTATTTTTTTGTAATTTAGTTTTAATATCTTTAATAAAATAGAATTTTTTTTTATTTTTGTAATTTAGTTTTAATATCTTTAATAAAATAAAAGTTTTTATTTTTTTGTAATTTAGTTTTAATATCTTTAATTAAATAAAAGTTGTTTTTTTTGTAATTTAGTTTTAATATCTTTAATAAAATAAAAGTTGTTTATTTTTTTAATTTAATTTTAATATATTTAATTAAATAAAAGTTGTTTTTTTAATTTAGTTTTAATATCTTTAATAAAATAATTTTTTTTATTTTTTATTGTAATTTAATTTTAATATCTTTAATAAAAATAAAAGTCCATGATTTTTTTGTAATTTAATTTTTATTTTTTTGCAAATTAGTCATTCTACAAAAGTTCACCGTTTTCCTCAAGAAATAAATAGAATTTACATAGCCACCAAGAGACAAAAAAGCTAAGAAGACTGTCAACTATTTCGATTTGGACACGAGCGAGATGTATGGCCTGGGTTCCTACACCATCCACACAACCTACGTTGGTTGGCCGTTTCTCGGATATCCATATTGTTGCGTATTCTAGTCGAGCAAGGTCGACCTTTTGGTTTGCGCCTCGGTTGTCTATCCGACAGCGGCTTATACGGTGCAAGCGTCTGACGACCACTTACGTTCATCCGGGATGGTGGGAATACGTGTCTCCACACGTTGTACATGTTTTTCTATTTTATACACTTCGTCGACATAGCTCATGGGATCAAGACGGAGATTACGACAAGCCGCAAGTACATGAGCGCATGGGTAACGGTGCATCAAATACCCCATAGTCGCAGTCCTATTTCTCAAGTGTACACGATATTGACCGCCAACAATACCTTGGTTCGGTCTGTCAAACTCCGTCACACAAAACCATAGGTTGTCGCGATCGTGACACACTGTGTGCATGGTGTTAGCCCGTGCCTTCCCCTTGTTAATTTCTCGCAAGACCTTCGCGCATCATACATGGCCTCATTGCATTTGGCCTTTATAACTCGCTGCTCGCTTCAGAAATAGTGCCGCTAAACGAAAATATGTCTCCCGCACAACCGATGTTATCGGCAAATGACGCGTTCCTTTTAGAACAGAATTTATGCATTCCGCCAGTTTGAGGTCATATGACCATATCGTGAGCGGCCGTCGTATGCTTGTGTCCACTGCTCGAAAGGAATATTGCGAGGTAGTTTGCGCCTTCTTCGTTAACTGAGCGCAAATTCGCCAACATCTCGTGAAAACGATCCTTATTTATCTCGTACCCTGCCAATATATGTTGATAGCGAATATTACATACCACTCTTCAATTAAGAATAAATTGAATATTACAAACGAAATTATATTAATAGATATTACATACCCATGTTGGTCACTTGTCGTTTTTGAGCTGTAGATCGATGTTGCCCGTGGTAGTTGGACGCAACATGCCTTAGGCAATATCGATGGTGTGTGCGATGCCACATGCTTCCCTGTCGCTCTATTACGGCTAGTATTCCAGGGCCCCGATCGGATATAACGCATATATCAGGTTGGGGGCAGACATGCTTCCTTAACCTAGATAGGAAGAAATCCCAGTCATCAGCTGACTCCCCCGGTGTTATTGCAAACGCAATTGGAAGGATTCTCCCACTGCCGTCCTGCGCCACAGCTAGCAATAGTCGATGCGTATATCTGCCATACATAAAGGTACCTTCAATTTGTATCAATGGCTTGCAGTATATAAATGCGTCTCGGCATTGCTTAAATGTCCAGAAAAGACGCTTGAACACTGCGCATCCACGAGCAATCGATTGTTGTAGTACGCGGTTCCGTTTCAAGGTCCGTTATGTCGCTCGGGACATATCTCTCCAAAGACTGACACCACCGCCACACTTCATTATATAAAGCGCCCCACCGACCATGCAACTTTTCCAACGCCTATACGCTTGGCTATCCAAGTTTTCAGAAGAGGCGTGTAATTTAATTGGCTACGAATATTGCCAATTAAGGGCGGCACTGTAGTCTTGGGATCGGCCTTCACCGTCGGTATTATTAAGTCAGCCAACATCTCTGAGTCCATCTTCGGATGATCTTGTGAAACACCTGTCAACGAAGTACGTTAAATAATGCAATATTACTTAATATTAGTATTATTTAAAAATATTGAACACATAGTGGTACTGTACCGGTAAGACATGTATGTGGACCTTTGTACTTTTTGATCTCCCACAAGCCTGTCCTTTTCCTCAACGAACATGTACCGTCTTGCACTGCACACTTCGCCTCGTACTTATCGAGCTTGGATTTAACCATATTGTAGTTAACCCCGTTCTTGATTCTGTATTGTTTCAATGCACCAAGAAAAGCATCCTTGTTGGAAAACTCTTTACCAACTTCTAATTCGCCCGAATCCAACGATGAACTTGTACGGTCACGCGTCCGGTGTGGTAGTTCAGGAAACTCCAATGCATCGTCTTGAGATAGATCGACATTATGCATGTGGGCTGAAGGCGAGTACGCCCTAAATAGCGGATCTTCTTCTTCTTCATCCGAACCGCCTCAACATCTTCAGCACGGTTGGAGCGAGCTCGGTTGAGAAAATAATGCAACTTCTGCACCATCGGGCTCGGGCTCTTCAGGTGGATCCACATCGGACTCATCATTCGACCCACCATCATCTGCAACGAACGAGGGCCCCTCGCCGGTGGATATCGTGGAGAGTACATTATCCCTTCTTAAACAACTTTCGTAACGTTCCCAAACATATGTGGATTGCCAACCACTAGAAGTTGATGACGTTCCCCAATACGTATTACTAGCATCGAACGTCGAAGGAAGGATATGCATGTCCCATCCACCAACCGAGTGTCGTGCAGGGGTTGTGTTTTCCATACTACCACCAAACACAGACACTTCCGTAGTCTGCCTCCCACTAACAGAATGTCGGCTTGGGGTCGTGTATTTCCCTCGAACAGCAGTAGATGTTGAGGTCGAAGGAAGATCACTTGACGATGAAAATTGTACATATACCTCAAGATAGGGTGATCCACTGGCAAGATGAGTCTCCACCATTGCCTCCAAGCTCCGAGGACCTTTGATGTCGAATGAGTCATATCTCACCGGATCAACCGAAGCGCAAATCTATACTTAATAGACTGAACTTTCATTGGCGTTGTTCCAAAGATTTTACGCCTAATTCTTTTACGAAGTTTTATCAAATCTATGTTCCGATTAAAACCCAGTCGCGCTGTGTTCTCCGATAAAAAACAACACCATTTTCGGTGTCACAAACCTTACCATCGTAGTAAATAACAACATTAATACGTTCACTCATTTTCAGTTTCTATTTTTCTTTTGCCTCAATTTACGTTATGCAAGCGAGAATGAAATTTGGTTGATTTATAGTCTAAGGATTGTCGATATCATCAGAGCAAAAGAGCGCCCACGTGGGAGCTCTTTTCAATACTCTTCTTGACGATGCATCATCCCGCTTGAAGCGTTTGCGGCACTATTTGTTGTAAACGTCTTCTCAAAATTATTTTATCGGAGACTCATCAGAGCAAAAGAGCGCCCACGTAGGAGCTCTTTTTCAATACTCTTCCGGCGGTGCATCCCGCTTGAAGTGTTTTCGCACTATTTGTTCGTAAACGTCTTCTCAAAATTATTTTACCGAGGAGACTATCAGAGCAAAAGAGCGCCCACGTGGGAGCTCTTTTTAGTACTCTTGCTAACGGTGTATCCCGCTTGAAGCGTTTTCGGCACTATTTGTTCGTAAACGTCTTCTCAAAATTATTTTACCGAGAGATCTGTAGCAAAAGAGCGTCCACGTGGGAGCTCTTTTCGAGACTCTGCCGATAAAGTGCATCTCGCTTGAGGCGTTTTTCGGCACTATTTGTTCGTAAACGTCTTCTCAAAAATATTTTGCCATATACAACTGTCAAAAATATTCAAATAATTTTTATTTTCAAATATTCAAATATATTTTCCCCAAAACCCTAAACATATTTTTATTAAACCCTAATTAACCATATAATCTAGTCCATTAATTTTCCCCTAAAAACCCTAAACCCAACGAGCTTAAAACATCCTAAACCATATCCCTAAAACCCTAAAATCTCATACCCTGACTCTAAAAACAGCTGAAAAGGCAATCGAGGGGAGGAGGGCGAAAGCGCGCCTTGAGGGCGCGCTTTGTACCACATCAGCAAAGTGCGTCCTCGTCAGCGCGTTTTGTGCTGATGTGGCACAAAGCGCGCCCTTGAGGCGCGCTTTCCTGCTGCATCCCCCCAAAACGCGCTGACGTGGACGCGTTTTAGGGGGAAATGGCCCTTTTCCATAAATATTCCAAAATTCGGCCTATTTTTGTAAATTTTTTTAATTTTCGGTATATTTTGGTAAATTACCCGTTTTAGTTGCTTAGTAAACCTTTGATTCGATTATGACATTAGTATGAGTTCTCTCCTGATCTGAATGTTTTGTTTGAATGCCCTATAATATAAAGACCAAAGTGGTGTTGAATCCCAGTGCAAATTTTATTTTGTTACTGTAACAGCGGGGAAAGAGAGGGAGAGAGAAGAAGAAAGGAGATGAAAACAAAATGAAAAAAAAGATAGATGTTATCTATAACGTCACATAGGCTTACTAGGTTGACCGGCCGGTAAACTCAAGCTTATTGTTAAAATTGGGTTGATTTCTGAAAAAATCACAACGTTGAGGGTGTCATAAAAAAAAGGTCAAGGGCACAAAACTAAAAACCCCCAAACGTTGAGGATCTTTTTTCTTCTTCTTTTTTTGCAATTATGCCTTTAAAGAATAGAGTAAAAAGTGGTGAAAAGAAGTCTTCCGCTCCACTAGATTTAACTCAGTGCAGTGGAGCGGACTACTTGCTGCCAAAATTTCTGTATCGAAGAACATCACATTTATCTATTGTCTTAACATGACAATACATACCCACGAGGACATGACATCAATAAGTCGATTGGATTCTAGGGAGTATAGGACTAATATTGAGTAGACATATTGTGCTAGGAGAATGGACAAAGGCACACATTTTAAAACCCACAAAGAACAAGAAACAAGGACTCTCTCTCTCTCTCTCTCTCTTTGCACTTGTATTCTCAGCAAAATTTTTCTTCCTCCTCCTGACTTTCAACTCTCCTAAGGACCTAAACTTCAAAGGTAAAAATACCATGGAGGCTCTTATATTAGGAACCAAATTGCATTTTGCCCCCCTCTACTCATAAAATAGGTAAATTAGTTCCTATACGTTAAATCAAAAAGTAAATTAATTCTCCTATTAAAAATTTCATCCACTTCTACTGTTAAAAACTTGTCATTATACATGAGCATGAGGTACACATGGCACGCCATGTGTCACTGTTTGCTTATTCCGACAGCTACACCAGTTTTAACAGTACAAATGGATGAAGTTTTTAATAGAAAGAATCAATTTTTTCTTTGATGTACTATACAAAGACTACTTTACTCATTTTTTAAATAGATAAGGCAAAATATAATCTAACTCTTCCTACAAAAAATTCGATAAAATTTACAAATTTCAATCACTCGTAACGATTTATGACTTTCCGCCAATTGAATTGATCACTATAAACCACGTAATCTCAACATTGTATCAACAAAACTCTTAAATTTATAATTTAAACAAACAACTTTTCCTTCTTTTTGAGAAGACCACTGATTTTATTTAGGGTCTGTTTAGCATTACTTCAAAGAAGTAATTCTGGGACAAAAACACTTCTAAACAGACTATTTTTTGAGAGAAAAAATGCTTCTCCCAAATAAAAAATTGACTCAAAATTACTTTTTTCAAAAATTAAAAATTTTAACTTCTCCTAAAAAATACTTTTTCTTTTTCCAAAAATACTTTTTTAAAAAAAAAATTCTTAAACTAGACCTTAGACAGCGTGGCAATTGTTTGGGATGAGAGAGAGACATTAGGAACAAAAATAAAAAAACATGTAGAGTCCTAAAGTTAAATAATTCAGTGGCAATGGCAGGCAAAGATGATCTCACTTTAAATTGCAGCCTGCAGGTGTATGTTCAGAGGTCATCTTACATAGTAATTAATGGAAACTAAAATACAAATACTTAATAATGCCACTGGATAAATCCTAAGAACCCCATGAAAGCATGTGGAACACTGTTAAAGTGTGGAGCCTCTGACACCCCCAATTCAATCCCCCTCCAAATTCACCCCCCATAAAAGAATGTTTCTAAAGGGTAAAGCCCTATCATTCCTCTGCATTTAATTTAGTCTTTATATTATTAAAAAAATTAATTTCGTATAAAATTAATATTTATTATATTCGAATTTTTTTTCATTTACAATTAAATTCTAAAGAACAGATATTATTTACATAACCGTAAAAATTTCAAAAAAATATTAGCTCTGCTAAATAGTAAATGATATTTTTTTTATACAGTAAATGTTAACTTTACTTAAATCGACCTATTTAATAGTAGAGGGGCTAATTTGATCAAGTCCCTATAATAGAAGGACCTCTCAAATACATTTATCATTTCTAAAGATTTGCTTCAAAATTAAGCTATTTAAACATCTATATATATAGGGATTTTTTTTATTAAAAAAAACATTAATCCATTGTAGATTATGTCACATAATATTTGTATCGAAAAATGTGAATTTATTTTTTTAATCAATTCAATCGATTTCAACATTAAACGAAGAAAAGAAATTGATTTTTCAAAGAAAAATGATGTATTCTACTAATTGATTTAATGAGTTTCAGGTTATCGACATAATTTCTTAATTTTTGACGTGACTTTATCAAATGGTTGCAGTATTCTGATTTCTATATTTTAACTATAGTCATTGATTTAAAAAGGATCCCAGAATATCCCGTTATAATAAGACCTCGCCTTAAACATTACCTTCTTTGCAACTTCAAGAAAATAAAGTTTACTTTTTTTATTTTTGTGTCCTAATTTAGCAATGTCGCGAAAAATGACATTTAATAAATCTCAATTCGAATCCCATATTTATAACCCATTTGCCCGATCTCTCTCAAAATTGAAATTTTAAGTTTTGATCTTTTAAATTTTATAAAATCTTAAATTATTAAATGGTAAAATTATATTTTAACTCTCAAATATAATAAAAATATAAATTATTAAAATGATGAAATTATATTTTAACTCTTATAAAATTATACAAATTAATTCCCGTCTATTCAAATTCATCCATGCCTTTGCACTTTTCCAAGCAAATCCAATCCCCATTTAAACTTTATAATCAGGGGCAAAGCCAGATAAATTTTTTGGAGGACGGATGAAATTTTAATTTTTTATAGTTTATATATTTATAATTTGTAAAGGATTAAATCGAATTTTTATAATTTTAGAGGGGTCAAAGTGCAATTTTACCTTTACTAATTTAAAATTTTTAAAAAAATTTAAAGACTTAAATAACAATTTTACATTTTAGGGGGGCCGGGGCCAATGCCAGCCCCCCTGGCTTCGTCTCTGTTTATAATGTTTTTTTTATAGTAGGGTTAAATATTACAAGTGAAATATAATATAATATATATGTAATCATTTAATTTTTTTTCTTAACAACGTGATTAAAAAAATATAAACGTCGATTGAGTCTTAACTCGATTAGCATTGTTATTGTTGCCAGTGTAGAAGGTATCCTCTTATTTAAAGATTAGGGAAGGACTATGAGCAATTTTAGGCATTGTATTAAAAAAAAATAGATATTATAAAATACAAACAAATCAATCTTTCGACATCCAGTCAATTAAATACCGAAATTGAATCAGATTAGAGTCCAAAATAAAACAAATTTTTTTTTCTAACACCGCTTTATCCATTCACAAGATTCGAACTCAAAATCTTATTTAAAAAAAAAACAATAATCACCTCCTAAAACTATCCTATATATTTATATTTTACTCTTTTTTTAATTGGAAATTGGTAATTTCCCAAACACACACTAAAAAGGACACCAAATCATGATATGGAAAATCTAATTGAAACAAATCAATCTAATTGTATAAACCCTAAATCTTATCACTGAAAAAAAAAAGGAATTAAAAAAAATAAAACTACCCAATTTCCATTATGGCCGACATATTTTCTTTGACAGGCTATTTTGATCAGAGGAGTGATTGAATGTAAGTTTCCTCTTAATGCCACCACCACCACCTCCTCCATCACTGACATCTGAACAAAAAACTTCACCAATTACATTATCAACTGACCAATGTTTTGGGGAAATTGCAAACTTTGGGGTCTTACATTTTCTCATCTCTATTTCCACCATCATATTATAGCATGAAAATATATGTTCCTGTTCCATACAATATAAAAAAGATTCATATTAGTATATATACTTAAAAGTTGCACAAAGATTTGTTAGCCTTTGAGACAAAGGGTTAATTGTGATTTTAGTCCCTCTCTTATGATGAAATTTAGGATTTTAATTTGAAATATTTTGAATCATACTTTTATAACTTTATTGTCATGTCTAAATTGATAATAATGTTAATTGTTACGTTTAAAGCATTAACATTTGATAATGTTAACACTTTGAAAATAGTTAATTGTTGCCTTTAAAGTGATGAAGTAGATTTTTCGTGAGTCTGTGACTATTATTAACATTATGGGATAAAAAAAATATTTAATTCTTGAATTTGATAATTTTTCTTATATTGATTTTTAAAATTTTTTGTTGTCCACATTCATCCCGGAATTTGATAATTTTTTTTTCAATTTGATCCTTGAACTTCGATTCCATTAACTTATGATGTCGTGTTTCTTTGAGATTGTGTCACATTATTCTTTGAAATTTTTATGAGAATAAATTTTTTATAACTTCTTTATATTTTTAAATATTTTTTTAGTATTTTTTTTTTAGATTTTATATGTTTTTTTTAATTTTTCAAATGATGATGTGGCATAACATCGAAATCCAAGTTCAATGATAAAATTGGGAAAATTTGCTTGAGCTATGAGACTAATGTGGATCAAAAAAAGTTTAGGGACTAAATGGAAAAAGTTGTTAGATTCCAAGACTAATGTTATAAAAGTATATAAGACTAAACTATGCCAAATTAAACTAGATGAATTGAACTCGAGAAGTAGGTCCATTGGCTAAAAGGGAGTTCACCTTTGATTGAGATTAGGGTTCAATTTATAGGTTCGTCTGTATGGTAGTGTAATGTGTGCGTGTGTAAGTTTGAGATTGTATTGTATTAAAAAAACAGATGAATTAAATATAAATTTTTAACATAGTAGAGGGACTAAAACTATAATTAAACGAAAAAAAAACTCACACTTTGTAAAGATCCCCACAATGAAATGCAACCAATCTTGTCCTCCATTGCTTTCCTTGTTAATCCACCGTTCAAAGCAGCTAACACTGCAGCTGCAGCAATAATCGACGGTCTACAATCCACCAAACTCATTTCTACATTAAAAAAAAAAAAACACATTAAATCCTATGAATTAAAAACCCAAATTTCCAGTTCATAATTTCATTCAAAAATCTTTTTTTTTTTAATTACCTTTGATGATAGCTATAATAAATTCAATAGCTTTGCAAATTAGTCCTTTAGTCTCAAATTCACCATGAAATTTTCTGATGAAGTAATGCAAATAGCAGAAAGGTGTTGCAGAACTCATCTTCCATTCCAATGTGGTGAGCACCATTAATTCCATCCTTTGAATCACTTTGTTTTCGAATTGATAATCTTTTGTATGAAACTCTGATAAAAATGGTACCTTGGGTTCTTCCATTTTGGCTGCTAATGATAAACATGCAATTGACAACAATGGAATAGCCCACATCTTCCCTTCCTGTAACAAACGTATTGGGATTAAGTTTTAAGGGTTTAATTAAAAGTTCTTGGGGGTTTAATTGAAACTTTTAAAAGTTTTGAGGGTTTAATTGGATTTTTTGAAAAATTTTTAAAAGGCTTAATTAGAATTTTCAAAAATTTTAGGGGATTTAATTATTTTTTTCAAAATTTTCAAGGTACTAATGAAAATTTCTAAAAATTTTGGATTATAAAATTTGGTGCCAAAGCTAAAAAATTAGTGTTAAAAAAATCTTAAATGAATTATTATATTTTAGGAGGAGCATTCTCAACAGGAGGGACCAAAAATAAAATTTTTCATTTTCGGAAGACTAAAAGTAGTATTTTTCCTATTTAACTAAGGGGCCAACCTCTCTTTGCCTCGCTGAGCTTCACCTCCAAGGGTGGTGAGCGCGCAGAGGGCTTAGTCCAAAAAAGGTCAAATTTCTTTTAAGGTCCCTTGAAAATTATAAAAATATAAACATATAATAGTAAATTTTCTTTTAACCCCTATAAAAACTTAAAATTCAATTCTAGTCCCCTAAATTTATTTCATGCTTTCGCCCCTGTTCACCTCTGATAATTAATCAAACAGAGAAAAAAAAAAAAAACCCTTACATCAATGGATCTTGTTGCAATGAACCGATCAAAGTAAGTAACTGATAAATACGCTGTATGAACTTGGAATCCGAAGGTTTCTCTTGTCTGAATCCAAAACAAAACATACAAAAAAACAGTAAAAATTTATTGGAAAAAAAAAAACAATAGATGAAAAAGATGTAAATAGAGACTATAAAAAAAAGGAAAGAAAAGAAAACGAACATTGAAAATCCATTGAATAGCATCAAAACGAGCAGATTTCAGCCAAGTTTTAGTGGTGAATAGATTAATTTGGAGTCCCACATCGGTTGTTGTTTCTCTTTGAACCAAGTTCTCAATGTATTCATCATCGTCTTCATTGTCTGAACATGGTGATTTGTAATGATGGGATTCTTTTGCTGTTTCAGAAAAACAAGCTTCTTGTTCTTGTTGGTTTTCTTGGCATAAGAGATTAGAACTGGAAAACGAAGTGTTTAAGTCTCTGTTCATCGATCAGAAATGAAAGGAAAAAGGAACTGGGATTATGGAAGAACAGAGGGAAAACAAAGCATGGGGGTTTGGTCGTTTTACTGCATATGTATGTATGAATGTGTATGTAAGAGTTGAATGAAGAGATGTGAAAGGAGGGGGAAGATGGTGATTGAGATGAGAGTTTGCGGTTTTGGTGCCGCCAAAAGTAGCGTCTCTGATATAGAGGCGTTATTTAGGTAACTAGAATCAAGATTTGTACCTTAGTCTTACTATATATGTATCATATATATATATATATATATATCTACGCGAATGATTGAATCGGTATCACGAGTATTTGATGTATCAATTTAAATAAGGGCATTGAACTGATTGATTTGGGAATCAATAAGGATTGATTGAAGTAGAATAAAAAAAACATGTTGAATCGAGCGGTTAAGTAGAATTTTTAATATATTTTTTTATTTTATTGAATTTTTTTAATAATTTGTTTAATTGAATTGGTTGAATCGACGAATCATTTGTTTAACCGATTTGACCATCAATTCGGTTATGAAAACTTTGGTCACAAATTAGACATAATTAAATTTTTTACTTAAAAACCATTTTTTAAATAAAGTAACGAATACTAAAGAAGAAATGTCTCAACTTCACTGTTTCAACTAAACTGTCATTTATATTTTATATAATTTTTTATATAAATATGGTCTTGTCCATTGTCATTAGAGTAAAAAAGCTTCATAACCAATGATTTATTGATTATTTTCTTATTTTAGAGATGACATTATTAGAAAGGACAATCAAAATCGACATAAAGAATACCAAAAAAAAAAATGCATCGACTTTGTTGGCAAAGTTGAGGCCTTAGGATCTTGATTGCCCAGATTCGAGTTCACCTGTGCACAAATATCATGTACCAATTTTCTTCTAGATTATTCTAAATTTAAGTATAATTATATATAGACTTTATCCAAATTTATTATGGTTTAGGTCTTAATATATTTTAGTTTTCAATCTGCTCCGCAAGTAAATCTTACGGTATAAAATGATGTCATTTTTCTTTAGACTATAGTAAAATAATAAATAATAAAGTACTGTCGGCGATATTCTAGTTTATGAAATTTTTTATTTCATTGGTCACGAGTTGATTGAACATCAACACAATAGTTAAGAAATGATTAAAATTTATTCTTTTACAAACATTGATAACAATGTCATTTTTTACTTCAGCACATTCGAACTCACGTCCTCCTACATTGATAACAATGTCGATACCAATTGAATTAAGACTCAATCAGCTATATATATAGTGTTACTTTAATTACAAAACAAACATTAAATTTGGCTGAACTAACTTAAAAAGGGTTCCTGGTACTTAGGGAGACAATGGTATAATGCAATCAACTTTATAGAATAGGCTTATGAAGAAATTTTTAATGTTCAAATTTTGCATTATTTCATAATAATTATAATACATATAAGTGTAACATAAAATAAATTAAAATTAGTTACCCTAATAACCAAGGTATAAACCTTGAACGTTTAATTATTTAAAATAAAATTAATTTATAATCAAATTTAAATATAATTATATTATTAATTAATAACTTAAATCGGTCCAGGTTGAAATAAAATCAGGGTTGAGCAGAATAAACCAAGAAATCGAGAACCGATTTGAACATGGATGCTTAGATGTTTAAGCAATACAAATTGAGATTACCTCTTATATTACGAAATTTTGGCACTATTGAATATAGAAATGTAATTCCGAAATATAAGATTGACAATAGTATTTCTATATTCCATGAACCAAATGCCGTGTAAAATGCTTTGAAATGATTATTAGATGTTAGATTAATTGGTCTGATCTATATTTTAATCCGAATTATTTTTATTTTAGAGATAAAGTAACATTCAATCATTAAATTTGGTCTCGAAATTTGGTAACTATTCTCAATTTAATCCTTAAATTTAGATTATGTTAAGTATGATGACGTGACATTTTAAAATTAAATATTAAATAAGGATTAAATTTTAATTTGTTTTAAATGAGAATTCTTAAAAGTGGGAAGCAGGTGGTTCTGGCCCTTTGAGTTTTATTTTATTGAGCAAAATCAGTGAAGTGGAATAAAAATGTGAATATAAAAAACTCAAAGTAAGAGGGTATACACAAGATCCAAAAACTGCATATTTTGTCAAATATTATTAATCTAATTGGTTAAAATATCCTCAATTTTTATTTTATTTATTTTTAATATGTAGATAATTATTTTATGTACTGGCTGCTACTCAAATAAACTCTACAAATATAGTTATTAATATATGTATTTTTTTTTAATGTAAAACAGTAGTAGATAAAATATAATAATAGATAAAATATTTGATATACTGTCAGTAGAGTTTTTAGACTCTGCAAATAGGATCAGGGGTTGACAAGTGTTTTATAATATTTAAAAAAGAGATACTTAACAATTTTTAATGTAACTTGTAAAATAAGAAAAATTATACTGTCAGTGTGTCAAATACTAATCTATAAGAATAAATGGTGTATTGACAGTAAAAAATTTTCAACTCCATAAATGTAATTGAGATTTTACTGCATAAATTGGGTATAAATATATTTATATAAATTGGGTTGAAACTTGAAAATTGGGAATACAAGCTGTAATTCTTTAAAAAGCTATCATATGGAGGCAAAGAGCTATTACAACTAACTAAAGTGGAAATGGTTGAAGAAAAATAATATGAATATTAATTTTTCAACTTTGAAAAAAAAAATATTTAATGTTATAAAAAAAAATGGCCCATATCTAGCACAAGTAGCATACTCTATAAACTTTATATATCAACATTTTCAAAAAAAATATTAAAAAAAACATTTTTATAGATATTAAAAATAGTTCACACGATGTACTAAGTGATCCTGGAGAGTAGGGGTGTTCAAATGGTCGGTTTGATTATTAATCGAATTACCCGAAATGTAAGAATTTTTATCGAAATATTTCGGTTAATTTGATCGGTTAACCGAGATTTATATGGTTTTGTCTTTTGATTAAAATAAGCATAAAACATATAAAAAAAATACATTGCTAATGTTCATTTTCTTCTTTTCTTTATAGTTCAAAAAAATATTATATATAATATATTATTTGTTTCAATTAATATAAAAAATAATAGTTCAAAAAATACATTGCTAATATAAAAAGTATATTATATATATTTCAGTTAATTACCTGATTTCGAACCGAATTAATGGATAACCGAAATTTTAAAAAATCCATTAACCGACTTTCAACCGAACTAAATTCAGTCACCAACCGATTAACTGAATTAGATCGATTCGGTTGGTTAATTCGGTTTTAATCGAACAATGAACACCCTTACTAGAGAGAGTAGAAAATAGATAGTTCTAAGAGAATTTTGATTGAGTGTTAGCATGTAAATAATATCTTGGAGTATTTCAAGGGTGAAGGCAAAAAAAAATTTTTGAGGGGTTGGAATTAAATCGTATATTTTTACGATAGTAACAATGCAATTTTATTATTTTAATAGTCTATATATTTATAATTTTTAAATAATTAAATCAAATTTTTATTAATTTTGAGGGTTAATGTGCAATTTTATTATTACTAATTTAAAATTTTATAAATTATAAAGAAACCTAAATAGAAAATTTTCTATTTTAAGGGATCAAGACACCTGCCAGCCCTTGGATTCGCCACTAGAGTATTTCCAGCGATGAGTAAAGTTTATTAGATCAGAAAATTAATAGGGGTATCCCTCGATTGATATTCCATATCTTAGAGTTAATGGAAGGGTCGTAAAGAACTTTATTAGGAAATTACTTAACTATTTTATGATAAAATGATTACAAAGTTATAAAGGATTTTATCGTGGATATGTTAAAATGTGATAAAATATATTTTAAAAGGAATTTTAGTGTGGATTTGGATGGACGGCGCAATGCAGTGCGTTTAGTTTACTTTTTGTCTCATACTATAATATCTAATTTCACCGTCACCTTTGTTTTTACACTAATCGCACAACAATTTTATATTTTCAAATCTCAACTAAAAAAATGAAAGAAATCAAATATAAAAAGGAAAATTGTCTCTATAGTTTACAAATCTTTTATCATGCTTGTTTTTTCCATGATGAGGAGGGACTACATTATTTCTAAAGGGTTCAATTATAGTTTTGCTCCCTCTACTTATTAAAACTTGAGATTTAATCATTTTACTTTAATTTTACATAATTTAATAATTTACTTTTATAATATTATTAGTAAATTTAAATTGATAACACCGTTAATTATTAACATTAAAATAATGATGCGGAATCTTTTTTAAACTAATATTAAACAGTCGGTTGACGTGTAAACTTTTTATTAATCAAACATAATTAATTGAATTTTCAAATGTCATTGACTGAATAATCGGATAACAATAAAAAAAATCAACTAACAAATATCATCAAATTTAAACCTATAATAGTGACAGTGAGATAAAAGATTTTGCCACACCACAACCATCACCGAATTTCGGAGGCTAAAATCAAATTAAACCTTTTTTTTTCCCCTAAAGTGGAAAGATGAATTAATGCAATACCAGAAGTGTATATTATAAAAATAAGGTGCCAGCAGCTGCAGGGGTTGGTTAAAGAAAAAAGGGAGAGATGCCAAGAAAAACATTGATAGTTAGATATGATAACAGCACTGAAAGTTGAAAAATGCAGAGACTGATGCAGTGAAAGTTAGCTGATGGAGGAGCGTCTTCACGTGCCAAAAGGCTGGACCACTCCCCCCCACTCTGGTTTTTATACTCAAACTATCATCCAATGCTATAATCACTGTATACATCCATATATATATATATATATATATATAATGTTAGTGTTGTTGTTATAAGGAAAGAAATTAAGTTCTAATCTTATAAATAGGGGAAAAGTCAGAATTTTTTTCCGGGGGAGCGGAGTCGGGATTATGTTATATATTTTTATAAGAGTTAAAATATATTTTTTATCATTGTACTGACTTATATTTTTATAGTTTTTAGAACTAAATTAAAATTTTATTTTTTTAGGAGGTCAAACTATAATTTTATTATACATTAACATAAATTTATAAAATTTAAAAGGTCTAAAACAATTTTTTTCAATTTTGGGGTCAAAATCTTATCTAAAAATGATATTATTATAAGAGAGAGCTACGAATCCCAAAAAGTAATCGAATAGGTATAAGGATCAAATTCTTAATTAATTGAATTTTGATTTTAGCATATTGCATTTTTTTTTTCCTTTTTGCTAATTTGTTGGATATAAAAAAGTTTAATAATGTTAACAATTAGACTGATTTCTCATTTTTGTAAAGTATGATGATTAAATTCTAATAAATTGAAGTTAGGACTAACTCTTCAGTTTTTGTAACATAAATGGATGAAAATTATAATTAGACATAAATTATATTTAATTATTGTTGACAAAGTCTTAACTTAATGGTAATGTTGAAGTCTTTACAACTTCAACACTATCTTTAGATCCTACATAAATTTATTTTATTATAACTTTAAATATTATTTCGATTATCAATCCGGTCGTATTTTATAGTGATTAATTTTTATCATAATTATTTGAATGAGTACTAATCATATTTACAAATGTGATTGTATCTATATTAGTAACTTTAAAAAAAATCTAATGAATTAAAATTATATGAATATCTTCCATTTATAAAAAAAATGATATCATGATTTCTAAAATTTCAATTTTATCATTTCAATTAAAATCTTATTTATTTTGGTGTAATTTTTTTGTATAAACATAATTTTTTTTCATACACATCATTAATGCCTCATAATCTAATACATATAAAAAAGAGGTAAAAGTACTATAAAGTCCTTGTACTATGAGTTAAATTACATTTTACCCCCTTTACTTAAAAAATGGACAAATTAGTCCATGTACATTAAATCAAAGAGTAAACTCGTACTTTTTGTTAAAATTTTCATCTATTTTTACTATTAAAAACCGGTATGACTGACAGAATAATCAGATAGTTACACGTGGAGTGCCATGTGTACTTCATTCCAGCATACAATGACTAGTTTGCTCTTTGATCTAACGTACAGGCACACAATAAGACAAAATACAATTTAACTTCTACTATAAGGACCTCAGCTAAATTAGCCATATATGCCGAAATAGTTTGAAAATTTAGGGAAATAAATTGTTTTTGGAGAGAGAGCATGAAGGCACGCTTTCTGCATAGATGGCAGGAAAACTCACCCAACTGGACGAACTTTTACACATCCTCTCTAATAACAGCATATTTCCCTAAATTAAAAAGAAAATGACCTATTTGATGAGTATATATATATATAGCTAGTTTAGCCAAAACCTTCTTAGTAATTTTATCATAAAAAATAGTTTTATGTAATTAGTTGGAGTGGTGGTGCTACATTGGATTTGGAAGGGGGTGTTGGGTTGTTTTTGCTTAGGTTTTGGTGCTTTGGACTAAATTACCTTTGACTGAAACCTAGGGGGAAGGGAAACTCCAAGATGGTCAAACAACAACCTTTGACTGATGATCTGTAAATGTTATTTTTTAATGTTGGATTTAGTTACTGACCAACAATTGATATAATAATAATATGTTATTTTTCATTTCTCAAGTGAGTGTGTGTTGGGAGGGAAAATCATGGTTCCAATGCCATATTCTCCTTTTTTCAGTTGCTTTCACTCATTAAATTGCGAGTTAGTTTCAACATTTTTCAAGACATTTAGACACTTGTTTAATTCTTCTATATCTTACTACTAATTATTATGGTCACACTATAAGACAACAACAAAAAGCTCAATATGGTTATATATATATATATATATATATTATTACTAGAGATGTATGATACTGTTAGAGAGTTGTGTCAATAACGGATAAAATATTATAGAAGTTTTTGTATTAAAAGTTAAATTGTATTTTGTGAAATTTATTATAAAAACGAGTAAATTAATTCTTATATGTTGAATCAAAGAATAAACGGATTTTTTCTATTAAAAATTTCATCCATTTTTACTATAAAAATTTGGCGTGACTGACGGAATAACAAGATAACTACATATGGTATGCCACTTGTACCTTATGTTGGCATACAAAGATCAATTTTTAATAGCAAAAATGGATGGAATTTTTAACAAAATGATCAGTTTGCTCTTTACTCTAATGTATAGAAACTAATTTGTCATTTTTTGGTAGAATGGGTAAATCGCAATCCAACTCCTACTACAATAGCTTTTATGGTACTTTTAACATCAATAATGTAAAAATATTGTTTACAAAGAAGTTTTGTGTTTTAGTTGGAGATAGATCGTTATGATAGAGTTGGGTGACAAAATTTTTCCTTTAAAGGATAATTTTGGGGTGTTTCGAGAGTCTATTGGTTACTGACAAACTACACTTCAAATTTTTTTTTTTTACTGAAATAAGAATCCTTAATAATTACCCATGAATCAACCATTTATACAAAGCTGGTTAAAAAAAAAAGTGTTCAACTAGCAAGTTTCAAGCAACAATTCAACAATCAGTACGGTGGATCAATACCCATCAATGAGAAGAAGGACATACTTTAGATCCAAGTTGATCGAATTGTTAGTGTTGAAAATCAAAGAAGAAAGCGGTTTGGATTTTGATTCGTAGAGTCGTGATGTTCAAAGTTGTTTCATTAAAAAAAAAAAGAATTGTAAGAGAGAAGGGTAAGAAAAGCTTTTGATTGATGAAGGTGGTGTGAATAGAGAAGACTATACAATAATGATTTTAACTGCATGATGACTTAAGTGAAAACTTTTGAATCGACTACGCTAGATACTAATACTCAAAATTGATAAATAATCATATGTGTGAAGGTTACGTCAACAACGGTGTCGTGGTGTAGTTGGTTATCACGTCAGTCTAACACACTGAAGGTCTCCGGTTCGAGTCCGGGCGACGCCAATGATTTTGTTTATTTTCCTTCTTTTTGGGGTTTCACCACGAGCCATTTATTTGGGCCAGGCTGCTATGATATGGTCCAAGTCCATACGGCATGTTCACAATTACAACTTCAGTCACTATGGGGGTTTTCAAGCAAGCCTTTTTGTCACATTGGGTTCTTCCTTCTACTAGTAATTGTTTATATCACAATCAATTCAGATGCAAAATCCAAAAATAACCAGACAAATTTTATTCATAACAATTAAATATGGTGGGATTCAAAATTAGGTATTATTAAAGGAAGATCGACTCCTTCGTATTATAATTTGGGCAATGTAATTCAAGTGGTCGAACGTAAGGGTCTTATAAGCTTCAATTTGATGGTTCGAGTCGTTTAGTGTTCAGATATTTTCATTATTATTCACACTCTATATTGACACATCTCTCGAATTTTGCAGATATCATCAACTGAGACGCCTCTCTTCTTGAACCAGATCCTTATGATAGCTGCTCACGATACATTGGCTCTTCGCGAAGGCTCGGGACAAAACTCTCTCGAAAGTAACAATACCTCCAATTGTTGATAGTTTGACCAGCTGTCCGACAGACAACTTTAAAAACTTCTTCCGAAAAAATTAACCCCCTAATTAGGTACTTAAAAACCCAAAGCTTCAATATCTACCAACAATAGTAAGACTTCATAAACTAAATTTTGTTGCCCTTTTTAGAACCTTTGATTTACTTCTCTTTCAAGTAACAATATATTGAATCTCTTTTCTCAAAAGATTAAGTTTAATTCCATACTATAACTCATTAGGAATCAAAATCCAACTCGAATTTTCTTTATTGAGTTGTGATATGGACAAGTAGTAGTTGTGTTTTCTATTTATAATTTATCAAGTATCAATAACCCCAAATACTAATACAAGTATGTCAACGTGTGGATAGGGTTACATGCTTTAAAAACTAATGAAAGCATTCACACACTTGATTCAATTATTTATGCATAATTTTATATTAAAAATAAAAAATATTCTAGAATAATCCAAAATTTGTATAAATATAGTAATAGTGATAATAAAACTAACTTATCGATTGAATCTTAATTCGACTAACATGAACATTGTTATTAATGCATAAATATGTAAATCCGAGTGCGCTGAACATTATTTTTAAATCCATAATATCATATTATAAATAATATTAAATATTAAACATTTCAAGCACCAAACCCCTAATAATTTGATAGTATAGGGTGGATCATCATCAACCTTCCTCTAGATTTTCGTATCGAGTTTTTATTAATTTTTTAATTTTAATATTATAATATGCATATGATAAAATAATATATCTTTAAAAAAATTAATAAAATATAAAAAAATATACTAAAAAGAATAACGCACATGTGCAAAAAAGAATAATGGGAGAAGCATCTTTGACTGCTACACCGTACCGGTCCAGCTCATTAACCGAACCAAAACAAAATTGGCTCTGCCCGACCGTCGGCTTCCTCTATACAGCAAACAATTAGCTGTAGAAACACACGGCTAAAATTATTTTAAAAATTATTTCAATTAAATAAATTTTTCATCAAAAATAGATTCTGCATTTATTTTTTAAATTTTAATTTATATTTACAATATACTTAAAATCTTAATTAAATTGATGTGACAAGGAGTTAATATCACTAATTACTCATACACCGAAGTAGTGGAAATGATTAAAAAAAAATTTAAAAAAAATAAATTATGTTTTATCATGGTTGAGTTTTTATTAATTTTATATAAAATAATAATAAAAAAATAAAAACACTTTTATGATATGGTATAATGAAGTCAAGTTGAGCCCGAATATTGAAAAGCTCGAGCTCAACTTGAAATTTGAAGTTCAAACTCGATCGAACATTCTCAATTCGCAATATAATTGAACTACTTGAGCTTGAGCTTGATTAAGTTCATTTATTAATTTTTGTACACAAGCTTGAACTCGAGTTTAATTTAGCTCGTACGTTTTCAAGTTCGAGCTCAGTTGAATAAGTCTCATGAGTGTTTGAGTTAAGTATTACTAATCTCAAATTCAGCTCGATTGATAGTTCAAATTTGAACTCAGCTTGATAATTATTTAATCGAGTTCAATTGAACTCGAATTATTTATAAGTACACCCTTATATTATGATTTTAAGACCTTTAAATTTATAATTTCAATAAAAACTTTATTTTATTTCCACATAAATTTTTAATAAATATATTTTTTAAAATTTAAATAAAAATTTCGCATTAACTTTTTTGCAATAAAAAATGAAAAAGAGAGAGTAATTCATGACTTTTTTGCAATAATTTAGTGAAAATTTACTGGGAAGTCAAAGACAGTTGAAAACAAACTGTTAGAATTATTTTATTTATTTATTTTTGAGTAGCGGAGATTAAAACGCGGGAAATCAAGCACGTGAAAAACAGTTGGAGGACGTGGAAGCGCGTGACCGAAATAAGCACGTGAAAAACAGTTGGAAAAGAAACGTAGAAGAGCAGAGTGGATTTTGAATAGTAACTGATTTTTTTCCCCAAAATTTATTTAATTTCCTTTTAATTAAAATTTTCTAATTTCTAGTTTGTTTATTTGTTTATTTGTTCATTTTCATTTTATTTCTCTTTAGCCTCTGCATCAAAGCTTGTAGGCACTAGCGGTGGCGCTTGAGATAGGCGTCGGCAATTTTGAGTGATAGGAATATCAGATTCCGGCGGTGTTTTAACTTTTAATTTTGACTCTTATTTATACTTTGAAGATCTTTTTTCAGCCGGAAAAGGAAGCAATCGGTCGTCGCCGTTTCCTTATTTTATTTTTGCTGTTGAACAAATTACGTTAAGAAGAGAAGCAAAAAAAGGAAAAAGAAAAGGTATGTTATTCATTTACCTCAATTAATTTCAGTTTTTCTGTAAGATTTTGATCTTTTTGAGATTTTTTTTTTGGAGGAAATCATGTTAATTTAGTCATTATTGAATTTTGCGTTTCCGTATTTCGTTTAGTTTTGATTTGATTTGATTAGAAAATGTGAAGATTTGTTTTAATTTTAATTTTTTAATGTTTCAATTTCGTGAATTTTTAGATAGTTTTTGGATCCGTATGTGGATATTCAAGGGAATATTAGTAGTTTATACGTTTTTGATAATCATGTTCATTGATTTTGCTCCTTTTTTTAACTTAATCTTCTGTTTGATTTTGCATGGCAATTTGTGAAATCGCTGATCAAATCTATGCTTTTTTCAATCATTTTCAGATCCAAGGAGAAAAAAGTTATTAAATCCTTCCAAAAGGGAAGTAAATTGAACGGATGGAAATTATTACAAAGCAATCACCTCAAGGTTGCAATAATATTTGTCCAACGCCACCTCCATTACCAGGCCCAGCTATGAACTGTCGGCGGAAGGGATCGGCAACAAAAGGAAACAGCTGTGCGTCAACAGCCACGAGAGATTTGTGGGATAACCTCTTTGATAGGGGCTATAGGGCCGATGTTACAATTAGAACTAATGATGGTGGAATCATCTATGCACATGCCGGTGTTCTTGTAAGCCCCCTCCTTGTATTTCCATCTCAGATTTTAATGATTGTAAAAAGCCTGTTTAATGTCATGAACTAACCCCAAATTGTGATTTTTTTTTTCTTTCTTGTTTGGCTCATTCTTTCATAATTTAAACTAATTAAAACACTCTCAAGTCCAAACATTGATGAGTTAGATAAGCTCTTTTTGCTCTCTTACACAGTTTGATAGTATATGCAAGTTTTAGACCATAGACAATGATCAATCCTCTGTGTAAGTGAATAGTTATAGGCATTGAAACGGTGGGGTTGTGACATTGCTGATTTGCATGATTTTGTTCTTATCATTGATTCAATCCGTTGACTGGATATTTGCCTACAGGGTATGGCCTCTCCCGTCTTAAGAGGCATGTTGAAACAAGCAAAAGGTGTTGGCCATAAGAGATTGATTTCAATCCACGGTGTTCAGCATGACGCAGTTCGTGTTTTCATCCGGTTCTTGTACTCTTCCTGGTAACTACACTTTCCTTGGTAGAGATTTTTTCGAATACAGTTCGTAAACCAGTATAATAATTGGAAATCAGTTAACATTTGTTCAAAAGATTGACAAGCTAGGAAACTGCCAAACTGGTCTTTACTTGTTCAGTTTTATGGCCATTAAATGTAGAAATTAGAGCCATTGATATCCTGTTGGCTGCATCATGCTACTAATTTGCTAAACGTAATTGGTTTTCATCTGTAGTTATGAGCAAGAAGAAATGAAGGAACTTGTCCTGCCATTGTTGGTATTGTCACATGCATTTGTTGTTCCTCAGTTGAAGCGAATTTGTGAACAGCAACTCGAGAACAGCTTGCTTACGCTAGACAATGTCGTCGATGTCTTCCAGCTCTCTTTACTTTGTGACGCACCTCGGCTTGTGCTGCTTACTCACCGTATGATCCTAAGGAACATCAAGGCTGTTTCCGCAACCGAAGGATGGATTGCCATGAAGAGGAGCCATCCAGCACTGGAAAAAGAAATTTTGGAATCCATGATCTATGAAGAACAAGTAAGGATATGTCTTTAAGGCTGTTTTCCATTGTTATTATCACTTTGATCTTACACCGGTAAATGTGATTTTCCCAGATGGAGAAGGAGAGAATCAGAAAATTGAACGAGCGGAAGATTTACCTTCAATTATACGAAGCAATGGAGGCCCTTGTTCACATATGCAGAGACGGATGCAGGACAATTGGTCCATGCGATAAGGATTTAAAAGACGACCAAAAACCTTGCACTTACGAGGCCTGCAAAGGGATTGAATTGCTTGTTCGCCATTTCGCCGGTTGCAAGTTGAGAGTCCCCGGCGGCTGCATCCATTGCAAAAGAATGTGGCAGCTCCTCGAGTTACACTCCCGTCTCTGTGCGGATTCAGGTTCATGCAGAGTTCCTTTGTGCAGGTAATTAAAAACCAAGCAACATGCTTGATGTCAATTTTGTTCACTAAAATAACTAATCTAATCCGCAAAAGTTAGGTAAAAACACTTCTCCAGTCCTTCTCAATTTTGATATTAAGCAAATTGATCCCTCTTAAAAAATTGAAGTAATTTAATCCCTATTAATTTCGAAAGTGAGCAACTAAGGAGTCATGTTGTTGATGTTTTCGTCAATAGTACATAATTTTGATTGGTATAATAACAAATTTAGCCCTCATTTTTTATATTTTGTGTAAATGTTGTAAGCCAAAATTATTAAATCAAGACCAAAACGACATAATGTGTAGATGTTGCGAGCTAAATTTGTTATTATACCAATAAAAATAAAAAAAATGTACTATTGACAAAAACACTAACGTCGTGATTAATTGTCCTTAGTTCTTCACTTTCGAAATTGACAGCGATTAATTATTCTAAACTTTGTTAAATATCAAAATTAAAAGAGATTAGAGACATCTTATTACCAAAGCCATTCATTTATCCAATCTTATTTATTCTAATGACTTATTGAGACCCTAACTTTTCAAAAATTTTTTTTAGGAATTTCAAGGATAAAATCAAGAAACAATTCAAGAAGGATGAGATGAAATGGAAAATACTAGCTAAAAAAATCTTGAGCACAAAGAGAATTGGAGGTGAACCATTTTTTCTGTCCTCCAAGTCCATCTCTTCATATTAAAATAAAGTTATAGATCTATTTAAGGGTCACGAATAGATCGGCTCCAAACTAGGTTTTTTTCAAGTTTGGATTCGTTCAACCTAAACTACCATATGTAATACTTAAATGTGAAAATAAAAACATGTATTAATTACGAAAATATGTATTAAATAAAAATTTATATAAATATTAACGTTTAAAAAGTATATTGTTGTTTTTAATAGTAAAATGGATTATGGGACACATTCGGGTGAAGCTTGAATAAGGAAATTAGAAAAGAAAAAAGAAAAAAAATCCAAACCACAGCTACTTAAATGGTACAAATGATTTATTTGTAAATTTTAGTTTCCACTTTTATACCTTTTGATATGCAAAACAGCAAAGAGTCATTCCCTTCCTAATAAGCTTGGTTTCTTCTAGTTTGCAAATTGTCAAATATTAGATGAGATATTTTTGCCAAAAATTATTTTTTATTTTTTGAATTTTGAATTTTAAAGATTTCATTTTTATAATTTTATGTTTTTTTATTTAAAGTATGAAAAATTAATTTTTTAAATTTATTTAAAAAAATTATGTATTTTTAAAGGGTAAATTCCAAGTTGACAAAAATTGTATAGATAATATCTATTTTAAAAGGAAAAAAAAATTTAAAAGAGCTTAGACTTCCACATTGTGCAAATAGTAATTCATTTATATGCCATTTTAATAGTAATTCTATTCACAATGCCTATACGATTTCTTGAAACATTTATATGCCATTTTAATTCATTTTAAGCTATTTGATACGATGCTTTATTATTTAGATTTGCATTTGATGCATCATCTACCGGTATAATTTATAAATTTAATACTCTTTTAAAATTTAGTTATTATATTTTTTAGTTTGAGGCATTAAGTTCTTATGTTTTTTTAATTTAAAAATCTTGATCCTTTCATCTTTTTTTTTTGCCATTAAAGTTAATGATGGCAAATGTAAAATAAATTTTTTTAGCTCTCGACTATAATTTTTATCAATTTGGTCTTCACCCTTTAAAAGTACATATTTTTTTTTAAATAAAATTAGAAAAAAAATAAAAAAAATATTTTTTTAAAAAATAAAAATCATAAAAAATAAACTCTTTAAAATTTTAAAAATGAAAATGATTTTAAAAATATAAAAAAAATCCAAAGTTTCAACATGACAAGCCATCAAGAACCCAAACAATATGTCACCTACCGATTTGAGATTATGAGAATTCCATCTCTCTTTCTAACACAATTATTACCTCATTTTCATCTAAAATCGTCATCAGCCATACCGATTTGAAGTTTCCATCCACAATCTATATTATTTGGGTAATTAAAAAAAATTCTTTATTCTTCCGTTTTTCTATATTATTCCTGAAAAAATAAAAGCATGAAAAATTCCCTTTCAACCTAATCAAAACCAATTATTATTGTGGGGGCAAATGGACACCTAAAAAGATTGCTATATGTCACAAGAGTTTTCATCAAAGATGTCAACTTTTGTAATCAAACACTTTTTTTTTTCTTTTGGCTTTTTCTTACATGCAACTTATGACTAATTATGTAGGTGATAATGCCAAAGGAAAATATCATAAACAGTTCATTTATAAATTAATCTATTTATTTATTTGAAATTTGCTTCAAATATCTTGGTACAGTAATTTTGGTCCCTATCTTGCTTCAACAATTTTTGCTGGTAAGGCAATAAATAATAATTTCTTTCAATAACTAATTATCACGTGCATTCGTAGTTAAATTTTTTTTTTAAAATTTATAACCACGTATATCTTTAGATTATAAATTCTAAAAATAAATTTTAAATAAATAGTAAAAAAAATTCAATAACCACTACTGATAAATGTTGAGTACAATAATAAAACATATAATACTTTAAAAAAAAACCCACATGTTCAAATATTAGAGATGACGTTTTTAGAAAGCAAAACTATCGATACCGAAAATAGGCCCTGAAATGGATGTTAATAATACCAAAAAACATTCACTAGATGCCAGATAATAATTCATTCCAATAAATAATTAACATGTATGTTGATGGTATGTTTTTTAATTCCGCAAGTGAAGTTAAAAAGTGTATACATATCCATATGTTTTATTTCAAAAAAAAAATTAATTACAAAAGATATCTTTAAACAATGCTCTAAAATTTAAATTAGTCCCTAAACCTCAAAATATTTTAATTTTGCCCTTGAAGTATTAAACTATTAAAATCAATTAATCAAGTCCTTTTGTTAACTCGATTGTCACCTAGGAATTAAATTCTTGCTTGGATATGATGTGAATTATGTTTGAAACATATGTGCTTAAAGTTTGATTAACATTTAAAAAAAAAAAAAACATTGTTGTTAAAATTTACTATTTTTTTTAATACAACATATCCAAGTTGTTCATGTTATAAGTACATGTGTTTAAATTTTAGTTAAGGTGTTCTAAATATGCTTAATGTCAAATTCAATCTAACATTTAATGTTAAACTAACAACTAGATTGATAAATGGACCTAATTAATACAATATTGATACTTTGAGGATCAAATTAAAATATTTTAAAATTTTAAAACCAATTTCTAAACAATAATTTGAAGACTCTTCTTGACCGTTAAAAAATAAAAATTAAGAAAATTGTTTGTAAAATTAGAAAAACTCCATCAATCCAAACTTAAGCCTTAGAGAAGAAGTGTAGAGAGAAACAACCATTAACCCTGAAAGGACTAGTCTTCATAGATCGTAAAACAAATATGAAAGATACATTAATCATACCCAAAAGAAAAAACTTATGCAATAAAGGTACATTAAGTTAAACTCTACCATTTTCAAAACCTTATGTGATAAACATATTATCAAATATGTGATGCTATGTCAACTTGCTATTTTCACGTAATACTTGACAAAACTATGCCATTTTAGTTACTGGATTTAACGATTACCTTTTGAATCAAAATCAAAATTTTAAAATTCGAAAAGTATAAGAACTAAAAATAATCACATTAGAGAACATGACTAAATCCATAATTTACTTATATTAAAAGATTAATAGCAAAATTTGACCTAACAAATTTAACTTGTTTTCTTCGATATCAACAAGCTTGTCAAGATGCCTAAAAAGTTGAGTGAAGTTCAATAATTTATAATTTTTGTTGGCCATCATCAAATAAATAATTCTAGAGATAACTCTTGAAATTCTTCAGTCTTTTCATCAATGTGATCAAATCTATAACATGAATGAAGCTCATTAAGAGGTTTTTGTACTTTCATGGAAAAGTTATTCACTCATCTAAAAGGTTTTCAAACTATTAATACTGAAGACATGTCTAAATTATTTTTTATGGGTATAAACATGCACATCAAGTCTATACAAAGGGAATAACTTGCAAATAGTGTCACTTAAATGGGCAGCCTAGTGAATGCTGCTTTTTACCCTTTATGGAGAGTTCTTTGGTTATTACTTCATAACTGGAAAATTAATAACATAATTCAGCCAACAATGGTGTCCTAAATCGAAAATCCTACAGCCAATAAAACTGGAAAAATCAAAATTCAACATTGAAATTCATGGTTTTAAGGGAAAGGGTTAAATCACTATTTGGGGTCTAAACTTGACAATTGTTCTCACATTGAAGCCTGAATTTTAGCGTTTTTAAGGAAATATAAGGGACTAACTTGGACAAAAGAAAAATTCAAGCCTCAATGTGGGAACAATTGCCAAGTTCAGAACCTAACTTGGACAAAAAAGTTCACCCCAATGGGGGAATAATTACCAAGTTCAAGGCCTAACTTGGACAAAAAAGCTCACCTCACTGGGGGAATAATTACCAAGTTCAAGGCCTAACTTGGACCAAAAAAGTTCAAACCCCAATGTTGGAATATTGCCAAATTCAAACCCCAAAAAGTGATTTAACCCTAAGGGAAACCATCCCTATAACAACAGTTCAAAACATCCAAATTCAGAGCATATGCAAGGCAAAGGTTCCAGCTATCAAGTTACCTGCCTGTGAACTGAGCTATATATATATATATATAGATTCTCAATTCACTAAAGCCACCAACCTTAAAGAACCAATGGTATACTATAATTTTAAGCTATCATTTCTGTTGATACTTTGTACATTCACAAATTCTCGCGCTAGCATACAGAGAAACGTCCTCTGGCAGTAACCAGCTTGATTCACGAAGTTAACCACATTCACATTCAACGTCAAAGTTGTCTACAAGAGGAAAAGACCTATAGTGATCTTAAAGAACCAACAAAATAAGAAAAAGAAAAGACCGAAATCGCTTCCAAAATATACAGCAATCATTGAAATTCAAAGGATGGAGAGAACTTTTAACACTACATTAAAAAGTTACCAGAGTTTATGATTGAGATTTAAACTCAAGCAAAGCTTTTTTCACAATTGTTCCTTGCTCTTTACAAGAACTAAAGGAGCGGAATTACCTGTTTCATCACCTTCAATGCAGGCTGGATCAACTAAAGCAGTGGAAATGTTACCATTGTTTTCATTCTGTTCAAGTAAAAGAAAAAGCAATAGTATTAGACAAATCATATCCAGTACTCTGGTTATAAGTATAACCAAAATATACTTCAAAATTCAATGAGATAACATCTCCTTGGTATGTAATTCTATTAACAAGGTCTAAATATCGAAAACATACAACACACGGTTTAATCAATTGGTTCATACAGTCACTTAAAAAGGCAACATTGAACAAGAATACCAGCATCTACAACAGCTTTACGAGTCCTTTGTACCAAAAGGAGAATGAAAGGCATACCTTTTTGTTTACAGCTTGAGCCTTCATAAGTTCATGAAATTTACGCATCAACATCTCTTCTTCTACCTACAAATAGGAAACTAAGGTGTTATTCCGGGTATTTTTTGTTTAAATTATGGTCTTGATCTCTAGACTATACTCAAATTCGGGATTTAATTATTATACTTTAATTTGGCATAATTTAATTCCTCTACTTTTATAATATCATTTAATACACTTAAATCATTAACTATTCTTGTTAAAATACTAACATGATTTATTATTTTTTTTTTTGAAAAACCCTACTTCCAACTCAAAATAAATAAATAAAAACCCTCCCACCAAGAATCTACTACAAATTTTAACAACATTTTCAATGAGATCCCTAATAAGCATTGTCCTCTTTACATCAACACTGCAATTCATCCTACCCATTACCAAAAGTCTAAACCCATTACTAACTTCATACCCCCCTCCTAACTACTTCAAACAACTTGGTGAATTGTTTGCCCGAGGGTAGATGCACCATCTCAGTTGTTAAATCGTTCACTAATACCTACTGATTATCCAATAAAAGCTCCATAATCAACAATAGAATTTCCCGAATAGATAAAATCCAGAGCCACCAAGTGCTTCAAAATTCTTTAATCAGAATCTTTACCTCCAAGGTTAATATGTCCAGCAACGATCTTTACCTTGAATATACCCTCTTTAATGGTAGAAAGAGAGACACGAGAAGTATCATCACCAAAATGAAAGATCAAGGCAATCCCAACTGTAGAGCTTAGGTAGGCATTAGCACTTTCACTACTAATATTGAAGAGACTGCTCTTGCAGTAATTTGCTTCTCTATACCCATGTCATAAACAACAATAATACCAGAACTGTCATCAAAGCAGGAGATAAATGACCACCTCTGAATAGTATAACCATTAAATCTATTCTGTAAAATCGAACCAAAAAATGGCCTCACAAACTCCCTCGTTCTTGTAAAAACATAATGACCCTTACAACTATAATCACACACAAACTGAGAAACCTTTGTCCTAACGGTAGTCATTTGACAGTACTGATCAAACAACAAAAGGTTATCACAGCCTACACTAGGAGATACTTCACTATCAAAAGCCTTAGCTAATACCCTTGCAAATCTCTTAGACTCATCAACTGAACCAAACAATGTTTTGGATCCAAATACTCATTATCTTGTTGTTACCAGTAGACTTGAAACTCGAGCTGGGTGTTGGAATCAAATCTTTGGTTCCTTCAATATTGATCACCTCGTCAACATTAGCAATAATCTCGGTTTCATCATTAACACCAGACATCCCCATCTCATTATAATTTGTGTTAAGCATTTCATCGAACACCTTGGCTTTATTAGTGTCTCTACTTAACGATTCTTATTTTGATAATCACTTGGACTGGCAAGACAAAATTAAACCATGAAAAAATAGAAAAAGAAAATAAAATAACCTGAAGCTTATGCAATTGATGAGAAATTGATGATTGAGATTCTAAAAGCAGCTCATTCTGCATCTCCAAATGCCTAAAAATATATAAATTAAATAAAAAAAAGTAAGCCTAATTTTCGTGAAAAAAATAAAAATAAATTAGGGTTGAAACTTACTTGAATATTTCGACGGTGTATCGTGGATCCATACACGAAATTGAAGATTCAAATACACTTCAATTAATTATTTTTTCGCCAAAAAACGACCAAGAACACAAATTCCCGTCCTCCTATCTTTCGCAGTCGCAGAGTATGGCGGCAACGCGCGGTTCCTTTATTTAAGGGATGGGTTCTTATTTCATAATAGGTTAAATTCTGCTATTTGTCCCTGTACTTTTACGAAAGTTGAAGATTTAATCTCTATACTTTTCAAATTTTAAAATTTCAGTACTTACCAAACGGTAATTGTTAAATTTTATTAAATTAAGTTATGATATTTCCAAATTCTGATGTGATAAACATATTTTCATATATGTATTATTCATGTTAGTTTGTTATTTTCATACATTACTCACTAAAAAAAATTCAATTAAAAGATTAGCGACTATCATTTGTTCAAAACTAAAATTTTAAAATTAAAAAGTATAGGGACTTAGAATGATCCAAATGAATTTAACTGCTACTGTTTGGGTTAGAACTAGAATTTCAAAATTTAAAAAAAAAAATACATAAACTAAAATTGACCAATTTAAAAATACAAAAACTAAATATGATCATATTAAAATATAAGGACTAAATTCAAAACATTCACAAAAATATAAAAACTAATAGCAGAATTTAACCTTCATAATACAACAGCCTGTTCTGGGCTTAAATAATGTAAATTCACTCATGATAAAAGAGTGTATTCGTGTTGTGGGCAAAATAAATCTCTTGAAAAAATTGGACTCTATCGTTCTTCAATTTGACATGCACTCAACTCAACTCAGTTGTTTTAAATTCAAACACGATTCAACTCGATTTAATCATGAAGAGAAAACAGTTTAGACCAAATATATCTCTATTATTATAAAAGAAAAATTATTGAACGAGATTTTTAAATGTTTTATGTATAAAGTAAATGTTAGATTGTATTTTGTTCTCTCTATCTAAATATTAGATAAATTAGTCATTATACATCAAATAAAATAGCAAATCGGTCATTTTTTTTAAAAATTACATCCCTTTGTACCATTAAAAATTGACATAGTTGATAGAATAACCAGACATTGACGCTTGATGTGTCACGTGTACCTCATGCTGACGTATATTGACCAATTTTTAACAATAGAAATAGATGAAATTTTTAACAGAATGACCAATTTGCTCTTTGATATAACATACAATGACTAATCTGCCCATTTTCAATAGAAGGGTCAAAATGCAATCCAAATCCTAATATAGGGACCTCTATTACACCTTTACCTATATATTATATTTAAAATAAGACAATTTAAACCATTCCTTAGAAAAGCAACCCTAAAAAGCTACTTCATTTAAAAACGATTGTTATTAAAAAATGACAAAATTAATTGATGAAAGATTCGATTCGAAAAAATTATTTTTTTTTTAAATTTCGAGTTAATTGAATCGAGTTATTAGGGTCAACTCGAATAAGTAATTCGAGTTTTGAGTTTGAATCAAGTTGAATTTTACAATTTGAATAACTCGAATAATTCGAATAACAAATCGGTGTAAATATCCCTTTTGTCCCTGTCAATTTTAAAAATTAACAAATTGGCATTTCTCTTAACAAAAATTATAAAAAATAAAATAAAATAATTTATAAAAATTTCAAAATTTACATTTAAAAAAAATTATAATAAATTTAAAAAATCTAAAAATATATACAAAGAAAGTTAGAATTTTAAAATTTTTCTAAAATAATAAATTTGAGGATCTAAATAAGTTAGTTAATGGTTCAAGTTTATCATGCTAAAATATCTTATATTTTGCTTTGAAAAAGTTTTCAAATTTATGTTCTCAAACATGGAATTAGCTATACTGTAACAAGATTTTAATTTGACATATTTAATTTTTTAATTTAATTCGAATAATTTCACTCGATTCGATTTGACTCGAATTTCATTTTACTCGACTTGATTCGAAAAAAATTCAAATCGAGTTAGGATGATAAAATAGGACTTGTTAACTCGATTAACTCGAAATTTTTTACTCTATTCAACTCGATTCGGTCGAACGCTCACTTCTAGATTGAATTAAAAATTGGTGATTTAACTAATGTCATAAAACTAGAAAAAAGTTGAATCGATGAAAAATTGGTCGAACCGAGTAAAAATTGAATAATACCATTTGAACCCGTCATACATGATTTAAGCTAATTTAAATATTTAATTTTATTAATATAGTTTACAAAATTCGTGATTGCGGTTCTACTATTTATATTTATTATTTTTTTCCTTCTTTTTATTTTCTAGAATTTTTAATTTTTAATAATTGAACGAAAAATTAATATGACCAGCCTTTGAACATTGTAACTATTCTAAAATAAAAACATAAAAAATGGGGTAATTTACCAAAATATATCGAAAATTAAAAAAATTACGGAAATGGGCCGAATTCTGGAATATTTACGGAAAAAGGGTCATTTCCCCCCAAAACGCATCCACGTCAGCGCGTTTTGGGGGGATGCAGCCACATCAGCACAAAACGCGCTGACAAGGACGCACTTTGCTGATGTGGCACAAAGCGCGCCTTTTCAACTGTTTTTAGAGTTAGGGTATGAGATTTTAGGGTTTTAGGGATAGGGTTTAGGATGTTTTAAGCTCGTTGGGTTTAGGGTTTTTAGGGGAAAATTAATGGACTAGATTATAGGGTTAATTAGGGTTTAGTAAAAATATGTTTAGGGTTTTGGGGAAAATATATTTCAATATTTGAAAATAAAAACTATTTAAATATTTTTGACAGTTGTATATGGCAAAATAATTTTGAGAAGACGTTTCTGAACAAATAGTGCGAAAATGCTTCAAGCAGGATGCATCGTCAAGAAGAATCTTGAAAAGAGCTCCTACGTGGACGCTCTTTTGCTACTGATGAGTCTCCGGTAAAATAATTTTGAGAAGACGTTTCGAATAAATAGTGCCAAAACGCTTCAAGCAGGATGCACTGGTCGGCAGAAGAGTATGAAAAGAGCTCCCACGTGGACGCTCTTTTGCTACAGTAGTCTCCGATAAAATAATTTTGAGAAGACGTTTCTGAACAAATAGTGCCGAAAACGCTTCAAGCAGGATGCACTGTCAGCAAGAGTACTGAAAAGAGCTCCCACGTGGACGCTCTTTTGCTACAGTAGTATCTGGCAATCCTTAGACTATAAATCAACCAAATTTCATTCTCAGTTTGCATAACAGAAATTGAGGCAAAAGAAAAATAGAAACTGAAAATGAGTGAACGTATTAATGTTGTTATTTACTACGATGGTGAGGTTTGTGACACCGCAAATGGTGTTGTTTTTTTATCAGAGAACACAGCGCGACTGGGTTTTAATCGGAACATAGATTTGATAGAACTTCGCAAAAGAATTAGGCGTAAAATCTTCGGAACAACGCCAATGAAAGTTCAGTCTATTAAGTATAGATTTTGCGCTTCGGTTGATCCAGTGAGATATGACTCATTCGACATCAAAGGTCCTCAGAGCTTGGAGGCAATGGTGGAGACTCATCTTGCCAGTGGATTACCCTATCTTGAGGTATATGTACAATTTTCATCGCCAAGTGATCTTCCTTCGACCTCAACATCTACTGCTATTCGAGGGGAATACACGACCCCAAGTCGACACTTTGTTAATCGGAGGCAGACTACGGAAGTGCCCGTATTTGGTGGTAGTATGGAAAACACAACCCCTGCACGACACTCGGTTGGTGGATGGGACATGCATATCCTTCATTCGACGTTCGATGCTAGTAATACGTATTGGAGAACGTCATCAACTTCTAGTGGTTGGCAATCCACATATGATTGGGAACGTTACGAAAGTTGTTTAAGAAGGGATAATGTACTCCCCACGACATCCACCGGCGAGGGGCCCTCGTTCGTTGCAGATGGTGGGTCGGATGATGAGTCCGATGTGGATCCACCTCGAGAGCCCGGGCCCGATGGTGCAGAAATTACATTATTTTCTGAACCGAAGCCTGTTCCAACCGTACCTGAAGATGTTGAGGGCGGTTCAGATGAAGAAGAAGAAGATCCGCTATTCAGAGCGTACTCGCCTCCAGCCCACATGCATAATGTCGATCTATCTCAAGACGATGCATTGAAGTTTCCTGAACTACCACACCGGATGCGTGACCGTACAAGTTCGTCGTTGGATTCGGGCGAATTAGAAGTTGGTAAAGAGTTTTCCAACAATGATGCTTTTCTTGGTGCATTGAAACAATACAGCATCAAGAACGAGGTTAACTACAACGTGGTTAAATCTAAGCTCGATAAGTACGAGGCGAAGTGTGCAGTGCAAGACGGTACATGTTCATGGAAAATCATGGCCTCGTTGAGGAAAAGGACAGGCTTGTGGGAGATCAAAAAGTACAAAGGTCCACATACATGTCTTCTTTTGCAGACAAAGCATCACTATGTGTTCAATATTTTTGAATAATAATAATATTACGTAATGTTACATTATTTAACGTACTTCATTGACAGGTGTTTCACAAGATCATTCGAAGATAGATTCAGAGATGTTGGCTGACTTAATAATTGTAACAGCCGATTTAGGGGCTAGTCGGAGCAGTGATCTCGGAATCACTAATTCGAGGTTAGATAAAATTATTTTCATGTTATGTTATGTGTTATAACATGTTTTTAAGGATGCATGAAAATTTTGGTGCCTTAATTTTAGCGATTTCTAGCTAAATTGTGAAAAAGGACTAAATCGCATAAAGTGCAAAAGTTTTATTTTATTTGCTAGAGGTGCCAAATAGTTATGGAGCATAATGTGAAGGTCTTTAAAGGACAATTAGACCATCTAGGATATGATGGCCAGCCAAGGGGGACAAAGACATTAAATAATGGTAAAAAATTTGGTGATGTTAGGTGTTTTAAATGAATAAAATAAGATGAATAAATATGTTATCATCTTTTCACTATTCCTTCACCTTCTTCCACCGAAAATTGAAGAGAAAAAAGGGCTATGGAGCTCAAAAATTTCAGCAAACATTTCTCCTCACAAGTAAGTGATCTTGATGATTTTTCTTGATAAAAATTGTACTTTTGGAGTCCCCAAAGCTTAAGCTTTCTAAAGAGGGGACTAGTTTGCAATATGGTTGAAAGTCTAGGGACTTGCCATGAGAGAGTTTATGTTGTTTGATGAGTTTTTATGAAATAAAATGAATCCTATTTTTTTGATAAACAACTTTTGTGAAAGGATTTTCATGAAAATACCTAAAATGGTTTAAGATGCAAATGTGGTAATTTGTTCATTTAGGCATGAAATAGTTGGAATTTTGGATAGTTGTAAGAGGATTAAATGTTCAGCTAGGCTTTTTTATCGAGAAAATGTGATAAAAAATTATTTACGAGCCTAAGGGTAAAATCGTAATTTTGCCAAAGTGTAGGGGCAAAATAGTCATTTTTGCCTAGAGTGTAGATTATGATATATTATGATTTATAAGTGATTAAATCGGTAAATTCTGTTGTTCTATATTAAAGAAATCGAGTTTCGGATCTAGAACGGGTGAAAAGAGAAAGGTGGGTAAAAGTCTCTTTTCTACTTTTTTCAAGATCGAGGTAAGTTCATGTGCAAGAGTTGTAATTACGTATGAGTTATTTTAATATTCCAATGTTGTATGGAATGTATAATTACGCAATGAATGTATTAAATATTTGTCGATGAGTTGTTAAGAGAATTGAACCTAAGAATGGAAAGAAATGTAAATAGTATGAAATGATAATAGTTAAGGTTCCGTGTAAGACCATATTGGAATATGGCTTCGGTGAGAGATATTATATAAGACCATGTCAAGGACATGGCAACGATGTGATATTTCGTATAAGGCCTTGTCGGGAACATGGCATCGATATGATAATTCATGTATGACCCTATCAGGGGTATGATGTCAATGTGACAATATGTGTATGAGACCTAATAGTATTATTTAACAGCTGGGATGAATTCAGTATATGATGAACCTTTTGGTGGGAGTGGGTGTAATCAACACACCTTAGTGTATGAGAGAGAGATTTGTTAATGTATTGTGTGAACGCGAATGAGAATCGTAGAAAGTTAAGTAAGAATGATAGTGAGTGAGGATGTTTACGGATGAACGTTTGAATTAGAGAAAATATGTATAAATAAGTATTTGCGAATGTATAATATCGGTGGGCTGTGTGCATTACCACCTGATATATTATTAACTGATGGGCTATGTGCGATACCATCAACTATATTATTATCGGTGAAATTTGTGTGTGTTACCACGAAATATTATTAATTGATGGAATGTGTGTGCGTTACCATCAACTTTATTATTATCGGTGGGCTGTGTGCATTACAACCTGATAAATTAAAAATCGATGGGCTGTGTGCGATACCATCGCTTATAAATGATTGGTGAGCAAAGTGCGAAATCACCATAGGTATAAATGATTGGTGGGCTGTGTGCGATACCACCCTATAAGAGATTCAATGGTGGGCTAAGTGCGTAACCACCGAGAGATTAGTAGTATAAGTAATTTATTGAGAATGTGTGATGTGTTATTTTATATGATCTTGTGATGATCAGTGCAGGAATGTATGTTAATTAGACGAGCATTTCGTTTATGGTTTAGTAAGAATATGGTAAGAGACAGAATGAGTAAGCTTCAAAGGTTATTGTGTAGGTATCTATGAGTTTAAGATGAAAAACTCATTATAATACCTTACGGTTAAGTATAATCAATGATTATCAATATCTGATCATTATAAGCATATGAACTTACTAAGCATTATTGCTTACTCCATTTCCTTTCTCATCTCTTATAGGTTAATTTAGCTAGCTCGGGTTGAAGACCGCCGGAGGTGTTTTCACACTATCGATGAGACACTTGGCATGAGGTATCAAGTCTTTTTGAGTCATGCATGTATAGGGCTAGTACATAAGGTTGATTAAGTCGTAGTTAATGTGCCAAATGTGTTGGCCTAAATGAGTTATGGGACAATTGTATATAGACATATATGGAGGCTTATGTTCTTTGTAATTATATTGGAATAGTTTTCCCTAGTGTATGGGATGAATGACTCTATCCATTTAATGATTTGAGAATGTTTTGAAGAAATATATGAATGTATGCAAGTGAGAGTAGAAAGAGGCTTGACAAGATAGCCTCTAAGTGCCCACACGGATAGACACACGGACGTGTGTCTAGGCCGTGTGCACCCTACACCTTAGTGCCTTAAGTCAGAATAGACCACGGGCTGATCACACGACCGTTTGTTCAAGTCGTGTGATACGCACGGCCAGCACATGGGCGTGTGCCTAGGCCGTGTTGAGTAAGTCAATATATCAAGGTATAACACAAGGTTTAGGCCCACGGGCGTCTCAAGACCGTGTGTGATTAGTCAGTGTCAACCACGGGTGGAAGGCACGGACATGTAATAGGGTACACGGGCGTGTTCCCAAACCGCATGGGCATGTGCCTTAACCATGGGGCATTTGGCAGAATGCTTGGGTTTTTAGGCACGGTCCGGGGACATGGGCGTGTGTGTCTATACACGGGCGTGTAAGACCTGTATTGAAGAGAAAAATTTTAAGATTGAAAAAAGTCCCGGATTAGTCTCGAGAGCCCTCGTGTGTATGAGTGAGGCATCGTAAGTCGAGAATGAGGTTATAGAGAGTAATTAAGTTGAGCTTAAGTGGCGATTAAGTGGTTTGAGTTCGGTAACGCCTCGGGCTCAGTTCCCGACGTAGTACCCGGGTAAGGGGTGTTATATTTAGTGGTATCAGAGCTATAGTTTAGTCAGTTCTCGGACTAACCTAGCGTGAGTAAGAGTCTAGCTATACATGCCATAGGTGGACTGTGATTGTGTGATATCTCCCTGCTCTAACGAAATTGTTTTGTTAAGACAGGGATGGTTCCCAACCGAGCTAAATCTAATAATATTGTAGGTGATAATGGAAAAATTGAAATGCTCTTATGCAATGATGAGATTTAAAGAGGTATGAGTAGAAATATATGACACGTGTATGATAATGCATAAAATGAGAAGCTTATCTGCATTGGCTGGATGTGCATAAGGTGTTATATACTCAACCTAATGGGTTAGGTGCATATAGTGAGTAAATTTACCCAGAGAACGGGGTATATGTGTATGTTTGATCGTTTGAACGATGTATGATCAATATGTCCACATAGTTGAATCTCATGTGCGACTATTAAAATAGATGATGTATAATGTTTTATTTCGTGACTCTGTATGAAACTACGAGTATTATGGTGTGAGAGTTAAACTGGGAAGTTGACTAAGTAGAATGCAGGGATGAGTACGGTCGTTCAATGATAAAATGATGAATAAGACCATGGTTGGACCATGGCGATACATGTGATCCCATATAAGACCATGTCTGGGACATGGCATTGGTGACAAATAGCGATCCCGTGTAAGACCACGTCTGGGACCTGGCTTCGGTATGAGATTGTATAAGACCATATCTAGGATATGGCGTCGACATCGATATGAGTTTCCATGTAAGACCGTATCTGGGATATGGCATTGGTATTGATATGAGATTTCGTGTAAGACCATAGCGAGGCTATGGCATCGTGATGACATGTAAAGTAATAGCTGGGCTATGATGTTGTGATACGAGTAAGACCATAGTTGGACTATGGCAATCGAGTAAACGACGTACTCAAAACCCGTAAGACACTCTCTAAATTGATAAGCAATAGTAAGAGGAAGTAGAATCAAATGTTGAATACTCAAGTAGATATTAATGTGGAACTTGAGTAAGTAAAGTCACTGTTCGAAAGTATGGGAGATAGAAACAATTGTGGCATGAAAAATATGAAAACTCACTTGGAGTGAGTTGTGTGACTATGATGATATCTCATTGATGATGAATGTTAAATCATATGTATGTGGTCACGAGAGTCAAGTTATGGGACGCTACGACCTCACCCCCTTACCATTATTGAATTATGATGAGATGTTATGAGAGTTAAGTTGAGTAAGTTTGTATTCGATTAATGCAATAATTATGTTAGCATAATTGAGAATGTTTTGTATCACGTTGATACATGATACCCTATTAAATAGAGAAATTGTTGTTGAACATAAGGGTGAAGTCCTAGGGGACTATAATAAAAAGGATATCATTGAGATATGAGATAGATACGGTCTCGTATAAGACCATGTCCGGGACATGGCCTCGGCACCGAGTTGAGATTCCGTATAAGACCATATTCAGAATATGGCGTCGATACCTGATGTGGAAGTCCATATAAGACCTTATCCGAGATATGGCATTGGCATTTAGAGGTGACACCATATAGGACCACTTCGTGGATATGGCATTGGTTTCGTACCTACATGAATGACGATGGATATGCGTCTTTGAGTATCCCTAGTGATCTTTGGGACAGATAGATGAGTCTAGAGGTAGAAAGGAGAATTGTACTAAAGTCATGTGAATGAGTGAATACAGGCACTCGTGAACGAGTCGCAGGGAAATGAGTACGGAGTGTGGCGCGGTTTGTGCGTAATAAAGGCAATTATGAGTAAGTATGTCTGAATACTTTGACAATTGTATTGATTATGCAATGTTAAGAACAAAGAGAAAGTTAGCCTAGGCTATTTGATTCAAGTGAATAGGAAGCCTGAGGTGTATGTTTATCGAGATCTTCTTAAGTTGATGTTCATTAACGAAAGAAATTGTTAAAGAGTTGAGGACGGAATGGTTAAAGAAATAATGTTTGAAATGTGATAGTATTCAATTATGATAACCATAGTTGTATGGATCATAATGATCTCTTTAAGTATTACGTGTTAATATCTTTTGCCTTTCAGGGGCGATGGGGTTGTTTATCTCATGAATCAAGATCGTGTGAGAATGTTATCCGATTGTGAAATTAGATTAAACGGTTGTCGGTTTAGTAACTAGAATTGTCATTCTTTATTCTCCTCGTAACCCTATTCGGGTGTTTTGAGGGGGAAGCTGGAGATTATTCTAGTATAAGGAGTGAAATCATGAGTTTCACGTCGTGTGATGGGTTTTCGAACAGGCCAAATAGAATTATTGATTTGATCAAGATTGTACCTACTATTGTGAGATGTGACGATGGTAAAGGTTTTAGATTAGTATAGCAAGAGAAACTCAGATGAGAGTGTGCTTGAAATATGTTTTCAATGTGGAGAAAAGAATAGATTAATGTATTGAGATATGATTCGAGTTCTATGTATATTCACGCATGAATCAACAAAGAGAGTAAATTTCCGTGTGTTCGTGAGTAGAGAGTATGGTACGAAGATATTCTCATTGAAATGTTCAAACTGCGATAGTTGTGTTGGAAGCTATAAAAGGAACTAGTAATTGAAAGTTCTAGCATTGAGTTCAGTCTGAATCGAGAAAAAGAGTTGTGAGTTAGTGATCCGAGGCGATCACTTTTGTATCTGTGTTGTGAGCTAGATGTTTTGTAATGATCCATGGGAAAAATCGATGTGTATTTTCTGAATTTTAATGAGTGAGGGTATCTTATGCTACAAAAGATTTTGAAGATGAAATAGTGAAACGACTTGAGCTATTACAGTGGTGATTATAGTTAGTGTAATACTTCTCGGATAATAGACATAGTACATGTCCGGATGATAGATCCATGTTGGATAAGATTCCTGTTGTTGATGCTTCCTCGAGATAGACTTTGAGTAATGATGAACCCGTAACTTATACGAAGTTTTGGTATGAGAATTGGTAGTAGCATGTCTCATCGATACAAGAATAAGAAAGTACGATTAGGTGCATAAATGTTTTGTGAAGAGAGTACATTTCACGATATGTGAGCTTAGGGTCAAGTAGTTGACCACTAAAAGTGAGTTTTCAAAGCGTACAAGTCAAGATTATTACAATCGGTAAATGCTTTAATGAGAAAGCGAGATAAAACCTTATAGATTTGAATTTGGTTTGACAAAATTCCCAAGAAGAGGAATGTCATTCGAATTGTAGTAAATCAACCGGTAAAGATCCGAATGATCATTTGGATGTGTGCAGAGTTCTAAATTAGTAGATTAACGAGTATACGCTCTGGAGGAAGAAATACCTAGGTCGCAAGTGATGCTTCAACCTTGTGTGTGATAGCTTAAAGGTTGATGATAAGAGAAACTTGAGGATAAGTGGATTTGTGATTTTGAAGAGTTTATGGAAACGTTTTAAGAATGTTGGAAGCAACTCCTTCTAATAAGATTTTCAGGGACGAAAATCCCTAAATGGGAGAATTGTAACACCGATTTAGGGGCTAGTGAGAATGATGATCTCGAAATCACTAATTCGAGGTTAGATAAAATTATTTTTATGTTATGTTATGTGTTATAACATGTTTTTAAGGATGCATGAAAATTTTGGTGCCTTAATTTTAGCGATTTCTAGCTAAATTGTGAAAAGGGACTAAATTGCATAAAGTGCAAAAGTTCTATTTTATTTGCTAGAGGTGCCAAATAGTTATGGAGCATAATGTGGAGGTCTTTAAAGGACAATTAGACCATCTAGGATATGATGGCGGCCAAGGGGACAAAGACATTAAATGATGGTAAAAAATTTGGTGATGTTAGGTGTTTTAAATGAATAAAATAAGATGAATAAAGATGTTATCATCTTTTCACTATTCCTTCACCTTCTTCCACCGAAAATTGAAGAGAAACAAGGGCTATGGAGCTAAAAAATTTCAGCAAACATTTCTCCTCACAAGTAAGTGATTTTGATGATTTTTCTTGATAAAAATTATACTTTTGGAGTCCCCAAAGCTTAAGCTTTCTAAAGAGGGGACTAGTTTGCAATATGGTTGAAAGTATAGGGACTTTCCATGAGAGAGTTTATGTTGTTTGATGAGTTTTTATGAAAGAAAATGAATCCTAGTTGTTTGATAAACAACTTTTGTGAAAGGATTTTCATGAAAAATACCTAAAATGGTTTAAGATGCAAATGTGGTAATTTGTTCATTTAGGCATGAAATAGTTGGAATTTTGGATAGTTGTAAGAGGATTAAATGTTCAGCTAGGCTTTTTTATCGAGAAAATATGATAAAAATTTATTTACGAGCCTAGGGGCAAAATCATAATTTTGCCAAAGTGTAGGGGCAAAATAGTCATTTTTGCCTAGAGTGTAGATTATGATATATTATGATTTATAAGTGATTAAATCGGTAAATTCTGTTGTTCTAGATTAAAGAAATCGAGTTTCGGACCTAGAACGGGTGAAAAGAGAAAGGTGGGCAAAAGTCTCTTTTCGGCCCTTTCGGCATCGAGGTAAGTTCATGTGCAAGAGTTGTAATTACGTATGAGTTATTTTAATATTCCAATGCTGTATGGAATGTATAATTACGCAATGAATGTATTAAATATTTGTCGATGAGTTGTTAAGAGAATTGAACCTAAGAATGGAAAGAAATGTAAATAGTATGAAATGATGATAGTTAAGGTTTCGTGTAAGACCATATTGGAATATGGCTTCGGTGAGAGATATTATATAAGACCATGTCAAGGACATGGCAACGATGTGATATTTCGTATAAGGCCTTGTCGGGAACATGGCATCGATATGATAATTCATGTATGACCCTATCAGGGGTATGATGTCAATGTGACAATATGTGTATGAGACCTAATAGTATTATTTAACAGCTGGGATGAATTCAGTATATGATGAACCTTTGGTGGGATGGGTGTAATCAACACACCTTGGTGTATGAGAGAGAGATTTGTTAATGTATTGTGTGAACGCGAATGAGAATCGTAGAAAGTTAAGTAAGAATGATAGTGAGTGAGGATGTTTACGGATAAACGTTTGAATTAGAGAAAATGTGTATGGATAAGTATTTGCGAATGTATAATATCGGTGGGATGTGTGCATTACCACCTGATATATTATTAACTGACGGGCTATGTACAATACCATCAACTATATTATTATCGGTGGGCTGTGTGCGTTACCACCTGAAATATTATTAATTGATGGGCTGTGTGCGTTACCATCAACTTTATTATTATCGGTGGGCTGTGTGCATTACCACCTGATAAATTAGAAATCAATGGGCTGTGTGCGATACCATCGCTTATAAATGATTGGTGAGCTAAGGCATGTATAGGGCATGTATAAGGCATGAGGTATCAAGTCTTTTTGAGTCATGGCATGTATAGGGCTAGTACATAAGGTTGATTAAGTCATCGTTAATGTGCCAAATGTGTTGGCCTAAATAAGTTATGGGACAATTTTATATAGACGTATATGGGCGTGTAAGACCTATATTGAAGAGAAAAATTTTAAGATTGGAAAAAGTCTCGGATTAGTCTCGAGAGCCCTCGTGTGTATGAGTGAGGCCTCGTAAGTCGAGAATGAGGTTATAGAGAGTAATTACATTGAGCTTAAGTGGCGATTAAGTGGTTTGAGTTCGGTAACGCCTCAGGCCCGGTTCCCGACATAGAACCCGGGTAAGGGGTGTTACAATAATACCGACGATGAAAGTCGATCCCAAGACTACAGTGTCAGCCTTAATTGGCAATATTCGTAGCCAATTAAATTACACGCCCTCTTACCGGAAGACTTGGATAGCCAAGCAGAAGGCGTTGGAAAAGTTGTATGGTCGGTGGGACGCTTCATATAATGAAGTGTGGCAGTGGTGTCAGGTGCTGGAGAGATATGTCCCAGGCAGCATAACAGACCTTGAAACGGAACCGGCGTACTACAACGATCGATTGCTCCGTGGATGCGCAGTGTTCAAGCATCTTTTCTGGACATTTAAGCAATGCCAAGACACATTTATATACTGCAAGCCATTGGTACAAATTGACGGTACCTTTATGTATGGCAGATATACGCATCAACTATTGCTAGCTGTGGCGCAGGACGACAGTGAGAGAATCCTTCCAATTGCGTTTGCAATAACACCGGGGGAGTCAGCTGATGACTGTGATTTCTTCCTATCTAGGTTAAGGAAGCATGTCTGCCCCCAACCTGATATATGCGTTATATCCGATCGGGGCCCTAGAATACTAGCCGCAATAGAGCGACAGGGAAGTATGTGGTATTGCACACATCATCGATATTGCCTAAGGCATGTTGCATCCAATTACCACGGGCAACATCGATCTACAGCTCAAAAACGGCAAGTGACAAACATGGGTATGTAATATCTATTAATATAATTTCGTTTGTAATATTCAATTTATTCTTAATTGAAGAGTGGTATGTAATATTCGCTATCAACATATATTGGCAATGTACGAGATAAATAAGGACCGTTTTCTCGAGATGTTGGCGAATTTGCGCTCAGTTAACGAAGAAGGCGCAAACTACCTACGCAATATTCCTTTCGAACAGTGGACACAAGCATACGGCGACGGCCTACGATATGGTCATATGACCTCAAACCTGGCGGAATGCATAAATTCTGTTTTAAAAGGAACGCGTCATTTGCCGATAACATCGGTTGTGCGAGAGACATATTTTAATTTAGTGGCACTATTTTCGAAGCGAGCAGCGAGTTATAAAGACCAAATACAAGGAGGCCATGTATGGTGCGCGAAGGTCTTACGAGAAATTAACAAGGGGAAGGCACGGGCTAACACCATGCACACAGTTTGTCACGATCGCGACAACCTATGGTTTCGTGTGACGGAGTTTGACAGACCGAACCAAGGTATTGTTGGCGGTCAATATCGTGTACACTTGAGAAATAGGACTGCGCGATCGTGGGGTATTTGATGCACTTCGTTACCCATGCGCTCATGTACTTGCGGCTTGTCAGAATCTCCGTCTTGATCCCATGAGCTATGTCGATGAAGTGTATAAAATAGAAAACATGTACAACGTGTGGAGACACGTATTCCCACCAGTCCCAGATGAACGTAAGTGGCCGTCTGTATCGCTTGCACCGTATAAACTGTTGCCGGATAGACAACTGAGGCGCAAACCAAAAGGTCGACCTTGCTCGACTAGAATACGCAACAATATAGATATCCGAGAAACGGCCAACCAACGTAGGTTGTGTGGATGATGTAGGAACCCAGGCCATACATCTCGCTCGTGTCCAAATCGAAATAGTTGACAGTCTTCTTAGCTTTTTTGTCTCTTGGTGGCTATGTAAATTTTATTTATTTCTTGATGAAAACGGTGAACTTTTGTAGATGGACTAATTTGCAAAAAATAAAAATTAAATTACAAAAAAAAAACAAATCTTGGACTTTTATTTTTATTAAAGATATTAAAATTAAATTACAAAAAAAAAAATAAACAACTTTTATTTTATTAAAGATATTAAAACTAAATTACAAAAAAAAATAAAAAACTTTTATTTTATTAAAGATATTAAAACTAAATTAAAAAAACAACTTTTATTTAATTAAAGATATTAAAATTAAATTACAAAAAAATAAACAACTTTTATTTTATTAAAGATATTAAAACTAAATTACAAAAAAAAAAAAAACAACTTTTATTTAATTAAAGATATTAAAACTAAATTACAAAAAAAAACAACTTTTATTTTATTAAAGATATTAAAATTAAATTACAAAAAAATAAAAAAACTTCTATTTTATTAAAGATATTAAAACTAAATTACAAAAAAATAATAAAAACAACTTTTATTTTATTAAAGATATTAAAATTAAATTACAATAAAAAAATAAAAACTTCTATTTTATTAAAGATATTAAAATTAAATTACAAACAAAAATAAAAAACAACTTTTATTTTATTAAAAAAATAAAAAAAATTTATATTACAATTAAAAATAAAAAAAGGCGGTCGGAATCAATGTTGGTGCCAGTCAGAATCAGTGCCACATGGGGTGTTGGCGATTCTGTGGCTGGATTCCTCCTTCTTCTAGCTTAGGAGGGGTCGTGGAACCTCAAAGGGATTCTGGTTCCTCCGGCAGTGGGTCTGGTTGTGGGTGTTGGGAGGATGACCCACCTTGATAAAATAACGACTGCAGAGGTGTTTGCATAAACCATGGCGGAGGCGAAGGAGACTGGTAAAAAGAAGAGCTCCCCGACAGCGCCTCGTGTGATCCCTCATGTGACGGCGGCCTCAAGATCGGCTGACCAATCGGAGTAGTCGGGAACGGACTCGAATCGGGCTATGCATTCCAACCTGCAGTGGGACTGGGAAAAGGAAACATATATGGGTTAGGATACATATAAGGGCTAGGTACGCACCTGGCATAATCTGAAAAGGTCGTGATGTCGGTGTCGTCCGGTGAAGTCTTTGGGCCCGTGATCGTGTGGGCGCTGTTGATGGGCCCGGTGACTGTGTCGGCACTGTTGATGATCCAGTCTCATCACCATTCTCATTGGATTTAAAGGGCCTCTTCGTTCCCTTTGATCACGAAGTTGTCGTCTCCTCTCCTCTTCCGACAATAAATACGGCTTACCATGGATCCAAAACCATGGCATGTATTCCGGCACGCACGCTAACTCAGGAACGACGATCGGTTATGATAACACTCTAGAATGTCATGTTTTTATGTGCTAACTGCATATTAATTTTGAGTGTGATTCTACTAATTTGGGCTATTTATGGACTTTTATCTCGTAGGGACTAAATTGGAGACCAAAGCGAAATTGAGGGCCAAAACTATGAATTTAAAGATAAAAATGGACCAATGTGCAACAAAGGGAAAAGATAGTGCCAAAAGTGCAAACATAGAGGACAGAAGGATTGAAATGCAAAAAGAAGAGACTTTGCTTTATCAAACTCTATTTTAATTATATTAGGATAATTAATATTAGGATAATTATTGAGGAGTATTTAATTTCTTTATTTATCTCTATTTATCTTTGATTAATTGTAATTATCTTTGGGAGTTTGAGTAGGACTAGTCCATTTATCTTAGCACTATAAATAGGGGATGGAGTGACTTATTTTGTTTGTTCATCTTTTCCTATAAACTCTCTCCCCTAAGTCTTTTGTGCTTTCCATATTTTCTTTCAATAAAAATTCTTTTTTCCATTCTTATATATTTATTTATTTTTCCACCACAATTATGAGCCACTAAAATCCATCTAGCCGAAGGTTGTCGAATGCCCCAAAAAGGTTCTTGAGGCTTAGAATCCGCACTTAACTCTCTCACCCAGGTATTCATCGTTTCTCCGCATTACGGGGCTGACGCTTCCGTCCATGTCCCTTTAAAAGTAAACCTTTCAACGTATGCAAAGGCGGCCGCTTTGTGTGTTTTGGAAGGATTGCACCGTCGGTTCGTGAGCTTACTGCGTCAGAGGTTGGCGAGCCCAAGAGACAAAATGGCGTGGGATTCGCCATTGAGAAGCGTTGATCTAGCATAAATAACTCCACAAAAGCAATTGCAGGCTAGAGTCAGGCTCCCTAAATTCGTAAGTCTAAACTCTTGGAGTTGGTGGTCGTAGGCGTCCTCTTCCACTATAACTGGCTTACTTGGGTAGAGAAGGGTCATCCAAAAGCCGAAGATTGAACCCAAGGAGGAACGAGACAACCGGAGGCTAGAATCTCGCCAAATAAGAAACTCACTCTTCTTTAAACTTTTTTATTTTCCTCTTTATTTTCGCAATTTACTTTCACGATTTCAATTCACTTTATATTTTGTTTTATTCCAAATCAAAATTATTAATTATGTTTTTTTTATTTTTCCAGGAACGCACGTTTTCTTGGGCACGATTCTACCCAGGATTTCGAGAAACAGGCATTTGTATAATTCGATCCCTGTGGATTCGACCCTACTTGCCCTTTACTGTTATTTTCATTATTTTGCAGGGAGTAGGATATATTTGGTGCTTTCAATGACGCATCAAATTTTGGCGCCATTGCCGGGGATCGATAATGTACTAATCCTGTTTTTTTGTTTTCTATGACCAGATCTGCTCCAGGCATTCTTGCGTTTGACTCGGAGATCGAAAAGACTGCAAAAGCTAATTGAAAAGAAAAAAAGTTAAGGAGAAAGCAGTCAGTGGTGGTAGGAACTAAAAGCAATCCACCGCCAGAAATCAGAATCGACGACGAAGCAGAGTCTAGGGTTAACAAAAACCCTACTCAAACACTTGAAAGTAAAGCAGAAGAAGTCGATCCATTTGAAGAAGTGCTCAACGCTAGGGTTGACGATAACCCTAATTTGGTACAACAACCAATGGCTCAAGCGATTCGGCAACTAGCCGAAGCTCCGACAGAACAACCACCGCTGTGCATCGTATATCCTACCATGGATACCGACTTTGAACTAAAATCAGGTTAATTCGATTCTTTCGCCAACATTCCGAGGGTTACAAAATGAAAACCCCATAAACATTTAAAGGAGTTTCATATGGTTTGTCCGAGTATGAAACCTCAAGGCGAATCGAGGATCAAATTAAATTGCGCGCTTTTTCCTTTTTCCCCTAGCAGATTTAGCTAGGGAATGGTTATTTTATTTACCTCCGGATCTATAACTACTTGGGCCTGATCTATCTCGTTTGTTTCTCAACAGTTTTTCCCAAAGCATCTAGAAGCGGTGAACTAAGAAGGAGATCGTGGGGATAAGGCAAAAGAAGCGAGAGACTCTTTACGATTATTGGGAGCGGTTTAAGAAGTTGTGTACGAGCTGCCCACAACACGGTATAACAGAGCAATCTCTCCTCCAAGTATTTTTTATGAAGGTTTGAAACCGATGGAGATGAATATGGTAGACGCCAGCTAAGCGGAGGAGCGTTGGTCAACATGACCCCCCAACAAGCAAGGGACTTAATCTCCACAATGGCTGCAAATTCTCAGCAGTTCCGAGCTAATCCCGAACCCCCTAGAAGAGTTCACCAGCTAAGTAATTCTTCCCTAGAGGATAGACTTGATAGACTTACTAATATTGTGAGCTCTCTTGTTACAGAAAAAGCTAAACCAGCTCGGTTATGTGAAATATGTGCTACACCTGAGCACACAACTGATGTATGTCCCAGTTTGAATGACGACACGATGGCTCATTTAGATACCGTGGGAAATTTTCCTGGTCCACCACAAAGGCGTTATGATCCCTACGCTAATGCCTACAACCCAGGGTGGAGGGATCATCCTAATTTGAGTTATGGAGCTAATCCACGGTACAATCACCATACCAAACCGACCTCTACAATGTACCCACAAAACCTGTGTAACTCTCTCAGAGGCTCTTGTCAATAAATTAGCAGCTAACGTTCTTGAGTTTCAACAGAAAATCGAGGCGTCCATAAGGGAGTTGACCACGTCAATCGAGAGAATAAGTTCTCAAGGGAAGCTGCCATCACAAACAGAGCCAAACCCAAGGCAAAACGCAAATTCGATGAACGCCTGCGAAGCGAAGGCATTGGAATCGATTCCCGACAGAAATCATGCCCAAGAAATCGCCCAGGAAAAACCTGAGAAAGACGAACAGGTCCGACCAAAACTTTTATTGCCTAAAATTCAACCTCCCTTTCCAGAACGTTTCAACCAATGTCGAAGAGGTAAGGAGGACAATGAGATCCTTGAAACATTTAGGAATGTCGGGATCAACATTCCGCTGTTGGATGCCATCAAGCAAATACCGAGGTATGTTAAATTTCTTAAAGAGCTTTGCACCAACAAGCGGAAATTAACAGGTAATGAATGGGTGAATGTTGGTGAAAATGTGTCTGCAGTGTTACAGCGAAAAATGCCGGCAAAATGTAAAGATAGGGGCATGTTTGCAATACCATGCAAAATAGGTCATTTGGGAATTAAAAAGGCTATGTGTGATCTAGGAGCCTCCATAAATGTAATGCCATATTCTATTTATGAATCACTTAACGCAGGTTTTTTAACAAAAACATGTGTTATTATTCAGTTGGCAGACATGTCCGTTGTGCATCCCGAAGGAGTCCTCGAGGACGTGTTGGTAAAAGTTAACGAACTTATTTTTCCTGCAGACTTCTACGTGATAAAAATGGAGGAGGACAGTGCTCCGAGATCTTCAGATCTCTTGTTGGGACGACCATTCCTTAGTACAGCTAGTACTAAAATTGACGTTCGAAATGGAACTCTCACAATGGAGTTTGATGGAGAGATCGTGAAATTTAACGTCTACGACGCCATTAGCCATCCTAGTGAAATTTTGAGCGTAAATTGTGTCGACATAATTGACTCATTAGTAGAAGAAAATTTTGAGTCCATTTATGATTTTAAATTTGACCTTGATAAATTTGAATCAGTTAATGAGTTATTATCCCCAGGTACTAAGCTTTTACCTTCCGTTATGCAGGCACCAGAATTGGAATTGAAACCGCTATCTGAACATCTGAAGTATGCGTTTTTAGGTAATAATGATACCCTACCAGTCATATTCTCCAATCGACTCTCCCCCCATGAAGAGGAAAGTTTGGTTCGTGTATTAAAAAGTTATAAGGAGGCGATTGGCTAGAGCATTGCAAACTTAAAAGGAATAAGCCCGTTGACGTGCACACACGGGATCTACGTAGAGGAGGACACGAAACCGAGGCGAGAGGCGCAAAGACGACTAAATCTGAATATGATGGAGGTAGTAAAAAAGGAAATAATCAAGCTTTTAGATGCTGACGTAATCTACCCCATTTCGGATAGTAGATGGGTAAGTCCGGTGCAAGTCGTGCCCAAGAAAACGGGCGTGATAGTAAAGAAAAATGCCGAAGGTGACTTGGTGCCAACCCGAGTACAAAATGGGTGGCGTGTCTGCATAGATTACAGGAAGTTGAACTCCTACACTAGAAAAGATCATTTTCCCCTTCCCTTTATTGATCAAATGCTTGGAAGGTTAGCTGGAAAAACTCACTTTTACTGTCTTGATGGATATTCAAGTTTTTTTCAAATACCGGTCGCGCCAGAGGACCAAGAGAAGACCACTTTTACGTGCTCATTTGGTACATTTGCGTATAGGAGGATGCCGTTTGGTCTTTGCAATGCACCGGCTACTTTCCAGAGATGCATGATGAGTATATTTTCTGAATATGTGGAAAAAATTATCGAAGTTTCTTTAGATGATTTTACTGTTTATGGGAATTGTTTTGATGAATGCCTTAAAAACTTAACGATAATTTTGAGCAGGTGTATAGAATTCAATCATGTCTTAAATTATGAAAAGTGTCATTTTATGGTAGACAAGGGTTTAATTCTAGGGCACATAGTTTCTTCTAAGGGAATTGAGGTCGGTAAGGCTAAAATTGACATTATAAATTCTTTACCGTATCCCTCTACTGTAAGGGAAATTCGTTCTTTTCTTGGCCATGCAGGGTTCTACAGGCGCTTTATAAAAGATTTCTCGAAAATAGCAGAACCACTTTGTGAGTTGTTACAAAAAGGTAAGCAGTTTGAGTTTTGCCAAAAGTGTAAGGAGGCTTTTGATACACTCAAGCAGAAATTGGTTTCCGCTCCTATAGTACAGCCGCCGAATTGGAAGTACCCATTTGAAATTATGTGCGATGTAAGCGAACACAGTGTAGGGGCTGTATTAGGGCAAATGATAGACAAGGAACCCGATGTCATTTGCTATACTTCGAAAACCCTAGATGCGGCACAGAGCAACTACACCACTACAGAAAAAGAACTTTTAGCCGTAGTATTTGCTTTAGATAAATTTCGACCTTATTTATTGGGATCTAAAGTAATTATTTTTTCTGATCATGCAGCACTCAGGTACTTGATTGCAAAGAAGGATGCAAAACCAAGGCTCATTAGGTGAATTTTGTTGCTCCAAGAGTTTGACGTCGAAATTCGGGACAAAAGGGGACGCGAGAATTTAGTGGCTGACCACTTAAGCAGAATAAAAGTGCCTTTTGATGACGTCCCTATTAAGGAAGAATTCCCTGACGAAAGCCTATTCTCGACCGAAGCACGTCTCCCATGGTACGCAGATATGGTAAACTTTCTAGCCACAGGCTCGTTACCCACTAAGTTAACACGTTCCATGAAGGATAAGCTTAGACGAGAAGCTCGATACTACATTTGGGACAACCCATACTTGTGGAAACACTGTTCGAACCAGATGATTCGATGATGTGTCCCAGAAACTGAGGTAACTTCTATCCTTAATTTTTGTCATGCTGAAGCTTGCGGAGGACACTTTGGCCCTAAGAGAACTGCTCATAAGGTGTTAGAATGTAGGCTATATTGGCCCACAATTTTTCGAGATGCGTATAACTTCTGTAAGTCTTGCGATAGATGCCAACGTACAGGTAACATCACTAAACGAAATCAGATGCCCTTATCCCCGATTCATGTATGCGAAATCTTTGATGTTTGGGGCATCGATTTCATGGGCCCATTTATTTCTTCATTTAGCAATGTATATATAATTCTCGCGGTAGACTATGTTTCTAAATGGATAGAAGCAAAGCCTACTCGTAATGATAATGCCAAGACCGTTGTGGAATTTCTAAAACGAACTATTTTTTCCAGGTTTGGCACACCTCGAGCCCTTATTAGTGATCGTGGCACCCACTTTTGCAATAAAATCATGGAGGCACTATTGTCGAAATATGGAGTCCATCACCGTATAGCTACGGCATACCATCCCCAAACAAATGGACAAGCCGAAGTCTCAAACAGGGAGATAAAAACTATTTTGGAGAAGACTGTTCGGCCTAACCGAAAAGATTGGAGTCTTCGGCTTAAAGACGCACTGTGGGCTTATCGGATGGCATATAAAGGACCAATTGGTATGACCCCATATAAACTTGTTTTTGGCAAGGCTTGCCATCTTCCGGTCGAATTAGAGCATAAAGCCTATTGGACGGTTCGACAATGTAATATGGAGTTAGAATCAGCGGGAAAGGCGAGAAAGTTAGACATCCAAGAGTTGGAAGAAATCCGTAACAATGCTTATGAGGATGCTTGTATTTATAAAGACAAGACCAAATTGCTTCATGATCAGAGAGTCGCTCAGAAGCATTTTTCGGTAGGGCAAAGAGTTTTACTTTATAGCTCCGTGTTGAAACTGTTTCCAGGTAAGCTTCGGTCACGATTGCAAGGACCTTTCGTTGTTACCAAAGTATTCTCTCATGGTGCAGTTGAAGTAGAAAGTGAAGAATCAGGGAAGCGGTTCATAGTCAATGGCCAGCGGTTGAAGCCGTTTTACGAGAATTTTCAAGCTCACTCGATTGAAAAAATTTATTTGGAACCTCCGTAGAACCGTTTGAGTCGTCAAGCTAATGACGTAAAACAAGCGCTTGTTGGGAGGCATCCCAATATTTATTTTTCTTTTATTTATTTTTGTTTTTGTTTCTATTTACTATTTACTGTTTTCTTTTCTTTTCTTTTTAATTTATTTTTCTTTTCTTTTAATTATTATTGTTTAAATATTAATAAAATTCTCTTCTTTGATTAGGTCAAACGGAGCAAAAATTCAGAGAAAAAGGGAGATAAAACAGAGCCAAACAACCCTATCTAAGGTACCAAACAACTTCTATTCCAGGTTTTATTCCAATCCAGAATTTCATATTCCTGCAGCCAAACAGGCTTATTCCAGCCTAGAACCCCCTAACCCTGCAGCCAAACACCCCTTACCAGCCAATTAAAACCCCCAAAACCTAAATATTTTTTCCATTTCTTTTCCCCCCCATTTCCTTGGCCGCCGCACTCACCTCTCCCTCCTTTTCCACCGCCGTTTGCCCTCCAAAACTCGCCATCGATCTAACCGATGCTCCTTCTTCTTCCTCTTCCTCCTCGCCGCCAATCGACGCCCCAACCTCGCCCAACTCTCCATCTTCCTCTTCCTCCGCCTCATCCTTCACAACCGCCGCCCAAGCCGCCTTGCCCACTTCATCTTCACCCCCACACGCAAGCATTCTGAAACACCCCAAACCCGGCCCACAAGTCTTGACCGGATCTGGTATGTTCCTCGAATAACATTTGAAACTCCGATTGTTACTTAGGAAAACTTTTGTCACTTTGAGTTGGGCTCGAGTGAAAACAGGTTTATCTTACATTGAAAACCATTTATTTTAGGGTGTCCAAAACATTTAGAGTTCATTTTTAAAAAAAATATTTTACTTGATCTTGATTTGATAAAAATTTCGTAACACAATAAATAAATAAAAGCAAGTATAAATAGTTCATACTATGGCCTTATTACATCCAAATTTAAACCCGAAATAAATCCAAAAGTACATAAAATATAACAAGTCCGAAATAACATAAAAATTTCGATTTGTGCATGGCCACCACTAAGCTCCTGCCGACCCGGTCCGTCACTGAGTGTCATCTGAAAGAGAAATAATCCCCAACGGGGTGAGTCAAACAGACTCAATGTGTAACCAACACTAATCCTAATAGTTCAGGCATATCAGTTCATACATGTACATATAATTAAACAAATATAATGATGCAACCCGAACCCAAACCTAGATGCCATCCACTACACATCACCCGTACCAACCTGCACACCGTGGGGACTACTAAGTCAACCCTTCATCCGCTACACATCATCGAAGGCAGTCGCTGCAGTCGACGTGCTCATCGCCCTTATAAAATTCGTGGCATAGCCACCAGATAATTATTTTGTGTCATGAGACACCACATTCAGATAATGTGACCGAAGTCACCACATTCAGATAGTGTGACCGAGGTCACCACATTCACTTCCCCTTTCATAATTACCCATATGCCCATGTCATACACATCATGCAAAATCATGCCTTAATTCACATTCTTATCATGTTCACATATGCCATACTCATAGTAAGAGTAGGAAAACGTACCTGGGTACTTTGTACCATTGCATGGTACTTTAGCCACATTCACACTATTATAAATATACATATTATTTTAAGCCGTAATCTAATAAAGTTTAGTGTGGGTACACACTGATTTACTTAGCAAGTTTACTCCAAATCCCTAAACCCGATCTACTGATTTAGATCTTTAATCCCTATATTCGCCAACCCTAGACATATTAGTAAAAAGCTAATAAACTTATACCATAAAATCTCGAAGGATTATCACAACCGAAACCTTACCTTGTTGCCGATTGTTCACCGATCAAATCCGAAAACTTTGTGGTACCACTTCTTGCAATCGACTGCGGACACTAAGTCACCGAACTCGTTAGTTTTGGCTTTTTGAATAATTAAGAAATAGATCTAAAACACCATATATGGCCTTGGCCGATTAGCATATTCACTTACCTTGTGAATCCTAAATCCGAAAACACCACTTGGCTATGGAGATGTCGACAGTCCTATACACATATGTTAGATCCGATTTGAATCACTTTAATGAACTGAATGAATGGCCTTCGGCCTAACACTAAACTTACCTTAAATCTTGAGATCCCGAAGCTCTCCTCCTTATAGTCGATTATAGGCAAAATCCCGGAACCTCCTTTATTATTCGGCCAAGAGACAACAAGAGGATTAGTTCCTAGATCTCGGCTAAAAGAGATTGAACATCAAAATCCATTGTTCTTACCTTAATACCACAGTCGACGGCACCCTTGCTTGGAGCCACAAAGATTCGGCTTTTGAGGCTTAAAAGAAATCGGCTTCACTAGGGTAGAAGAGCAATTGGTTATGGTTCCAAATGGTAAGGAGTGTTCAGCTATCTCAAAAACAAGTATCAAGGTTGAGAGATCAGAAAAGAATAAGAGGAGAAAGGTTAGGAGAATTTCGGCAATGGTGGCTAGAACGATTAGAAGAAGGAGAAGAGAAAGAGTGATAGTTTTGGAGAGAAAAGAGTAATCGGGAGAGGCCAAAATGTTTATGAAATTCGGCTATCCTCCCCTTTCTATCTTAGCCGAAATCACCTCAAAAGAAATCCTTTGGGCACACACACATCTCTTATCGCCTTCCACATTTTTCTCCTTTATCACTTGTTCAAATTAATTAAATTAATCCCTCATTTATCCACCATTTATCTCTTAAAAATAAAAGGATAAAAGCTCCTAAATTATAGCCTTGTGCCTTCCCTTGCTGCTCATCCTTGCAAAGAAAATAAAATTCCTTTATTTGCTTCCCATGTGACTCGAACACAGTCCCTTCCTCACAGCTAATGGCGTCACTTACTAGGCCTTAAGTGGCGCCTTGTAGCCACTTAACCAAGCCTATTTGTGTGTCAAATCTCCCCTATATTTTCTTTTAAGGCCCCTCTGCTTCAGTTCCCTCTTTTAAACTTAAAACTTAATATTTTCTAAGGCATTTAACTACCTTCTAAGGTTCACAAAAATTCACATAGCACATTCAAACACACATAAGCATGCTACTTCACGTAATTAAGCAAAATGCATAGGCCATAATTCCCGGGATATTACAGTTCTACCCCTCTTAAAATAATTTCGTCCTCGAAATTACCTGACTGAAACAAGTGAGGGTATTGCTGTCGCATCGCCTCTTCTGGATCCCACGAAGCTTCCTCCGATCCATGATTGCGCCATAACACTTTGACTAGAGGAATTGACTTCCTCCGTAACACTTTCACATCTCGCTCCAAGATCTGAATCGGCTCTTCTTCGTAAGACAAATCTGGCCTTAGCTCCACCTCTTTAACTGGTACTATATAAGATGGATTCGATCGATAACAACGTAGCATGGAAACATGGAATACGTCGTGCATCTGTTTCAATTCCAAAGGCAACTCTAACTGGTATGCCACTGGTCCAACTCGCTTCAATACTCGATAGGGTCCTATAAACCTTGGACTTAACTTCCCTTTGTGACCAAATCTCATCACCTTCTTCCAAGGCGATACCTTAAGGAACACTTGATCTCCCACATCAAATTCTATCTCCTTTCGCTTGAAATCTGCATATGACTTCTGCCTATCAGATGTTTCCTTCAACCGTGCCCGTATTACCTCAACCTTTTCCTTAGACTCTGCCACAATCTCTGGGCCCAAAACTCGACGTTCCCCTAATTTCGTCCAGCACGTGGGAGTTCGACACTTCCGTCCATACAGCGCTTCATACGGTGCCATCTGAATACTGGCCTGATAGCTGTTGTTGTATGCAAACTCTGCTAAAGGCAAGTATTCCTCCCAACTTCCTCCGAAGTCCATCACACAGCCCCTCAACATATCCTCTAACACTTGGATTACCCGTTCTGACTGCCCGTCTGACTGTGGATGAAAAGCCGTAGTGAAATCCAACTTGGTGCCCAAAGCTTGATGTAGAGCCTTCCAAAACCGAGACGTAAACCTTGGGTCCCTGTCGGAGATAATCGACACCGGCACTCCATGTAACCTTACAATTTCCGCCACATATAACTTTGCTAACTTCTGCAAAGAATAATCAACTCTTACCGGAATGAAGTGCGCGGACTTGGTCAATCGGTCCACTATCACCCATACCAAGTCCTTCTTAGTAAGCGTAAGGGGAAGCCCACTAACGAAGTCCATGGTAATTCTCTCCCACTTCCACTGAGGAATCATTATCGGTTGAAGCAATCCTGACGGAACTTGGTGTTCAGCCTTAACTTGCTGACACGTCAAACACTTGCCGACAAATTCAGTAACTTTCTTCTTAAGACCAGGCCACCAAAACTGTTCTCTCAAATCCCGATATAACTTAGTGCCTCCAGGATGCATAGCATAGGGGCTACTATGCGATTCCTGAAGAATCCTCTGCCTTAGGTCCTTGTCCTTAGGCATACATACCTTACCCTTGAAACACAATACTCCTTCGTCATTAATACAATAATCTTCTGACTCTCCTCTCTGCACTTGCTGTAGCTTAGCACTTAAATCCTCATCAGCCATCTGTCTCTCTTTCACCTTATTCAACCACGTCGGCTTGACTTGCAACTCTGCCAGCAAACTTCCATCGTCGTACAAGCTCAGATGTGCGAACATTGCCCTCAGATCCGACACCACTTTCCGACTTAGGGCATCTGCTACCACATTTGCCTTGCCCGGGTGATACTCTATAGAACAATCATAGTCCTTCAGTAACTCCACCCACCTTCGTTGTCTCAAGTTCAACTCTTTCTGAGTCAACAGATACTTAAGACTCTTGTGGTCCGTGTAGATCACTGACTTTTCTCCATAAAGATAATGCCTCCACACCTTAAGAGTAAAGACCACTGCCGTCAGTTCCAAGTCATGCGTCAGGTAGTTAACCTCGTGAGGCCTTAGTTGTCGAGACGCATAAGCTACAACCTTCCCGTCTTGCATCAGTACGCAACCCAAACCTGTATGGGAAGCATCACAATACACCACGAAATCTTTCCACGCCTCGGTGAATCAAGACAGGAGCTTCCAGTCAATACCCTTTAAGCTTCTCAAAGCTCTCTGTTGCTTATCCGTCCAAACGAAGGGTACTTCTTTCCTTAGTAACCGTCAAAGGTGTGCTATCGATGAGAATCCTTCCACAAACCTCCTATAGTAGCCTGCCAATCCCAAGAAACTACGAACTTGACCACAGGACTTAGGTGGTTTCCAATCCAATATCGCCTCAATCTTTCGAGGATCCACCCTTATTCCCTCAGCAGACACCACATGTCCTAAGAACGCCACCTCCTTAAGCGAAAATTCACACTTGCTAAATTTGGCATACAGCTCCTTCTCCCTTAACACTTGTAACACAATCCGGAGATGCTCATCATGTTCCTCCTTCGTATTGGAGTATACTAGGATGTCGTCGATGAACACAACGACGAACCGATCCAAGTAGGGCTGAAAAACCCGGTTCATCATATCCATGAACGCGGCTGGGGCGTTTGTCAAACCAAACGGCATTACTACAAACTCATAGTGTCCGTATCTTGTCCGAAAAGCCGTCTTATGGATATCCGCTTCCTTCACCTTAAGCTAATGATATCCAGACCGTAGATCTATCCTCGAGAATACCACTGCCCCCTTAAGCTGATCGAACAAGTCGTCTATCCTTGGCAAAGAATACTTGTTCTTGATGGTCAGCTTATTCAGCTGACGATAATCTATGCACATACGCATAGTTCCGTCCTTCTTCTTTACAAACAAGACCGGTGCTCCCCATGGAGACACATTGGGTCGGATAAACCCACGGTCAAGTAACTCTTGGATTTGAGCCTTGAGCTCAACCAACTCCTTTGGCGCCATCCTATACGGAGCAATTGACACAGGAGCTGTTCCCGGCAGCAAGTCAATTCCGAACTCTACTTCCCTATCTGGAGGTATTCCAGGCAACTCCTCCGGAAAGACATCCACAAACTCCTTTACTGTTCTAACTCTACTAACTCCCCATTCTTTGGCATCCAACACCCTAACAAAAGTCAGAAATGCCTTGCACCCTTTCCGAACCATTTTATCAGCCTTTAAGGCAGAGACTACGTTAGACAAGTAGTTTCTTCTTTCTTCTATCATAATTATCGCCTCATCCTCCGGCGTCTTTAACTTCATTCGTTTAGCTGCACAATCCAATATAGCTCGGTGTTCTACTAGCTAGTCCATGCCAAGTATGAGATCGAATTCTCTAAAGGGAAGTTCCATTAAGTCGGCAGAGAATACCGTTCCTTGAATCTCTAGAGGTACTTTTCGAAAGATCTTATTCACCACTATAGTTTGACCTAACGGGCTTACTACAGTCGTCTCTCTATCAGAAAGTTCAGAGGCTATGCCTAGAGTTTCAACTACTCTACATGCAACATAAGAATGGGTCGATCCCACATCAATCAGAGCAAAGTAAGGCTTGCCAAATATAAGGAACGTACCGGTTATGACGTCCGGTGCGTCTCCGTCCTCCCTTCGACGAACCGCATACACTAGCCCCGGCTGTCTTGCCTCGGTATTACCAACACCTTAGCCCGGTGTTCTTCGTCCTCTTCCAGCACCGTTACCTCTACCATTCGGACCACGACTCGCCGAGGTCTTTGCTGGCCCACCTCTACCCACTGATTAACATTACGCCCTGCTGGTGGCCCCGTCTATCCCGATAGAACAATCCTTGATCACGTGTTCCTTAGACCCACACTTAAAGCATCCTCCGTTTTCTTCCAACACTCTCCCAGGTGCTTTTTCCCACACTCAAAGACAAGCACGGCAGATCGCCCTCCTGTACTCAACTGTCGACTCGCGGCCCATCAACTCTAGGCCTCTTTTGAGCGTTCCCAGCTGACCCTGCTGATCCAAACCCTCTTTTCTGCCTATTTCGATCGTGAGTTACGCGCTTACACGAGTCTTTAACTCTTTTGGCCACTTTAGCCTTCTCCACTAGTACGGCAAATTCCCGCTCCTGCTGCGGAGCTATCAATAACCTCAGATCATCTCTCAGTCCGTCCTCAAACCGGACACATCGCTCATGCTCCGTAGCCACTATCCCTCGAGCATACCGACTCAGCCTTAAGAACTCAGCCTCGTATTCCGCTACGGAATTATTCCCTTAAACCAGCCCCAAAAACGCCTTTCTCTGAGCATCAATGTAATGTGTACCAACATACTTCTTCTGGTACGCTGCCTTAACATAGTCCCAAGTGAGTTTCTCATTTGTGGCACCATCCCTAATCGTGAGCCACCATTGGTATGACTCATCTCGAAGAAGCGACACCATTCCTTTCAACTTCTCCTCGCCAGCTTAAATCGAGCTCATCCATAATTCGCTCGGTCGCTTCCAACCGAGACTCACCATCTTGGTGCCACGCCCGAATACACCACGAAACACCTCGGCCCCATCATTGGCTCGGAGTCGCTCGGTACAAATTTCCGAGCTCCCATACCTCTACTACCGCTCACCACCATCTCAAGAACTCGCAGCATTGCTCACTGCGATCGCATCCTCCCCCGTCCGATCTTGTCGCCAACACCAACGGTGGTGGTGGGGTGGTGGTACCTCATTTTTGGACCCTTGTCCAGATCTAACGGGTTCCGATACGGTCATTCTGCCTCCACCACGTCCTCGCACATTACGACCACGTCCCCTAGAGCTCATTTTTACGATCGCGATTGATCTGATTAAGAAATTTTTATGCATTAGTACTGTGTTCCACTGTTTAACCGCGAAGAAGTTTTATGAAAGGAGTTCAATAGTAATTCTTTCGATCAATCAAGGTTTTCGTTCAGGTTTTCTATCCTAATTCAGAGAAGCACATTCATTCAAACATTCATTCAGTGGCATCCATCACACACATTCACTATTTCTATAGTTTTGTCTATTCCTACCCCAGGGGTATTTTCGTCATTTGTCTTACAAGGGTATTTTCAAAATTTTTTTTTCAAAAATAGGGTTCCTTGATGATTTTTTCAATAAGGGTATTTTGGTAATTTTGTATTCCTGGGGTATTTTGGAAATTTTGAAATCCGGGGGTACTTCAGAAATTTTGAAACTCAGGGATATTTCGGTAATAATCCAGGGTAAATTTGTAAAGCTTAATAATTCAGGGGTATTTCAAAATTTGCTAAACATTGGGGGTTCTTTTTGAGACTTTGTTTTCCAAAACGGTGATGTTGCAGAAATTTTGGAAACTAGGGTCATTTTGGTAATTTGTAGGTTAGGGCAATTTCATAATTTTCCAAAATCAAGGTATTTTGATATTTTGCAAATTAAGGTTTTTTAGACTTGTTATAAAGTAAGGAAACTTTGATAAACCTGTGGGTAGTTTGGACATTTTATTAACCACGAGCATTTTTGTAATTTTACAGCCAGGGGTATTTAGGTAATTTTGTAACTTAGAAATTTTTTTAGGAAATTTTTCAAAAATAACAATTTTCACAATTCAAAGAGTAGTTTGTTGACTTTTTTTTTAAAAAAAACTAGGGTTTCCATGAAAATGTGGCTAATCCCTTTCGGGTTTTAGTTATCGTGTTTAGCCTGTGGCTGAGTCCTCTTGGTTAGGGTGAACCGAAGCTACGCACCAGGTAGGATTCCAGCGAAGAGGAGGTGAGTCACTAGGACTGCTTAAGTACCAGGCTCTTCCGGATCCAATCCTAGACATGCGCACAATGGTTGCCACACCCTAACTCGGCGACTAAGTCATAGGGTTGTTTAATTAGGCATTAAGTCTTATGTAATTGTTGGGGTAAACTAGTCCTAGGGTTCAAGTACCTATCATACTATTCTACGTTCCATTCTTACCCTTCTACAATTCATATAAATCACACAATGGATAGGGGTACTTACCTGGTGGACTGCGGGTCGGAGACTTAGGTGCCATGCCAGACAAACCTGCTTATAAAAATTTTCACAAAACTTACTTGGGCTTGATTTGAAAACGTTTTGGGCCTTCAACCCCAGGCCGAGAGTTTAAAACTTGGCTCTGATACCAAATTGAAACACTCCAAACCCGGCCCACAAGTCCTGACCGGATCTGGTATGTTCCTCGAATAACATTTGAAACTCCGATTGTTACTTAGGAAAACTTTCGTCACTTTGAGTTGGGCTCGAGTGAAAACAGGTTTATCTTACATTGAAAACCATTTGTTTTAGGGTGTCCAAAACATTTAGAGTTCATTTTTAAAAAAAAATATTTTACTTGATCTTGATTTGATAAAAATTTCGTAACACAATAAATAAATAAAAGCAAGTATAAATAGTTCATACTATGGCCTTATTACATCCAAATTTAAACCCGAAATAAATCCAAAAGTACATAAAATATAACAAGTCCGAAATAACATAAAAATTTTGATTTGTGCATGGCCACCACTAAGCTCCTGCCGACCCGGTCCGTCACTGAGTGTTATCTGAAAGAGAAATAATCCCCAACGGGGTGAGTCAAACAGACTCAATGTGTAACCAACACTAATCCTAATAGTTCAGGCATATCAGTTCATACATGTACATATAATTAAACAAATATAATAATGCAACCCGAACCCAAACCTAGATGCCATCCGCTACACATCACCCGTACCAACTTGCACACCGTGGGGACTACTAAGTCAACCCTCCATCCGCTACACATCATCGAAGGCGATCATTTGCAATGACGTGCTCATCGCCTCTTATAAAATTCGGCATAGCCACTCGATAATTATTTTGTGTCATGAGACACCACATTCAGATAATGTGATCGAAGTCACCACATTCAGATAGTGTGACCGAGGTCACCACATTCACTTCCCCTTTCATAATTACCCATATGCCCATGTCATACACATCATGCAAAATCATGCCTTAATTCACATTCTTATCATGTTCACATATGCTATACTCATAGTAAGAGTAGGAAAATGTACCTGGGTACTTTGTACCATTGCATGGTACTTTAGCCACATTCACACTATTATAAACATACATATTATTTTAAGCCGTAATCTAATAAAGTTTAGTGTGGGGTACACACCTGATTTACTTAGCAAGTTTACTCCAAATCCCGGAAACCCGATCTACTGATTTAGATCTTTAATCCCTATATTCGGCCAACCCTAGACATATTAGTAAAAAGCTAATCGGTTTATACCATAAAATCCCGAAGGATTATCACAACCCGAAACCTTACCTTGTTGCCGATTGTCTCACCGATCAAATCTCAAAACTTTGTGGTACCACTTCTGCAATCGGCCGACACTAAGTCACCGAACTCGTTAGTTTCGCTTTTTGAATAATTAAGAAATAGATCTAAAACACCATATATGGCCTTGGCCGATTAGCATATTCACTTACCTTGTGAATCCTAAATCCCGAAAACACCACTTGGCTATGGAGATGTCGACAGTCCTATACACATATGTTAGATCCGATTTGAATCACTTTAATGAATCTGAATGAATGGCCTTCTACTAACACTAAACTTACCTTAAATCTTGAGATCTCGAAGCTCTCCTCCTTATAGTCGATTATAGGCAAAATCCTGGAACCTCCTTTATTATTCGGCCAAGAGACAACAAGAGGATTAGTTCCTAGATCTCGGCTAAAAGAGATTGAACATCAAAATCCATTGTTCTTACCTTAATACCACAGTCGACGGCACCCTTGCTTGGAGCCACAAAGATTCGGCTTTTGAGGCTTAAAAGAAATCGGCTTCACTAGGGTAGAAGAGCAATCGGTTATGGTTCCAAATGGTAAGGAGTGTTCGGCTATCTCAAAAACAAGTATCAAGGTTGAGAGATCAGAAAAGAATAAGAGGAGAAAGGTTAGGAGAATTCCGGCAATGGTGGCTAGAACGATTAGAAGAAGGAGAAGAGAAAGAGTGATAGTTTTGGAGAGAAAAGAGTAATCGGGAGAGGCCAAAATGTTTATGAAATTCGGCTATCCTCCCCCCTTTGTATCTTAGCCGAAATCACCTCAAAAGAAATCCTTGGCCTACCACACACATCTCCTTATCAGCTTCCACATTTTTCTCCTTTATCACTTGTTCAAATTAATTAAATTAATCCCTCATTTATCCACCATTTATCTCTTAAAAATAAAAGGATAAAAGGTCCTAAATTATAGCCTTGTGCCGTCCCTTGCTGCTCATCCTTGCAGCAAAATAAAATTCCTTTATTCGCTTCCCATGTGACTCGAACACAGTCCCTTCCTCACAGCTAATGGCGTCACTTACTAGGCCTTAAGTGGCGCCTTGTAGCCACTTAACCAAGCCTATTTGTATGTCAAATCTCCCCTATATTTTCTTTTAAGGCCCCTCTGCTTCAGTTCCCTCTTTTAAACTTAAAACTTAATATTTTCTAAGGCATTTAACTACCTTCTAAGGTTCACAAAAATTCACATAGCACATTCAAACACACATAAGCATGCTACTTCACATAATTAAGCAAAATGCATAGGCCATAATTCCCGGGATATTACACATTCCGACCACCCATGCCTTCACGCCCTCCGTGACGCCTACTGCACACACAAGCCCACCATCCGTCGCGCCGACGTCCTCTTTGCACCGTTCGGCCTCTCCCCCGCCCATTGGCCACGACACCACCACCCCCACCCCTTCACAAGATGATCGACCACAACACCTCCCAACGCCCCTACCGACGGAGCCCTCTTCGCTGCTGTCACGCCACGAGTCGCCCGGACCGTCGCGTCGGCCTCATCGTCGGCCACCCCAACGTGCGACCCGAAAAATCAACGCCACATCGGGCTCTTCCTCAAACGCCTTTGTTGATCCCTCGACCCCTACCGACGAGAATCATCCCGTGTCGACTCGACTCCGAACATACCGTTCTCGCGTCAATGTCTTACCCCCGGAGGGCCATTTACACGGTAACCTTACTTTCACTTCCGCTACTGCTCGGAACAGGTATGATTTCCTCCACCATAAAGCGATAGTGCCTTGTAAGTGTCTGTCGATACCTGTTTTGGCTGCCTTGTACATTGAAACTGCTGTTACCGATTATTTCAAGAATATTGGCTGGGTTGGAAATTTTGATGTACCTTATTCTGCCTATTATGAACTTGTTTTGAATTCTATTCTACCTTTCAATTTAATCGGCACAATCCTGTTTCGATTGACACACCTGGTATTGTCAAATTCCGGCTATTAGGTACAATGCATAGCTTATCTCTTATTGAATTTAATATTACTTTATCTTTTGTAACTGAAGAGTATGCTATGTCTCAGGATTTTAAGAACAGTTTGTGTACATTTCCTACTGCTTTCAAGGCTGTTGAGGCTTTTTCTTTGTTAACTAATAATGTCGAGACTATATATAGCCCAAACACATCGAAGGATTTATGGTTTCGCGACCCTGTCTTATGTTACATACACCGTTATTTAGCTTACAATTTTTCAGGCTGTCGAGATGCTCCGGCAAACGTCTCAAAGACGGAACTATTCTTTTTATGGTGTATGTATACCGGTCGTCCGGTTAATTTGGGTTATTGGTTTGCACTTCAATTCGAGCATGTTATCAAAGCTAAGCGCCCTCTCATTTTAGGTTCTCTTATCACACAACTATTGTTTTCTTTGCATGGTTCTAACGCTCCTATTTCAGATTTACATGTTGCTTGTTAGGCCGATCCTTTAGATGCTTGATGCCTCGACTCAATGGGGCTACTACTTGGCACTCCGTCCTCCTTTCACTTTATTCCCCCTGGTGTTCGTTCTACACCATCCGAACGCGTCTTTCGACAATGACATCAACCTGACGCACCGGCTGTAACACCCCTAACCCATATTCGTCGCCGAATTAGGGTTACGAGGCATTTACAAAGAAAATACAGTTTTCATACATTCACATAATTACATAGAGCTTATCCCCAAAATGCATATATATATATATATAAGATTTTACTAATTTAATATTAGTCTTAAATGATTATTCACACTTGATATGCAAATCATGTCTCACAGTTCAATCGAATTCATTTCAATTATAAATCATTTTATCAAGTCAATATACATGTCTTAAAGTCACACAATTTGCCTTAAAAAAATACATACATAAATCATAAGTTTAACATTATAATAACGTATTTGAACTAAGCATATGATGTTTATTAGCCATGTACAAATGAAATCCAAAACCAAGTATACTTTCTATTTAATACCATGTGTTGCCGAATACATAACTTATGAGATTTATAACTTCAATTCACATTTAAGCAAAACATGCATATTTAATAATTGATATCACACAACTAAACACATCATGCTTATATATCATGACTAACCTATATATATATATATATATCCATAAATATGTATACGATATGTACCTAGATTATAACCGAATATACCCACATACACTTCACAATATCCATGCTTCATAATAATTTATATATAGTTAACTTATACTTCTAACACTCACATTAAATTCTAACATCACTAACCTATGAACAAAACACAACTATGGTTCAATATAATCGAGTATACAAATGATTATTCATACCACATTACCCAACTCAAATGTTCATTTCACAAACATATATTTCCTTACCATATTCGATTTAACCTTGATTGAATTTGCACAAGCATATACGATATAAACCAACAATTATATCAAAAGCATGAAAAACATACTTAATCAAAATTTAGCCATATTTGCATGGCTATTATATATACATGAACAAAAAGTTTTCATCTAAACAAAGTCAAAGTCTTTCCTATACATGCCTCTATCCAAAACCAAAATGAAAGAGTACCAAATTAGATTGATAGTGTAGACGACTTTTTGACGATCCCGATGAGCTTGTAGCCGTAACCTAATCTATAAAACAGAGGAGAACATTTCACTCAAATAAGCTTACTAGCTTAGTAAGTCCTAAGCTCATGATAATATAACATTTAAACAATTAAACATTTAAATCATTCAACTTATGACATTGCACATAAACATTTAAGTATATTGATTTATACAAGGCCGAATACTAATAGTTCATTAACCTAAGTATTTGAACTTCATTTCCATAAACCTGTATCTCTTCGAAGCACAAATAAGTATATTACAAGAATCACATGCTCCAAATCGTATAAGTACTGAAAGATTCATATCAACCATATTATCGTGCCAAATTTATTTAACTCTTAGCATTTCTATTTGAAAACCGAATCTCCATAATAATACATTCAAGCTCAAATTCATTCATATAATACTCATGCACATCAATCTTAACCTCAAATGTACATAACACTGTTCTCATAGTATTAACTCGACTCAAGTAACATTAAACATAACATATCTTACATGCTTACCTGAGCCGTTAACTAGATACATTAGCTATGGTTTGCCTTGAACAAAATTCGGTTTCTCCTTTGTAAAACACATCACCGGCATCAAGCCTGCTAGGCGTTAAAGCCCGATAAGTAACACCGGCACAAGGCCTCGCTAGGCTTAAAGCTCGAAATAAATCACCTAAGACTAGGCTGCTAGGCTTAAAGCCCGATACATTTCACTCCAAGACAAGGCCTGCTAGGCTCAAGCCCGAATATCCACACATTTAACAATTCAATACACAATGCTCAATAATGAAATCCCAACATCTCATATTCTTTATACTACTTTCACTTATCGAACCGAACTTATCTATTCACATTGCATTAAACAAAATAGTTTCACTTCAATACTATACACTCATATTCGGCTATATCATGTATTTATGCTTTAATTCCTAAAATTCATCATTCACTAAGTTCATAAATAATTTCATTGACATTAGAACGCTTAGGGACTTACCTCGGTTGTCGATAGTCCGCATGCGACCTCGGCTATTCGATAACCTTCGTCTTTCCCCGATCTAATTCCGTTTTTCTTTGCTCTTGATCTAAAACACATTAAAATCAACTCATTCAAGTACATTTCAATTCAATTTTGTCCCAAATCACATAAATGGACAAATTACCATATTACCCCTAATATTTCACTACTTTTGCAATTTAGTCCTATTTGCATAACACACAAAATACACCAAATTAGCTAAGACTATACAAGGGCCGAATATTCCTAGGGACTTTACAAGCCTTCACATTTCATTTATTTTGCAAATAATCCCCTCTAAAATTTCATTATTACAAATTAGCCCAAAATACTCAAATTTACCAAAATTTCCAATGCAAATTATACTAATCTTTACCATATCATTTATATAAAATTATAGAACACCAAAAATTACAAGAATATAGCAATGGCCGAACCTCATACATGCTCATTTTCAAAAATTCTAACATGGGTCGGGTACTATACAAAGCAACGATCTCAAAACGTAAAATTTATCAAAAACCGATTAAAAACTAACCTTAAATCAAAGCTTGAAGTTGCCGAAATTTAAACAAGGTTTTCTCCTTTCCTTTAACACATTCGCCATGAAAAGAAATAAAATGCTAATGGCTTTTCTCATGTTTTATTTAACATATAATATAACATTTAATTAGTTTACTATTATAACCTTTAAATAAAAATAAAACTATTATATTTAATAAGGGCAATTGTGACTTTAGCCACCCACTAACTTTAAAAATGGACTATTTACCCTTTTCATACCTCATATTAAAAAGCCATGCTCAAATTAACACCTTTCACTTTAGTATGCTACTTTTACGCTTTACGTGATTAAGTCCTTTTTATCAAATTAAACACTTAAACGATAAAATTTTCATACGAAACTTTCACACACATTAATTTACATATTATAGACTCGAATTATAATATTAAAATATTTCTCGGACTCGGATTCGTGGTCCCGAAACCACCGTTCCGATTAGGGTCAAATTCGGTCTGTTACACCGGCACCCACTCCAGCCCAACCAACATCGACTGTTGAGCAACGTTTAGAGCGCATTGAGGCTCGACTCGACACTGTTGGCCAGCAGCTCACCAAACTCATCGCTCTCCTCCGCAATCGACAGTAGCTCAGTAGCCTCACGAGGAGTTTTTTTTCTGAACTTTTCTTCCTATTTATTTCTTTTGCATCCACATTGAGGACAATGTGTTTTAAGTAGGGGAAGGTACTCTTCAGACATCGTTGTCTTCTGCTGTGATTTGTGTTTGCTGCTTATGGCTCTTTTGTTGTCCATATTTTTTTTAGAATATTCTGTCGCTTTTCATGCCTAAGAATTTGACCATGACTTACCATTGTTTGACCCACATGCATGATTCTTGGCCACTGAGTTAGTTCTGATTCTGTCTGTTTGATTTTATCTCCACTGTTTTATTCTTATTAGGCCAATAATAATTATGATTAATAAGTCAACTCTATCTTGCTTTTCGTAAAATTGATCAAGTTTAATATCAAGTGGACACTTAATACGTTTGCATGCCTAAATTATGTTCATGACTATTAGGTGGTTACTAAAACTTATTTTTGACACTTGATTATTTCTCTTAGGTCCTCTTGAAATTAATATTTCGTGTAAATTGTGATTAATAAATATTTTCAAGGTTATGAGTGCAGCTTAGAACGTGACTGACTGAGTAACCGGGGTAGGGTGCTTGGGTTGTCATTCTACTTCGCGTCAAAAGGTTGTGTGACGTGATAGGTAAAACTCTGCTAGCCAAGGTTATGAGTATGGCTCAGAACGTGACTAATTGAGTAACCGGGGTAGAGTGCTTGGGTTGTCATTCTACTGCGCCAAAAGGTTGTGTGACGTGACGAGTAAAACTCGCTAACCTGAAATAAATAATCTTTAGGAGTATGTTGAAATTTGAGTATGTTAATGAGTAACCGGGGTGGGGTGCTTGGGTTGTCATCTCTCTTCACGTCAAAAGGTTCAATGCATTCTTAAGTAAATAATTAAAAAAAAAGAGGAAAAAAAAAGGAAAAATAGTACTAATAAAAGCGGAAATAAATAGAGTGTCTTAGTAGGTTTGGTAATTTACCTAATTAGCATGAAATAATTCGAGACGATTTTAATTTTTACATGTGTTAATTAGAAAACTTTGTTCTGTTTTACTTAAAGCAAGCTTAGAAGTTCTCTTTATTTTTCATATGCATTTTTGACTAATCTTTATAAAACTTTGGAATAGAATTTCTTTCAGGATCTGATTTTCACAATGGATAGGAACCATACTTGAGGGCAAGCATGGGCTAAGTAGGGGGGATTTGATAACACTCTAGAATGTCATGTTTTTATGTGGTAACTGCATATTAATTTTGAGTGTAATTCTACTAATTTGGGCTATTTATGGACTTTTATCTCGTAGGGACTAAATTGGAGACCAAAGTAAAATTGAGGGCCAAAACTGTAAATTTAAAGATAAAAATGGACCAATGTGCAACAAAGGGAAAAGATGGTGCCAAAAGTGCAAACATGGAGGACAGAAGGATTGAAATGCAAAAAGAAGAGACTTTGCTTTATCAAACTCTATTTTAATTATATTAGGATAATTAATATTAGGATAATTATTGAGGATTATTTAATTTCTTTATTTATCTCTATTTATCTTTGATTAATTGTAATTATCTTTGGGAGTTTGAGTAGGACTAGTCCATCTACCTTAGCACTATAAATAGGGGATGGAGTGACTTATTTTGTTTGTTCATCTTTTCCTGTAAACTCTCTCCCCATAAGTCTTTTGTGCTTTCCATATTTTCTTTCAATAAAAATTCTTTTTTCCATTCTTATATATTTATTTATTTTTCCACCACAATTATGAGCCACTAAAATCCATCTAGCCGAAGGTTGTCGAATGCCCCAAAAAGGTTCTTGAGGCTTAGAATCCGCACTTAACTCTCTCACCCAGGTATTTATCGTTTCTTCGCATTACGGGACTGACGCTTTCGTCCATGTCCCTTTAAAAGTAAACCTTTCAACGTATGCAAAGGCGGCCGCTTTGTGTGTTTTGGAAGGATTGCACCGTCGGTTCGTGAGCTTACTGCGTCAGAGGTTGGCGAGCCCAAGAGACAAAATGGCGTGGGATTCGCCATTGAGAAGCGTTGATCTAGCATAAATAACTCCACAAAAGCAATTGCAGGCTAGAGTCAGGCTCCCTAAATTTGTAAGTCTAAACTCTTGGAGTTGGTGGTCGTAGGCGTCCTCTTCCACTATAACTGGCTTACTTGGGTAGAGAAGGGTCATCCAAAAGCCGAAGATTGAACCCAAGGAGGAACGAGACAACCGGAGGCTAGAATCTCGCCAAATAAGAAACTCACTCTTCTTTAAACTCTTTTATTTTCCTCTTTATTTTCGCAATTTACTTTCACGATTTCAATTCACTTTATATTCTGTTTTATTCTAAATCGAAATTATTAATTCTGTTTTTTATTTTTCCAGGAACGCACGTTTTCTTGGGCACGATTCTGCCCAGGATTTCGAGAAACAGGCATTTGTATAATCCGATCCCTGTGGATTCGACCCTACTTGCAATTTACTGTTATTTTCATTATTTTGCAGGGAGTAGGATATATTTGGTGCTTTCAACGACGCATCAGGTTCCCGAATAGGTAGATAATCATACCGGTTCTCCCACATTTCGATGTATGCTGGCCAAAATCTTGGCCAATCCGTGTGCAACTGCCGTAAGTCGACTTTGTGCTCATCATCGAGCACCTCAGGTGGCACGAGAACCGGTTGTCAAAATCCAAATTGTCGCAGAACCCGATCCGACTGGTGCATCTCCACGGTGGCATAGTTGATCAATGGGACCTTCACATGCCAAATGTTCGGATTTTGAAAGAACTCATCCGAAATTACTGCCCGAATTGCCGGATCCTCGTATGGTGTCCATTGAAACTATATTAACATGATAAAAATATTAGTTATATACTAAATACTAAATACTAAATACAAAATACTAAATTCTAAATACGAAATACGAAACGACTATTTTATTACAAAAATATATTTTATTTAATACTTACTTGTGATTCTGACCGTTGCTCTAATAGAAGCCGTATATCTTCAAGCTCGGTAGGTATTCCAACATAACTCGCCGAATGGTTCCACCTAATTAAAAAAAATTTAGCATACAATTTTACTTTAAATCTACGTAATAATTGTAAAATATAATATTAAATTTACCTCGTTATGAGTGGGAATGTATATGGGTGGTCGACTCGAGGACGTAAAAATAGAAATCGAAACCGTGCCCATGACTGCAGTAGTGATAGGCAACCTCTGATTTTCGCTTTACTCGGCCGCGTCGCCCCGCACATCTCCCGATACAATTTTGATAGCACGGCAGACTTCAACTCATTTCACCGGCTACTCTAAAATCAACGAGTTTCAGTGACCATCTCAGGTGTACGAGGTTTCGAGACAGGTCTGGCATCAGATAGCCTCCAATCATCTCAAGAATGTATGCCCGAGCATACCGTATTCTTTCTATTTCGGTCAAACCATTATTCGGTTCCAGGATTGTGTCTCGTAACCAACCCATCTCGATCCGACCTCCATGAATGTTATCCGGAATGGCACCCAAAAGCTCGTAGCATACGGCAGTCCAATCGCTAGAAGTTGCGGACCCGGTGACTACGGATCGATCCACCGGTAATCCCAACTGCAACTGCATGTCTTCCAGAGTGATAGTACACTCTCCGCATGGAAGATGGAAAGTGTGCGTCTCGGGTCTCCACCTCTCTATCAACGCATCGATTAACCGGCCCAACTTGCACCCCCGGCATATCGTCGCCACGTGCCAAAACCTCGCTTCCCGCAGATAATTCTCGATAAGCGGCGATGGCAGACCGGGTATATTGCGAATATAGCATTGCAACACCCGATCTACAGACTGTTTAAAAAATTATAAAATACAAATTAATTAAAATTGCATAAACCTAAAAAATATTAAATAGTATTGAAAAATTAAAATTAAAACTTACTATTTGCATTTGATCGACGGAGATGTGTTTATCGTCGAGACGAATTAATTCCCCGGCCATTGGAAATACGATCGAATATTTTAAAATTTATCAAAAAAATGTATTTCAAAAAATTTTAAAAATGGCTTTTTTGTAAATATTAAAGGACTATTGTGAAATTTGAGAGGAAGTTTCAAGTAATTTAAGAGAAATTTGAGAAGAATTTGAGAGAAAGTTGAGAGAAAAATTAATAAGGACTTTGTTGTGAAAAAAATAAAAGGGTGGGGGGTTTTTATAGGTTTTTTTTTACCGTTGCAGAAGGAAAGCGTGCCCTCAAGGGCGCACTTTGTGCCACATCAGCAAAGCGCGTCCTCGTTAGCGCGTTTTGTACTGTTGTGGCACAAAGCGCGCCCTCAAAGGCGCGCTTTCCTGCTGCATCCTCCCAAAACGCGCTGACGTGGACGCGTTTTGGGGGAAATGACATTTTTCCGTAAATATTCCAGAATTCGGCCCATTTCAGTAAATTTTTTAAATTTTCGATATATTTTGATAAATTACCCTAAAAGATGTGTTGCTTTTTAACAACATAAAAAATGATAATACTTTTACATTATCAACACGATATACTCTAATAACACCCGTCAAAGGTAAATAAAAAATAAAAAAAATCAAAGGTCAACCATATATGACTTTGTAGTACGAATGTTGCAAAATTTTATTTTAAAAGCCCAAACATAATTTTTCAACAGCCATAAACCAGGTCTTTAATGAAGGCCCATAACTCGTTTTAAGCTTCAGCTGGCCCATACAGTCTGGCTCGGTCTTCAGACATTAAAAATGACACAAAAAAAAGTACGTACAATTTGATATTTGGGTATCTAAGTTTTTACAACTCGAGTTTGACTTGACTTTACGTAATTACAAATTAATATAATGGTAAATTTATACTTTAACCCTTAAAAAGTTATTATTCATTTTTCCCTCCACTTAAACAATATTTGGGTATTAAATTGCAAGTAATATATTAATCCAAAAAAGTCTTCCTTTTAAACTACAAATTGGCAGACAACACCCGTGACTGCTGCAAAAACCAGAAAACAGCAACTCTGACGAGGTCATGAAATGGTGATGAACATCATGAACACTGAGAATCTGTCAATGTTCATGTTTCTTCATCATCATCATCATAAACAAAACCTGCAAAATCTCTGTATCTCATGCACCTTGTCCTCACTTTCATCACTAGATCCTCTCATACGTATTTTTTTTACTCGTGCATACACGTGTACATACACATACACATATACATATATGTATATGCATTAGTGAGACCATGATTCATGTGAGTTGTGGGTATGTTATTGGTTGTTGAAAAAGAAAAGAACCAAAAGATAGATGATGATTTTCATAGCCTTGTTGCATAAGGACCACACACCATTAAAACCTAGCTCAAAGGATATCTATAGATGGTCTATTATCACGTCAACAACATTATCATTTAGTGGGGGGATCGTATATACCTACTCAAAATGGCATTCTATAATAGGTTAAATTCTGATTCTATGTCGAAGTTCGTAGATTTAATCTTCATATTACTGTGCTCTTCGAAATTTGAAACTTTGATTTTGATCCAATAGTAGGTATTAAGTTTATAAAGTTGACTTTGGCTATTTACAAAATTTTATGGGACAAATGTATTATCAAATGTGTAATGATATGTTAGTATTGCTATTTTTACGTATTAATTATTTATAAAAAAGCTGAATAATGAATTTAACAGTGTTAAGATTAAAATTTTAAAATTCGAAAAATATATAGACTGAAAATGATCAAATAATCTAATGGTAAAAATTAAATGACCGAATTTAATTATTACTATTTGAGCGACGACTGGAATTTTGAAAACTCGAAAACTTTTTCTTTAGTCCAAATAGTTGAATGAATCTAATTATGATCATAGTTTCGAAGTAGGAAAAGGTTCCATGAATTTGGAGTCTTGACTATAAATCAAATAATGATATTCATAAAAAAAAATCAAACCCTAAAAGCTGAATTTGCATATGATATAGAATCTTCATAAAGGATGAAATTATAATAAACATAATAAAAGGAATCCAAGGGCATGAAGTGAGAGCAGTATCAACAAGTTCATTGAACCACCAATACCGAAGTTTTATTTATTTCCATTGGAACTGTGAAATTCTAGAAAGCACCCCCCCTCCCCATCAAACTTATCTTTTACAAAGAAATGTGTAAGGAATATTAGAGCATATGACGTTCATGATTAGGGTTCACGATCTTCTGTCCCTACAGTTTAATTTTAAGGCTAAATAAAACAATAAACTTCCCAATGCATTTAACAATGAGCATGAGAATCCGTGGCCATGTGCCTGGCCATCATTTCCTATAATATATACATTAATTTCTTTAACAAAGATATTGAAATTTAACCTACGGTTGGATTGATCAGTCAATTTGGATCAGGTTAATTAATTCGAGTTTTAAAAAGTTTTAAAGTCGTTTTAGTTTGAATCCAGTTTGGGTTTAGTTCATTTTAGATTATAATCATTTCAAGTTCGAATCGTTTTGGTTTCGAGCTTGTTCCTCTTTTAGATTTGGGTCAATTTTCGTTAAATTTGAATGAGTTTTGGGTTGTTAACTTTTCATAATCAAATCTACATTAGGTTGGGGCTTGAGTTTATATTTATCAAGTAAGGCTTTCATATTCGAGCAGAAAAGTGATAGGTCTAATCGCAAATATATCACGTATTAAGAATAGTTGTATGAATTTAAACAAAACCCGAATTTAAAAACATTGGGATTTCCTGTTTAATTTAGTGTAAGTGTGTTCTGAGTTAGTAACTTTCTCCAATTTTGGTGTATGTGATGATATGATACTATGATATTCTGCCATGTGATCATCACCTAACAATGCACAATATCAAAATATCACATCATTACATTTACCGAATTTTTTTTTATCATATTTAAGTACTAACTTAAACAAAAATTTACCAAATGTAAAGACTAAATGTAACTTTATCCGAGAATTAGTTGGTCCACTCCTTGAAGCCTGGAATTTTCCATTGAGCTGGAAATTAAGACGTCCTTTTTAGAAGAAAAAAAAAAGGTACCATATAGAGATGATGGTAGGGCAAAGACTGTTCCAATTTAGAACATACCACATGCTATGGGTTCAAATAGGTTAAAACACAACAATTGACATCCCACAATCTTGCCTTTCTCCTTTAAGTTGGCACATCACCTAATATTTGGTTGGGCTTGTATGGCTTTTTTTCATCAATAATAATATTCTCCAATACCCTATATTATTAATTACTATCTAAATTCGAATTAATTAAATTATCCAAATGAATTCGAATATTTAAATATTTAAATCTGATTTCATTAATCACATATCACAAAGTAGAGCAAATTCGATTAATAGATATTCACAAGTTGATATCCTTATTTAATCTAAACCCGCTGTGAATAATAATTAAAATATCTAAATTTAAATATTATCCGAATTTGAAAAAATATCAAATATTTACAAATATCTAAATCCGAACTTGAGCATGCATGCCAATTCTTGTTAATAGTTATGATATTTCGAAAGATTTTCATATATATATATATATATATATATATATATTACAATATTTGTCTCCCATGTATATTAAAAGACTAGTCTAAGTAGAAATCCAATCCTTTTATTTTAGTTTATAAAAATGTGGTCCTTATACTTCATAAAAATTGAAAAGTTAATCTAATTAGGTAACACTGTTAAGCCTTACAATTAAATCGTTTACCTGAAAATTATTAATTTAACAATTTATATGTTATTAATTAACAAAAATCAATAATTGAAGTTTACATGTTTACTAACATTTGAATTAGCTTCTCAATTTTTTATAAATTGCAAGGATCAAATTGTAATAAATTAAAGTAAAAGAATTAAGTTGTCAATTCTAATAAATTAGTGGGATGAAATTCACAATTAAACTAAATTGAATTAAGAAAGAAAGAAATTAGAAACTTAGGGGCAAGTGATGAGAATCTTGATGCAAAAACAATAAGAATATTAATAATAAAATTAAGCATAGTTATGGGGATGTGTTCAAAAGAATAATATGATAAAATCTAAGCAAATATATATTATATTTTATAATTTGTGACATTGGATTGAGTAGATAATTGGAGCAATGCATGTTAGGTGAAGGGAATAAATAAAATAAATAATAATAAAAGATTGTGGTCACCTAGTTTGTTCATCATTGTGATTGGACAAAGAATTATATAAAATATTAGTAAGAGAATTTTAATTATTTATTATTATAAATTGGGAATAATTTACGTCAGGATGATCTTAAAAATTGAAGTTTTTAATCACTAATAAAATTTTGTCACATCATCAAAATTTAAAAATATGAAATTATTATTATACACTCATCCTTAGAAAAATTATTTTATGACCATATCATTCATGGTCATTTTCCAATTATTTAATGACATTTCATTAATTTTTCCATGCCGTTGACACATAATTTCGGTAGCTTTTTTTTGGCATTGAACCCCAAACCTAGAATCTTGAACCCTAAATTCAAAATCTAAAACTCTAAACTCTAAAAATTAACATTTAACCCTGAATTTAGGGTTCAAATTTTGGGTAAAAAAACTATCAAAAATATGTGTTAATGAGTAATGACATGAAAAAAATTGCACCAAAATTACTAATTTTTTTTAAAAAAAATTGCGCAAAAATAACTTTTGAAAAAAAAGAAGCAAAATGATTAAAATTTGTAAAAGAAAAAAAGATGTTTGTTTATAATTTAAAAAATTAATTATTTTAAGTAATTTAATTAAATTTAAATTAAATTAGAGAATATAGTAGATATAAGTGTGTGTATAAAAATATTTTATTATCTTTAAAATCTAATGACGTGTCACTATTTTATTGGTGTCTAAAAACTATACTTTTTAGAACGATATTAATATAAGTTATTCCCTTATAAATTTGTATTTAGCTTCATTATCTTTTATTTGTACAATATTGTTAATATAATCAAATTAATTACTATCATTAAAAGGATGATGTAAAATTTTTATTATTATTTTAAATATATTAAATCAAATGCTTATATTATTATTTTAATAGCAACAATTAATAATATCATAGACTTAGTTTTAATAATAATACTATTATAAAATATGTTAAATATTGAGAAATTAAAATTTAAATTTTAAAAATAATTATAAAAAAGAATAAAATTAGACCGGATTCGTAATTAAAAAAAATAAGAGTACTAAAAGTTTTGATTAATTAAGAAAAAAAATGACATAAAAAGGCAAGCATGAAAGTGAAAGGTGTCCAAAATTTAAAAGAAGAAGGCCATAACAGAGCCACGTGAAACCCAGAGCGGGGCCCAGGCCCATATCATAATATCACGATAATTTATAACATCTCACGAGAAAACGTTAGCTACCATGTTTCATTATAAAGGTTTACATTTCATTATTTATTAATAACCTGTAAAATTAGGAGCGAGTTTAGTAATTAATCCGCATTTTGTAGGCCCATTAAGGGGGTAAATACTGGCCACGAGTTTTTAAAATTGTTCCATATCTAGGGCGAGGATTGAACCCTTGACCAATGGTTAAGGTAAGAAAGATCCTTGCTATCTCACCTAACTTCCGTGATTAAATATTAATTTTATTATTAAATGTTGATAAGTTATATGTTTCTTTTTATAATTTACTTAAAAATATAGAGATTAAAGTATCATTTAGTCCTTAAATTTGATAAAATTTTTAATTTGGTCCTTAATTTTTTCATATTAATCTCGATATTTTTTTTTTCAATTATTTCCTAAACTTGGACTTCAAAATTTTTTAAAAAATTATATGAAATCTAAAAAATAAAATAAAATAAAAAATTAAAGTAATGACATGGTACAATCTTAGAGTTCCACGTCATCACACTTTAGCGTAATCCTAATTTAGGGACCAAATTGAGAAGATTGTTAAGTTTCGAAATTGAATGGACCAAAAAAAATTACCAAGTTCAGGGTCTAAATGTTACTTTATCCTAGAGTACCCCATCATCACACTTTAAAGGAATCCAAATTTAGGGACTAAATTAAGAAAAGTGGTCAAGTTCCAAGATGGATGTGAATAAAAGAAATTCAAGGACCAAAATGAAAACTTATGAAATTCAAGGATTAAATGTTAAATTATCTCCAAAAATACATGTAAAAAAGAAAAGGAAGAGCAAAGAAATGAGGTGGATAGCATTATTATCAAAGTACGTGATGGGGATGGATGGGTCGTTATCTAATAAACAGTGGATTGTTTTAATCTCACACCACACTAAAACCAAGTGAAAGTGAAGTTTGTAAACAATAAAGGGGGCAACAAAGTTATTCATGTCAGACTTGGCGTGCATTTTCATTCTTACATTGCAGACAGTGAAACCAAATACCAAAAAGCAAAGATTCAAATCCATCACATTAGTGGGGTCTCCTTTTTTATTTCAAAGTTTCTTGCTTTACAAAGGAGAATTATAGAAAAAAAAAAGTTGATATATTTTTCCTGCAAAACCCCAAAAGGAACTAGCGCTCTCAAGTTTGGGTTTTTAAGGAAAAAAGTTTGGATTTTTAAAGGAAAAGCATTGTTATATGAGAGGGATTAGTGTTTGAGATTTTGGGGTTTTTTTTATTAGTGGGAAATGTTAAGATTTGGGACATTTTAAAGTTTTTTTTTCTAGTGAACCCCTTCAAGGTATGCATCTTCTTGTTCATGTTCATGTTTTCTTTTTTATAAATGTGAATCAAGCACTTTGGTTTGCTTTGTTTTGTTCTTAAATTGTTCACAATGAAACACATGATCTTTGTTGATGTGATGCCAATTTTTTTTATCAGTTTTTGATAAAGTTTAACCAGTCTCTCATCACTTTAGAACAATTTTATTGGAATTGATGTCACTTATGTTTAGGGAGCAAAAAAAAGGGTTTAAAAATCTTAGATTCTTGAGGGAGGTTTAGGGATTTTTGTGGACCATAAATGTTCTTGGTAATACAAAAAAAAAAAAAAAAAAAACCATAAACAAGTAAAAGGAAGAGGGCGGTGGTGTCAGTTTTGAGCAAGTGGGGGTGTCTGGTTTTCTTAGAATTTATATATGTTATAACCATGTGTTTGTCCTAGTCTCTTTAGCCCCCTTTGTGAGGAAGTAACATTAACCCCATTTCTTTGGAGGGGTCTTTTCTCAGCTTTTGACCCCTTATTTTGTGTCAAAGATTCGGTCATACTATGAAATGCACATGATTTTTCTCTTTTGATCCATATGCTTTCCATGGTTTGAGATATTGTATCTTTGTTCATATAGGATATTTTTGTAGATCGAAGAAGCAGAGGTGAAGTTTTCGAGTGCTCGAAAGAGAGTAAAGTTTCGATTTTTTCTTTATCAAGATGAAGTTTATGAAACTGGGATCCAAGCCTGATTCATTTCAGACTGATGGTGATCATATCAGGTGAGTTTTTATGGTATATGTATATGCTCTTTGATTAGCACTCCTATTATTTGCCTTGCCTTTGTAATTTTCAGCTCCGACATTAGGACTTGCCAGAAATGGTTTCGGGTAAAAGTTAAATCGGTTGAGTATGTTTGGCAAGCATTCGTGCTTTTGAGGCATATGTTAAACTTTTATCTAATGCATATGCGTATATGGTTTCGGACTATAACCCTCGAAGCCCTTCAAACACATGGAATAACTTAGAATCCGGCACTCACACTTGAGTCCGAGTAACATAGCTTTAAGATGCTTCGGTTCTATTCATAATTATAGGGACTTAACTGCCTTTACCTTGTGGAACCCCTTGTTTATTGTTGTTCCTCGTCTGTTATGATGCGGCAAAACAATGTTATGTTTCTGAAGTTTTGTCCTAATTTTGCTGATATTTGGGCTTCGATTTTATGCTGACATAAGTCTGCAAATATTAATGTTCAGGTATGTTGCAACCGAGTTGGCAACTGACATAGTCGTTAATGTTGGGGATGTGAAATTCTACTGTCATAAGGTATGAACCATTATCAATCCACCATTACGCAAAGGATCATATATTCAATTCTTGTAATTCTGAGGTCCAAACTCGTTAAGTAGGCAAATACGTTGTGGTTCTGATGGGACGGTTTAATTTTGTCTGTATTTCTGTGTATTGATCGCTAACATCTATAACTACAATATTTCTGTAGTTTCCGTTGTTATCGAAAAGTGCACGTTTGCAAAAGCTGGTCGCGACATCGAATGACGAGAACGGTGATGAACTCCACATTCAAGACATACCGGGTGGACCTGGAGCTTTCGAAATATGTGCTAAGTTCTGTTACGGCATGACGGTCACTCTCAACGCGTACAATGTCGTTGCTGCTCGATGTGCTGCGGAGTACCTTGAGATGTACGAAACAGTTGAGAAAGGAAACCTTATCTATAAAATCGACGTTTTCCTCAATTCGAGTATATTCCGGAGCTGGAAAGATTCCATCACTGTTCTTCAATCAACAAAATCTCTACTCCCGTGGTCCGAGGAATTAAAGGTGGTTAGCCGCAGCCTCGATTCTATAGCTTCCAAGGCTTCAATTGATACTTCCATGGTGGAATGGTCATACACTTATAATAGGAAAAAGCTCCCGTCGGAAAATGGAAACAGTCCGCAATGGAATGGTGTAAGAAAACAACAAACCGTTCCGAAGGATTGGTGGGTGGAAGATCTTTGTGAGCTTCGTATCGATTTATACAAGCGCGTGATAACGACAATTAAAACGAAAGGCAAAGTTTCGGGTGATGTAATCGGAGAAGCACTAAATGCATACACGCTGAGAAGATTGCCGGGTTTTAGCAAGGGTATGATCCCGAATAATGATATCGTAAAGTATCGGTCATTAGTGGAGACCATCGTGTGGCTGCTGCCAGCCGAGAAAGGAACCGTTTCTTGTAGCTTCTTGCTTAGGTTGTTAAGAGCAGCCATTTTATTGGATTGTGGAGAAACAGAAAGAAACGAATTGATGAGGAGAATCAGTCAGCAGCTTCCCGAGGCAACTGTGACCGATCTTTTGATTCATGCTCCAGCTGGAGAAGCAACAATATACGATGTCGATATAGTTCATAACTTAGTCGCCTCGTTTATGACCCACATTTCTCAAACCGACCCTGTTAAGAAAGAATTCCTGGAGAGTACTAGAAGTCCCAAGTTCGGACCGGATGCTTCTAAAGTGTTGGTAGCGAAGCTAATCGACGGCTACCTAGCTGAAATTGCTCGAGATCCAAATTTACCGGTTTCGAAATTTGTCAACCTTGCTGAAATTGTATCAAGCGTCTCGAGACCTTCTCATGACGGACTTTACCGTGGCATAGACATGTATCTGAAGGTAATTTCTAAGAATCTCGGCTTTGGTTTTTACTGCTGGGAAATCCGTCTTTAATCTCTTTTTTTCGTTTTTATAGGAACACCCGGGAATCAGCAAAAGCGAGAGAAAGAGAATATGCAGGTTAATGGACTGCAAGAAGCTATCGGCCGAGGCCTGCATGCATGCTGTGCAAAACGAGAGGCTTCCGTTACGTGTCGTCGTGCAGGTTCTTTTCTTCGAGCAAGCCAGAGCCACAACGTCCTCCGGCAGTAGCACCCCCGATCTTCCGGGGTCCGTTAGAGCCCTTCTCCCCGGAGGGTCTCATGGTAGCTCAAGGTCCACGACAACCAACACCGAAGAGGATTGGGATTCGGTGCCAACAGCCGAGGACATCAAGGCTTTGAAAGGGGAGCTTACAACTCTAAGATTAAGCGGCGAAACAAACAGAAATGGCACGGCCAAAACCGACATCGAAAGGGTGGCGGCGAGTAGAATGAAAGGTTTGGCCATGTCGAAAATATTCTCGAAACTCAAGTCGAGTAAGGAAAGAAACGGTGAAATCAGCAGCAGCGATACGTCGGAGAGCCCCGAAGAAACGAAGTCCACTCCTTCCGTAAGTAGGAAACATTCACTGTCTTAGGTTCAGACCACACACCTTAGCAAATGATTTGATGCATATGGCATGGTCTGGTTTTTTGTAAAATTCTATGAAAAAAATGGACAGTAGGGGATTAGAGACGACGACTCTTGTAGCTGGTTTTACTACCACTTGTATTAATTTTTCGAGCAAATGGAACGAAGCATATTGAATAGTCCGGGGATTCATTTTTAAAAAGATTCCGATCCTGTCCCTCCCCGACTAATTGGAGAATTAGAGACCCGCACCGAAACCCGATTCAAAGGAGACTGACTCAATCTGGTCGAGTTGAAACCCTGATCCAAGAAATTCTTGCCATCCCCAGATGCTTGCCTGGCCTCTAACCCTAGACAAAGGAATTTTTATATACTAGTTTTAGAGGTATTCATAGGTCGGGTAGAGTTAAATTTGATTAGGTTTGTGTATGATATTAATACACTTTATACTTAACTAAGCTATGTCCAACTTAAAATATCGGTTTCAAGTTTTGCGCAAATTCATTGATATTTGTAAATGGTTAATCGAAACTTATTTTTTTTAGTAGAAATAAACAACATTAAACAAAAACAATGAGATCAGACAACTCTATTGAAGAAATCACCATTGAATTGTAAAATCTCTTGAATCGAAATTGGGGATCTTCAAAAAGCTTCAACTCAAACTGATTATCATAAGTACATTTCGTCATTTGATCAGTAGCCATATTTTGAGATCTATGAATGTGACGAATTCTTGTCTTCCAGTTCCTCCTAAGATAACCATTGATTAAACACAATTCAACTAGGTTACTACTGACAACACTACCTGTAAGAACGGACTCTACAAGTAGTGCATTGTCGCATTTCATCTCCAATTGGCTGTAACCTTTTTCCAATGTAATACGTAAACCTTCAAGAATCGCTCGAGCTTCGATGCGAAATATCGTTTCCTTACTGACTTTTAAGGAATACCCGCATAACCAATGACCATATCAACTTTTAAAAGTATAAAAATCTTCATTCATATTTAATATTTTCTCTAACTTAATTTAACTTTAATTAAATTACTTAACAAATTAAAAATTTTAATAAATAAACAAATATGTTTTCTTCTTTTATACTTTTTAAATTATTTCATTTTTTCTTTTAAATTTAATCCTCTTTTATTTCTTTGCTTTCATATCGTATTTTATTTTTATGCAATTAATTTTTTTAATTCTTTTAATTTTTAAGCAGATAATTTTTTCTTTTTTAATTTTAATTTTTAAATATTTAATTAAATTTCATAATTTGATAAAACCACGAATGGTGATTATAAATTTTCAAATTTTGATTTTTTAGTAGTTTTTTTTTTCGAGATTTTTAATGGTTAATTTTAATTTTTTTTTCAATTTGTGTTTATGACTTTTATCAATTTTTTAAATTTTTAATTATTGATTTAAGCATTTTAAAATTTTATTTATATTTTTTTTTTCCGGCATATAGTTTCAACATTTTCCCCCAAAATTAAAATAGAGATGATATCATATGTGATTGAGTATAGAATAATATTTTAAGATCATCTTAATATAAGTTGATTCTCAATGTATAAACGTAAAACAACATAATATCTTAGAAACTTAGAAAATGGGTTAGTTTGAATCAGGCTTAAGCCTTAAATGTTTAAACTTGAGTCTAATCCATATTTTTAACGGGCTTAATTATTTTTGTCTAATAATATTTGTGGGGCCTCATATTTTAGTTGGAACGCTTCAAATTTGGGCAGATTTTTAAATTTGGGTGGATAACTGGACAAGTCTAGTTTAAACTGACCTAATTCGATTTAAATAATAAAGAAGACTTTCCATTTAAATTTAATTATAAAATATCTAATTATACTCTTAATCAACGTACTCTTTGCGTATTTGAAATTTAGTTATTTTATTTTTAATTTTTAAAATTTAATCTGGCATTTAAAAGAATTATTTAAATGACCAAATTAAAACAACGTGGAAGTCATGTAAGACTTTGACTCTACTTAGAAACAACACTGAACAACTTTACAATCCCAAATATAGAACCAAAAATTTTATAACTTCATATTCAACATTATTATTTGCTTATTAAGCTTTTCATGCTTAGCTACATAACTAATTGATAGAAAAAAAAAGTCATAATATTATTATTAAAATTCAATTATCAAATTAAAAAAAAGATAAATATCAAAACTGTACATGAACTGTAACGACTCAATTTTTAGTGATACTGAAAAATGCAGTTTCGGAACCCTATTTCCGTAACCGAGTTCGTAATTATTAAATATTAATATTTATGAGGATAATATAATAAATATTAAAGTCTGGTCCAGTAATTTTGCTAAATTAATAGTTAATTAAGGCTCAGGGATTAAATCGTAAAGTCCAATCACTATAGAGTTTTAATTGACCAAAGGTTTAATGACTTAAATAACAATTAGTCAAAGGTTTAAAATGGTAAATAAATCATTTTCCTATGCCTCTTAGTGGACGGTGATGATATCTTCCACTGAGTTTGATTAATGAATTAATTAGGTTAATTAAATCATGATTAAGTAAATAAACTTAGTTAATTAAGTACTAATCTACCTATATACGCTAAATTAATGAGAAAAAAATAACATCTTCATCTTCAACCTCCTTTTTCACCGTCCAAAGAGAAGAAAAACTTAGGGAACCTTCCATGGCATTCGACCTTAAATTCTAATGTAAGTTTAAGTTATTTTCTTATAATTTTTATGAAATAAAGGTCATGGAAGCTTGATTAGCTAGCCCATGTACCAATTTGTAAAACTGTTAAAGCTTTTGAAAGTTTCCATTGTTGATTTCTTAAAGAATTAGGCTTGAAATTGATAGACTTTAAGCTTAGAATATGAAAAAGACTAGATTGTAAAGTTAATTTAGCTTATTGTTAACTTTGTTACATTAGGGACCAAATTGAATAAATGTAAAACTTGTTATGAAATTATGTTAGAAATAGAAAGTTTAAGGTCCCTAATGAGAATAATTGAAATAAGATTTTAATCCAAGGCTAGGAATTTAAAGTTATAACTATCTCGAGTTTAGGGACTAAATTAAATAAAATATAAAATTTTAGGGTTATAAAAAATTGTATTTATAAACGTTCATGCATATCATAGCATAGTATTGAGATATTTAGTATTGATTGATGATATAAAATGATTATTTAGATCAAGAACCAGATCGAAGTGGAGTTGTTCGGGGAAAATATAAAATTACGGATTAGCCCCTGAAGTAAGTATGCGCTTTACATATTTTGAACAGGTAAGTTCATATGGGACTTACCATTCTATTTTATTTTATGTATGAATTGTACTTGAATTTATATTTATATATTAGAATTAAGTAGAATTAGTGAATTTGGCACATATCTTGAAATAGACTGAATTACAAATTCACGTAAATATGGGCTACATGAAAATAGTACAAGATGTAAATATGATTATTGAATGATTATATGACTTGAAAATGAGAAATGAAATTATTTACAAGAATTGGTATCGTTAAGTATAAGGAAATTATGCTTGAATGAACTTAGTAAAATGTTAGGATATGTATGGCATGCCATTAGGGTTATACGAAAAATTAATCAGAGATTTTATATGTTATTACGAGATCTAGTTTTTTTTTTGTATATTCATGGGTTATACGTATCGTAGGTTTAGCCCAGATGGGTAATCTCGATATAATGTTAGCTTACGTGAGCAACTCTAATAATGTCAACTTGTGTGAGCAACCCAAATATACTGTTAGCTTGTGTGGGCAGCTTATTCCTGTGTATCCGAGTCCGTTTTACTATAGGTCCATCGGACAATGTTCAATTGATTGGAAATGGAATTTAAATCATGAAATAAAAATAAAATGGTATTAATGATTCTTGACATATAGATTGCTACATGACTTTGTTTAAATGTTTACAGTACTTAATATTCGAAAATGTAACTAATGCATTCAATTTGTGATGTTGTATGTATAGATATGTCATAATGTGCCAAAGGATAGTTAAGTTGAACTTACCTTAATTGTTTACTTTCTTTGTAGATTTTCACTTCGTAAAACTGTTGAGCCGAATCTGCAGAGTACACACTATCGTGAAACGGTAGTTATAATGTCATTTTGAAGCTAGACTATGTGGCATGTACTTAAAAGTCCCTAGTATGTATTTAGGTATTCTAGGATTTGGTAGTCTCGTGTACTTAATGGTTGAGTTGATTATAACTTATGGTATGAAACTAAATAAGGCATATCTTGGTCAAGATGATGCTATGAAAGTAATGATTTTATTCATGAATGATTGGTATGTTATAATTTGAATCATTTGAAATAGCTAGATTGCTTAAAGAATTTTAAACGGTGAGTTGATTGTTAGGCATGTTATATGGTTTGTAGATTGATTTGGCTAGTTCATATCAAGTTTAGCAAATACTTAGTCTAAAATTGCATGTTGAGGGTAGGAATTAAAGATGGTAGTGTTTTGAATATGTTTAATTTATCGAGAAGTAAATAAGCTTGGATGATGGATGCTTGGATAGTGTAATCTCAAATGGTTGATTTAGGTACTTTTGTACTTGAATTTGGTTATCATGGGAATGATTTAACAACTTTATTGTGTACAATGTTGATTGAATATTTATACAAAGATGGTTTATAACTCGTGAATTAGATACCAAATATGTATTTTGCCAAAATCAGGGGAAATGTCGCGACCTCGGACTTTTGACGTCGCGACGTTGTCATCACAAAGAGTGACGTCGTGACGAGCATAGGCGTGTCATCGCGATGTGACATACTATGATGGCTGGCCATGTCGTGACGAGGACATGGCGAAGTCACGACGTCGGTCCAGATATTTAAAACCTTACAATTTGGTCCTAATTCGAAAGTGAACTAATATAAGAACATTTTTAAGCCTGTGTAAGTCTCAGAATTAGTTATATATCACATTATATGCCTGTCTTGCTTGTATGTATGTGTATAATATCATAAATTGAATGTTTATTCGATAATTGATGCTCCGATAACTAGAGTAGCATTCTGTAACTCAGACCTGACGATCGGGTTGGGTAAGAGGGTGTTACATGAACTTTGATCTAATGCGTAATTTGATGCATGAACTTTGATTTGGTGCAAGTTATACACATAAAACTTTGATTGTAATTTACATATATACATGAAACTCTCAATTATATATATTTAAAGAAAAAAATACATCAATTTATTTTTATATTGAATAAATATAATTATTTGTGTATGCAACATATTAATATAAAATAATTATGTTATTGATTTGTGAGAATCAAATCAAAATAATATTTATATATAAAATTACAAAATTAAAGTTACACTTTTATTTTGAGAACCTAATTTTGATCCCAAGGGCCTAAAGGGGTTTTACAACCCACATTGGTCTAGCTTTCTAGCCCAAATACATATGCTTGCTTTGCATGATTCTCAGCTTAGCATTAAAACAACAATAATCAATGTTTATAAATTATATGGTGAATTGGTCAAATTATTGGTTTTAAGTAAATAATCGATTAAAAAATTAAAAAATTATAAAAGAAATTGGTTCATTCGGTTTATATCTATTCACAAGTAACTATTTTTTCTTTTATCTCTTATTAGATCAATACTTAAATCAGTTCCCGACCCAATCAGTCTGACTCAAACAATATTAATAATAAAAAATAATTTGTTGCATTAATCAATCGTAATGTCAAATTGAATTAATACTCTTAATATTACTTTATCCTTTTAATTTAGAAGTATATTTTTTATATTTATTTTCGAAATTTCCTATTTGTATCGACATCAATTTAAAAAAAAAAAAAGTTCTTATTGATGCTTTTATTGCATGAATAATGCTTAATAAACCAAATTAGCTTTAACTTTTTATACAACCAAATTAGCTTTATTAATGAATAATGATTGGATTTATCACACTTTTCATTGACAAAATATAAAGTGATGTTGCCCATTTACTCTTTTTTTTTTTTTCTTTACCTTAGCTTTTAAGAGGAAAAATAAAAGTCGTATCTGTTATTTTTGACATAATGCTTAAAATTATCTATAAATTTTCTCTAATCTATAAATAGAAGGATAATGCGCTTTAACGCACTTGAACTCTCGAACTCACATCTTTCTAGATTAACAATAATATTTATACTAATCAAATTAAGATTCAATCGAGCAAAAGTATTTAAAACAAAGAACAAAGATGGTAGACAACTTTATAAATAAAAATAAAATTTAAAGAGCATTTACTTATCCTTCTTTAAATTAAAGGACGGTCACAATATTTTAGTCAAGTCATGGCTTTTTTTTTTGCTGGTTGGTGCTTTCTTTACCATCATTATAAAAATTATTACATCACATCACATCACATGAATATTTATTCTTACAGTAATAATTTTGTAATAAATATTGTTTTTTTTATAATTTCGTCTTTCTACCTTGTAAAAATTAACAAGTTAGTCTATATGTTGGTAAACTGGTAGATAAGGTCCTTGGCTCAATTTTGGTTAAATTGACTAATAACAATTTTAGTCCTTTTTAGTTGTTCATAATTCAATTTCAACTTCTTTTAGACAAAATTTCTACCATTGTCCCCTCCCTGATTTTAAAATTTTATTTAGGCACTCCCATATTGAATTCCTCTCTTGCCTTTGGGTTATTTATTTTTTTATTAAATTGTTGCATATAAATTGTTGGATTATTCAATTTTGCTAATTTCATGCATATAATTGTTGAAATGTTGATTTCTAGATAAGCAATTTAAGGTTATTGTTTAACAATATTACCCAAATAAACTAACTTCTCAATTTTTATAAAATATGAGGACTAAATTCTAATTAAGTATAGGGATTGATATTTAAATTTTATAAATTAGAACGATGAAATTCATAATTAAACCTTTAAAAAATTCTTTTAATTTTCTAAATAACCTTTAAAAATTTCCAGCTGTAAGTCATAAATACATTATAAAAATATCACTTTTGTTAAAATTAAAATTATTTATATTAGAAATTCTATCACATACATATGCGTTTGAAAATTACAAATTTAACACACACATGCTTTTGGCATGAGTATTGTTGCTAATACAAGAGCACATGGGTTCGAGTGCGCTGAAGCGCATTATCCTCCTATTTATGGGTTAGGGAGGGGCTATTTAGGTATCGTGTCAAAAAGAGTAGATATGACCAGAACCTATAATGAGATTGTTTAAAAAGAAAAGAGTAACATAAAAAATGAAACGTATGGTTTGAAACTAATTATACAACTGATGTAAATGGTAAAATGTGTATATTAAAATGAGGGTTAAATTTTTTGAGCAAGTTAATAAATTTTTTTATTAAAATTTAGGTTTAAATTTTTATTAAAGATAATTGTTAATATTATTAGGCTTGAATTTTTCATGATTTTGTTAATAGAAGAAATTTAGTGTTAATTTTGAATTTGTTTAATTTCGTGTTTAATTTGTTCAATACAATTCGATAGATGTGATTTAATTTAGATTTTAGGGTTGATTTGATTAAAATTAATCGCTAATATTATCAGCTAATTATGAATTTTCATCAAATTGACTCCAAAATCCGAAATAAATACTAAAAATTTAACACCGTCAATGTATAACTTCTGTTATTTGACCATAAAACACAAATATCATATTAAAAAAAAATGTGAAACTCGTGTACCAAATTATGTCTTAAGACATTTTATAAATTATGTAAAATCTAATTTATATCATACAGAAAAAATAAAAATAAAAATCTTTTTGAATGACCTACCACTTGCCTACCAATCACCCTTTAAAGTAATGAATAAATCGTTGGTGCAAAATCCCGTGACCCAATGAAAAATGTAATAAAAATAAAAATATGAGATAAATATTAAAAGTATATAAAAATTTTGATTCAATATGTAATTTAATACGTGAATTTTAATTTAGTTCAGACATATATATAAAATTTTAATTTTGATTCAATCGAATACGTTAAAAGAAATAAATACATCAATTTATTTTTATACGAGATAAATATAATTATTTTTATGTGCAATATATAAACATAAAATACTGTAATATCAACCGTATTAATAATTTATAAAAATCGGATTAAATAAAAAAATTATGATGGTGAAAATATAAATAAATAGTTATTATAAAAGTTCCAAAACCATATGAATTAATTCTTGCAATGATGATGATTGCAATTTATGTTTTGTCTTCTTAAAGAACAAAAAGAAAAAGGATTAGGACAAATCACAAATCCTATAGAACCCTCTTACATGGCCCATTGTTATACAAAAAAACCACTTCAAAAAATATGAAAATAAAATAAAGCACATCAAATTTAATATCATTTGTGCCACAATCCTATCTTATCCTATCCCATCAATATCAAATTCAATTTCACATCTTACCTTCCAAAATCAATGTAATAGATCGGAGATTCACACGGTAATGTTGAGAGTTAAAAAAAGTCGACAGATAATCGGGGAAGTGCTCGAAGGTGTGCTCACGAGAGTATTTTAGCTCCGTCTTTATATTAAGATTTAGATTATATTTTATTTGTACTGTTAAAAAAATGGTAAATTAGTCTCCATAAATTAAATTAAAAAGTAAATCGGTTCTTTTCTGTTAAAAATTTTATTTATTTATACTGTTAAAGTTGGCATGATTGATGGAATAGCCAGATAGTGCCACATATACCTCATGCTGATGTACAGAGACCAATTTTTAACGGTAGAAATGAATAAAATTTTTAACAGAATTACTAATTTACTTTTTGATTTGACATATAAGAATTAATTTACCCATTTTTAAGTAGACAAATGCAGAAGCCTCCATAATACTTTACCGTATTTTGATAAAATACAAGTATATATTTAATGTGATTGAAAGATATGTTATTGTGTTAAGATTTTTCAGAATGTGATTATCGAAAACTCACCTACATTGCTCATCTCCAGCAACAATACCAACGTTCACCCACAGAAAGTTGCCAATTATGGCCACATTTTTGCCATTGAAATCCCACCAAACCCTTAATTAGAAAGATACTAAGGAACTAATTAATGTAAACCAAAAATAAAAAGATGGATGAATGAATGAATGTAAAAGATAGAGTAGGGTGCCCTATCTAAAGCATGTGTTCAAAGCTTTATTTCCCTATCTAAACAAAAATGAATGAATAATTTACGGCTAAAAAAGTCAAATATTGTTGGTTGGATGATAAATTTTATCCTTAATGTTTATCTTTTTTATTATTTTAATTTTATTGTTTTTTATCATTCAGGTATAAAATTTTAAAAAAATTTCGATAAATTTAAAAATAGTTCATGCAAAGTTTCTTTTGTCAAAATAAATCTACCGCAGATGCTCGAGTGGACATGAAAACTTGGAGCATACTTTCTGGGATTGTTTCACTGCAAAGGAGTGCGGCACAATGGTCCTAGGAGGTCTCAGGTTTTGATTATAATGATTGGCTGGCATTTAGTTTTTCAACCTTCTTAAATTATCATTTCAGGATTGTGGCTTGTGCAATTTGGGCACCATGGACAGCAAGAAACAAAGCACTTCATGAAGGGGTTATACAGACAGCTCAGGAGAAGATTAATATGATTAACTACTACATTCGTGAACTCAATGTCATTAATATGAGAAATTACTTGTTCGGAGAGTAGAGTCTGAAAGATGGAGAATTCCCGTCAGTCAAGATAAGCTTCGACGTTGCCTTTCAAAGCTTTACAAAGAGATCATGTACAGGGGTTGTGATTAGAAACTTAGAGGGCATTGTTTTGGGATCTAGAATGATAATAAACAACCACATAACCTTCGGATTTTGCTGCGGAGGCGCTTGCATGTCTTCAGGCGGTCCAAATGGGTCTCGATCTGGGTTTTCTGGAGGCGGTGATTAAAGGCGATGCTCTTATAGTGGTGAACAGAAGAAGATTTATGTAAGTAATCAATGGGTCGGTAATTAGTGTGTACATTATTGACTCAAAATAATTAAGTGCAAACTATTGCAGATGTGTTTTTGTACATGCATTGAGAACGGGGAATGGAGTTGCTCATATCGTAGCTACTGAAGGTATTCGCAAAGGAGAAACAACTTATCTGTTGGAGGAGGTGCCTTCTCTTGCTATTGATGCAGTGGAGAAGGACCGGTGATGGACTGATCCGCCAGATGAGACTCTGATGCTCGATGTTTGAAGATGGTCCCTGGAATCAGGTTTTACGAAAGGGACAGAGAAGTTTCCTGATAAGCAATTATACACATGAAAATTTGATTGTGATTCAAATATACACATAAAACTTTAATTTTGATTCAATTTTATACATTTAAAGAAATAAATATATTAATTTATTTTTATATTGGATGTAATCGTAAAATGTTGCTATGTCTTCAAATTGTATTAATAGTTCGTAAAAAATTGAATCAAATCAAAATTTTAATGTATAAAATTGCACATAATAAACTCCATGTATAATATTGCACATTGGGTGAAAGTTCATGTGCAATTTTAAAATTTATCCTTATATTTAAAAATCCAAAACCAAAAATTAATATGAAAAGACCAAGAATTGAACTGAATTACGATCAGTTCGATATCATCCTTAAAGTGAACTACCATGCATGCTGTCATTTCAATGCCATTAAAGTTCTAATAGTTTAGTCAACTTTTCCCTTCAAAAAAGAGTTAGAATTTAAAGGCTAAAAATCAAAATTTATAAATGTTGGTGTCAAATTTGTTAATATACAAATTTATTTCATTATAATTTTAGAGTGTTGACATTGGAAGGATATTCTAATTACACATGATTATTCATCCCTATTTTCATCTTTAAAAAAAGTAAATTAAAAAAAAATAAGAAATATTCCCTAAAAAATAAAAAATAAAACCTAAGGGTTGGTTTGTCTACAACATGATCTTAAAAGGCTAGATTTAGAATTAAAAAAATAAGAAGGACCCAAAGATTTACACCAAAAACCCATATCTTTTTATTCCCTTTTATCTTTGGTCAATATCTAAAAAATAAAATTATTACTCTTTTTTTTTTTTTTTGTTAAGACTTTAGAATTCTCTGGGGTCTACAAATAAGGAAAGTTCAGGGGGTGATTTAGTCCAGTCACCGACAGACCCGTCACTATAGTCTTCCCCAAGCCGTTTGATGCACCACAAATCATGGTCGCACGATAATCGTTTCCAATGTGGGACCCCATCTTTCAACGGCTCATGTTTCGCCACCTCAGTCGCCACCACACTACACTCCTTTTCTTTCGCCAAGTTATGAGCGTGAGCACACAACGCGTTAACGAACTTAGCCGCGCGTGGTCCTTCCCCGCCAAGACCGTACAAAAAGTGAAAACCGAACGGACGAAACACTTCCGGTATCGACGGTAATCTCAAGAACGGCAACAACTTGTCCACCACCCTCGTCGTTTTGGCCAACGTCTTCCTCGTCCTCGACGCGCCACGAACTTCCAACCTGAACACGTCTTTACAATTCCAAACGCTTAATACCGCCCACGATTCTGGCGGGTCGGATAAAAATTTATCCGACCCGGGCCATGATTCTCGAGTATAAAATCCACGTGGCACAGCCAAGAACGTTCCTAAATTGAGTTTGTTATTAAGCACCGAGTCAATGTCGCGAGGGAAGAACTCCACGGTGGAGAAACGGCGACGGTACAACAACTCGGCGTCGGAAAGGGAAAGTTCGATCACGGTAACTTGGTTTGAAACAGTGAGTCGATGAGCGAACACCGGGTTAACCAAAATGGCCGGCGTACGGAACCTGGAGTAACCACATTTATCGGTAAACAGATTAATGGAAGCTCGGTTATCGTTCTCGGTAGCTATATATGAATATTCGGCCCCGTTTTGAGTGAACCAGTCTTCCATTGTAACCACTAGCTTTAACCCTATCCCCATTCTCCTGCAAAAAAGAAAAAACCCAAAATTAAAACCACATAAATATTCATCGATCGCCATTGATTTTCATTGTTTCGATAAGAAATCAAAAAAAATTACCGGTGGGAAGGTGAAACACGAAGGCCTAAAATGTAAGCGAGTTTAGTATAAACAGGGACGAGCTTCGTTGCGATGGGATCATTGTTTTTACTATTTCGGGAGATTTTTTTGCCGCATGTGACGGTCTTTATGCAGCCTCGAATCATACCGACGATTTCTTTGGTCGAGCTCAATTCAGCAACCTGTTTGGTACCCGAGGAAAAAAAACCAAAAACCAAAATCAGTGAGAAAAAAAGAAAAGAAAAACGAGACAAAAGAAGGAAAGAAAAAAAACAATGTGTAGAATTGTACCAGCATGAGAAAAGCAGGGGAATGGCGGACCCGGCAAATAGGGTCACCTAAGAGGTCGGTAAAGAGAGAAAGTTTGCCGCTACTGGGACCAACTTCACATCTTTTTTCTACTTCTTCAACACTTCTTATATCTCTGCTTGGATCATACTCTCTCACCACTATATAACACTCATCTTCTCCCATTTTTCTTTCACTATATTATATATGTATATATCTATATGTATATGTATTGTAAAGTGGGAAAATGGAAACGGGGTTTTTTATTTTGATCAGTGAAGATGAATGGGGGAAAGGAGAGGAAGGGTTTGTTTATATAGGTGAAAACTGAAAAACCCAGTTTTCTTCAAAGGTAAAATTTAGGTGAATAACGTCATAAACAAGAAAAATAAAGAACAAAAAAAAAGGGGTTTTATATATTTTTTTCTTTAAGCTTTTTGTTTTTTCAAAGGTTCTTTCACAGAGAAAAATACTGAGAAGTTCATTGCCATTGAAACAAATGGTTTGAACTTTGAAGCTTCCTTTAAAAAGGAGATTTTTTTTTATATGAATTTTTTATTTTTAAAAAAGAAAAGGAAAAGACTTATCTTTAGAATCCCCAGACCTTTCATTTTCTCTTCTGGGTTTAAATTTTTATTTTATTTAATTCAGTGCTTTTGAAAGTCTCTTTCTCTTTTTGTCTGTTTTTATAAATATAGTATTTTTTTATTTCTCTCTTTTATTATTAGTAAGATTAAAAAAAGTTGAAAATGGATACCGAAATAATTGGGGAAAAATATAATAATAAATTATAATTTTCTATTATTAATCATCACTAAAAGGATGGAAGTGGAAATGGCGGCTGTGGCTGCGCTGTGTTTGTCAATTTTTTAAAATATTTAGTAACCCTAAATATATATTATTTAAGTTTTTAATTGAGTTAATATCACGATCGAGCGTTAATTTAATTAATAAAATTATAAAAAATATATATTTTATAGTTTAAAATAAATTATATTATTTTAATATGTACAATTTAATATCTCCGTCATATTAATACTAATTTTTATACATTTTTATTTTAATATATCTTCAATAAAGACTCACGCCCAAGTTCTATAGTTTTGGGTCTGTTATGCCAATCATGATTTTCCTACTCCCAAGAAAAAGGTCCTTCCCTTTTGAAAGCCATACGTTTCATATATGTTATTTTTTAATATACATTTGTATTCTAAATTTGTAATTTTTACTCTTTTATTTGAAAGTTTATAAAATTCGTTTTAAATAAATTTTTTTAGGATAAATATTAAAATTATTTTAATCAAATTACTAAAGAATAATTAATATTTCATGAATGATAATAAAAGAATAATATAACTGAAATATGATATGGCTATGATATACTACCGGTATTACTGTAGCGTGGCTTTTCCTATAAGGATCACCGTTGGTAATTTGGTATCTTTGATTTCATTTTAATCAGAATCCAAATGGACGGTCGTGATGCCTCCCTCAATGCTCACTTTTCTTCCACGTCCCCCTTTTTTTTTTTTTTTTTCCCTGAATGGAATATTTATTATGTGATACACCTCTATCATATTCATAATAATTTTGATGGAACTTGACATTTAATTTTCATTTTAATTCTCTTTTTTTTTTTACTAAATTCATTATTTCGACTATTTTTGTAGCTTTATTGAAGTGTACAAAAAAGGGAAAAATTATTTTCTAATCAATTTATTTTTTTTAATATTCAAAATTTGTAAATTTAATTATATTTAGCTAATAAAAAAAGTTGAAGACATTTTTTATTTAATTAATATTTAATATATAATATTAAAAAAAAATGAATCCACATGATTGATAATGGAGTGGCGTTACACGTTGAGGTACTGGGGAGTTTAATTTGTAAGCCCACCCACAACGGTTTCGATAATGATTGGCTTCTTAAAAGGAGAGGGACACGTCATCAACATGATTAATTATTTATTGTGATCTATTGTTACAAATTTAAGTACCAATAATTCACGGTATCGAGCGGTAAGAAATTCGATATATTTTAAATTAATTTTAATTTTAGGTGTGAGTTTTTGAAGGTTGAGGTTCGAGTTTGTAATTACGATATGTGAGGTAGGTTTTGTTTAATTCTTTCTGTATTAGTTTGATTTTTTGTCGATTCTGTATTGTATTGGTTAAATTTTATATTATATATTTGTACTTGTAACTTGTACATGTCCTATATTTGTAATTGTACTAGCTTTGTATTAGTGAAACTTTAAAAAAAAAAGTCGTAGGTTCGAGTTTGGTAGATAGAGAAAATAAAAAATAGGAGAACTTTACTTTTATTTAGAGCTTTGACCTAACTCAACTTCGAATTTAGTTGGAACTAGAGATGCTCATGGGTTGGGTCGAGCTCGGCTCTGTCTGGGCCTAAACATGATATTAACATACTTTATGCTTCCCCAAGCCCAAGCCGACCCAAGATATGGGCTTAAAATTGTGCCCAAACCCGCCCATATTATTATTTTTATTTCTAAAAAATATTTATATTATAATAGTTTAATATTTAATAGTTTTATACATTTTTTATATAGTCATCTTAACATTATTTTAATGTTTACATTAGAGTAGTATTATATATTTAGTATAGAGTTATTTTTTTAATGGGTTCTAAATTACATAATATAAAATATTATAAACTTAAAAACGGGTCGAGTCGGGCTCGGATGTTAAATGTTCAAGTCCAAGCTCGACCCATATTTTAAACGAGCCTTTTTTTTTTTTGTCTAAGCCCATTTTTCGAGCCTAATATTTTTATCCAAATTTTGGGCGAGCCTTCGAGCTTGGACGAATAGCCCGACCATAAACAGTTCTAGTTGGAACCCATGTGACTATTGAATATCAAACAAAAGAGAAATAATAAATAAAAAGATATATTAATTAAAAAGAAACCTAAAATTAGGGAGGATTTAATTGAATAAAATTAAAAAGAAAACACATTGCAAAAAGGAAAATGAAAGGAAAGTCCTTGAAAAGTCATGTGAACTGAGTTTTGTAAACAAATTAGAAAATAAATCAAAATGTTAATGGATATGTGTAGCTGACTTTAGGGTTGTACTTAAAATTACAATAGATACATTCTTAATATAAAGTTAATAAAAAAATCATAACATAAACTATACATTAATACCAAATGGGACATCCCTTTGACATAATTTATGTGGATTAGTGGTGGAGATGGTGTTTGATTATTGGGAGTTGATTTTGATGTAAACTTCCAATTATTGCTGCTAACTACAGTTTATTCTCTAAATTAAGATTTGTGGAAAAAATTAGGGAGGATTTTGTACTTTTATTATATTATATATGTGAATGTTCAAATGTCAGAATATTCTAGGTTTCACTATAATAATTTTCTTCCCCATACCAAAAAAACCAATTGATTTTTTTTATAAAAACAGTCACTTATGTTTAAAATTTTACGTTTTAGTCACTTACGTTATTGTTTTGTTACGAGGTGATCACTCTACCGTTGAACTTCGTTACCTAACAATAGTCCTACGTGACAGTCAAAATGGAGTTTAAATGCCAACTTAGATGTCCAGTTGCTGAGATGAAAATAGAGTTTTAATTAAATAAATTTAATTTGGATTGCCACGTAGGACATCCAAGTTGACATTTAAAACTCATTTGGACTACCACGTAAGACCTTCGTTAGGGAGGTAACGGAGCTTTAATGGTAGAGTGACTGCTTCGTAACAAAATGATAGCGTAAGTGACTAAGATGTAATATGAAGCAAATAGAAATGATTATTTTTATAATTTATCCAAATAATAATTATCCTGATAGGATGGTCTTATGGATAAAATATATGTCTTATCCATAAATTAAATTTTATTTTTTTGACTATTGACACAAGTTGTAAGTATCTTATATATTGTTTAAATAATAAGCATGGAATTTTATATTTTTACTAATAACAAGTTGTAAATTAATTATTGAAATAGTTCTAATGTGACCTCACATGTTTATTGTTTTAAATATTTAATATTTTTTTATCATATTTTAATGAGTGTATGTGTCACCCAAATTTTTTTTTTGAACTATAATAACAGGGTAAAGCTCAAACAATAAACGCGATTAGCGCGACTTAAACCCAGGCCACATCTGGGGCGATAAACACCCTTGACCATCGGATATGTATGAAATCATTTTCTTTTCATTTGACTAAACAAAATGCATTAAAAGGGCTTTAATTAAGAAGGCAATAGTTGTTTCAAATGATTAAGGTTAGGTTTATTTGGTCTAGAAATAAAGTGGTAATGAAATAAATAAGTATGCTATAAAGATCTAGGATTAGCTTAATAATTATTATTAAGTACACTAGTAGTGGCAAGGGTTTAGGAAGAAATTATCTATGTCATTTTTAATTAGTTTTTATTTTTAAAAAAATATAATTTAAGGATATTGGGCAACTTTTTAATTTTTTTTTCAATTTTTTCTTTTAATTCTGTCTAGAGTTCAAGTGCTTGAGAAGTTTGTCTTAAGAGGTAACAAGTTTAACAGAGTGAATGCACATCATCGAGTGTCTGAAGAGATAGACCGTGTCAAGTGCGAAGGTAGAATATTGTTTAAGGGGTCAAAATTGAATGATAAAATTTTGGAGGCCTAAATATAATTTTATCATTAAATTTATTTGTAATAAAGGAGCAAATTTACCATGTTAGGGGGGAAGGCCACTACCTGCCCCCTTTCCCTTGGATTGTGTGTGCATGCACGATTAGTATTAAGAAAATCTCAACATTTATACTTGATGGGATTTGAATCTGTGCCTTATAACAAATAGGGCATTTATGGGCAAGAATCCTGAACTCTTGAATTTTCGAAATATAGTTCATCAGAAACCGACAAATCGTCCACAGGTCTATATTATCCTTCGTGGAAATTTTATCTTGCCACTCTATGAAAACCCGAATACTTTAATTATTAAACCTTAATTACTTAATCAACCTATAAATTAAGCCCCAAACAGCTTATGAAACATGTTAACCATAGCAAAAACACATGATTCTCGCCAAGTTTTTGGCTTTTTTGTTCCACATTTCCTTCCTTTGGTCAAGACTTGGAAACTTTAAAAAAAAGATTGAGTAGGTCGATAATGGATCGAAATACCTAGTCATGTCCACACACAAACACACACATATATATATAATTAGGCTTTCAAGTTTTAAACAAATTAGGACCACAAAAACCCTAATACCAAGAATATGATATCGCATGATATATCACGTATAACGTTTTTATTTATATCTACATTAATTAATTTAGTTGATGTTCATCATTAATCGGCTCAACTCTTAAATCAATTGAAAAATTAACGAAAACCCATTCTTTTTGTAAAGTAATAAACATTGCTATGATGGTATATTTATTGTTTTTATATTTTATGTAAAATCTAAAAAAATATACATTGTACGGTTTTGAACTTAAAACACCATATATAGTCTTCAATATCTTAACTTTATTATTTCAACTAAAGTTTCGTTTGTAGGGAGAATCCAAAATTTTTTTAGGGGGGTGAAATTGAACTATAACTTTTTGAGAGATCAAAATATAATTGTATCTTGTATTAATTTATGTTTTCATTATTTTTGAAAGGACTTAATATATATATATTTCATTTTGGGAGCCAAAATACAATTTGGTCATATATTAATTTATAATTTAATCATTTATTAAGAGCCTGCATAGCAAATTTTCCATTTTGAGGGCCACGACTCTTGCTTCCCCCTAAATTTGCCATTTTTATAAATATATTTGTTATGTAAACTTTTTTTCACCAATATCACGGGTGGGCCAGAATCTAATCACATATAAGACCTTTGGCTGAGTTAGTGTCATAAGTCAACTATGTACCAACTCAATTAAGAAATGACTTAATACGAGTATTTTATCGATTTATATTTTTATAGAGTATAAAAACACACACTAGTAGAGGAAGAATTTGGGTCCTCGACACATGTCATGTTAACATGTTTCATTTAGATATAAAGAATTAATTAAATAAAAACAAAATCCACAAGTCCCTCGAAATGATCATTGTAGGGATCTTGTTCCCTCTCGCATGTAATCTAGTTTGTTCTTCGTGTGTGTGTGTGGGTTATTCTTTTTCCCCCTTCAATCATGTATTATTTAATGACTTGAGTGCTTCAAAACACAACTAACATTGTAGGCCCAATTTGGGACATTAAATCCTTAAATTAGGTAATATCCCATTGTGTTTTGTATCTGTTTTTATATTTATATATAGAAATTTATTTATGGGTAAATTATAAAAATAGTCACTTTTGTTTACCTCAAATTATATTTTAGACACTTATGTTTGAAATATTACGTTTTTGTTTTGTTACGAAGTGGTCACTCTATCGTTAAGCTCCGTTAGCTCATTAACGACGGTCCTACGTGGCAGTCCAAATTATATTTATTTAATTAAAAACTTATTTTGATCTCAACAACTAGACATCTAAGTTGGCATTTAAAACTCATTTAGACTGCCACGTAGGACTACCGCTAGGAAGGTAACGGTAGAGAAAATGTAATATTTCAAATATAAGTGACTAAAATGTAATATAGGGCAAACAAAAATGTCTATTTTTATAGTTTACTCTTTAATTATTATCGCTGGTTAGGTACCATGTTTGAAATGATAAACACATCAAATAATTAAAGGAAGAAAAGAAAGAGATTCTCATGTATTGTGGGAAACCAAACATGGGTTAGAAAGGAAATTAACAAGTATCCAACATGTTTACCATTGTCTTCCAAGTTGTCTTCTTTGATGGAAACGAATATATATATATATATATATATGTTTGCTATATATAACATAATTGGAAGATTAAAATAAATATTAATACAGTTGGAAAGTTTAGGGTTAAGCAAGTTGACCACCAAACATGAAAGAACAAATTTATATATAAGTTATTGGGATGGTGTGGCTCGAGGGAGGATATATGAAAAGGGCTACATATGCTTAATAAAATATACAAAGGTTAGGCTGGCCTCAAGCACCACCTACGTATCTTGTAATTGATATATATATATATATATATATTTGATCGTAACATATTCACGAGGCGAAATCAATTTTTTTAGAGACGTAAAATTAAATTATGATTTTTATAATAGTAAAAATGTAATTTTATTATTTTAGTAGTCTATATTTTTATAATTTTTAAAAGATTAATTTAATTTTTTATCATTTTTAGGGGAGTCAAAATGTAATTTTACCTTTACTAATTTAAAATTTTAAAAATTTTAAAGGGCTTAAATAAAAAAATTTCTATTTTAGGGGAGTCGGGCCCCTAGCTACGCCTTGTTCACAATTTAAGTGAAGAATTTATGTAAAAATAAATTAAGTTTTGGTTGAAATGGTAAATTTGATGTTTTAAATATTATGTTGTCTTATGTTCGAGTCTTATAAAACTATTTTTTAAATTTATTTTGAGCTTAAATTAATTTTTATATAATAATATAAAAAGATAAAAATATCTTCATAATAATATTTTTTTTTGTGAAAAGAATGGTTTTTAATCATTTATGAACTGATCAGTTGATATTTGATTGAATTGTGACGTTAACTTATTTAAACACTTAAATATAATACTAAATTATTTTATTCTCACTGGTGAAAAAAGAAAAAAAAGCATCTATATATATTATTAGATTTTTTTTGTAAAGATAATGATATTTTTAAGGAATAATATTTGGTATATTGCCAGTGAAATTTTTAGACTCTACAAGTAAGGTTAGGCGCGTATCAAAATTTCTGACGGTTTTGTTATAAATTTCGATATCAGTATAAGTTAAAAATTTTGATAAACATTCAAAATTTTGATAGACATTTTGATATCTTTTCAAGAGCGTATTTTTTTTTTAGATTCTAGTCCTTTTTATACAAAACATATTAAATACAAATTTCAAATGACATAATTATTTTTATATGTACTATTTTTTATGAGTCGGTATTTGGTACACTAGCAGTGTACTTTTTTTTTATTTCATAAGTAATTTTAAAAAATTGACACGTGCTTCTTCTTTTTTAAAAAATATATTTATTTATTTAATATTTTACTATACCTTTATAAGACACTTGTCAACCCCTGAACCTATTTGTGGAATCTAAAAACTCCACTGGCAGTGTATCAAATATTTTCTCTTTTTTATTATTTATACTTTCTTATTATTTAAGCACTTAATTGAGTTGGTGTCACCGGGGTTATCAATTAAATTATGAAATTATAGAAATACCCATTCTTTTAAATTAGAACCAATATTATTATGATGATATTTTTATATTTTCATATTTTTATTTTATCTTTAAATAAAAGAATTATAAATTATAAATCCAAGAATTGAACACATGTCCGATAATGTTAAAATATAAATTTATTACCACTCTACCTATACTCATCATTAAATAAAAAAATTTTAAAAAATATTTTTAACAAAAATAAAAAAAAATCTAATACAATATTATTATTTGATTCATAACATCAACTTAATTAATTATTATATATATATATATATATATATTCTCAAGATTGTCTAATATTTGACCTAATATTTGACCTAATGCAGACGACGTAGTACGTTATTTTCTGGTCGAAAAAGGTTAGGATTTTGCAAATATTTTAAAGCCAAAATCAAGGACCTAAAATCAAACTCTTGTTTGCTTCTCATTATATGTATTTTTTAATGGTGGGTGACATGTATAGAAGGAACCCTCAACAAAGACCTATATGTATGACCTCTATGACTATATCATATAATACCTTTTTAAGTAAATAAAATAATATTATTCACCCCCAACTTTATAATAAAATAATCCCACTCTCTTGTATTCCATAAAGCTAGTTTGATATGATCCTAAACATATAATTAATTTAATGGATCAATTTTATTGAGTTTTGAGGTCCAGTGAATTAGAATATATATTTGATGTTATTAAACCCATAAATTTTTATTAACTTTGTTACAATGAATAATTTAATCTCAAAATGTTAAAAATTGGAGTACAGCTTGGGGAAGGGAGACAAAGGTGAAAGAGAGAGGTGGGGTGGGAGGAGTTGTCATTTTATATCTTAAAATAGGTGTTGCTTTTGTTTGGTTTTTTGAGCAAATTTGTATGCCACGAATCAGACACAACATTATGCACCATGTCCCCTCCTTCAAACCTATACCAATTTTGCCCCATCACCCCATCCATATATATATGGGTTAATTACATCCATACATGTCCAAATTATGAATAGTATATAAATTAGTTTATAAATTTTAACACGTCTTAATTGAATTTTTAAAGTATTAGTATAATATTAACAAGATTTTTTCGTATAAGAATGAAGTTAAAACTTCGGTATTGAGGAGACTAAAAAAAATTTAAAACTTATCAAATTTAATTACTAAATGTTGTTTTATCTCATTTAAATTTTTTGTCATAATTTAAGAATGTATTGTTAGAATTAACCCTATTATATTCTAAATTTAAATAACATCATATGTAGTCCCTCGGAACATGCATTTGAGTAGTAATCTAAAGCATGGAGAAAAAAAATCTCAATTGTCCATATTTTTATATCATACATTTACAATATTGTTACAACACAAAAGTTGAGGTAGTTTGATATGGCAATTCACATAATAGAGGATGCGAAAGCTGCTCATATAAGGGCGGTTCACACCAACAAAAGTGCGGAGAGTCCCTAGACTTGGAGGTTTCAGGGAGTCTAATGAGCTTAGAAAGCATATTAGGAAAGTTTTGGTAGAACTTTGGTAGGCCTCTTGGAACCCTTTTTTTTTATGATAGATGGACTTTTATAAATGAGGAGAGCTTTGGCGTCGGTCAGTCCCTTTTTCTTTTCTTTTTTTTGTAATAGATGGACCTTTATAAAGGAGGCGGGAGTTTTGGTTCCAGTCCCACTATAATTATGTCCTACTATAGGGTGCATGTAGAGGCATGGTTACTTCATTAGGATGTGACGAGTTACTTGATGGTAGTGTGTGAGAATGGGTATAACAATTGCCCCTTAAGCGAAAGCAAGCTAATGTGGCCTATCTTGAGTTGTTTTATTGGTGAGGCTTCTTGTGTACCCTTGGTGAGGCTTGTGGATGGTCTTCACGAGCCTGGGAAGCTAACTTGGCAAAGTTAGCCTAGAGAAGTAAAATAAGACGTCTTAGAGGTGAATTTGGTTTAGTGTTTATGAAGACTTGAGCTTTAGAGGCAAGTTTGGTGAACTCTCTAACATTGTCTTTATTTTTTATTTTTTTGATTTTGCTTATGTAGCCTTGCTCATCGATAAAGGTTATGTTTTTTCGAAGTTACCCCTATCATTCTTCGATTATCTTTGTTTTCTTGCTTCCTATTGATATGTTATCACTCATTCCTATGGAAACAAATTTATTTTAGCATCGTGATTTAAAAGTATTTTTTCCTTACTTTTCTTATCGTGGCATCATTTGTTAGGGCTCTAGTAAGCTACACTCAGCTTAGCTAGTAGTTTTCAATTGTAGGAAATGTTTCATTATGGTATTTTGTAAGTTGTTCTTGTTGTATTTACAACAGATCAGTTTGAATGAAGAAAAAAAAAAGAAGCTTAGCTAGTAGTCACTTTTTAGTGAGTTGGGGGCCATAAGAGGACTCACTCGATAGGGCACTAGAGCCTTAAGAGGCTTCGCTGGAAACAACAATGGGGCCTTTAAGAGGCTATTATTGTTGTAGAGTTGATTCGTAGGTAGTCATTATTGCTTTTGTGTGTGAGTTTTGATGATTTTCTATTCACTAAATTTATGCATTACATTGAATTTGAAAAATATACATGCATCTGAGTAGACCTTTTTTGCCTAAACGAGCAATAGCCAAAAGAGAATTTTGTTATGGAGAGAGGCCATTGTCATTAGCGGGGGTGAAGCCTCTTTCTTTGGCCTTTGGTTGATCCTACCAAGGGGGATGAGGCCTCTCTCTTTACTCTTCAAATGCGTGATAAGGACGAGACCTCGCATCTTATCCAATTCCTCAAGAAGGATGAGGCCTCACACATTGACCTTTTGTTGATTCTAAAAAGGAGAGGAAACCTCACAATTTACCCAATTCCTTAAGGGAGACGAGACCTCACACCTTAGCTGTAACAGCCCGATTTTGGGGCTAGTCGGAACAGTGGTTTCAGGATCGCTAATCCGAGGTTGAAGAAAACATTATCTTGATATTATTTTATGTGTTGTAGCATGTTTATAAGTATGTATGAAAATTTTGGTACATTAATTTTAGCATTTAATGCTTAATTGTGAAAAAAGGACTAAATCGCATAAAGTGCAAAAATTTCAAATTTCAAACTAGAGGTGTCTAATAGTTAAAGGATATCAAAGTGGAGGTCTTTAAAGTGAATTTAGGCCATTAGATGTGTGTTGGCCGGCCATATAGCTTAGGGGGACAAGAGCATTAATTTTAGTCAAAATTTGGTGACATTAGGTGATAAAAAAAATGAATAAAATAATATGAATAAAAGAGTTGTCATATTTTACTATTCACACTTATTCTCCACCGAAAATTGAAGAAAGAATAGGGGTTTTTGAAGTTCAAATTTTCAGCTACATCTCATCCTTGCAAGTAAGTCATTTTGATGATTATTTTTGATGATTTTTGTACTTTTGGAGTTCCCAAAGCTTAAGCTAGCTAATGAGGGGACTAATTTTTCAAATGGTTGAAAGTTTAGGGATTTGCCACGAGAGAGTTTATGTTGTTAGCTGAGTTTTTATGGAAGAAAATGAATGTTAGTGAGATGAGAAACAACTTTTGTGAAGGGTGTTGCCATGGAAACACCTAAATAGGACTTGTTTGCAAAGATTGAAATTGTGTAATAAATGCATGAAATAAATGGTTTTGTAAGTTGTTGTAATGTAAGAGAAATAAATGTTAAGCTAGGCTTGTTTAATGAGAAAATATGGTGAAAAATGATTTACGAGCCTAGGGGCAAAATCATAATTTTGCCATAGTATAAGGACAAAATGGTTATTTTTGCCCAAGTAGAGGTTATGATGTATTATAATTATAAGATGATTGAATGAGTGAAATTTTGTTGTTATAGATCAAGAAGAGCGCGAAATTAACCTTGACCGGGGAAAAGGCAAGGTTTCGGATTAAACCACAAATTAACGTATTTTGCACCGAGGTAAGTTTATGTGTAAATGATGCATCTTAAATACACATGTTGTCAATTATTGGTGCATTGTATGTTTGAGAACATTTACTATTTAAATGGATTGAATTTGGTAGGAAATGAATAAATTCCTTATGGATGTTGAATTAGACATGTAAGTGTGGAGTATTGTCCGTAGTAAATAATGGTGGGCTATGTGCGATACCACCTTAATTATTCTTGTTGGTGGGCTATGTGCGATACCACCTTATTTTTTATTCACGATGGGCTGTGTGCGATACCATCGTATATATATTATCGTTTGGTGGGCTAAGTGCGATACCACTGTAAATATTCCTGTTGGTGGACTATGTGCGATACCACCCTGTTAAAGATAAATAGTGGGCTAAGTGCGAAACCACCGAGTGTTTTGTATTACTAAGAATGGCTTATTGTGAAATTGTGATGTGTTGTTTTATGTGATCATGTGGTGATTAAGTGCAGGAATGTATGTTAAATAATAAGAGCATTTGGTTTGTGATACGGTTGGAATGTGATAAGAGATGAGTGAGTAAGCATGATCTTGGATTGTGGAATATTCTTACTTATTGTGGAATGCTATTTATTGATTAGCACATGTTATGATGTTTATTGTTTACATGTAAACTTACTAAGCTTAAAGCTTACTCCCTTTCTTTTCCCTTGTTTTATAGTGTCGAAGAGTCGGGTCGGGATACGAAGATAATTGGAAGATCACCCACACTATCAGCTCATCTCGGTATATCTAGAATTAGCATTTTAAGTATGGCATGTATAGGGGCTAGACTAGGTGAATTGTTTTGTTATTTTGGTCAAGTATGTATTTGCTCTCTTAAGGATGAAACCTTTTGTATATTGCCATATTTGATGGCTTATCATGATTAATTTATGAAAAGATGGAGTTATTATGGAAGTGTATGTTGCAAATTTGAGTTGTTTAGTGACTTGTTGAATTGGAATTATGTTGTGTGAACTAGGGTGATAAAAAGGAGCTTGGCAAATAGCCTTGTTCTTGTCCACACGGGTAGGCACACGGGCGTGTGTCTAGGCCGTGTGTGACAAACGGTTAGGGGTGAGCAAAATTTGATTCGATTCAAAAAACTCGATAAAATTTTCAAATTTTGAATTAAATAGTTCGAGTTATTTGAGTTAATCAAGTTTTTTGGATCAACTCGAATAAAAAATTAAGTTTTTTGGTTTAACTCGAATGTGAATTACACAATTTGAGTTATCCGAAAATCCGAATAAGAAAAGGCAAAACTACGCCATTTTGATAAATGTTTACCTTTTCTAAAGTTAAAAGTCAAAATCATTAAGTTAAAAGTTAAAACTACGTTGTTTTGATAAATGTTTACTCATTAAGTTAAAAGGCAAAACCATTATATTGTTTATGTAGTTAAATAATTTTATACTTCGTTTACTAGTTAAATAATTGGTTCATGTAAATGCAACATTAAATATAAATAATAGGATTCGTTAACTCGACTCGAAATTTTTTGACTCGATTCGATCCGATTTGAAAAAAATTCAAATTGAGTTCAGTTGCTAAAATAGGATTCGTCAACTCGACTAACTCGAAATTTTTTAACTCGATTCGACTCGACTCGATCGAATACTCACCCCTACACACGGCCAGTCCCATGGGTGTGTGACCAGGCCGTGTGTCCCCTGCATGTTAGTGTTTCAAGTTAGTGTCGACCACGGGCTAGCCACATGGGCGTGTGCCTAGGCCGTGTGCCCCATATGAGGTTGCTGACGTCACAAACAGAATGCCCAGGTTTTTACACACGGGAGAGGACACGGGCGTCTCTAGGCCGTGTGGAGCACACGGGCCAAGAACACAGGCGTGTGTCTGGCCGTGTGAAAACCTCTGTGGGTTAGAAATAAAAATAAATTCCGCACGGGCTAGGGACATGGGCGTGTGTGACCACACGGGCGTGTGGCCCCTGTTTAGACCAATTGTTTTTTAAGTGCACAAAAGTTACCGGTTGGGTTACGAGACCCTCCGTATGCTTGATTAAGGCCTCGTAGGCCCTTAATGAGAATGTTTTGATTGTGAAAGAGATATTTTAAGTTGGAATGAAATTTTATTGACCAAAGTTGCATGACCAAGTGAGTTAAGTACGGTAACGACTCATACCCAGTTCCGGCGTAGAATACGGGTAAGGGGTGTTACATTAGTGTAACACCCCAAACCTGGCCTAGACGTTACGACCAGATCTGACGTGTCACATCGAAGTGTCATTTGAAAACTGGGCTTTTCGATAAAAGTTCGTTACTAAATTTTAAATCCCACTTAATCAATTGTTGTTGAAAACGTTAGTGTTGTAAAATCAAATCATGTTGTCTAATTATACATCAATTGTTATAAGTCTTATCAATCTGAATTAAAAACCACGGAAGCCTTTTTCTAGTTTTAAACTTTAAGATTTGAAAAACGTGATTTTCTTTGAAAACAGTTATTATTTTGAAAACCCATGTTCCCTAATCTAGAAGATTAGCGTGAAAATTTAAAACCAAATAAAAGTGAAAAACCTCAAATGGCCTTATTGCATAATTATCAACCCAATATAAAAATAAAATAACTAAGTCTAAGTTTAAATAATAACGAGCGTGTGGCCACCTCCGAGTCCCTCGCAGCTCCAAATCAACTACGGCTGGGGATTACCTGCATAGTTAAGGGAAATGGTGGGTTACGAGAACTCAGTGTGTAATCCCTAATCATGCGAGTGTGATGCGGGCCCGAGCCCTATTCGAGATCGATCGGTTTGAGCTTTAGCCCTATCTGATGGCGGTGTGGGCCTAAGCCCAAAATAATATCGATACAAAGCAGAGATGCAACCCAACCCAATCCAAACCAACACACCACCGCGTACCAACCAACACACCATGTGGGGACTAAGCCGACCCACCCACCAACACACCAATATCGCAAAGCATAGCGCTATTAGTAACGCTGACAAGGTCGCTAGCAGCGATAAGCGTGGCCCAACCACTAAAATCGAATACGTGGCGAAGCCACTAAAGCGATAAGCGTGGCAAAGCCACTAGTACAGTACTTCCTCCAAATCAGAATCCCAACCCCAATGCAGAATGTCGTGTCATAAATATTTCGTGTATGCAGTATGCCATTTTCATAAACAGTCATATAGACAGCATTCACACATCAACTAACTACCACTAGGGGTATAATGGTAATTTCATCGGTTAGGGGTATTTCGGTAATTTTACCCTTCGAGGGTATTTTGGTACAGTTTACAGCCTCTCCAAAGGCCTGCCGTCGTCTCGAACGACTCGGACAACTTATATGGCCAAAATAGTATAATTGGGCCCAAGGCCCATTACTTGGCTCAAGTGGGCCCACACGCTTGTGTGGCCCGTTCAGCCAAAATTCTATTACGGCTATACAAATTTCGCAGCCCAATCCATTATTAGTCACTTACCGTGGATTTCACCCATGTGGGGCCCATGAGCCCATGAGGCCCACATGGCCCATTTCGGCCCAACGAGGCCCATTACGACCTAAGCCCACGAGAACATTCGTGGCGGCCTCTACAGTCTGTCGCCAACGATTGTGGCTCGATTTGTCCCTACGAGAGTTCGCACGCTCGTGAGTCCTCAAATGTCGAAGTTTTGACTTTTCAGCTTTTGCCGATTCACAGCTAAACAGGGGTGTGAATACACACCTCTATTCGTCGATTTGACAGAACAACATTGGGTGTACGATTACACACCTGCTCGCGAAACTAGTTAAGATCCACGCTCTCCGAATCCTACAATCCATCAACATATCGTTATCAGATTTACGACCAATAAGGCTAACGCATACTCTTAATCCACCACCGTAATTAACTTAAACCACAACCACTCACCTTGCTCGAAGTCACCGGTACTAGCACCTCCCCACTGATCAAGGGCGATTTCCCCCTCCTAGCAAGATTTGGCGTAACAAAAGTTGTTAGAAAATAACTAAACATTCGGCCCCCAAGAGAAAACAAAAAGAGGGAGCCGAAGCTTGATAATCAAGCCATAAGAAATCTAACTAATAACGAAATAATAAAGTGATTGAAGTATTCCTTCCTTACCAATACCAATTAACAACGTATTTCGGCAGTTGCCTGACAAGAAGATTCGGCCCAAACCAAGAAGAACCAAAAAGATTTGAGAGGGAGAGAGTATGAGTATTAGGCCTAGCAGAGAAATGGAGACGAAAACTTGGAACAGAAGAAGAAATGGAAGTAAAAGAGAATGAGACTACCAATTCGGCAGAGAGAAAAGTGTGGAGAAGAAAGGAGGGCTTCAATAGAGAATTCGGCAATTGGCAATTGGTATGTTGATTGGCAAAAGTGAAAGACAGTTGAGAGAAAAAGAAAATAGAAGAAAGAAAGACCCGAATGGTAAAAAATGTTGCACGAGATGCCACAAAAAGAAGTAATCCCGAAATGGAAAAGAGAAAAAAAACCCGAAAATACCAGAGAAAATTCGGCACCTCTAAACTCTCACAAAGCCGAAAATGCACCCAAAATGAATGCCATAGCCGAATTTCCCCTTACTCATGCTCTCCCAATCGGCCAAGACTCCCCTCACAACCCAACTCCTTCAAACTCTCCACCAATTCCTCCTTGATTTGCTCCTAGCCTCCCATTCAAATTTGATGACCAAGTCTCCAACCTCCTCTGCAGAGTTTGAATCGAACTCTACCTCTCACGCCACAGAGATGTAAAATAAAATCTCCTTATTACATGCCATGGGATTCGAACCCCAATTCCCTTACCACATTAGTGATGCCACAACCATCAAGCCACATGCTCTTTTTGTGACATAAAATCACACACATTAAACATAAGTCCTAACTGCTAACAGCCAATTTCACTTAAGAGCAAAAACTAAAAATTTTCCAAGGCCCAGACTTGAACCCAGGCTTCCTAAAAACCCCTAAATACACTCAAATACTTAGCCATTGATGCACACATGGAATTTAAGCCAAATCATGCAAAAGTACAAACCCTACATTTTTGGGGCGTTACAATTAGCCTTCGTTTGATTCTACCAAAGGGGACAAGACCTCTCACCTTGGCCTATACTTGTAACAACCCGTTTTTCCAATAGTGTCAGAAACAGTGGTTTCGGGACCACCATTTTGATGTGTCAGTCCATAAATATTAATTAAATTTTGGTGTCAAAAATTTTAATGATAGATTAGTTAATTAAAGACAAAAGGATTAAATCGTAAAAAATGCAAAAGTTAATTGCTATTAGTGTTTTAGTGCCAATTGTGTATTCAAGTGAAATAGGATGATTTAATATGGAAAATAAGTCATTTGTAAAGTTAGTGGTCGGCCATTTGGATGTTATTTAATTTTTTTAAAGCATAAAATGTTATTAGATTAATATTAAAATAGTGGGAAAAAAACAAAAGTAAAGTTTGATTCATCTTCTCCATTAATCATTTTACAAACCGAAAACCATTGTTGAGAGCTTAAGGGTTCGATTACCTATTTCCACTTGCATGTAAGTCTATTTTGGGTCATTTTCCATGAATTTTAATATTTTTGTGATCATTATTAAGACCTCTAGCTAGCTTATGGATTATTTTGTGAAGTTGTGTTAGTTTGAAAATTTTACCATTAATGATTTTGAAGCTCTTGAATGGTAAATGATTTGATTGGAAGCTTGATGGTGATTTTGAGCTAGTTTGTATAGTATTTTAGTATAATTTATATGATTAGGGGACTATTTTGAAAATAGATTAAATTGGACATAGTTTTCATGGAAAATTTCAGCATGTAAAGATTTTCCTGGGGTGTTATATGAATTCAGCTCATGGGTATGGGGAATAATTGTGAAAATAATATTGTTTTGGTCTTAGGGACCAAATTGATTATAAGGTAAAAGTTTAGGGTAAATGTGTAAAATAACATTAAAGGGTCGATTACATGAATTTAATTATTTTAAAAAGTTTGAATTAGTTAATTGAATTAATTGTTATATTTAGATCAAGAAACAAGTCCATCGGTTGTTAATCGGGGAAAAAGAAGGTTGTCGAGTAGGCGTTGTTGCATATTTGTAGGTATTGGATCTCGGTAAGTTTGTATTATGTAATTTATGGTATAATTAGTTGCTTATTACATATTCATTGAAGTAATTATCATTATTATGATAATTATCGTTGGTTTGATGAAAGATTAGTTTTGAGATTGAAATGTATCAGAAATGTATAAGGGGCTCGAGTGAACTTGGTAAATAGTCGGAATACAAATGACAAGTTATTAGGAAGAAGCAGGCTTTGAGCCGGTGTATTTGTACCAGGCCTTGGGCTTAACAGGCTTTGAGCCGGTGAATAATTATATCGTGTATTTCGTACCAATAACTTGAGGTCAAGCATGTGTTGCAGATTCTCTTAAGCTTGATGTGTCGATTAATGTCATATAGTTGACATGTTTGGATATTTCTCTTCCACGTATCCGAAATGATTTATCATTGTTCTTCAGGCCAATTGATTGTTTATATATCATATCATGATTGAATAACATGGTAAATTGATGGTGTGATGATTATAGGTTGAATTGTCTCGGTTGATTGAGATAGGTGAATTATAATCGTTGATCTTATGTTATGTTCTAGTATTAATGTAATTAAATTGTCGAGTATGATATGTCATTTTGGTAAAATTGGAATGGCCATTATGTGTAATTGAGTAAGAATGTTGTGCTTGGTAAAATGGATGTTAGTGAGTTGGTATGTTTAAGCTATTATGAAATATGAGAATATGGTAGTTGTCTATGATTTATTTTGGTGTTTGAATTGTGGTGCCAATGAGGGCATATTGGTTAGGCACATAGGTTGAACAATTTTGGCATGTTTGAATTTGTTTTAACCATGTGAATGTGTTTGGAAAAGGTTTGGTTTGGTGTGCAAGAAATGGTTAATGAATTGGCTTGCATTAAAGGTCATTTTGGATGCACACGGGCTGCCACACAATCGTTAACTCTGATAAAGAAAGATGTGATCTGGGTCATAGTTGATCGGTTGACAAAGTCTGCACATTTTATACCTGTACGTACAAATTATTCACTTGATAAATTGGCAGAGTTGTATGTTTCGAAAATAGTCAGATTGCACGATGTTCCATTATCAATAATCTCTTATTGTGATCCAAGGTTTACTTCCAGGCTTTAGGGTAAATTACATGAGGCTCTGGGTACTAAATTAAACTTTAGTATAGCTTTTCATCTGCAAACAGATGGTCAGTTAAAATAGGTAATTCAGGTGTTGGAAGACATGATATGGTGTTGTATTCTCGATTTTAAAGGTAGCTGGGAAAAGTATTTGTTGTTAGTTGAATTTGCTTATAATAACAGTTATCAATCCAGTATTAAAATGACACCATTTGAAGCTTTATATGGACGAAAATGTAGAACGCCGTTATATTGGTCCAAGTTGAACGAATCCAAGTTAGTTGGAACTGATTTGATTCCTGAGACTGAAGACAAAGTTCGTATTTGTAACAGCCTGATTTTTCAGTGGTGTCGGAAAAAGTGGTTCGAGGCCACTAAATCCAGAAAGTAAGTTCGTAAATATTATTAATATTTACGAGTCAAATATGGTTTTAAAAATATTTTTGATTTGGTAATTTATGTTTTATAATGATTTATTAGGTCAAGTGGTTTTAGAAAGTGAGATATCAGGACCTCGTTTCTATAAACCGAGCTGTAAATATTTTTATAAATATTTACGAATTTTCATTAAGGTAGTATTAAAGTTTCGTTGAAAAATTTTAACATTTCGATAGTTAATTAATTAAAAACGACTAAATTGAAAAAGGTGCAAAACTTACTAAATATAATAATTAAGTGATTAAATGGCTTAATTAATAAATAAAGAAAGACCTAAGTAATAAATATACCAAAATTAAAAGGGTGAGGCCCTTACAATAAAGCCATTTAATGGCAAAATTGTAATTTAACTGAAATTAAAATGAAACAAATTGAAAATTGAAAATTTTCTAGACATTTCTTCTTGTTTCGATCTAAACTGCCATATGAGAGAAATTTTTAAGTTGGTTCTTCAATTTTTGCTTCATGTGAGTTCAATTCTTACCCGTTTCTTGTAACTTTTATGTTTTTGAGATTGTTACAATTAGGTCCAACTAAACCTTACCTTAGTTTTTTATTTTATTAAAAATTTTGGAAGTTTTCATTGATAAATATTAGATGTTTTTTATGAATAGCATGGATTTAGAGCTTTGATTATGTTGTATGATGATTTTATAAAGTGATTTTGTTAAATATTGATTTTAGGATTAAATTGTGAAAATATCAAAATACTAGGGTTTGATAGTGAATTTTGTGTTTATTAGGGGTTGTATGAAAGCCTAGAATATTTGGATAGATTATTGATTTAGAAAATTAGTTAATTTGATAGATTAACTAATTAAGGGATTAAATTGCAAAAATTGTAAAAGTTTAGGGTAATTGTGTAAATTTGAAAAATAAAAGGGTATTGATTGTAAAATAAATTGGAAATTAAATATATGCTAATAAATGAATACTTTTATATTTTAGATCAAGATCTCGTAGATACTCGAGAAAAAGGAAATATAACAGAATAGTCCCTAGACTTCTACAATTACTACAATTCAATCCAGGTAAGTTCGTACGGTTAAAATTTAATATTTGTATTAATTCGATGAATGGTATTATGCATTTATTTCATTGTCGGAAATGAATTATTGTTGGAATTATAATATTGAATTGGATATTTGGTGTGAATGGAAAGTGGGATTTAAGTACATTCGTGATTTGGTGTATGATGGTATTGGAAGGAGATATCAGCATTTTACCCAAGTAAACCGGGGTTCAGAATTTGTTGCGAACTCTCGTGTTTTACTTTCTGTTTGGCGTAATTGGGTGGATTAGGTCTTACGAGCTTATGTTCAGCTCTCACGAGCTTCTGTTCAGCTTTCGAGCTTCTGTTGACGATGTACTCTTATCCGTAAGTCATTCTTCAAATGGAAAGATTTCGGTAAGGTGATTTATTAAATGAATTTAAAAGACATGTTATTTATTTTTATATTGATTTGAATACGGATGTATTTATCAATAGAAGTTATGAATGAAAGGAAATTGGCAGTGAATGACAAGGAATTGATATGAATGATTTTATTTATTTGACTTGTTATAGTAGGTTCAATAAGATTTTGTTTAACCCGTCGAACTTACTAAGCTTTATTAAGCTTATATGTGTTGTTTAATGTCTTTGTAGATTTTCGGAAGGTTAGACGATCGGATCAGCACTCAAGTCACACTATCTAGCTTATCTCGATAGTTTTGAAACATTAAATACGGTTTATATGGTATGAATAGGCTTTTGTACGGACTTAGTCAAAGTTAGCTTATGTAAATATTATGAATAATATTTTGTTTATATAACCAACATACATATTGGTATGAAATTAAAGTATGATTGTGATGTTAGTATAGGTTATATATGTATGTATGTATATAATTGAGTTAAAGTGAACTTTGGTAACTTGGTTAGATAGGTTAATTAAGGTTGGTTACTTGGTTGACATGTTTTTAAGTTATCAATTGAGGTGCCTAAGGGTATATTAGTTGTATGTGGTGATAATACATGTTTAAGACTTAATTTTAGCTTGTGTTGAATGCATTGTTATGGCTTGTTGATGTGCATTTTGTTGAGGTTAGGTTGATGTCAATACGAGTGAGAAATGTGGCCTAGAAAATGGCCTATTTTCGTCCACACATGTAGAGACACGGGCGTGTGTCTTAGCCGTGTGTGACATACGGCCAGGTGACACGGCTGTGTGTCCCCTATATCTTCTTAAGAATGCAAGTCAGTATGCTCACACGGCCTAGCACACGGGCATGTGACTTGGCCGTGTGACCCAAGTCAGTATACTCACATGGGCACGGACATGGGCTGAGACACGGTCGTGTGTCCCTATTTCGAATGCCCACACGGTCCGAGACACGGACGTGTCTCCTGACCGTGTGAGTCACACAGCCTGGCCACACGGCCGTGTGACCCCTGCAGTATTGAAAATTTTAAATATTTCTGAAAAATTCTCTGAGTTTCTGATTTAGTCCCGACTTGTTTTTAATATGTATTTCGGGTCTTGAGGGCTCGTTTAAGAGACAATATATATAATTTTGATTGGTTTTATTATGAATATTGATATGTAATGAAACGTTTGAAATTTCTGTTTGATTGATCCGTAAATTTCGGTAATGCTCTGTAACCCTGTTCCGGTGACGGATACGGGTTAGGGGTATTACAGTATTATTCGTGAGTGTCTGAAAGTTACATCATATCGTCAGAAATTGTACGCAGATTTGAAAAGAAAAGATATAGAACTTTTTGTTGGCGATCAAGTGTTTTAAAAAGTTTCACCGTGGAAAAAGATTTTACGGTTCGGTAGAAAAGGGAAACTGAGTCCGAGGTTTATTAGGTCTTATGAGATTATTGAAAGAATTGGTCCTATAGCTTACAGATTGGCTCTACCTTCTGAACTTGAAAAGATTCACAACGTTTTCAATGTTTCAATACTGAGGCGGTATTGACTAGATCCTTTGCATGTGATTTTTCCCAGTGACATTGAATTACAGCCTAATATGTCTTATTCCAAAGAGCCTATTAAGATTTCAGCTCACGAGGTAAAAGAACTTCAAAATAAACGAGTGTCGTTAGTAAAAGTTTTGTGGCATTGTCACGGTGTCGAGGAAGTTACCTGGGAAACTAATGAATCAATAAAATTGCAATACCCGAACCTATTCTCTGGTAAGAATTTCGAGGATAAAATTTCCTAAGGGAGGAGAATTGTAACAACCCGTTTTTTCAGTAGTGTCAGAAACAGTGGTTTTGGGACCACCATTCCGTCGTGTCAGACTGCAAATATTAATTATTTAATATTTACAAGGTTATTAGTGTCATATTAAATTTTGGTTCAGAAATTTTAATATTTGATTAGTTAATAAAAGAAAAATGATTAAATCGTAAAAAGTGCAAAAGTTAATTGCTATTAGTGTTTTAGTGCCAATTGTGTATTCAAGTGAAATAGGATGGTTTAATATGGAAAATAAGCCATATGCAAAGTTAGTGGCCGACCATGTGGTTGTTATTTGATTTTTTTTAAAGCATAAAATGTTATTAGATTAATATTAAAATAGTGAAAAAAAAAAGAGTAAAGTTTGATTCATCTTCTCCATTCATCATTTTACAAACCAAAAACCATTGTTGAGAGCTTAGGGGTTCGGCCACCTATTTCCACTTGCATATAAGTCTATTTTGAGTCGTTTTCCATGAATTTTAATGTTTTTGTGATCATTATTAAGACCTCTAGCTAGTTTATGGATTATGTTGTGAAGTTGTGTTAGTTTAAAAATTTTACCATTAATGATTTTGAGGCTCTTGGATGGTAAATGATTTGATTGGAAGCTTGATGGTGATTTTGAGCTAGTTTGTATAGTATTTTAGTATAATTTACATGATTAGGGGACTATTTTGGAAATAGATTAAATTGGACATAATTTTCATGGAAAATTTCAGCATGTAAAGATTGTCCTGGGGTGTTATATGAATTCGGCTCATGGGTATGGGGAATAACTGTGAAAATAATATTGTTTTGGTCTTAGGGACCAAATTGATTATAAGGTAAAAATTTAGGGTAAATGTGTAAAATAACATTAAAGGGTCGATTACATGAATTTAATTATTTTAAAATGTTTGAATTAGTTAATTGAATTAATTATTATATTTAGATCAAGAAACAAGTCCATCGATTGTTAATCGGGGAAAAAAGAAGGTTGTCGAGTAGGTGTTGTTGCATATCGGTAGGTATCAGATCTCGGTAAGTTCGTATTATGTAATTTATGGTATAATTAGTTTCTTATTACATATTCATTGAAGTAATTATCGTTATTATGATAATTATCGTTGGTTTGATGAAAGATTAGTTTTGAGATTGAAATGTATCGGAAATGTATAAGGGGCGCGAGTGAACTTGGTAAATAGTTGGAATAAAAATGACAAGTCATTAGAAAGAAGCAGGCTTTGAGCCGGTGTATTTGTATCAGGCCTTGGGCTTAACAGGCTTTGAGCCGGTGAATAATTATATCGTGTATTCCGTACCAATAACTTGAGGTCAAGCATGTGGTGCGGATTCTCATAAGCTTGATGTGTCGATTAATGTCATATAGTTGACATGTTTGGATATTTCTCTTCCACGTATTCGAAATTATTTATCATTGTTCTTCGGGCCAATTGATTGTTTATATATCATATCATGATTGAATAACATGGTAAATTGATGGTTTGATGATTACAGGTTGAATTGTCTCGGTTGATTGAGATAGGTGAATTATGATCGATGATCTAATGTTATGTTCTTGTATTAATGTAATTAAATTGTCGGGTATGATATGTTTAATTTTACGAACTTACTAAGCTTTGCATGAGCTTACCTCGTTTTGATTCTATTCTTGTAGGTTTATCGGGATTGTGACATCAATTGGATCAGCTCAAATGATCACACACTATCCGCTATCTTTTCGATAGTCTTTTTTGTCATTTTGGAACAGTTAAAAATGGCATGTAATTAGGGTATCCATGTGTATATATTTTAAACATATAGTTGTTAAGTAACTATGGTAGAATGATATCTTGTGATTATCATTTTGATACTTGGTTGGTGTGGTTGGTAATATGTTAATTAATGGTAGCTATCTTTTAGTATTTTGGTAAAATTGGAATGGTCATTATGTGTGATTGAGTAAGAATGTTGTGCTTGGTAAAATGGATGTTAGTGAGTTGGTATGTTTAAGCTATTATGAAATATGTGAATATGGTAGTTGTCTATGATTTATTTTGGTGTTTGAATTGTGGTGCCAATGAGGGCATATTGGTTAGGCACATAGTTTGAATAATTTTGTCATGTTGTAGGTATGTTTGAATGTGTTTTAACCATGTGAAAGTGTTTGGAAAAGGTTTGGTTTGATGTGCAAGAAATGGTTGATGAATTGGCTTGCATTAGGGGTCATTTTGGATGCACACGGCCTGGGACACAAGCTACCACACGACTGTGTGCCACACACGGCCTTCACTCGGCCGTGTGTCTTATTAATTTTAGGTCCAGGATTTTTCACACGATCACAGTTAGTTACATGGGCGTGTGGAGTAGCCACACGGGCGTATGGGGTAGGCACACGGCTATGTTCTAAGCGACACGGTCTGGGCTCTGTCACACGACCTGACACACGGCCGTATGACCCCTGTTTCTAAAAATTTTCAATTTTTTATGTTTTTCTGTTTTGATTCAAATTAGTCCCTGGTTGTATCTATTAGCTACATCCATACTTCCATACTTAATTGGTTGAGTGATATAGTTAAAGTTTTATGAATCCAAATTTCATGAGTTCAAATCCCACCATATGCAAATTATTTATTATTTTTCAAGTAAAAGACTAAAATACCCTAGATAATGTAACTTGTTTTAAATACTGAAGAGTATTTTTTCAATTTCTCTAATCGAGTTGGTATCTGATTGACTTGTGATAGCAACTCAGTTAAAGATTTCTTTATTTATTTAATAAATAAGAGATTTAAATAATAATATAGATATCAGAGAATATGTAAATACATGTATCTTTACTTTTATTTGGTTTTCCTTTTTTTGTATATGATCCATCTAGACCTGATCATGGGTCGGGCTACTCGACTAGGCTCAAAGGTTCGGCCGAAATGTGAGAGAATTCGAGCAAAAATACAGGCCCGAAAAATGAGCTTGAACAAAATGAGCCTGATATTGTATAACTCTTGTCTTATTATTAATTTTGCTACTATTTTAGAAAAATTCGTTTGCTAAGTTTCAACTATATTAGTATTATTAAAGTATAAATACTTTTTTTTAATGTATTTTCAATTTCTTGGGAAATATTTATTTTAATGTTTTTAGTGTATTTGATGTATAATATTTTTAATTTTTTTTTTATTTAAAAAATAATCTAAAAGAAATTAATACGGGCGGACTGAGTCGGGTTCAAGTTTAGCATCTTTAATTCAGGTCGAGCTTGGACAAAATTTTAAGCTCATTTTAGGGTCAAGCCCGAACTAAAATTTTACATAGGCCCGACTTGAACGTGACCCGGTTCAACCTATGATCAGGTCTAAATACATCATGTTGTATTATACATATCTCTAATAATTAGAGACCATTAAAGAAAAAAAAATACAAATATTTAAATTTTTTTTTTTTTTTGGACGTGATGACCTAAAAACCTTAAACCCTTATATTATAAATTATTAATGGGAAGAATTACATGACAACCAAAGTACATTTTAACTAATAATATTTGTCCTAAAAGAACTGAACTTGTAAAAGAGATCATAGACAAAAATAAACTCTCTTTTTATCATTAACCAGCATTCCACGACAATCATACCTTAAATGATCAGTTTTGTTCATAAATAATCGATCATTGCAATTAGATCCTCGTTTTTCATGTTTTATGTAGATAGAAATAAAAAATGAAGTTTATGAAACCCAATATTAAGTTTCTTTTAGTTCAAATTACTATGCAGCTAAATTTGAGTGATAATTTCCTTGATTATGATTAATTTATGGGGTGAAAAATATATTTATTATTTAAATTAATTAATAATATTGTTTGAACCGGATCGGATCAACCGGTCAAATGGGGAACCAATCGGGGTATCGGTTTGAAGAAAATCACTAAACTGGTTGACTTAAGAATCGATATGAACCGGTTGAATTGGGAAAAAATCAGTTGAATCGGTTGAACGGATTTTATTAATTTTTAATATTTTTTTGAATTTTTTTAATGAATTATTTAATCGAACAAGATGGGTCAATTGGATTGGTAAATTGATGTTAAAATATAAAGAGTTAATGTACTATTTGGTACTTAAATTTAACTTCAGTTTTTTGTCTCAATTTAATACTTGAGTTTGGTTTCAATGTTCACTTTGGTACCAAAGTTTTTTCTGAATTTGATACTTGAATATTTTTGTCCCAGTTAAGTACCTAAGTTTAATTCCAATGTTTAATTTAGTATCTAAGATTTTATTTATCCCAATTAAGTACCTATATTTTTTTATTTTTTTATTATAGCACACGTGTCAAACATTTATTAGACCACATGAAATCATTTGATCTGATAATCAAATTAAACGTTTAAGCTAAACTTGAGTATCAAATTAAAATAAAAATATTTAAATAGTAAATTAAAATTAAACTAAATTTAAAAAGAAAAAATAAACTGAACAATCGACAAGACAGTAAAACGTGCCACGTCGACAGTTGACTAGGCAAAACAAAATATTTCGCATATATTTATATATTGAAATTGTGATATTGGCTTTATACACACAATGGTAAGAAGACACATGTAAAAACATGGTGAGGGCTACGGCAAAGGATAAGACCCAATTCAGAAGACCTTACACGTCGTCGTTCAGCTCCCATCACCATCACAATCTCGTCATAATCCTAACATCATTATCATAATCTCATGCACATGCAAAACAAAAATTTTGAAAATCGAAATTAAATTATATATTTTTACGATGATAAAAATATAATTTCATAATTTTAATAGTCTATACCTTTATAGCTTTTAAAAGATTAAATTAAATTTTTATCATTTTTGAGAGGTTAAAGTGTAATTTTACCATTAATAATTTAAAATTTTATAAATTATAAAAAATTTAGATGAAAAATTTTCTATTTTAAGAGGACCGAGCCCCTACAAGTCCCATAACTCCGCCACTGACGTCATCACTCATATGATGTAGGATATATTTAAAATGTTTATATATATTATCAACAAAATTAAATGATAACATATCATAAAAAGAAATTAATTTTAATTTAATTTTTTTAGTAATGTTTTATCATTTTATGTTTTATTAATAATATATAAAATCAAAAGGTCTCAATAAATCAAATATTAACCCTTTTTTTATTTTTTATTTTTTTTTTCAAAATTTTGTGGTTCATAATTCAATTTGACTTGCTTAACAAGAAGTTATAAATTTGATAGCAATGTCAGCGGCCATTGTACTATGTATTTGTATCAAGTGGATGGTTTTGGCTAAATCAAATAGTGAGTTTTTGGGATAGAATTTGATCCAACAATAAGTTTGAGTTTGGTTTAAGATTTAAATAATTTGATTAAATTCGGTTTTTTAATTTTTGTATTCAAGATCAAACACGATCAAATTTTTTTCGTACTTAAATTCTTTATATAATAAGGGTAAAAATATTAGAATTCGACTTGATAAATAATTAAATTTGATAATTACTAAATCAAGTGGCTTATGAATACTAATATCTCATTCGTATCCCATATTCATGAGTCGAAATTCGTTTATATCCTAAAAAATTTATATTTATTATAAAATATGGAAAAAAAAATTATATTATTAAAAGATTAAATTTAAGAAAAAAATAAAAATCTGAATTTGTTGAAACCAATGGGAATGAAAATAAATACTTATGTAGACCACACTAATTGCCGGGGCGACCTGTCGGGCCGTAATTTAAAATGTCTGAATAAGCAGGTAAGCTATGGGATTCCCATGTCCCAAATTTGTCTCCAATTATATGATGATGCAATTTATGTTTAATCCTTAAATTTTTTTTCTTTTTTTCAATAATCATCAATGATTGGTGAGAAAATACTTTAATGAATTTGGGGACACATTTCACCTAAACAAAGCATGTATTGCATTATTCATGGAGTTATGATTTTTGGGAACTTGATACTGTTGTTGTAGTGTTGGTCGAAATGCGCTTAATATCTTTTAATTTAAAAGTTGAGGCATGATTTAATATATATATACTGATTAATTATTTTTATAATGTTGTTAATTAATTATTTCTATTAAAACTTTTATAATATCGTTAGTAAAAATAATTAATAAGTTCAAAATTATTAAATTATTAACAAGTTTAAATTTTGATAACTCAACTTTAAAAATTTATTTTATAATTCAAAAATTTTCATTTAAATTCCTAAACTATTCATAATTTTTTATGTAAGTCCTTGAATTATTTAAATTTTTTTAGGTATTTCACTGTGTTAAGTTTTTTTTAAAAAAATTACAACTAATGAGTTTCAAAAAATGATTTGACAATGAATATAATGGATAATACCTATCGATGAGTAGAAAAACACAACTTCGATGCAAATCGATTTAATATTCAATATCAAAAATCAAAAAGGAAAATTTAGATTTTGATTGATAAATTTGTAATATTCAAAACTACAACTTTAAGATATAAGTGACAAACAAAAAAAAAATCATATAATAATAATTTTAACAACCCAATAACTTAAATAAAAAATTTCAAATGATTCAATAACAATTATATAACGTATATGAAATTGAATAGCCCTTCTTCCTAATAATTTAGTGATCACAACATTTACATGGATTTTTCTTAAAACACATTTTCTAGCCCATAATCCAGTTGTTTTTTTTATTAAAAAAGAAGTGTTTATGTATATAACACGTCAAACATTTTATCAAAATAAATAACAAATATAAAAAAGTAAAGAAACCATTGATCTAATTTGTCGAAACCATTTTTTTTATGTTTTGGAAAAAACGGGGATCGACTTTAAAAATATGGAGTCGCCACCGATCTTTTATTCGAGGTGTGATCGGATCACCTTGAGATGGATTATTTTAATAAAACATTTTGATTTATTAAAACAATAATTTTGGTCTACGAAATCTAAGAAAACAGGTTCGGAAGTCGGTTACGTACGAGGAAGGATTAGCACCCTCGCAACGCCCAAAATTGGTACTAAATTGATTAATTAATGTCCTAACGTCGAGAATTTGAAAGATTCTAAAATTACGACCTTTTTCGACCCATTTGGAGATACTCGAGTTTGAATATTAAGATTCTCTGGTTCCAAAGGAATAAAATATCACATCCAGCACGTTAAGATGCAACAATTTAAGTCTTCGAATTCCAGATCATCCCAAAATTCTCAAAACTCATGCATTGAGATTTTGAAAGGGTATTTCATTATTTGGGATCAAACGGAAAATCGAAACCCAGCACGTTAGGGCACGATCTCTCAAATTTCCAAACATGAAATATTGCCTTGTTTTTAATTTAAGAAAATATGGATGAAATTTTGAAAGGATATTTAGTTATTTGGTCAAACGGAAAATCGAAACCCAGCACGTTAGGGCACGATTTCTCGATTTTCCAAACATAAACATTGCCTTATTTTAGAACTAAGAAAACACGAATGAAATCTTGAAAGGATATTTGGTTATTTGGTCAAACGAAAAACCGAAACCCAGCACGTTAGGGCACGATCTCTCGGATTCCAAACACGAAACATTGCCTTATTTTAAAAACCTTTGGATGGAATGATTTTAAAACTCGAATGATATTAAAACATGGTTTCTTTTTTGACAAATAAAATCGCAATGGAATGATAGTATACAAAGCAAAGTAGCAATACGTACACAAAACATTACATTAATGAATCACAAATAATCAATAAACACAAATTAAGAGAGGTAATACACATTATGGCATGAAAGGGTTTTAAATAATGAAAATAAGCATGAAATATATACATAATAGATTCAAAAGAAGAGAAAATATATATAAAAAAACAATATGAAATCAATAGTATATGCATAAGAATAATTTAATAAGAGCAAATAGAAATTAATAGTAAATTAATAAATGAATAAAATACTATAGACAATAGTTTGAAAATAGTGAAGCAACAATAATAATAATGATAACAAAAAATACAATGATATAATGAAAATATATTATCAAAATAATAACAACAATAAAAATAATACTAATGATACTAAAATTAATTAGTAGTAATAATAACAATAATAGTAAAAATAATATTCATAATAATATTAAAAATGACAATAGTAATATCAATAATAATAATAATAATATTTAAATAATGAAAATATAGCAAAAATAATTAAAGAAAATAAACAATAGAAAAAAAGACTAAATTAAAAAAGCATTCGAATAATCAGGGGTTAAAATAGAAAATATTTAAACAATCGAAACGCAGTGTATAGACTGGACTAAATTAAAAGCGCACAACATTTAAGGGAAAAAATTAAAGAACGAAAGAAATATAATCTGGGCTCAATCGGATATCAACAAAAAATGAGGGGACCGAATGCGCAATAAAACCACTTTTAATAAAACACGCGGATCCTCCGAGTTTTTGGGTCGGATCGGGTCGATTAATAAGGCCTATACGGCACCGTTTCGCATGGTTTAAATAGGTTAATAAACCCTAAAAACCGATCAAAAATTCGGCGCCTCTCCTCCCTTGAAATCAGAATACCCTAGCCCCCATTTTGCTCTCCTTTCGGCCGAACTCAAAATCCCCTTCTCCACCGAACCACCACCTCAACCGGTGGTCGGTGGTGAACCATCACCCTTTGGTGCTAGAAGGAGGGCCTCGATTTCCCCTTTGGGTGCGATTCCGACGAAGGAGACGGAGCTCCGACGATGCTACCCCAATACATGTACTTTCTTGTTCCCCTCTTTAATCTCAAGTACATAGAAAGAAAAAAAAAAACAATCGAAAGCTAACAGATAGTATTTGGAAATTGAAAGAAACTGGAATTAGAAATCACCTTGAATTTTTTTTTTTTGAATTCTATATTTCTCTGTATTCTGTAAAAACAGTGTTCGTAACCTCTTACATTGATTTGCATTCGGCTTTATAAAGCCGAAAAATCCAAAAATAAAATCCCAAAAATACATTATCATTTTCTCTTTTCTGTTATTCTCCTATTTGCTATAATTGTTTTTCAATCTGTTGCAGGTACGGAGGCGTGAGCGGCTGTACGGAGGTGGGCACGTGGTGTGCGCGTGGGGGTTTGCGACGCGTGAGAGGGGCTTGGCCGTTGAGGCATGCGGCGCTTGAAACTTCCAGAAACCCCTAGGGTTTCTGCCTGCCGAAAATGTTTGGGCCACTCGGGCCGTGAAATTGGGTCTGTAATTGGGTTGGGGTTTATTTAATTGTAAGTGGGCTAGGTGTTTAGTATTTGGGCCTGCTGTTTTGTTTGTGGGTTTGTAAAAAAAAAACTGTAAAAAGGGATTGTTTTGGACTTTTATTATTGGTTTTTTAATTATTATGGTTTTTTTGTTGGTTTTTTGTTTGGTACGGGCCCGGGCGAAAATGGGCTCCTACATACTTAATGATATTATAAAAAGTACAGGGACTAAACTATGCCAAATTGAAATACACAGACTAAATCCCACATTGGAGCATAATAGAGAATCAAATTCATAACTTTATCTTATATTTGACAAAGCATAATTTTTTATTAACACACAAAAATAATTATATTAAGGGGAAAAAAGGATAACGTAGAGTTAACTAATAGATAAAGGAAATTAACAGAGAGCATTAAAAAGGATGAATTAAAACATAAATAATATTATCATACATGTAATTCAGTACTGTTCTTCATCTGAAAAGAAAAAACACAAATATGATATAATTCAAAATAAAACATAAACATTTCCCTTGGGGGAGACATGAATATCACAAAAAAAAATAGACTTTAATCTTCTGTCATTCTATAAAGGGATGAGGATCTAACCATGCATATGAAGAAAGAAGAAGATGCCATGCCTTAACATCATCATCGTGAAGTTGGCATGCTAGGTCCGAGTTCTGCTGCTTTCCGCATTTCTAATCGGGTAAAAATAAGGATGAGCCTGCAAGATTGCATAAAAAAAAAATCATCCCATTACTAGGGGTGTTCGATATGACCGGTATTCTTAGATATGTTCATAAAGATGAAGAGGTTTACCATTGCTTCTTTTGCAGTTAGCCTTTCCAAATGATCATATCGAAGCAACTTATCGAGGAAATCGATGGCCTTGTGAGAAGAACCAAAATACATGTTAAAGATGGAGTACGATACTGTGAGAACATTGAGAATCGTATAAGAAATTTCTAGTTGTGTACTACCTCAGGTAATGCCAGATGTTGATTCTCAGCATTAATGAACTTTGTCCAAGGTTTGCGACTATGCCTGAATCAAGAAAAAATTATAATACTTCTCAAATGAAATTCGTTGTTCTTCTGCGCCATCCATCTACAAAGAAAATATATATACCAACCTCCCAACAAGAAATAAAAGATGGGGATCCAATTCGATACCGTACTTATTTAGATAAGCATTTAATTCATCTGTCCCAAGAACCTAATGCAGCAAAAGAGCAAGAAGCTAATTTATAACCATAGGAATTTTATATCCTCAAATAAAGGCACTTTTAAACACTCAATGACAAGAGTTCATGCATGACAGAAAAATGGTATTTCTTTTAGGGTAAACTACACCCAAGATCACTAAACTATTAGTAAGTTTAAGTTTTGGTCACTGAACTTCAAGAAGTTGCAAAATGATCACTGAATTATTCGAAAGTTTTCATCTAAGTCACTGAACAAGTCACCGGGTTGTAAGATTATTTTTTTTAAAGTCCAACTAGCAAGCTCTGAGTGACAATTTGAGGATCAGTACGGTGAATTAGTACTCATCAACAACTAGAAGAATATACCTTAGATCCAAGTTGATCAGACATCAGTGTCAAAGATCGAAAAAAAAAAAAGTTGTTTGGATTTTGTTTCGTAGATTTGTGACATTCAAAGCTGTTTCACAAAAAAATTGAACCTTAGGAGAAAAGGGGAAGAAAAGCACTCAATTGGTGCAAGCAATGCGACCAAAGAAGGCCATACAGCAGTGATTTTAACAGCCTATGACTTAAATGAAAATTTTTGAATAATTCTGAAGTTGAGTGACCAAAACATCAATTTTCGTTTACCCTTTTTTTAAAACAGCACCAAATTTACAAAATGAAGAGGAAGAAGCAGCTAGACAAGCCTCAACAATGAAGATGTACATATCGGAATATAGTTGTGCTAAGATCAGTGTTAGTTAAAACATCAACAAGTTCATACCTTGGCTATCTTGACTAGTTGATCATAATTATCATGCCCGTAAAAGAATGGCTCCTTCCGGAATATCTGTATAGCACAACCCTCAAAAATAAGAATCTCAAGAAAGACAAATACCCTGGCGATATATCAAATTTCAATCCTCCTCGGCTTAATATGCAAGCAGATCAAGATAAGCACTTGTATCCCATAAAAATGCAGCATCTTCAAATGACCATGAAAAAAAACAAATTCCATTTGCTTGATTGCCAATGACTGAAATTGAGCACATGCTCCGGCCTTTTAAAAGACATGCGCAGGTCTACTTGCATAACACCACAAATGTCACAAACACACACAAGGAGAATTTGATATATGAGGTGCCAGGGTAAGGATCACAAAAGCCTACCTCTGAAGAAGTGTACTAACGCCTTAAAAAGGTGAAACAATCCAAAGGTAATACTCACCATTCCAGCAAACATACAACCAAGGCTCCACAAGTCTAAAGAGTAATCATAGTCTTGCAAATCAACAAGAAGCTCGGGACCTTTAAAATATCTGCAACCCAGAAATGAAATGATAAAGGGGAAAAAAAGGGTCACATTAATTATGGAGGGCGACATTTTAGATATAGAAAAAACCCTTTATTCTTAAAAAGCACAAGTTGATTAAAGTGACAAGAATCACAAGTGGCATGCAAACAAATATGAAAGCCACAAAAAGCGCCTTTTCTAATACGTAACCCCTGAACTAACCTCGAAGCAACACGAACATTGTATTCTTTCCCTGGATGATAGAACTCAGCAAGGCCCCAATCAATAAGACGAAGTTTACGCTGCTCGTGATCAATCATCACATTATGGGGCTTCACATCTCGGTGCATAATACCTTGTGAGTGGCAATAATCCAATGCCTAAAAATAAAGACTCACGACATTCAAACAATTGAACCATCTTTTTCTTTCCAAAGAACAGAGGAAAATATCAAAATTTACATTGTAAGATATAATCAATGGAATCAAGAGATAATTAAAATTTTGGAATCCATGGCAAATGAACATGCAGAAACATCAGCTAAATTTCAACATGCTGTGATTAATCACTAACAGGTTCTGCATGCAATGAATTCATATCACAAAATAGCAATAGTCAACATTAATAGTGACAACAACCTAGTGCAATCTTTCAATCATGACAAGCTCAATAGCCTCCAACAAAGAATTTAAATAATTTTAGACATCAATCAGAACAGAAATATTTTAGTTGTTAAAATAATATGAGCATCCCTGACATTGCAGATGTATATTCACACAATTACTCGCAAGCCAACACAACCTATACCTAATAAATACCACAACCAAGTCATCCAGTTGCTTTCAATACTTCGAACCACTACAAGCATGCTCATATAAGATCCTTCAACTAAAATAAAGAGAACTAGAGCAAACTGTGTGGTCAGCTGGTATAATATCGAGAAAGATTCTAACCATTGGTCCATCATCACTCAGATACATTTAAATTTCGGTAGTATTCAGAAAAATGTAAACATATCTAAGTACACTCAAAGTATTTCTCAAAACTAGAACCAATGACTCAAGTAAATGTTATTGAGAAGCTACTAGTCCAGCTCCACAGCATATATTATACTAGATATGAATGAGCCCTACAATTTCCACACACATTTTCACCATCATCTTAACCCTCCTTCATTTTTACAATAAATAAAGCAGCATTTGGTTAAGTGTAAACGAAAAATCTCTACATACATATCTACTTGAAAATACACTTTTTCTTCTTTGACCTAGAAAGTTGATTCTAGAACCAAAGGAAACCATCTCTTATCCCCCACAGTGACCCCTAACCTAAACAGAGCTTTGAATTCAATAATAAAGGAAATGCAATCTTAGGCCTCCAGATATGCATCTTATTTCAACTTAAATTACATTTTCAATAAGCATATATAATTAGAAAAAGGAAGAAGCAATCCATTTACTTGCCTTCAAAAGTTCATAGATATAATATCTAATATCATAATCTGAGAGTGTCGGATAAAGCACTTTAAAATCTGTATTATTCACGTATTCAAATATAAGACTCGGTGTCTTCGATTGCTGATCCCTAACTATATCGAGCAACTTCACAATATTCGGCCCTCCACAAAGATTTTGCAGAATTTTAATCTCCCTCTTAATCTGCATTCCAAACAGTCATTTTCTTTATCATACCAAGTTACACAAATACAGAAACAAAATCAATTGAAGCAAAACAATGCCACCGAGAATGAACCTTCTTCTTCTTTACAGGTTTGAGAATCTTGATAATACATTTCTCATTATCAGTACAATGAACGCCTTCGAAAACCTCACTGTATTTCCCTCTTCCAACTTTCCTAACCACCTCGTAATCATCTTGTTCCCTGCTAAAACAGTAAAAAAAAACAATCAATCAATTAAGTTTAACCTAATTTTCAGCAAATATAAAACAAATTAAAAAAAAAAACACTGAAGATTCAAAATTTCACAAACACCAAATGAATACGGAGAACAATATTACAATACCCCCATTGGACAATTAGGGACTCGTAATCCCAGTACTCTTTAGGACGAATAACATTGACATCGGCGTAAACCCTAGACTTAGAAGGAAAGCCAGGGTGCCTAATGGCTTTCCCTATCTTTTGCGCCAGGGTTTCGGTTTCTTTCAGCTCCTTCAACAAAAGCTCTTTCCTCAGCTTTTGTTGCTGCTGTTGCTGTTGAGAAACGGCGGAGTATGATGTTTTGGAGGCGATTCCGCGGAGGAAGGAAAGGGTAGAAGCAAGAGAGGAGGAGATTGGTGAAGGGGAGAAGAGGAAAGAGAGGCTGAGACGGGGGCGGTGGTGATGGTGATGGTGGTGGTGAAGAGAGATTGTAGTGAAATTCAAGGGCCTTATGGCCATTTACAGCTTTGGCCTCTCACAAAAAAGGAGAGGGAGGAGGCTTTTAGCCGCTAGGCGCTGACCCGTTGACGGATATCTAAAATTTTTTTTTCCGTTTTCCCATCTATCTTTTTTTTTTTTTTTTTTTTTTTTTTTGTAAAATTCTAGTAGAGCTCCCTGCATTTTGGTGATTTAGTCTTGGGTCTACGACATAAAAGGTGACTAAACTATTAATAAATTTATGTTTTGGTCATTTAACTTTAAAAAATTATAAAATGGTCACTAAACTATTCGAAATTTTTTATTTAAGTTATTAAGCTGTTAAAATCGTTGTTGTATAGCCTTCTCTATCTGTAAAAAGTTAAAATCATTGTTTATAACTTCAAAAAGTTACAAAATGATAATTAAATTATTCGAAAGTTTTTATTTAAGTCATCAAGTTGTTAAAATTATTATTGTATAGCCTTCTCTGTTCGCAGAAAGTTAAAACTGTTGTTTGTAACTTTTTAAAGTTACAAAATGGTCACTAAACTATTCGAAAGTTTTTATTTAAGTCATTAGGTCATTAAAAATCGTTGTCGTATAGCCTTTTATGTTCTCATCGTCTACACCAATTGAAAGCTCTTATTCCCTTTCTTTTCTATAGCTTGGTTTTTTTTTCATGAAACAAATTTTAAATATCAAGAATCTGCGAATCAAAGTCTAAATAGTTTTTTTCTCCAATCTTCGACACTTACCATTACATTGGTTTAATGTGAGAATATTTTTTTTTCTTTTATTTTATGTGTTTCACAATTTTGCATACAACATAATTATAATAACATGAAAGTTTTCATTAAGATAAAATACAAAGTCTATAAAAATTATATAATATAAAAATTTATAATACATTATTATAATACAAAATATTTATTCATGAGGGCTTGTTGCTTGCTGTTTATATCCATGACCCCTTTTTTTTATAATTATTTCAAGACAATACCTTGTATGTGAAGTAAGGTATTCTTCTAGTTACAATGGATTTTATTGAGTTAATTGCACTAAACCATCCTAAACTATAACCATCATTTTAAATTGGTCCCAAAATTTTTAGAATGTTCTAAATTACATTCCAAACTATCAATGTTATATCAATCAGGTCTTTCCATTATTGAAACTAAATTATACGTAAAATCTTATGTGATAGACTTTAAAAAGATAAAGTAAAATTGAAAGAAAGAGAGTGAACCATTGTTTCTATAGAAGCTTTGGAAACCTCTAAACCAAAATTTTCACAACATTCATTTTTCTTTAAATTTTTCGTTTTAAATTATATAATATAAGATTTGATATCTCATTTAACGATTAAATTAACGATTTTAATAACAGAATGACCTTATTAATAAAACACCGACAGTCTGAAGATGTAATTAAAATATTTTAAAATTTAAAGACTAATTTAAATAAAAAATCATAATTTAAATATGTTTGATGCAATTAACTCGATTTTATTTTATTCAAAATTGGGTTATATGGTTTTTTACAAAATTTGAATTAGTTAAATTAAAGCCCCTATTCCTATGTAATAATAAAAATATTTTCATTTAAATGTATACAATATATAAATATATATAAATATTTTTTAAAAATTTTAAAGAATAAAATGAACTGTCATATTCCAAGGCAAATATGATTCAATGACATACCAAGTGAGCTTTTCTTTTTGCCATCTTCTTTATTCCTTCCTTTGGAGCCAAAAGTCTTTCAAGGGTGTTTTTTTCCAACAAATGCAAATTTTTATTGAAGAAAAAGTAAAAAATAGTTAGAAAAGATTACAGTAAATCTTTTTTTTTTTAACATTTGGACCAAATTTAAATTTTGAAGTCATCATTATTGGGGACATTTTACCTAAATACCACCTCGACCCGAACATTATTAGTCTCATATGGTTAAATGGATGAGGATACTTGTTATTATATACCAAAAAGATCTCGTACATCATATTGTACTCGAGAGTTAACTTTTAGTGTTTAATTTGATTTTAGGATTGATTTAATAAAAGTTAAAGTGAATTGCCAATGTTATTAGGTTTGAATTTTCATCATTTCATCAATAAAAAAAGTTAAGTGGTGATTGTGAATTTGTTTAATTCGTTAAATGCAGTCGTGGCTTTTTTCTCGAAATTTAGGGTTGATGTGATAAAAGTTAATTGCTAATATTATTAGCTAATGATGATTTAAAATAATATTTATTTTGGATAATAAAAAATAGATATTGAGTTTGATAACATTATAAGTCCTGGATTTAAAAGTCCAGGAAAGACATAATTTGATCCAATACATGAAAGACTCAATTAATCCTCATGTATAACATAAGGGGCGACAAACCCTAACAAATTGTTTCTATTATGTGGCTTGGTTCATGTTGCTTAAGCCAACACTCGAGGAAATTCGTGGTTTGAGAATAGCGGAGAAGGTCATTCGGTTGAAAGTTAGGATCGACTTGAATTTGTCTCTCATAAAGTACAAGTATAATTTCGGTTTAGGTTTATTACTATAAATAACACAACGGCTCGAATTAAGAAAAATTTTTTAAACTTCTACTATAACTAAATAATTGTTTTCTTAACTGGATTTTTCTAAAACATTGTTTTTCAAAGTTGCCTATGTCATTCTATTATTATCTTTGTTTTTTTGCTTCCTATTGATATGGTGTAACGACTTGATTTTTGTCAGTGTCAGAAAAGTCAGTTTCGAGGTCAAATGGACTTAAACAGAGCCATTCAAAAATTTTATTTTTTATTATCGAGGAATTATTTATATGACATATATGAAATTATAGGACTAATTTACTAAGAGATTAAATTGGATAAATTATTAAAAATAGTACAAGAACTAAATTGTAAGGATTAAGAAGTGATGGAGTTCAATGGCTAGGGACTTAGATAGCAAATTACCATGGCCTTAAATGGTAATTAAACCATGGCCAAACTAAGTGAAGGGAAGAGGATGATCCCCTCCATCGATTTCTACTAATATTATTATGAGATATCCATGCTTATTGGATCATTTAATTTTAATTAGTAAAAATGTGAAATTAAAGGAAATTTATGCTAAGTGGGTGAGAGAATGTACTCAAAAGGAGAGCTTCCATGGTCTTCTTCATGCCGTGAGCTAGGTTCAAAGGTAAGCCAAGTTTCCATATATTTTTTTTAGTTAAATTGAAAGCATAAATTTGAGTTAGAAGATGAACCCATTTCATTAATATTGAAATTGTTAGGTGAAAAACTTAGTTAGCCTTGGGTTTTGGATGAATGTTGAATACTAAGTTAGAAAGAGAATGAGAACTTTAGATGAAAATGTGATATATTGATAGTTTAAGGTCCCCAGAGTGCAAATACGAAGTCGGATTTAAATTCGATCGAGTAGATTGTGAAATACGAGCATTCCGGATATTAAAATTAAAAAGGGGCTTAATTGCAAAAGTATGCAATTATGCTTGGTTGTTGACTATGCCTTATTGATTGTGAACTAATACTAATTTTTTAAACGAATTATCGAATGTAGTTGAGACAATGCCAGGTTGCCGAGGAACAAAGGCGGAAACGAGCAACGTTTGGTGAATTTGGTTTGTGCTACTATAATTCACTTTTAATTACTTGTTCGATAAATAATTAGTTAATATAATCAAGTGTGGAATCAATATCAAGGTAACTGCATCTATACTTGAAAGCTTTAAGTTGATGAATATAATGTTGTGTTTAGATGAAATCGTGATATAAATTATTGATAATATGATATGTTTACATCTGCTTTATCATAAATGATGATATTTAATTCTTAACTTTGATATAATTCTAAGGGTAAACTATTAAAATAGTCACTTTTGTTGGCTTCAGATTACATTTTAGTCACTTATGTTTGAAATGTTACGTTTCAGTTACTTACGTTATCACGTTGTAACATTTTAGTCACTGAGCCGTTAATTGTCATTAACGGTGTAACGGTAAGCTGACGTGGCACGTTAAATCATCATTTCAAACAAAAATTTTAGGTTAATTTATATAATCGGTCCCCATATTTTTTCGTTTTGAGCAATTTTTTTTTCTTTTATGTTTTTTTAACTTTCTTTTTTTTCTTTATTTTTCATTCTCTTCTGCTTCTCCCTCTTTTTTGTTCCCTTCTCCATTTCTTTTAACGTATTTTTTTTTATGTTTTTCATTTGTTAAAACTAGTCCTTATACTTTTATTTTTTTTTGAACAATTTATTTTTTTGAGTCAGGCGAGCTTGTGGACTAGTTTTAACGTAATGTGATGTCTCATATTCGGATCCAACAACCGAGTCGGATGTAGGGTGTCACATATGATCTCATTCCTACCCATGCAAACAGCTATACTCAGATTCACTAGTAATCGCTCTTTAGCGAGTTGGTGGCCTTAAGAGACCTCACCCGATAGGGCACCAAAGCCTTAAGACATACATGCATTTAATTGAATTTGAAAGACATACATGCATCTAAGCTGACATTTTTAGCCTAAACAAGTAATAACATTTGTATAATTTGTTTAAGCCTAAAAAGATAATTTTGTTATGAAGAAGGTGAGCAGCCCTTCTACTTGGGTCTTTTGCTGCGGCCATTGTCATCAATGAAGGGTGAAGCCTTTTCCTCTGGCCTTCGGTTGATTCTACCAAGGAAGATGAGACCTCTCACCTTGATCTTAAAAAGCATAATGAGGACGAGACCTTATTTCTTATACAATTCCTCAAGGGGATGAAGCCTCTCACATTAACCTTCTGTGATTCTACAAAGGGGAAGAAACATTGTACTTTAGCCAATTCCTTAAGAGGGATGAAACCTCACACTTTAGCCTTTGGTTGATCCTACCAATAGGGGTGAGACCTTACACCTTAGTCATTTCTAAAAGGGGATGAGACCTCACACTTGACTTTCGTTTGATTCTACCTAAGGGGATAAGACCTCTCGCCTTGGTCTTCAAGGGCATATAGACCTTGCTTTTTAGCTAATTCCTCAATGGAGATGAGACCTCACACCTTGGCCTTTGATTGATTCTACCAAGAAGGATAAGTCCTCTTGCATTGGCCTTCAAGGTCATAAAAGGGACAAGTGCCAATCCCTCAAAGGGATGATACCTCACACATTGGCCTTCGGTTGATTCTATCAAGGGGGACGAGACCTCTCATCTTAGCCTTCAAGGTAATAAAGGGACAAGACATCACACCTTAATCAAAAGGGCCAACCCTCGCACATTGGCTTTCAATTTTTCTCTATATAACCATACATACCAAACTACACAACATACACCCTGTGACTATCTTTCTTATTTTTATAAACATACCTAAGCTTACATAGACGGGGTGTGGGCAAGGTTTGTCCCTTATGGTGCGAGGAATCCTTAGTGTGTTGAAGTACTCCTTGGGTGGCCCCCTGATGGTGTGCATAAGAGGTTCTTTGCCTTGTGGTGTGCAAACGAGGGGCTCCCTTAGGTGTGAAAAAGGGCCCACTGTATACAAGTGGGGTGCCTTCTTGGATGCCCACTTGATAGTGTAGGCTAAGGGCTCTTTAGGTGCGAGGAGGTGCCCCTTGACGCGTTGGCAAAGGCCTTTTGGTTTACAGGTGAGAGGCCCCTTAAGTGTTGAAAAAGGGCCTTTTAGTATGCAAGTGATGGGCTTCTTCAATGTAGTGAAAGGCCTCTTTATGTTCAGGTGAAATGCCCTTTTGGGTGTCTGCAATGGGCATTCTGGTGTGCAAAGTGAAGGCCCCTTTGGATGTGGCGAAGGCCCACTAGTGTGTAAGTGAGAAACCTCTTTAGATGTTGGCAAAGTACTCATTGATTGGCTCCCTAATGATGTATATATCATCTCCTTCAAGCTTATTAATTTTGTCCCATCACCCTACCCATTCCTTTCACTTTAACATTTTCATCAATATATATAGGTTAATTGCACCTATACATGTTCAAATTATGTAATATTTAAATTGATCCATAAACTTTAAAACGCTTTAATTGAGTTCTTAATGAGTGCCATTGTTGTATCCATCAGGTCTTTTCGCACAAAGACAAAGCTAGAAATTTAATATTAAGGAGACTAAATAAAATTTTAAAGGCGTAACGTCAAATTTAGCCCTTAAAATTTACATTTTTTTTTGTCAATTTAGTCCTTATTCTTTTTTTAAAACTAAATTTGACCATCGACCTTTTAAATAGAGTCACATTTGATCATCAACCTTTCAAAAAGAGTCAAATTGTTGGCTTTTTAATAAAAATTAAGAATAAAATCTTAATTTTTTTTAGCAAAAATAGCTGACATGGCAATACATATGTACTCCATGCTATTTTTTTGAACTTTTTATATGTTATTTTTTAAAATTATTTAGTGACATAACATATAAAACAAATAGTGCTATTTAGTATGAAGCACATGTAAGCTGCCACACGAGTTGCTACATCAACATTGTTGAAAAGTTGATGTTTTAATCAACATTTCCATTTTAAAAAAAAAACCAATTTCACTCTTTTTAAAATGTTAAAAATCAAATATAGCTCAAAAAATGAATAAGGGTCAAATAGACAAAAAAATATAAATGTTGAAGGCTAAATTTGACATTATGCCAATTTTAAAAGTTTGAGGGGCCAAAGGTAAAAATTTTATTTACAAAAGGCCTAAATTAAATACTTTACATCTAAAAGGGACTAAAGTCGACATTATTCCACTTAACCAAGGGGAGCCAAGACCCTTACCTGCACTCTTAGCTACGTCCATGTTTCCATCTATTTAGTTATTAACTAGAGTGTTAAATGTTAACTTAGAACTGACATGTAACATATTTAAAACTCGTATACTTATATCTATTATATAAAAACATGTTAAAATAATAACCCTCCTAATTTTCAATTGCATCGTCAGAATTCTTTTTTACAAGTGCAACAAAATAAAGTGTTTTAAATATGCTCTACGTCAAATCTAAGATGACATTTAACACCCAAGATTATATTGCGTTAATGGAAGAAGATTTGCTTGATACAATATTAATACTTTAAAAATTCAATTAAAATATTTTAAAATCTTTAAAATTAATTTAAATTTTATGTAATATTTTGGGGATGTATTGTTTGAGTTAGCCCTATTATATTCCAAATATAAAACATATAATATGTAGTCCCCTGAAATGAGCTTTCGTATAATCAAGTTATGGTGACATGGTGGGAACATAATCCCGATGTTTTTTTTTTTTTTGGAAATAAGGGTTTATATATATATACTATACGTCAAATATTAAAGCAAAAATAATATTATCAGACATGTAAGTCAGTATTGTTCTTCATCTTCAAAAACACACACAAATATGATATAATTCAAAATGAAACATAAACATTTCCCTTGGGGGAGACATGAAAATCACAAAGATAAAAAAGATAAAGAAAAAAAGACTTCTTTCATCTTCTGTCATTCTACAAAGGGAAGAGGATCTAACCATGCATATGAAGAAAGAAGATGCCATGTCTTGACATCAACATTGTTGTGAATTTGGCATGCTAGGTACGAGTTCTGCTGCTTTCCGCATTTCTAATCGGGTAAAAATAAGGATGGGCCTGCACGATTGTATAAAAAAAAAAACACATATATCCCATTACTAGGTGTCTTCGATACCACCGGTATTCTTCTATATGTTCATAACGATCAAGAGATTTACCATTGCTTCTTTTGCAGTTAGCCTTTCCAAATGATCATATCGAAGCAACTTATCGAGAAAGTCGATGGCCTTACGAGAAGAACAAAAGTCCATGTTAAAGATGGAACTCAATACGGGGAGAACGTTCAGAATTGTATAAGAAATAACTAGTTGGGTGCTACCTCAGGTAATGCCAGATGTTGATTCTCAGCATTAATGAACTTTGTCCAAGGTTTGCGACTATGCCTGTATCAAGAAAAAAATTATAATACTTTTAAACTGAAATTAACAGTACTTCTGTGCCATCGATCTACAACAAAAATATATACCAACCTCCCAACAATAAATGCAAGTTGGGGATCCAATTCGATACCGTACTTATTTAGATAAGCATTTAATTCATCTGTCCCAAGAACCTAATTAGCAAAAGAGAAAGAAACTATTTTAGAACCATAGGAATTTCATATCCCCAAATAAAAGCACTTTTAAACACTCAATAAAAGAGTCTATGCATAACAGAAAAAAGGAATTTCTTTTAGGGCAAACTATAAGTTTACATTTTAGTCCCTCAACTTCAAGAAGTTACAAAATGGTCACTGGACTATTTGAAAGTTTTCATTTAAGCCACTAGGCTATTAAGGCTTATTCTTTAAAATCCGGCTAGCGAGCTCCAAACAACGAATCGACCACAGGTATAATGGATCAACACCCATCAACCAATAGAACATACCTTAGATCCAAATCAATTTGACGGTCAATGTCAGAGATCAAGGAAAAAAGCTATTTGAATATTGGTTTTTAGATTCGTGAAATTTAAAGTTGTTTCATGAAAAAAATTGAACTGTAGAGGAGATGAGGAAGGAGAGCTTTCAATTGGTGTAGGCGGTGAAAACAAGGAAGGCCATACAACAATGATTTAATAGCCTAGTTACTTAAATGAAAATTTTCAAACAATTCAATAACCATTTTGCAACTTTTTCAAGTTGAGTGACCAAAACATAAATTTACTAATAGTTTAGTAACCTTAGGTGTAGTTTACCCTTTCTTTTAAAACAGCACCAGTTTTACAAAATGAAGAGGAAGAAGCAGCTAGACAAGCCTCGACAATGACATCATGGGGATGTACATAATGGAATATAGTTGTGCTAAGATCAGTGTTACTTAAAACATCCACAAGTTCATACCTTGGCTATCTTGATTAGTTGATCATAATTATCGTGCCCATAGAAGAATGGCTCCTTCCGGAATATCTGTATAGCACAACCCTCAAAAATAAGGATCTCAAGAGAGAAAAATACCCTGGCAATATATCAAATTTCAATCCTCCTCAGCTTTCTGCCACTCATGGTTTAATATGCAAGCAGATCAAGATAAGGACTTGTACCCCATAAAAAACATGGAAAAAAACATACAACCAAGGCTCCACAAATGACCAAAATTGAGCGCATGCTCTGGCCTTTCAAAAGGCATGGCCGGGTCTACTTGCATAACACCACAAATGTCAGAAACGCACAAGAGGAGAATTTGATATATGAGTGTCAGGGTAAGGATCACCAAAAGCCTACCTCTGAAGAAGTGTACTAACACCTTAAAAAGGTGAAATAATTCAAAGGTAATACTCACCATTCCAGCAAACATACAACCAAGGCTCCACAAGTCTAAAGAGTAATCATAGTCTTGCAAATCAACAAGAAGCTCAGGACCTTTAAAATATCTGCAATCCAGAAATGAAATGATAAAGGGGAAAAAAAGTTCACATCAATTATGGAGGGTTTAGATATAGAAAAAAACCCTTTATTCTTAAAAAGCACAAGTGGATTAAAGTGCCAAGCAAACAAATATGAATGCCACAAAAAGTGGCTTTTTTAATATGTAGCCCTTGAACTAACCTCGAAGCAACACGAACATTGTATTCTTTCCCTGGATGATAGAACTCGGCAAGGCCCCAATCAATAAGACGAAGTTTTCGCTGTTCGTGATCAATCATCACATTATGGGGCTTCACATCTCGGTGCATTATACCTTGTGAGTGGCAATAATCCAATGCCTAAAAATAAAGACCGAAGATATTCAAACAATCGAACCATCTTTTTCTTTCCAAAGAAAAGAGGAAAACATCAAAATTTACATTGTAAGATCCAATATATGGAATCAAGAGATACTCTGAGTTTTGGAATCTATGGCAAATGACAAGCTCAATAGCATCCAACAAAGAATTTTAATAATTTTAGACATCAATAAGAACAGAAATATTTTAGTTGTTAAAATAATATGAGCATCCCTGACATTGCAGATGTATATTCACAAAATTACTCACAAGCCAACACAACCTATACCTAATAATAACCACAACCAAGTCATCCAGTTGCTTTAAATACTTCGAACCACTATAAGCATGCTCGTATAAGATCCTTTAATTCAAATAGAGAGAACTAGAGACCGTGTGGGCAGTTGGTATAATATCAAGAAAGATTCTAACCTTTTGTCCATCATCACTCAGATACATTTAAATTTCTGTAGTGCTCAGCAAAATGTAAACATATCTAAGTACATTCCAAGTATTTTTCAAAACTAGAGCCAATGACTCAAGTCAATGTTACTGAGAAGCTACTAGTCCAGCTCCACAGCATATATTATACTAGGTATGAATGAGCCCTACAATTTCCACATACATTTTCACCATCATTTTATTACCCTCCTTCATTTTTACAATAAGTAAAACAGCATTTGTGAAGTGCAAACAAAAAATGGCAACATAAATATCTACTAGAAAATACACTTTTCCTTCTTTGACCTAGAAGGTTGATTCTAGAACCAAACGAAACCATCTCTTATCTCCCACAGTAACCCCTAAACTAATCACCTGGGTTAGAACTTAAACTTTCATTGCAACAGAGCTTCGAATTCAATAATAAAAGAAATATGATCTTAGGCCTATAGATATGCATCTTATTTCGACTTCAATTTCATTGTTAATAAGCATATATGATCAGATATAGGAAGAAGCAATCCATTTACTTGCCTTGAGAAGTTCATAGATATAAAATCGAACATCATAATCTGACAGTGTCGGATAAAGCACTTTAAAATCAGTATTATTCACGTATTCAAATATAAGACTCGGAGTCTTCGATTGCTGATCCCTAACTATATCAAGCAACTTCACAATATTTGGCCCTCCACAAAGATTCTGTAGTATTTTAATCTCCCTCTTAATCTGCATTCCAAACAGTCATTTTCTTTATCATACCAAGTTTCACAAATACAGAAACAAAATCAATTGAAGCAAAACAATGCCACCGAGAACGAACCTTCTTCTTCTTTACAGGTTTGAGAATCTTGATAATACATTTCTCATTATCAGTACAATGAACGCCTTCGAAAACCTCGCTGTATTTCCCTCTTCCAACTTTCCTAACCACCTCGTAATCATCTTGTTCCCTGCTACAACATTAAAAAAAACAATCAATCAATTAAATTTAACCTAATTTTCAGCAAATATAAAACAAATTTCAAAACAAAAAAAACAAAAAAAAAACTTTAAGATTCAAAAATTCACAAGCACCAAATTAATACAGAGAACAATATTACAATACCCCCATTGGATAGTTAGGGACTCGTAATCCCAGTACTCTTTAGGACGAATAACGTTGACATCGGCGTAAACCCTAGACTTAGAAGGAACGCCAGGGCGCCTAATGGCTTTCCCGATCTTTTGCGCCAGGGTTTCGGTTTCTTTCAGCTCCTTCAACAAAAGCTCTTTCCTCAGCTTTTGTTGCTGCTGTTGCTGTTGAGAAACGGCGGAGTATGATGTTTTGGAGGCGATTCCGCGGAGGAAGGAAAGGGTAGAAGCAAGAGAGGAGGAGATTGGTGAAGGGGAGAAGAAGAGAGAGAGGCGGAGACGGTGGCGGTGGTGGTGGTGAAGAGAGATTGTCGTGAAATTCAAGGGCCTTACGGCCATTTACAGCTTTGGCCTCTCAGAAAAAAGGAGAGGGAGGAGGTTTTCCCCTTTTCCCATCTATCTGTTTTTTATTTGGTAAAATTCTATTAGAGGTCCCTGTATTTTTAGTGATTCAATCTTGGGTAAACTACACCTAATGTCACAAAACTATTAGTAAGTTTACGTTTTGGTCACTCAATTTTAAAAGGTTACAAAATCATTGTTGAACTATTCGAAAGTTTTCATTTAAACCGCTGAGTCGTTAAATCGTTATTGTATGGCCTTCTTTGTTCATATTGCTTACACCAATTAAAAGCTCTCCTTCCTCTTCTTTTTACAATTCTTTTTTTTTCATGAAATATCTTAGGACGTCAAAAATTTGCGAACCGAAATTCAAACAAATTTTATCTTCGATATTTGATATTGACTATTAGATATATTTGGATCTAATATATGTTATTTTACTCATCGATGGTATTGATCCACCATACTGATCGTCAAATATTAGGTTGAACCTTACTAGCCAAACTTTAAAAAAAAAAAATTAACAGCCCAGTCTTTTGAATAATTCAATAATCATTTGTACCTTTTCAAAATTAAATGACCAAAATAAAAACTTACTAATAGTTTAGTAAAATTGGGTGTTTAATCTTTTACTATATAATTCCATAATTTGATATTTTTAAGGTTTGTTTTCGTGAAGTTTTGTTTCTCTTGTATATTAAAATTTATGCCTTTTGTCAAACACATGTACCACATTAAACAAAAAAAGAAGCCTTTAAGTACCACATTAAGAAAAAAATTGTGTCATGTATTGAGGCGGATTGAGCCAAATTTAGAACACTTTTTTGGTAAAAGACCTCTTCGGTCTTTCTCAATTTTAATATTGAGCAAATTGACTCTTCTCAGAAAAAATTAAGCAATTTAATCCCTGACAAATTGAATGTGAGCAACTAAAGACAATTAGTCACAACGTTCATATTTTTCGTCAATTGTACATATTTTTATTGGTGTAACTAGTTTTTTATCCGGTGCATTGCACGGATTAATTATGTATATTAATTAAAATATACTATTTTGTATTTTTTTATCATAAAATTTGAAATAGATATTAGTTTTAAATCAATATTTAAAAATTAATTAATTAAATCATAAAACTAATTAAATTTAATGCAAGAGATGATTTTTATTTTTATTTTTTTTCAATAAATTACATAATATGTTTACTATACTTAAAAAGAATTAAATATAGGGCAAGAAACCGATTAAACTTATAATTTTAGTAACTATTTAAAAATTATTAATTTATTATGGTTAGTATTAATGGCAAGAAAATCATATTTAAATTTTAATTTAAAAAATAGGACCCACTTTAAATATACCTTTGAAACTCATATATGGTTCTGTACCTTCTTTTATGTTATATATATATATATATATATATAATATAAATGTTAACAGAATGTGTAAATGTCAAGAGTTAAATTTGTTAAATCAAGATCAAATTGACAAAATGTGTAAATTTTGAGAGCTAATTTTGTTATTATACCTAAAAAATATGTACAATTGGTAAAAATAATTAATTATTCTTAGTTGCTCACGTTCGAAATTGACAAAGATTAAATTGTTCTAATTTTTTTTAGAGGGACTAAAGAGGTTCTTTTACCACACTTTTTTTGGTACAAAAAACTCTAGGTTATATTCTACTATTAGTCTCTGTATTTTTTTGCGAAAGTTATGGATTTAGCCCCTATACATTAATTGATCAATTTTAGTCTTTATGCTTTTCGAATTGGTCAATTTTAACCATTGTACGTTAAATTAATTTGGTTAAATTCAATAACTAGTCTTATACTATGCGTATAGTTGTAGATTTAAATCCACATTCTCAGATTTGATCATTCTAAGTTTCTATACTTTTCAAATTTTAAAATTTTAATCTTGATACAAATTACAGTTGTTAATCCATTAATTGGATTTTTATTGAGTAATATGTGGAAATAACAAACTGACATGACATTACACGTATGATAATATGTTTTCCATATCAAATTTTGAAAATAGCATAGCTTAACTTAATAAATTTAAAAGTTATCATTTGATGAGGGCTGGAATTTTAAATTTTGAAAAGTATAGGGACTATAAAGGACCAAATTAAAGTACATGGATTAAATTCAAAACTTTTCCAAAGTATAGTGACTAATAGCAGAATTTAACCAAAACTCAAACACTGATTGGTCAAAACCGAACACGCGACTGAAAACACAAAATCAATCCAGTTTAGAAGTTGTCGCACGTGTTCCTTTGAGCTTGTTGACTCCAAAAGAAGCTTCCAAAGTAAAAAGGGCCAATTGCTTGCTTCTTGCCCTAAATCTCTTTCTTTTCCCCTACTTTCTCAAGTTTCAAATGGACTGACAATAATAATGATTATTATTTTTATATGAATTCAGTTGATGTCAACTGAAAATTCAGCTGCACAGTTCCTTGATCCAGGTGGGTTTTTGCTTTCTTTCCATTTTAGTGTTTTTTTTTTTTTTGGGTTCTTACTGTCTGGGTTTTATGAATAAAGCTGGATTTTCTAGTGTCATGATTTTTAGTGGATTTAGGGTTTTTGATTTGGTTCATTAGTTAAATGAAATTAATTCGTTTGTTTAGTGGTTTCTAATCTGGGTTTTGTTCATCTTGTTTGAATTTAGCAACTTTGGAACTGTTTGAATTTGGTCGCCCTGTTGAATTCTATTGTTAATAGATGAAGTTAGGGTTTTTTTTTTTTTTTTTGGTGATTTTGATTGAGAATTAAGTTTAATTCGTATCTGGATAGTGAATTAGGTTTTGGATGGTGAGGAACTTGGGAATTTTGGAACCGAAATGCCGGGTGATCGGCATTTTACTCGTGTAGATACTTTAGAGTTGAAATCTCGGATCGAAAAGAAGATTGGTCGTGTAAATGCTGAGAAATATTTCCATCTGGTTGCTAGATTTTTGAGTCTTAAGATCGGAAAACCCGAGTTTGATAAGCTCTGCATTGATACAATAGGGCGAGAGAATGTTTATCTTCATAACCATCTCCTTAGATCAATTATTCGAAATGCTTTGTTTTCAAAGAATCCGGCATTGAAATTGGAAGGTTCTTTAAGTGTTGAATTGCCAAATGGGTATCGGAGAAGTAATCTTCAGTCATTGTGCAAAGACATTCCTCAATCCCCTCGTAAAGGTCGGACCCCGAATCTTCGAGACCGTAAGTTGAGGGACCGGTTGAGTCCTTTAGGGCCTCATGGGAAAAACCCTAAAGTTCAACAACAGCAGAGTGTGACTGAATTGCTTTCGTTGGGTAGCAGACCCCCCGGTTCTGTGGAGGACGGAGAAGAAGTTAATCAAGCTGAAGGGAGTCCGAGCATTCACAGTAGGAGTCCTGTTAGAGCCCCACTCAGCATCTCTTTCAACGCTAAAGAAGCACGGAAAGTTCCTAGGAGCGGATTGGAATCTGCTCCCGAGACTTGTCATTATAGAGGTGAACTGCCCGATCCCAGTTCGTTGAAAAAGAGGTTGGAACGGAAGTTGGAGATGGAGGGATTAAGCATTTCAGTAGATTCTGCCGATGTGTTAAACAATTGTCTCGATGTTTTCTTGAAGAGATTGATAAAACCGTGCTTGGAACTTTCTAGTTCGAGATCCGGACAGAAACTTATAGAACCAGGTCATAATTGGTGCATGTCCTCTTTGAACAGGATGCAACCCGTGAAATTTGGCCTAAAACAAAGTCGGCACATTTCAGCATCAATGTTAGACTTTCAAGTCGCAATGGAGCTAAATCCCTTCATTCTTGGAGCAGACTGGCCAACACAACTCGAGAAGGTCTGCTTGCTTGCCCTAGAAAGTGAACGGTATTTTGCCCGATTATTTGGGTCAGAAGCAGGTTCCATCCCGAGCAATTTTGAAGTATTTCGATTATGAAGTCCATTCTAACATGGATCTTGGTCATACTATTAACAGATGAAGTAAATAATAAAGGCTACAAGAGCTTCGAGTCAATCTGATTTAGATTGTATATAGGTCATCACTCTGATCGATCCCGGAGTAGTGACATTTTAACACGGTGAAGCCCAACTACATTGAATCTACTTGTTTCGAATAGGTTAGCAACTATCTCACTTTGGTATCTATAGTTTTCGATTTGCTTTGTCGAACACTTATTTATAAATAATGAATTTCATCTTCGAGTTTTCAGGCTGAACTTGTCGTTTGAGCTTTAATCATTTACAGTATAATTTTTCCTCTGCTTGTTTTATATCGATTTATCCTTCTGCTTGTTGTATCGCATCATTAAATTGCAAAAATGGTTCTTTTGAAGGGAACTGTGTATCCCTACATATTTCTTGATGCTTTTCACTCATTTTTTCTTCTGCTTGGCATGTGAGATTCAACTGTTTCCCTGATTCATGGAACATAACCTTTTTGTCTTTTCCGATGTTTTACTAGTCGGATTACTTGGCCTGATAGATGAAAGCATAGAGCACATGGTTTCGTAGGAACCCGAAATCGTTTCGTGTTATTATGTTTGCATATGTTGTAGGAAGACACAAATGGTTCAAACTTGATATCACAAACAAGGTGGGTCTAATGGTCTGGTTATTCGTTTGTGCACTTCATATGTCTAGCTCTGCTCTTATAATTCCCTCGTTGTTTGCTTTTTCGTATCTTGGATAGGTCGGCATCTAAACTCACTGTTAGCGCATGCTTAGGCATTGTTTATCTATCTGTGATTCAGTGAGAATGACTAAAATGGTTCAACTTGTTTCTGATATGAATTGTTATGAAACTTCCGACTTTTGTTCATCAATTTGTCACTATACTTTTCTTCTGAAATCACAGCGTATCATACGCTGTGATTTCCAGTCTTCCGGATATGTAGATATGTATGAGTTCTGGTAAGTATATTGAATGAGCCTAAGCAATGACCCTTTTGCCAAGTATTTGAAACTTTTTTTCTTTTTTTTTTTTTACATTTTTAAAAGGGTGAAAGGACTTCTCCAGTCCCACTCAAAAAAATCGGAGTAATTTAATCTCTATCAATTTTAAAAGTGAGCAATTAAGGATAATTAATTACGATATTAATGTCTTCAATCAATTGTACATAATTTTGATTAATAAAACAACAAATTTAGCCCTAGATGTTTTTATGTTTTGTAAATTTGGTAATTTACACAAATGTTATAGGCTAAATTTGTTAAATTATTACCAAATTGACAAAACATGTAACATCAAGGGCTAAAAATGTTATTATATCAATCAAAATCATGCACAATTGACGAAAGACATTAATGCTGTGATCAATTGCTCACTTTCAAAATTGACCGCGATTAAATTACTGTGATTTCTTTAAGAAGGATTAATTTGCTCAATTTCAAAATTGAAAGGGACTGGAGAGATATTTTCACTTTTCTTTTTCTGCTTTCGTGGTGGTGGAAAAGAGATCCATCTAGAAATCAACACCTAAAGAATTTAAGAAAAAGTTGAAAACGACATCTAAACTAAACATTAATTCATTTCTTTGACATTCAATCCAGGCTCAAACAACATTTGCTATCAGCCCCCGTCACTATTATTCTTTGACTTTTTATGACAAATTTATCTTATTACAATGCATTATTAGTTTTTATTTCTCGATGTATCTATTGGAGCTAGTCTAGGCCCATTAAGAAAGTAGATACTGACCACGAATTTTAAATCTACTCCATTACAATACATTATTAAACAATCATGTCTTCCCCTCAAAAAAAAAATAAAAACGAGTTTACACAAAAAACCTACGACCAAAAAATAACATTCCTATCAATTAAAAGCATCACAGTTTCTCCTAATATTCCCATTCCTCCCCGTCTTAACACCGACACGGCCGAGCTTAGTAATGGCGGCGATGAAAGCGGAGTTAAATGTATTCGAACTAGCCGCCCAAGCGTCTACGACTGGCCTCGATCTCTTGTCGGTGAACAAAACCTGGTCGGAAGTGAACAATCCCTTGCCTTGTTGCAAGTTCTTGTAGTAAACATTGTCGAATGCACGTGGTGTGTTAGGGTCCATGTTAATGGCTATCCTGGGATCAACATTTTTAGGACACATTTGTTGTAGTTGGGTCGCATATGCTCGGTTCAATGTCGGGTCTACTGCACTTTGACGGCTGAAATTGTATATCCGGTTTGAAAACTTGCTGCAATGAGAGAATCCAACGGTGTGTGCAGCTGCCAAAAAATAAAATAAAAAAATATAAATAGGTAAAATTCTTTTGAATGCACTTCTACCAAGTGTCAGATTGTCTTTTGCCCCTTCAACTTAAAAAATGGGCAAAGTAGTCACCATACGTTAGATCAAAAAGTAAAACGGTTCTTTTTGTTAAAAATTTTATTTATTTGTATTACAGTAACACGTGAAATACCATATCTACCCCATAATTTTTTACAAAATAACAAGTTTGCTCCTTGATTTAACGTATATGAACTAATTATCTTATTTTTAAATAGAGGGACAAAATGCAATCCAATTCTTAGTACAGGGACTATCATGATATATTTTATGTACCAATATAAATATTATATTCATGAGTTAACGTCCAAATTTTGGACAAACAGTCAATATTCTTTAATAATCAGTATTGAAAAGTGTTTTTTTTTTTTTTATAATTGTTGATAATTAATGCCAGCTAATATAAGATGTTAACTTAAATTAGATCCATTCACAGAGACCTGACAATAGTCAAGTTTATTTATTTATAGATAAGAATATTATCCCTTAAAATATTGATGTATATGTAAAAAAAAAAAAAAAGGGTTAATTGCACCAAACTTTGTTAAATTATAGGTTAGGTTTTAAATTCATCCTTAGATTTCAAAATGTAATTGAGCTATCAAAGTATCGATATCGTATCTATCAAAATTTTCCATTAACCTAGTCGTCAACTAAGGCATTAAATGTTAGATTAGATTTCGCATGGAGTTTATTTAACATGAAATACGAGCTAGGGATTTAATGCCCAAGCTCATGTTAAGTTAATAAAAATGACTTGATTGATATAACTAATGTTTCGAAGATTTAATTAAAATATTTTATAGTTTAGATGTCTAGTGCAATTAACCCAAAAGCTAGACACATAATTATAACCAACACTCACATCTGAGTCTAGAAGGAAGTACCTGAAAGAGCAATCATGTCAGTTTGGGTGAGTCCATGTGCTGCAAACATAGAGTTGAGCTGGTTCAAGTTGAAATTTGGATGAGGCAGCTTGCCATTGACACTAGCTGCTGTGGAGCTTAACCCATCCAACCTCCCCAATTCAACTGCATAAGATGGTCCACCTGACTGCAACCCATCATCACATTCATCACCAAATTAAACAAAACCCCCCATTTTTTTCCCATAAATTTAGAATATTTCAAAATTCAGGTCTAATTGTTAACATTATTAAATTTATTGGTATGACATTTTGAAACAAAAAAAAAAAACTAAATTGGCAGTAATGTAACTAAAAAATGACATTGGATCTGAAATTTGGAATATGAAAAGTATGACTAAATTTTTAAAATAAAAGCATAGGTATTAAATTCTAAATTTGTAAAGAGTATAGAAACTTATGACATTTTAACCTAATATTTAACACGCATCAACAAGTGTAGAGTGTAATAGTATAACACGTTGCTTTTTTAAAGAAAACCCATATTTAAATCTTGTAGATTAAATTGTTAGAAAGAATTAGTTATGAAGTCAAAAAAAGAAAATCTTTATAAACAGTAAAACCAGGGTTGAAGACAAGACAATGTAGTTCTAAAAAAGGTAAATTACATTAATGATCGCTTAATTATGTTTTTTATTAATCAATTATGAAAAGTTACAAAATAATTATTTAATTATTTAATTTTATTTTTTTTGGTCACCCAACTATCTTGAGTTTTTAAATATTTTCATTTTTACATTAGCTTGCTGATGACCAGAAAAACAAAATTAAATAGTTAGATTATAATTTCATAACTTTTCATAGTTGAGGGACTAAAAAATAAAATAAACATAGTTGGATCACCATTTTAAAAAAAATCTAATGTACGTTTGTGAAGGAAAAAGAAGGATACAAACCAGAGCAATAACATCACGAGTCGCCATTGCCAAAATATCAGCACATGAAACCTTGTTTCTACAACTCGGAACCGCATCGACCGCTTGTTTCGCCTTGATGACGGTGTCGAAACCGTCACCGGCTAATGACAGGTTGTCGGGGTGGTCCTTTTCGGCTTTGTTGCTGCCGGTGGATTGAATAATTACTGAAGCATCACAACCCTGAAAACAACATAATGATTGTTATATATATAAATAAAATAACATCAGCTCAAACATGGTGAAAAACTGGAAAATGGTTGTGCTCTTTGAAAGAACCTGGACAAAGCAATCATGGAAGAAGAGGCGGATAGTTGCAGGGACAGTGACAAAAGTTTGTCTGAATTTCTTAGTAACGGCGTTTCTTACAATGGATTCTACATTGGGACAGGTTCTAGCGTAGTAATTTTGTCTTAGTTGAGCTGAAGCTGTTTCAGGGAGCAAGGAGAAGGTAAGAGAAAGTGACAGTACGAGTAGAAAAGTAATGAAGTGAGCCATTTTGGGTCTGAAAATTTTGAGTAATTGCAGTGAGGTTGAAAAACAAAGGGTTATTTAAAGAGACAAAGAGAAAGGGATTTGGAAATGTTAATTAAAAAATAAAATAAAAGGTTAATTTCACCGGACGTCCCTAAACCATTGTCTAGATGTTAAATGCCAGTTTAGATTTGATGTTGGTATATTTTAAATATAATAATCAAATTATATTAATCGAATATAATTTAAGAGCAATATCTTTTTTTTAATGCATAATATCTGTTGAGTAATTTTCTGTATGTGTCATTAAAGAAAACATTCAAGTATTAATACATATTATTACTGTTCATGATTTGACTCCACTGTTCACGGACTTGACCTCATTATTCATATGACTGACATTTTGAGCAGGTCTTGGGCATACTAGACACGTGTACCGCTTTGAGTAGCCTGTTAGACCTCGCGGCCCCCTATATGCGAACTCATTGGGTATATACGAGTTGGGACCGCAAACTCCCCTTGGCTCTTGCGAGCTGATACCGCGAGCTCTCCTAGCTGTCCTCTCACTGTATGTCTCGCACACATCCATCCGGCGGGGCCTGGCTGGGTCGCGGGTAGGTGACCCGAATATTACCTGGGTTTCGAGTTGGTGGTCATTGGTGTTTAATAATATCCAAGTGGTTTATAAGTCAAAGTTATAGGCTAAGGCTTTGGCCATGCACCTTTGTTAAATGAAAAAAATTGTATTTTTAATCCCTCTAAAAAAGCAATAATTCAATTTAAATTATTTTAACACAAAAATGTATAGCCTTCTGTACAAAAGTCTTGGCTTCACCTTTGCTTCACGTTAGAAAATATTAATGCTTTGAGGAACTCGGGTATAACACATTGAAATTCTAGTCCAATTTACAATGTGAATTGTAGTTTGAGGACTTTGGGTCAAATTAACCCGAAATAAATGCATAGGAATAAAGGGGTCGGAAAGCCAGTTGGATGAGAGAATCTTTTGAAACAGCATAGTAATTAAAGAATGTGTGTGCATAGTTGTTTTAATAATACAGAGAAAGACAAGTTCCAGGGAAAGAGACGTTACAATGATGTTTTGTTTTTGTTTGGTTTCCGTCAATGGCCGCCTCGGTCTCCTTTTCAAACACTCGTGAAGCTAGTCAAAAGAAAAATACAAGTTCGAATTTTGAAGACATAATTTTAGAGGATTGAATTTAAATTATAAATTTTAAAAAAAATTAAAAATATAATTTTATCATTGTTTTAATGTAAAATTTTACCATTTTCAAAGGGTTAAAAGTTATGAATTTTAAGTTTTAAGAAGATATTAATTTAAAATTTTACAACTACCAACAGATTAAAAGGTTAAAATTTAAATCGAGAGACTAAAATCTTATTTCAAGATGACATTATTTAGAGAGATATTTACGATAAAAAAAAAACCAGGCCGGAAAATTCGTAGCATGCACGTTAAGACTATCCCTTTTCTGTGTGCTTCAATGACTAAAAATAGTAAAAGAATTTTTATATTTTAGAAAATGAGATGTTAAAAGATTATGTGAATTTATTTGACAAGTCCTTCTATTATATCAATTAGATTAAATTAGTTCTATTATTATTAAAAAGAAATAAAAGAAATATCGTTTATTATTTAACAAAGTTATATTATAAGAGATTTTGATGGTTCTGAAATGGAATTTATTGTTTGAAATTGAACTGCAGATGAAAAATAATAATTTTGATGTTGTTTTTTACAGAGTAAATATTAATTTTATTTAATAATTCATGAATTAAATTAATTTATTTAATAGTAAAAAGGTTAATTTAATCCAAGGACTTCACAAGTAATTTCACTTGAAATAATATGAACAAAACAAGCGTTATTATTGGAATTTGGAAATTTGATATGCCCATGCAAGATTTTTATGAAATTATTGGTTAAATAGAGAGTGGGATCATCATGTAATCATTTGTTTAGACAAATTACTAAATTATACCTTGCCATAACTTGGATTGTCTATATTTATTATTTGAGAATGTGACAATAATAATAATAATAATTATTGATGCACTGGATCAACAGTTGTGATAAGAGATAAGAGAGAACCAGAAATAGAGAGGAAGAAGAAGACTCCCTCCCTTTGGGATGTCTACCGTTTTTTATTATGCCGGGTTGGATTCTGGGTCGGATTTTGACTCGGGTCATTTTGTATAATAAAAATAAAATTCAATCATGTAAAATGTTCATAATTTTTTCTACACTAAAATGGAATCACTTTTTAATCATTTTTCCTTTAGAATTGGTTGGTATGATTGATTAATAATTAAAAATAATGAAAAGATAAAAAAAATAAGGAAAAATATATAATTTATGATTATACTTTTTTCTATAAATTAAGTCAACCAATAAAACTTAAAAATATCCAACATCTATTATTTGTAATTTATAAAAAATTATAATTTATAAATTAAAAAAATTTCAATTAGGTTATGATCCGATTGTTTTATTCCTTTATAATTTTATTCAAATTGATCCATAAATTCATTTTAATATTTAAAAAAATTATTTTATATAAATATTTATTATAACCATTACAGCACCACCAATAATTGTATATATTTAATAATTAAAACAACGTGAGCAAAGGCATTTTCTCTTCTCCACTTCTAATATTTTGCCTACAACACGACATTTTCTTTTATTTCTTTTTTGTTTTTTTAGAAATTAGTCAACGTAATTTTAATGGGAGTTTATTCTAGTTTCGAGCCAACATCGATGCTCGAACATTTGTTAGAAGTTTTGTAAAAGTATAAACTTTATTTAAATTTACAGTAGTCATCTTCGCTAAATAATCTGCAACCTCATTTTATGAATATGATTTCGGATTAATCCCGACTCAAAAATTATTATAATATTAATTTTATGGATATGATTGAGAAAAAAGAGAAATAAAGGGAATATAATTGGAATATGATGGCTATTAATTATAAATTGCTACTCATGTACGTAACCTTTTTATTTTTCTTACCTTTTTTGTAAAAAGATTCTCTTTTTTCCCCCTTTGTCTTAAAACATGATTTTTTAATAATTATAGCTTTGTCTAACTCCAAGGCAAGGCTGCCCTTTGTTTGGTGTTATGTTATTTTCTATTGCAGGGCCAGTTGTCTGGTTTGCTTCAAATCTCAACCAAACTTCTACCAGTATGACAAGTTAATTAATTATCAATTTATTTAAAAAAGAGTTAATCATATCAAACATCTTCAAATTAGTATCTTCATTTTAAATTGGTCCTTAAACTTTAAAACATTCTAATTATATCATTAAATTATTGATGTTATATCAATAAAGCCTGTCCGTTACTAAAATTGTTAATTTAACCGTTAAATGAGACGTCAAATTTTATTAAAATAAAAAATTTAAAGAAAAATTAGTATTGTGAAAATATTGATTTTGAGGTTTTCGAAACTTTTTTATTATTATAAAAACTATTGTTCACTCTCTCTCTTTTTTTAGGGGGTTATTTTATTTTTAGTTTTTAATTTTAAAAGTAATCAACAACATTTTACTTTTCTTTAAAAGTTTCGTTTTAAATTACGTCGTATAAGATTTTACATGTCATTTAATGATTAAATTAACGGTTTCAATAACGAAAGTGTCTGATTGATTTAACAAGGATAGTTTAGGATGTAATTAAAAAGTTTTGATGTTTGCTGACCAATTTTTCAATAAATGTCATAGTTTAGATATATCTAGTGAAATTAACTCTTTTTTTAAACAAATAAAAAAATATTAATGTTTTTTTAATAATTATATAAAATTTTTAAAAGAAACTACTAAAAAACACATCAAAATTTACGAGATTTTCTTCAAACTTGAGGAGCTAATAAAGTATTTTCCAAATATTTATCCTAAATATTAAATGAGTACAAAGAAGTTTTTTTGAACAATCTCATTATAGGTTCGGTTCTAATAATATCTGTTCTTTTTAAGACAATGTCTAAAATTACCCATAAATAGGAGGATAATGCGTTTCTGCACACTCGAACCCACGCCCTCCTGACAACAATACCTATGCCAATCAAGTTAAAACTCAATCAACAAGTACAAAGAATTTTTAAAAGAGTTTGATTAAGCGTATTATATGCATTTTTAAGAAATATTAAAATATTTTTATTTTTATTTTAAAAACTATCATCATCAAATCCATATCACAAATTAAATGTAAAATAGTTTAATGATTAAAAATATTTTCACTTCAATTAAAATTAAGAGCTTTTATAGCTAAAACTAATAGTTTAACACCTTATTTAACTTTTAAAAAAAAAGTATAAGGAGTCGTTTAAACAAATTCTAATAGTTTAAGGGCATTTTCAGTATATTAACCAATTTATTAACAGTTTAAGTAAATCTACCATATTGAATTCTCTCTCTCTCTCTGTCCCTTCCTTTTTAGCATTTTTTTATTTTGATAAACATATATTCGAATCTTTTTAAATTTATATTTTTTTTTCTGAGCCACGTGAAATTATTGTACATATTTTAATTTAATTATATTATATTACTTATTTTAAGGAAAATGGACCAGAAATGATAATATATGTAAGTCAGAAATGTGATTATTAATTAGAAAATTAATCGATAAAACGTTGGTCAATAATAAATAAATAAATATATATATATATATATATATATTATTAGGTACCATCATTTTGTAGGATAGGATAAAGGGAATTGAGCTGGCAAATAGTCTTATCGAAATAAACAAGTTAGACACGCCTCAATTAATTATTAAGCGAAGAAAAAATTGCCCTCTTAATTAAGGGTTCTATCCAAATTTAAAAACGGGTTTTAAATTTATCGATTGAGTCTTAGTTTGATTAATATGAGTATAATTGTCAATGTAGAAAGATGTGATTTTCAGTGTATTAAAACAGATATTGTATTATTTTGCCCTCTAGATATTGTGTAAAAAAAAAATAGATATGAAAATTTGAATGAAAATATTGAGTTCCAAAAATAATTTAAGAAAAAAGTTGGGTTTATTTAAAATATGGATTGAGTGGGATTTGGATAAGCATAAATTGTGTTAATATCATACTTAAGTTCAACCCGAATCTGTTCATAATAATTTAGATTAATTTTTAACTTTTTGTATTATTTTTAAAATTTTAGCTTTTGGACATTATTTTAACAAAAAGAATTTTGTTTCACGACTTTTGAACATCATTTAATAATGGTGTTATGTCAAATTTAGCTCTTACTGTTTATATTTTTTGTCGATTTGACTTTTATTCTTTTTTGAGTTAAATTTGGCTCTCAATCTTTTAAAAAAAAAATTGAATTGTTCTTTTTAACGGAAATATTATGGCAGCTCGAATGGTAATCTGCGTGTACTTCATGGTAATTTTTTTTTTTTAATTTAGGAACTTTTTTATATTTTTATATTTTATAAATTTTAAAATTATTTATTGATATGACATATAAGACAATTAGTGTTATGTCAGCATAAAAGTACATGTAAATTGTCATTCAAGTTGCCACACCAACTTTGTTAAAAAATTAATATTTTAGTCAGTGTTTCTGTTAAAAAGAGCTATTTGACTATTTTTGAAATGTTAATGATCAAATTTAGCTAAAAAAAAAAGAATAATTACCAAATTGATAAAAATGTAATGTTGAGGGTTAAATTTCACGTTATGCCTTTATTAAAGCTTCAAATTTTCATTTAATCTTAAAAGGTATAATGAATTATTGGCCCTCTAACTTTACCAAAAAAAGTCATTTTGGCCCAATATTTAATATTTCGCCTCTTTTAACCTTTAAACTTGTGTTATTTGTCAAATCACCTAAAAATGGATGAAAAAGTTAACATTTGTTAAATTTATCGACATGGCATACACGTGAACACCATGTTAGCAATTAATTAATTTTATAAATTTTTAAAAATTCGAAAGGGTTGTAAAAAATATTTAAAAAAGTATAAAATTATAAAGAGTAATTTTAATATTAAATTATATTGTGAACTTCCATGTGGATGACACAGATGTTAACTTTTTCATCCATTTTAAGGTGATTTAACAAACAATGCAAATTCAAGACTAAAAGAGAAAAAACTTTAAATGGATGACTAAAATAACTTTTTTGTAAAATCGAAGGACCAAATGAGTAATTATATCATCTTAAAATTATATAATTTTATCTTCATCCTCCTTATAGAAATAATGAATTGAAAATTCAAATTTATTATGTCAAAATATGCTGCCTTTGGTTTTGGCTGTAGTGAATGAATGTTTTTGATACAAACAACCTTTAGTGGGGTCGTTCAAGGTAGTCCATGCAAATAAAAAGTAAATGTTATAATTTATCTTGAATATTCTTTTAAAAAAATAAAATAAAATTAATTTTTATTATTGAATATTTATTTTATTTATAGGGTGTGTCTCGTATTTTCGGAGAAATAGATGGCGACGTCACGACAGGGAGGATCACGATGACGTGACTCAGGACAGCCCGACGAGGCGAAAACGACATCACGACGTGTTCTTCCATTTGGCAACTGCATTTTAGACTTCAAGCAGAACTTCTTCTCTCAATTAGACTTTAATTATTTTACAGATATTTTAATATGATTAAAATTCTAATCTTAGCCTATTTTAAGGGGCCATTGTATCCCTATTTTGATATGCTAATTAGAAAAGGGCTTTTGTTTTTGGGGCGACAAGATGTAGTCGTATATGAGTTTTGGTGAGAGTTTCGTGGTAATTATAGAGAGTATTTTATACCCCTTTTGTGAGTGCCTTATACGATTTATGGTTTTGTTTATCGATTTGCTCTTTGAGATTCTGAACTTTGTATTCGGGGTTTTAGGTGATATACAAGTTTTACATTTAGGTTTATTTTCTCTATATTGTACTCAAGTTTGTTTACTAATCAGTGAAAAGCCAAAACTTACTTTGCCCATGGTTTTTCCTTCTATAAAGGTTTTCCATGTAAAATATTTGTGTTCGTTATTCTCTACTTTTATTGTTCGTTGTTTATGCAAATCGAATAATTAAGTGACCAAAAAAGAAATTTAGTAATAGCTAAATGAATACCAATATAGTTTACCCTAATATTATTATTATTATTAATCTGCACTTTAATAACACATGACATCAACCTAGATCTGCTTGTATCATGTTTTTACTCCACCGACAAAATATCCATTCTAAATTTTATATAATATAAACCATTATCCTATCAAATTTTTAATAAATTATTATAAAAAATTATAAGTAAGTATGACAAAAAGAAGTCACATAAATACCATCTAAATACTAAAAAAAAAAAAGAGAAAGGACTAAAGGTTAATCCTGGGCTAATAACCCAATGGATGATCACCTCTTGCCTCTGCGTGAGTTTATGGTAAGTTTTATCAACTTTTTGGGCCTGAAATTAAAAATGAGAATTTGGGCTTTATTTCATCTTATATTTTGAGACCAAAAGCTGCCCAAAAAGCCCCATTTACATAGAGTGAAAAGGTATACTTTATAATTAAAAACTTCTTACAACGGGATAAAACAATATTTAGTCATTGAACTTGATAATTTTTCCTAACTTTTTGAATTTTTTATTCACATTAGTCTCAAAACTTGATTGATTTTCTTAATTTGGTCCCTAAACTTAGATTTTGTAAAAATTATGATGATATGTCATCCTAAAATTGTGCTATATCATCACTTAAAAATTTTTAAAAGTTTCGAAAAAAAATTACTTTTTTAAATATTTTCTGCATTTTTTTAGGTGATAACATGATAAACTTAGAGTTTAACATCATAATATCTTAATTACTTATAGCCCCTTCCCAATAATTAAATAGGAGGATAATGCACTTCAATGCAATCGAACTCATGTCCTCCTGGAAACAATGTTAATGCCAATCAAGCTAAGACTCAATTAACTATTTTTTTATTTTTTTGGTGAAAAAAAAAGATGAATAACATCAATTACATAAGACAACCATTGTCTTTATCTTTTTGTAAGAAATCTATTATTTCCTTAAGGGCCTCATTAAGAACTTGTAAGCTTGATTTCCAGCTTAAGCTAAGTTTAGCTAGACAATCCGCTACCAATTTTGACTTCTTGGAATGTACTTAATCCTCCATGTCCCTTCCGCCTTCATGATACGCTGAGTTCTTCGAAGCACGGTGATCCCGGAATCTTCCAAATTCAAGTCGGTCAAGATTTGGGTGACTTCAAGATTGTCAGTCAAGATAATGGCTCGTCTGTATCCCTTATTTAATAGAATAAGAATTCCATCAAGGATGCTCCATACTTCAACCTCGAACGGCGAACAAAGACCTAAGAATCAGATAAAGCCCACTATCCAGTTTCCATCCTGATCCCTCACCACGCCTCCTGTAGCAGCATATCTGGAATCTCTAGCCACAGCTCCATCAGTGGATAAAAAGACCCATGTATCATCTGAGATAAAAGCTGGATTCGAACTGGGGTTAATCCTTGACGGGCCCAGCAGTTAGAGACTTTAACTACTTCTGATGTAGTCCAGGAAATATTCTGAAAGATAAAAAGATTTCTATTCTTCCAGAGATGCCAAGAAATTAATCCAAATAAGCATGACCAAGTGAAACCATTTCCCTGCAATCTTTCATGAAAGCAAAGGTTAAGTAATAACCAATCTGAAAATGATGTAGAAAAGAACCTTTGTTTTAGTTGTTTTGGGAGCACAAGATTCCATACATCCTTTGCAGATAGACAATCACGAAGTACATGAGCCAAATCCTCCATCGCCTATCCACACAAGGAGCATGAAGTACTATGGCCGATTCCCCTTCTATGACGTTCTGAATTAGTGAGGAGCCTTTGTTGAAAGGCTAGCCAAAGAAAGACTCTTACTCTCTGAGGTCCCGAATAATTCCAAATAGGCTTTTAAACCTTATTTCTAGGATTCCAATAAGCCTCTTTTAAAGTCCAATAAGCACAACGAACAGAGAAGGCTCTTGAAGTTGACCGAGCTCAAATCACCCTATCCGAACCTGAATCTGAGTGTGGGGGAGGGATACTAGTGATCCTACATATCACATCATCGGATAGCCAAACACGAAACATGTCCAGATTCCAACTCCAATCCAATTTGACAAACTCCTTAACACAACAATTCAAATCAAGGTTAGTACGAAAAGGGAATTTTGAGGTTAAAGAGCCCATACCTGGAATCCAAGGGACTTTCCAACAACGGACAATAGAATCATCTCTAAGAGACCAAATTAGGTTCTCACGAAGTGCCGACCATATCACAGAAATAAATCTCCACAAATGGGAGCATTGATTTCTACTGATAGATTCAGGGAAGTGATTCTTCCATCCATACTTAGAGTGAAGGACACGAACCCAGAGTGTGTCTGTAACAGCCCAATTTTCAGTGGTGTCGAAAATAGTGATTTAAGACCACCAAATCCGACGAGTGAGCTTGTAAATTTTATTATTTAATATTTACGAGTAAAAAATGATCTTAGGAGAATTTTTGAAATAGTAATTTGTGTGTTATAAGAATTTATTTAGATATGTGGTTCAGAAAATCAGGTACCGATACCTCAATTTTATAAACCGAGCTGTAAATATTTTTATAAATATTTACGGAGTGTCATTAAGTTAGTATTAAAGTTTCGTTAGAAAATTTTAACGTTTTGGTAGTTAATTGATTAAAAATGACTAAATTGTAAAATGTGCAAAACTTGTTAATGAGAGAAATAAGGGTTAAATAGCTTAAGTGATGAATAAATAAGGAATAAATGGAAAAAATGCCACACAATGAATGGCTGAAACGGTAGGAGAAGAAAAAAATCAAAGGGTTAGGTGATTCAAGGGTAAAATGGGGAATAAAATAAAAATTTAATTGGATAAAAATAAAGAATAGAAGAAATCTAGACATTTCTTCACAATTCTCAGCCAAAATCAGCCATAGGAGGTCTTCAAGAAGCTGAGTTTTCATATTTTCACTTCATGTGAGTCAATTCTTATTCCTTTCATGAAATTTTTGCGTTTTTAAGACTTTTACAATTAGGTCCAACTATCTATTTCATTAGTTTTTTATTTGATTAGAAATTTTGAAAGTTACCATGGATGAGTGCAGGGTATTTGTGATGAATTAACATGGATTTAGAGCTTTAATTATGTTGTATGATGATTTTATTAAGTGATTTCAAAGGAAATTGATTTTTAGGACCAAATTGTGAAAAATATTAAATCTTAGGGTTTGGTATTAAATTATGTTTATCAAAGGCTGTGTAATAACTTAGAATATTAAGATAAAATGTTACTTGAGAAAAATTAGCTTATATGATGGGCTAATTGGTAGGGGACTAAAGTGCAAAAATTATAAAAGTTGGGGTAATTGTGTAATTTCAAAAATTAAGGGGTATAAATTGTGAGGTGAATTAAAATTTAAGTATGTGCTAATGAAAGAGTAATTTCGTATTTTAGATCAAGAGCCTGTAGATAATCGTGGAAAAGGGAAATTAGTAGAATAGTCCCTAAACTACTACAAATTCTACAAATTAGCCCAGGTAAGTTCATATGGTTGAACTTTTATGATTATTGGTTAATTTAAGAATGATATAATGTGTTATTTCATATATTTATTATGGAATTATGGTTATTGTAAGAATATGAAAAATTGAATTGAAAGTTCAAATTAAGTGAAATGCAGGATTGAGTACAATTGTTCTGTGACACAAGATGAATTGATGGAAAAGACCATGGTTGGACCATGGCAATGATTAAATGTAAGACCATAGCTGGGCTATGGCATTTTCATGAAAAGACCATAATTGGGTTATGGCACTATGAGTGTAAGACCATGGCAGGGCCATGGCAATATTTGTGTAAGACCATAGTTGGACTATGGCATCAAGAAAACATTATACTCAAATTCGTAAGACGTTCTCTAATTTGACAAGGAATGGTAAGTTTCATAAGGAATTAATGTGATAGAATTTATGAAGTTATTGTTACTGAGCTCAATCAAGTGAATTCATCATTTGAAATTGTGAATGGCAGGAAATGATAGTGACATGCTTGTTTAATAATTTACTATAGTATGTTCGGTAAGATTTACTTTTAAAGCCAATGAACTTACTAAGCTTCATTAAGCTTACTTGTGTGTTTAATGTTCTTGTAGATTAACGTGTGGTTGGGAGATCGGATCAACTCATCAAGTCACACTATCTAGCTCATTCCGGTAGTTTTTGCAATGCACATTTTGGTTTATATGGCATGTATAGGGTTGAGTTGGTTTGTGTAAAAGTTAAGAATTATATTTTGTTATACTCCCAATTCAACTTGTGTAAATATGGTTTAATCATGTTGATGTAAGTGTTGAGTTGATTTTAGATGTTAAAAAACTCATAGGTATATATGTGATAATGTGACCATATTAGAGTTAGAAATTGGTTGTTTTAGAGATCTTGATATGGCTTATATGTGTGAATTTTAAAGTGTGTAGGATGAGGTCATGATTGGGTGAGAAAAGAGGCCGTAAAATGACTTATTTTAATCCACACGGGCAGAGACACGGGCGTGTGTCTCTGCTGTGTGTGACACACAGCCTGGTACATGGGCATGTGGACTGGCCGTGTGTCCCATGGATCTTAAAATTTAGAAACAGAATGCTCAAAATTGAGCATACGGTCAGAGACAAGGGTGTGTGTCTCAGCCGTGTAAGACACACGACTTAGCATATGGGTGTGTGGCTTTGCTGTGTGAAAACTGCACCTAATTTTAGGAAAATAAATTGGCCACACGGCCTAGCACACGGGCGTGTGGTTGGCCGTGTGACCCAAGTCAGGGAGTTACACGGGGTATGACATAACTTGAAGCACGGGCATGTCATGGGACCACACGGGCGTGTCCCTTGGCCACACGGGTGTGTGACCCTTGTACCTAGGAAAATTTTGAAATTTTGCGAAAAAATTCTCTGAGTTTTTTATTTGGTCCCGATTTATTTCTAAAGCATATTTTGGGCCTCAAGAGCTCATATAAGGGATAATATGATTGTGTTATGAATAGTTCTTAAATTGTACATTAAATTTTGTGAAATACTCGTGTGATAGTTTGTAAAGTCTGGTAACACTTCATAACCCTGTTCCGGTGACGGTTAAGGGTTAGGGGTATTACAGCGTCACTATTAGAAACAAGGCTGAAACCAATCTTTATGAGGAAAGACTTGTTCTGGTCATTCAGGTGTCTAAAACCAAGTCCACCCTGAACTCGTGGCTGACATATAAAATCCCACCCTACTAAAGACATTTTAGGGTGGCCCTAAGTATGTCCCCAAATAAATTGTCTGACCAATCTTTCAATATCCGAGCAAACCCCTTTCGGAATCATTAAGGACTGCATAAAATAATTCAGAATGGAGAGGAGGACTGACTGCGCCAAAGTGATTCTTCCTGCCAAAGAAAGCTTCCTCACATCCCAATTCTGCAATTTCCGCCTAACCTTATCAACAACAAAACTCAAAGTATTGTTGGTAACCCTTTCGTGGAGAAGGGGAATACCTAAATAAGTGCCAAGATTCTGCACTTCCTAGGAACCAAACATTTGAAAAATTTGATTACGATCAGCAACTTCAGTAGCTTTGGAAAATAAAATGTTACTTTTCATAACACTGATTTTGTGCCCCGAGGTCTCGCAAAACTGATTAAGAATTGCTTCTAACAACCGGGCCTGCTCCAAATGGGCTTTACAAAAAATCACCAAGTCATCAGCAAAACATAAATGTGAGATTGTAGGACTAGTACGAGATAAACGAATTGGTTCCCATTTACCAATATCCATTTCAGTCCGAATAATATGCCCCAACCATTCCATGCAAAAGACAAAAAGGTAAGGCGATAAAGGACATCCTTGACGGATTCCTCTAACCGGTTTAAACTTCTGAGTAGGCACTCCATTCCACAGAATTTGCATAGAGGAGGAAGAAAAAGCGGACATAATCACTCTTCGTAAAAGGATAGGAATCTCAGCCGCAATCAACGAGATGAAAATAAAATCCCAACTAACTCTGTCGTAGGCTTTCTCCAAGTTTAACTTAACAGCCATCCAATTTCTCCCTTTTCGCTTGCATCGCATAGAATGAATTACTTCTTGCGCAAGGATAATGTTGTCAGAAATGTTGCGACCAGCTATAAAACCAGCTTGTTCCTAAGAGATTAACTTAGGAAAGATCACCTTAAACCGATTCGCGATCACTTTCATTACCAACTTATAAAGCACAGAGCACAAGCTGATAGGTCAAAATTGGCTGAAGTCTTTGGGACTCTCTTTTTTAGGTATAAGAACAAGCAACGTGCTTTTCAACTCCTGTTCGATTGGCCTTCCAGAAAAGACACCTTTAACCCACTAGCACACATCACCACCAAGGGTGTCCCACTGACTTTGGAAAAATTGAGCGTGATAACCATCACGGCCAGGAGCTTTCAGAGGCGCCATATCAAATAACGCCCTTTTGATTTCCTCATTCGTGATATCAGCTTCTAAAAAAGTAATCTCCAAAGATGTAAGTCTAGGAAAACCAAAGCTAGGAATGACTCCTAAAGTAGAGGGCCTCACCATAGAGCCTTTCAAAGAATTTCACTGCCTTATTTCGCAAGATATCTTGTTCAGAACACCATTCCCTATTGCCGATACGTAAGGCTATAATACGGTTGAATTTCCTTCTCTTTATCGTTCGGCTATGATAAAATTTCGTGTTTCTATCACCCAGTTGAAGCCAGTCACAGCGAGCCTTTTGTCTCCAAAGTAAGTCTTCATGATCGAGTACGTTCTCCAATTCATCCCGAATTTCCAACTCTTTTTGGGCTAACTGACTAGAGGGGAAATGATCAATGGCCCTTTGAATATTGTCCAACGATCTCATAAGATGTCGCTTGCGAGTACCCAAAAAACCATACACATTCCTGTTCCAAGCTTTAACATCAGAAGTAAAATTAGCAGGGAATCAACCATATTACCTGCAAAATTCCACTTCTCCTTGACAAAAGAGGGAAAGGTATTGTGTTGCGTCCATCTAGCTAAGAATCGAAAAGGTCTTCCTTTTGGTGTATCAAGGTCAGGTCTAGTAGAAAGTAAGAGAGGTCGATGGTCAGACTTAATACGCGTGAGGTGTTGAACTAAACACTGCGGGAAAGTTAACATCCATCCGTCATTTGCTAAGGCCCGATCTAGTCTGACAAAAGTGCCACCTCGTTGCCAAGTGTAAGAGGGCCCGCTATATCCTAAATCTTGCAAAGCACAAGACTCAACAAAATTACCAAATAATGCACATCGCTTACTTACGGTAAAGGAACTTCTCTTGTCTGTAGGTGATAAAAAGGCATTAAAGTCTCCAATAATTAACCAATAAATATTATGAGTTGGGGAAATAGATTTTAACCCCTCCCAAAGAGACTTTCGTTTTAACCTGTCAGGACTACCATACACAAAAGAAATGAGAACAAATTTATTAGGAATAAAATTTTCAACACAAAGAAAAATAAATTGGGGATGACTTTTAATAATTTGAATTTGGATAGAATCCTTCCATCCCACCTAGATGCCACTTGAAAATCCAACAGCTTCAACCCGATGAGAATAATTAAATCACAATTGCTCAATAATAAAATTAGCTTTTTTACCGCTAACTCTCGGTTCAACCAAACAAACAATATCAGGTCTATGATCCGTGTTGTATTCTTGAAAAGCTCGAATGAAATTCCTACTAGCACTCCCTTGACAGTTCCATGAAAAATTTAAGATTTGAGTCCATAAAATAAAATAAAGTAGAAGACAAATAAAATAAAAATAAAATAAACTATAACAAACCCAAATGGCAACAATAAAACTAATAGAGACAAAAGCAGACCAGTATGAACAACCTTACTATCCAAGGAGATTATCTCCCTCTTTCTGTTCACCTTTACTGGCAATTTTGCCAGGTTCGAAATTTTCCTTAGAAATAGCCGAGATACTCTCTGCCATATATTCCATGGATTTTTTTAGCGAGATCCTTTGAGAACCAGCATTTTTGAAATGAACATTGCTTCCATGCAAAATTTTATTTATTAGCAGCAGACCTGCCTCTAAATTTGTTCCCTTTTGCCGATCTGAAAAATCCCACCGGAACTGAGACCAGCGAATTATTCAAATAGGGTGTGATATTTTTCCCATTTTTGGTTCCAGGAAAAGTCACCGTCGAATGCTTGCCGGGGTCAAGATTACCAACTTCCACTGCTTTTGCTTTTCTGTCATTCTTTGTTGAAGTCAAGTTGTGATGATTTGTTGAAGACTCCCCCCATCAGGAAGAACCACCGCAGCATCACTGACCACTCGTTCAGCTGCTAGGATTCGACTGTTGTTTCCCAGGCTAACAGAATTCTTTTGGCCTACTTCCTAGTCACCATGATCCATCGGCATCTGGGCCAGTCCTAAGCCCAAATCTGAGGTAATCTCTCCAAAATCCGATGCTTTTCCATTATCCCCATTAGTGTCCAGGATGGAATCCAAAATAAGCCCAATATTCTCTTTGATAATCAGGCCTGATCCAGGTTTAGGGCCTACCGCCTTTTGTTTACCCTTATTGAACTTCATATTAAATTCATTCAGACCATTAAAACGCGGGTCAAAGTCCTTTTTATGCTGATTTTCAGAAACGATTTCTTTCCCTTTAAAAATCCGAAAATCTGCCAAATCCCCATCATGAGTTCTAATGTTTAAATCCCTATTATTCAGGCTACTAAAACGGGATCCTTTCCTTTCCTTTTCTTGATTTCCAGCAGATTTTTGAATATTATCTCTGAATTTGATTTTCTCTCAACGATCATCCACGGCCCGTAATTCTCATCTTTCTTCTTCGAACCATCTACGGCCAAAATTTAGTTTTCCGGTGCTATTGCAAACGAATCAAGGTTTACCTCAACCGTGGGTTTAGGACTTTTAAAATTACAAAGGTTTTCGACATGTCCATACCTCCCACAATGAAAGTAGATAGTAAATAATGATTCATATTCCACCTTTTGCAATCTACCATTGATCAATATTTGTGATACCAAAGGCTTTCCCAGATTAACATAAACCGCCAATCTAGCAAAGCGTCCTCTCGCCCTACTGTCAGTGTTCAAATCAAGCTTGACCACTTTACCAACCAATTCCTCGATTTCTGTAACGATTTTACGGGAATCTGATCTACGTCATCACAACACTTGGATAAGCCTGAGAAGGGTCGAAGGTTATCGTCCATGGCTGAACTGTCAAGTACTAACCAAATATGATCCATGGCCCTTCGGATAGTGCCTTTTCACAATCCATTTTGTTTTGAAATTTCACCAGGAAGTAGCCATTCTCAATATCCATCATGTGCATGGGAGTTGTGGGTCTTCACATGTTGTAAATTTTGTTCTGCAAAACCGTAAATCCAATTTTCCGACCTAAAAGTTTTAAAATCACAGTATTATCCATACCCTAAATGAGAATTTGGTGGATTTTGTCAGAGAAAGTTATGGAAGGTACGCCATTCACAACAGCCTTCTGAATGTCCCCTTCCAGAATATCAATAGCATCCTTATCATCCAAGCTGTTGAAGACATCTTTTGAGGAGTGTCCGGCGAGCTTATCTTTACAAGAAGTGGGTTGACCTGAGGGTGTATCGATCATCATTTCGTTCCCCGTCTCCTCCTCTTTATCCCGAAATCTGACCTTCTTAGGAATCAACTCCTCCACAATGGATTTCCCAGGACCAGAGTTTTCACAGAGAGTGTCCATGTCGAATCCGATATTTTTTTATTTTATTTTTTTAAAATAAAAAAATTATTTATTTATTTAAATTGATATATAATTCGCTAAAGTCTTTTCAAATCTTTCTCAATATCTTCTTAATTTTTAGGTAAACTATGTCCACGGTAACTTTATATTTTGATTTTAAAATTGTAAAAAACTATAATTCAGTCATTAAATTATTTGAAATTGATTATTTAAGTCACTTTCTCATTAACTTGTTACCTGATGTGTCAACGTGAACCCTTAAGTCATTATTCCATAAAATTTTGTTCGGTAAATTACACTGTTACTCTCCTAATTATTAGTAAATCTTTATTTTAATCACGCATTAATAAAAAAGTTACAAAAAGAACAGTAATAGACTATTAGCATGTCAAATTAACTAAAATATCAATTTGATACTTTTAAAATTTTTTAGTGATAAATCCAAAAAATTAGAAAATTCTAAATTTTTTTCTAAAAATTCATAATTCATTTTTTTCTAAACTGATATTTTAAAATATATATATTTATTTATGTGAAAAATTATTAAAATTTTAAAAAAAATCACAAAATTATATATTTTTTAAAATTCTTAAAAAGTTGCCTAAAATCCCATTGTCTGGCTGCTTGACTTTACTTTTCACTGTATAGTAGGGTCCCTTTTTCATTGCCTAAAATCCCTTTACTTTACTTTTCACGTGACGATGAACAAAGTAAATCCATTTTTTTTTGGGTTTTTTACCAAATTAATACAAAAAAAAATAAAATATCCAAAATAGGGTCCATTTTTCAAAAATTACGAAAATGGTACATTGAGGGTGGTTGCGCCTCTGTCAGAGGCGGCACCACCCTCTGAGCCTAGTTTTTTTGTCTTTGAAATTAAAAAAACAAGCAAACAGGAAAAAAAACATGTAACGAAATGACAAGACCTGGTGAAGCCTCTGTCACGAGCGACAGAAAGGTGCTCTCGCCAAAGCGGCAGCGATGGTGCCGATGTGAGGCGGCACCAACTTGGTTTTCTGCGTTATAAGCTCCCCAAAGTTCATTTCCAGCTCAGAAGAAGAATCAAGTTTCAGCAGCTGAGAATGGGAAGAAGAAGAAGAAGAAGAAGAAGAAGAAGAAGAAAAAGAAAAAGAAGAAGAAGAAGAAAAAGAAGGATACGGCGGCGCCGGAAAAAGAAAGAGAAAGGAGGAGAAAGAAAGAAGAAAAAAATAAAAGTATGTATAATTTTTTTTTTAAATCCAATAATGGAAGATATTATTGTTATTGTGTTTATAATTTTTTGTTGTTATTATTATTATGATATATATTGATTTTTATTTTTATTATTTGTTGTTTTTAGTTAGTTTAGTTTATAACTATTGTTAGTTATTAGGACTACTAGGTTAATTATTATCCTAGTTAGTTAGTTAGTTAGTATTATTGTTAGTTAGAAACCCTAAAATGATATTTTAGTTAGTAGTATATTGTTAGTAACCCTAAAATAAAATATTGTTAGTATATTAATATGTTATTATATTAATATTTTAGTTAATAATATGTTAGTTAGTATATTGTTAGTATATTAATATGTTAGTTAAAAACCCTAAAAACCCTAAAATAATAATATATTGTTAGTAGTATAATTAAAATGTTAGAATACTGTTAATATTTTAGTTAATATGTTAGTTAGTTAGTATATTGTTAGTAGACTAATATGTTAGTTAAAAACCCTAGAATGTCGTATTTTTTGAGCAATTTTGTTTATTTTTTAACAGATTGAGTATTGAAGATGGATGATCAGTTTTTCGTATGCGTTTATTTCGATAGAATCATCTTGACCACAACCGTTGGATGCATATTTGAATGTCGGCAACAAATAGCAATGAGATTTAATAGAAATGTCTCGTTGGATGATATGAAGGGAATGATAAACGCAAAAGTTGTTAGACGTTGTGGGAGAACGATTTCGAGAGTTTTCTACAAGTTTCCAATTTCGGCAGATCCGATCAAATTCACAGAAATGGAACTTGTAGACGACGAAGACGTGGAGACAATGATCGCTCTTTACTGTGGGAATGGGAGTAACAAAAATACACCGATTCACTTATTTGCTGAGTTAGCCGGTATTGAGGCAAATGAAGACATCAATGCATATGGTGAAGAACATGGAGCTCAAGAATCGTGCATGGTGCCTCCAATATCGTATGTTGATGCCGAATTGAATATACGTGGGATCGATATCGATATTAATATTACACCCGATATTGATGTGGTTGGTGATGATGGACACGATAGTAGTGATCATTGTGAGGAAGAGGTCGATAGTGGATGGTGATCCCGATATGGACAATATACGATGATATTGACGATGAAGGCGTGAATGACGATGGAAACATTAGCGCGTCTTGATCGGGAACCAGATGGGATGTATTATGATACACAATAATCTGGGCCACACATGTCAGCTCATAGACCGACGCGGTAGCGTGTGTGTTGAGTTCGAGTACCACGAAATATATCACGCTCCACCGTGGTGGCGTAAATTTCGAGCATGAGTTATTCAGTAGGCGAGATTCGAAAGTAAAGAAGAGTGCGTATCGCTATTAAGCGGTATAGCATGGATATATCGGTGGATTACAAAGTCGCGATGTCTAAACCAAGACGGTTTATATTGGGGAGTGTTGGAAAGCGGCGGAAGGCGCAATTGGCGGGTACTTATTTTGCATTCATTCAAAATTTGCGGATGTGGGAGATACGAAAATTGGTTGGACCGCATACATGTAGATCGACACGTATGACAAAAGATCATAAAAACTTGATTCGAACTATTCATGCGTGTATCCTTCCAATGGTGAAGGACATGCCGACCATTAAAGTTTAGTACCGATTCTTTGAAATACAAGCACGATTTGATGTCGAGTATCATATCGGCGTGGATAGCTAAGCGGATGGCAATGGAGCAAGCGTATGGAGATTACGATTCATCGTATATAGCAGTGCGAGGATGGATAGTTGCTGCGCGAGAGTGCGTCACCGGGAGCGTGATTGAGTTGCGAACCACGACCTTATTACGGCCCGGATGACCAATTATGGCGGGGAAAAGAATTTTTCATCGGATGTTACGGATGTTTGATCCATGTGTGCGGGCATTTCCACACCGCAAGCCGTTTGTGCGGTGGATGGGACATGGCTATCTGAAAAATATATATAGATCTTACTTATTGCGGTTGCTCAAGGCGGCGATAGGAGCGTGCTCCCAATAGCGTTTGCCATAGTAGATAAGGAGAATATGGAATCACGGGAATTCTTCCTTACCAACTGCGGAGGTATGTTATTAGCAGCGATAATATTTGCATCATCTCAGATAGGGAAAGGAATAATTTACGCAATTAAGCGTTACGGTGTGCCATGGAGATCCGATTTCTTGCATGCGTCACATTGCGGCTAACTTCCTTTGAGAGTATAAGAATGCGTTGGAAGAGACAAGTGGTGAAAATGGGTAAAGGATAACCTTAAATTTTCAATATAAGTTTAATGTTTTTATGTTATCTAGTTACCGTAACTTATCTTTTATTAAAACATATACAGCGTACAAGTTAGAGCCATATATTTTTCGCCAAAGAATGACTCGACTTGAGAGTGCCATGGAAGGTCAAACGAACAAATCTTTTTGAGAGTGGTTAGGTACAATGAAGCCGTGGCAATGGGCTCAAAGTTTTGACGAGGGCTTTCGTTATGGTCAAATGACCACAAACTTGGTGGAGGGGGGTCAACACTGTGTTGTTGAAAACACGACATCTTCCGATTTCATCTGTCTTCTCGGCTACATTTTACAGGTTGGCGACCTTGATGCCAAGAATGGGTGAACAACAAGTCAACCAGATGGATGCGGGACACGTGTTTGTGGAAGATGTCAGGGATGCATTGATTGCAAACCGTCGGATTGCGAGGTCGATGACTGTAGAAATATATTCACGACGTATGGAAACTTTTTGAGTTACGGAGTCCATCGGTCGTCGACCCGGTTTGCCACCTAGGTCTTATGGAGTCGATCTTCGGAACAGACAGTGTGAATGTAGGAGGTTTAAAACACTTCATTATCCGTGTGCACATGCCGTGGTAGCGTGTGCTAAGGCGAACCTTAATGTTGAACAATTTGTCAATGATGTGTACACGCTCGAGCGTACGTTGCGTGTCTGGGAAAATGAATTTCTGTCCCGCCCGCACTGTCTACATGGGAGGTGCCTCGGACAACTTTCGAGCTTGTCCCCAGCATGGCGCTTCTGCACGCAGAATCAGAAGGTCGTCCGCAATCATCCGAATCCGTAATGAAATGGACATTAGGGAGAAATCGGCGATAAGTATTTGTGGAATATGCGAGTTAAGTGGTCATAATCGAAGTAAATGCCCATGATGAAACTATCATGTTGGCCAATCGTCACGGCGAGTGGGAATTGAGCTTATTCAGATTAACATGTTTTGTATTGATTTTTTGGTGATTTTGATAAATTAGGGCTTAATTGCAAAAAATATATATTTAGGGACTGAAATGCAAAAAAATTTTCATGTATGGATTTGTATGAATATGGATTTGTATGGATTTCTATTTTGTGCGATATGGGTAATATAATAAATGTTGTATTTTGGGTTGAATGTATATAAGCCATGTGAAAATGGCTTGGTTATTGCGAAAATGTATATAAGTCATGCGAATATATATATATGGATCACATAATCAACCAAAATCACTTCATAATTTTTCTAGTCATATCACATGTACAAATCATGCTTCAATATTTAACCATATTAATATCATCTAAATAATCACATATTCAATTTAACAATATGCAAGAAGTCATATTACAAGTACTTAATACATAAAATGTCCAAACCACATGACTTAAACATTAATGGCATTTATAAACTTAAAACTTATCTCAACATATATATATCATTATAACATATATTTATTTAGGTGTGTTATAAATCAAAATGACATACTTATCATTTATTATCATATCCTTAACCTCATTTGCATATTCACTTTACTTATCAACCAAAACAATCATATGGCATATTCATTATTAATCTATTACCAACCGTACCTATTTAGTCAATCATTCAAGCATAATATCTTCTAACCTTTATAAACATAGTTCATTTTATAAGACCTAACCGAACTCACTTAAATACCAAATCCAAACATACCATACATATTTTCGCATGGCTATATATATATATATACATGAACAAAAATCAAACTTAAAGATTCCATTGCATGGTCAAATATTGTTACGAAATTTTAAAGCTCCAAATTTTAAAGCTCCAAATAATCAAGTCTTCGGGCGCCAACGCTTGACTAGTGCGGATATTAAATCATACCGCAAGTCAAACGTCCGGATCAGTGCTGCCGACCCGAATCCAGCTTGCTCTATATACGGCATCAATCGTTCATCCGGGGGATTTCTTAAGCCATTCAGTCGGCCCATTAATACACGGTACGAGTCCTGACAGTGTTAAATCAGAAAAAAAAATATTATTATAACATAATTTATTATGTACCTATTTTGTTAATATAACCCGCGATTAATAAATAGCAATACATTACCATATTATTAGCTGCGCCAGATATGTGTGGAACTGTACTAATCAATCGAGCCATTGCCGTATCAGATATTTAATTTTTAACCTATATAAAAAATTTAAATTTATATTAAATTACAAAAAAAAAATAACATGCCAATAAAAATAATATAACAAAAACATAACATAATTTAATATAACAAAAATATAACATAATTTAATTTATTATTATGTACCTATTTTACTGTTTTTTTAATATAAATTTAGTAAAAACCACTTATTTAGCCCTTTGTTCGTATTTTCCTTATTTTCAAACTCTATTACTTAATATAAATATACTATTTTCGTCTTTTATTATTTTAGTACATAATGTTTCAAATGTATAAAATATTTTACTATTTTTTAATATATATATCTATCAATATTAATAACTAAGGTAGGTAATACTAACAATAATAATTTTTACTAACAATAATAATACTAACTAAACTAAAATAATAATAATTACATTTAATCTAACAATAATAAAAATAATTTTTTTTTACTAACAATATACTAACTAAAATAATATTTAAGGTTTTTAACTAACCATTGTTTTTTACTACCAATATACTAACTAAAATAATAATTAGGATTTTTAACTAACATAATAACTTTTATTACAATCTAACTAACAAAATTATTATTTTAGGGTTTTTAACTAACTAACTAACTATAATAATAACTAACAATATAATTAATATTGTATAACTTTTTAGTAATCCTAAAACACAATATACTAACTAACTAACTAACAAAATTATTATTTTAGGGTTTTTAACTAACTAACTATAATAATAACTAACAATATAATTAATATTGTAACTTTTTAGTAATCCTAAAACACAATTTACTAACTAACTAACAATATACTAAATTATTATTTTAGGGTTTTTAACTAACTAACTATAATACAATATAATTAATATTTAAACTTTTTAGTAATCCTAATAATAACTAACAATATACTAACTAAATAACAAATATTATTTTAGAGTTTTTAACTAACTAACTATAATAATAACTAACAACAAACAATATAATTAATATTTAAACTTTTTACTAATCCTAATACTAACTTACAATATACTAACTAACTACCTAAATTATTATTTTAGGGTTTTTAACTAACTAATTATAATAATAACTAACAATATTACTAACTAAATTACTAACTTTTTACTCACTTACTAACAATATTACCTAATAATAACTTACTAACTAAATTATTATTTATTTAAACTAATTATAATAATAACTATTTAATGATACTACTAACTAAAGTAGTATTTAAACATTTTTACTAATCTTAATCTAACAACTAACAACTAACAATGACTAAACTAAACTAACAAACAAACAACAACAAATAAAAAAATAAAAATCAATAATAATAATAACAACAAAAATCATCAACACCATAAAAACAACAATATCATCATCCATTTATCCATTATTTAAAAAAAAATAATTCATACTTCTATTTTTTTCTTCTTTCTTTCTTCTTTCTCCTCCTTCCTTTCTCTTTCTTTTTCTTTTTTCGGCGCCACCGTCTCCTCCTCCTCCTTCTTCTTCTTCTTCTTCAAGAGCTGCTGCTGAAACTTCTTTGTTGGGGACCATTATAAGGTCCCCAAAGCCACAACCTGCCGAAAACATGCAGGAGTGGTCACTCAGTGTCGTAAGTCTTTGCCTCTGCAGGCACCTTCGGTCTTGCTTTGTGGCGAAGGCTTGACCAGTCTTTGTCATTTCATGTTTTTTTTCCGTTTTAAAGTATTTTTTTAATTTGGTGACAAAAAAACTAGGCTGCGCAGAGGGTGGTGCCGCCTCTGACAGAGGCGCAACCACCCTCAATGTACCATTTTCGTAATTTTTGAAAAAGGGACCCTATTTTGGATAATTTAATTTTTTTTTGTATTAATTTGGTAAAAAACCCTTTTTTTTTTGTTAATGGTCCCTATATTGAAAGTAAGTTGAAGGTGGAACATGATAAGAGCATAGTTTCTATATTTTGTTTGATGGATCATCCAATTTCTGTAATATCTTTGTAGTTTTCCATCGTTTTACTATCATTTTCATATTAAGAATGTTTTTAAACTCACCTAGATTGGGAAAAATTCCTTTGAAGGAAGAAAGTATGATATTAGAATGACTTGAATCATGCAGAAGAAACTATTTGGACAATTGATTCAAAGGTTTGTTATATTTGCAAGTATTATGATTTACGAGAAAGAAAAATAATAATTTATGCTATATATGCTCGAAAAATATCACTTTATAATCTTCCCCTTGATTAGGGGGCAATTGTTTGCCCATTATCACACACTACCACCAAGTCATCCAATCACATCCAAATGAAGCACCTATGCCTCTACAATCACCTTATACAATATGACATTTCTAATGAGACTCACATAAAAGCTCCTCCTCCTCCTATATAAAAGCCGTATCCATCACAATAAGAAAAAAGCTCCAAGATATATGTTAAAGTCCTACCCCCTTAGGTCCGTATCGCCAAATTTGCTTCCCAGGTATATCTCAAATAAAATGCAACTGCATATTATCACCAAAACCACGTGTGTGTTTGGTTTTTTAGATAATTTCCAAGTTTAGCCTCTTAAGACATTCACCTTGATTTGTCAAACTCGCCTCTCAATGCCTACAAAGGCTCTTACAATAATAGGGTAACCTTAAACACCTCACCAATAGGCATCATATTGGGGAAAATCACTCTATAATCTTCCCATTATCTAGGGGCAATTGTTATACCCATTATCATACTCTACCATCAAGTCATCTCATCACATCCTAACGAAGTACTTATGCCTCTATAGTCACCCTATATAGTAGGGTACACCCTTGCCAAAGCTCTTCATTCTCTATAGAAGTCATTTCCATCACAAAAAGGAGAGACTCCAAGACAATGGCGATAGGGCGGGAGGGCGGTTGGCAAGGGCCCTGGCCCCCTTAATATGTGAAAATTAATTTTTAACCCTTTAAATTTTATATAATTTTAAATCAGTAAATGGTAAAATTGCACTTTGCTCTCTAAAATGATAAAATTTTGATTTAGTCCTTTAAGAATTGTAAAGATATAATTTATTAAAATGGTGAAATTGCTTTTTAGCTCTCATAAAAATATACAATTTAATTTTGGCTCCTTAAAAAAAAAATTTTTGACTTCGCCTCTACCTTACAGTATATGCCAAAACCCTACCAAACTTCTCCCCAAAAGCTCTCCAAGCACATGATGGCCCCCCAAGACCACTAACTTTAGTGGCTCTTTACATCAGAGTGATGTGAACTATCTCAACAAACCACCCAAACTTTTGTATTATAACAATAACATATATGGATATAAAAAAATTAAAAATAAAATAATTATAAAACCGATTAACCAAAATAAACAAATAAAATTATAAGAAACTCTCAAGTCTCGTATAAACATTACTTGTAGCTAGAGGTGCTTATGAGTTGGGTCGGGCTGGGTTCGGGCCAGGCCTAAGCATGATATTAACATACTTTATGTTTTCTAAGCCCGACCCAAAATACGGGCTTAAAATTTTACCCAAACCTATCCATATTTGCAGAAGACTAACCCAAGTCCATTTTAAGCCCGCCCATATTATTTTTTTTAAAATATTTATTTTATTTTAATATTTAATAATTTTATATTTTTTTTATTTATTGAAAATTTTTATATAGTCATCTTAACATTATTTTAATGTTTACATTAGAGTAGTATTATATATTTAGTATAAGTTTATTTTTATAATGTGTTCTAAATTACATAATATAAAGTGTTATAAACTTAAAAATAGGTTAGACTGGGCCGGGCTTAGGGTTTTGAATGTTCAAGCTCGAGCCCGACCCATATTTTAAACGGGTCTAATATATTTGTCCAAACTCTTCCAAATTTCTGACGGACCTTCAGACTTAGACGAATAACCCGACCATGAGTAGCGATACGAGTGTAATCACCTATACAAATATATACGCACAGATGAAATTATGACTGATAATATCATAAAAAATAATAAACAAATAATTTTATAAACTCCAGTAGTGGGGGAAGTTAGGTAATATGATGAATCACCAAGTCTTAACACAAAACAATATTTCAAACACATATGATTAAATCTATAAAATCTAATATTAATGTCTCCTTAATGGGACACATATCATAGCTAAATTACCTATTAATAAAATAAATGATTAATAAAATTTCTCATAGACAGCTTAGAATTGCATGGAGCAATGCTCCCGACAACATGCTCCAAGTGGAAGCTACTTTGTTCATTTATTTTATATTTAAAGTGAGGCATGGCGTGTTCTTCCACTGACAGACATTGTTATTTACTTATATTTAAGGGTAAACTACAAAAATAATCACTTTTGTTTACTTCATATTACATTTTAGTCATTTATATTTAAATTGTTACGTTTTAATCACTTATGTTACGAAATGATCACTCTGCCATTAAATTTCATTACCTTTATGAAAATAGAATACAATTTTTTATTCTAAAACCCAATTTTTTCCTATTTAAAAAGAAGTAATAGCTGGGTTTTGGAAAAAAAAATTCGATTTTTTACTTTGAAAATGAATTCCTCACTCCAACTTGGGTTCAACGTCTTCTTCACCACTTTGGTCCTATACCTCTGATAGTAATTTTCCAAAACTCAACTATTGCTTCCTTTTATTTTCATAAAACCCCGCTGGACATCCAATTGGCATTTAAAATCCATTTGAACTATCACGTAGAACAGCCGTTAGAGAGATAACGGAACTTAATTAACGATAGAGTGATCATTTCGTAACAAAACGATAACGTAAGTGACTATTTTTATAATTTACCCTATTTTAAATTTTAAATGAAGGTGAAATTTTGTATGAAAACAATAAATAAAAAAAAGGGCTAGATTCCACCATCATTCATCATTATCTTTGCTAATATTTTAATCATTACATACTATTTAAGTTTAATCTTTTGTACTTAAACTCTTGATTATGAAAGCAAACCCAATACTTCAAGTTTCCCAAACTTGGATGATCGTGACTCTTGAGCTTCTCAATAGCTGCTGTTTCAATTAATTTTTAATTATGTTTTTAAATAATTAAATTAAAAAAAAGGGGTCATGACATTGTCACGTCTCTTAGTAAAAAATATTAAATTAGTATGAGTTAGGAATTTCATGATCCAATGATTTATTGTTAGGGAATAATAAATTAGATATTTTTTTTAATTATTTCTATAAAAAAAAAAAACTACACAATGCATGATTAGGTTAGGTAGCTCTAATTTTTGAGTAAATCAAGTTTTAATTACTAAAGAAAATATTAATTTTATGTGTGGTATATAAGCTCGAGGATCCAGGGTGGACATGCAGGTAACACATATGACAGCATTTTCAGACTATTAGTGACCCATGTTTGCATTAACAATATAATATGGTAGCTGATTGAGTATTAGTTCGATTAACATCGGTTTTATTGTCAGTGTAAGAAGACGTTGGTTCGAGTGCGTTGAACCGCATTATCCTCCTATTTAACAGTTGATAAGGGATTATGGGTAGTTCTAAGCATTGTATATATATATATAAAAATAAATATGATAGGAACTTATAAAAAAAATATAATATATTTTAATTGATAGTATATATAGTTTGTATATTCTTCCTTTTGAATTAGACTTATTTAAAGATTGAAGTGTTTTGCTTGATATTTAAAAATTGAAGGGCTCAAGTCAAAAAAGAAAAATTTTGAAGGGCTTAGACGAAAATAGTATGTCAAAAAGAAATAAATTTTGGAAAAAAAAAATAGACCTTTTTAAAATATGAATTTGAATTAGACTTCAACGTTCAAAGCTCGAGCCTTATTTGATTTGGCCTATTTTTTCATTATATAATATAATATTTTATTTATATATATATATATATATATTAAGTTATTAAATATTAAATTATAATAACATATTTTATTTAAAAAATTAAAAACAATATAGAAAAACTTAAAACAGGTTTGAGTTAATGATTTATTAATATGAGTTAGTTTAAGAGTCAAACTTGAATCTATAGTATATATAACCTGGTGATACCAATTCAGTTATAAAATTACTAAAATAACCTTACTTTAAAGGGTAATTAATATTACTAAAATATTTTTGTTCACCCACATCGTGGGTGTGATAAAATCTAGTAACCATAGAGTGCGTTAGTAGTTAGTACTATATAGAAATGTCAACCAAACTAAACGTGACCCGACCCATAAACACATCTGCTCCAAACTAAATTAAATTATGTATAACTCTCTATCTAAAAATTAAAATATATTGCATATTTAAAGACATTCGAATTCACGTATTTCATGTTATTACGACATCATCGATACCAATCGAGCTTAAAACTCAATCGAATTATATTGTTTAATAATGCAAGAGTGATGGTATAAAAAAAAGATGGTATTAAATGCACTTTTCAAGATGGTGGTGGGGGGGACCTAATAGCAAACACCAACAACGCAAGGCTTGAGATTCAGCCTTTTTACAGCAACCCCAATGGACCCACCGCCCCATACGGTTGCACCTCCCTTCGCCGGCAACTCGTGCTTCTATGTCACTCTCTCCAATTCTTTTATGTTCTTTGCTTTTAATAAAAACAAAAAATTAACCCTACTTTCTTGTAATCCATAATTCATTGCATGTGATGATGTGATCATTTTTTTCCTTCTTCCTAATTTTAAATTATTCCAATATTTTTAAAATTTTTAAAATCATGATATATAGTTTATATTTAAATATATAAAAACAAATATTTTATTTTTAAAAAAAATCTGAATTATTCCTGAAAACCAAATCTATTTTATCTTCATTTATATGGTCCAGGATGGATCCTGTTCCAGTCTGTACTATGTACAGCTATAACATAACAGTGACAAATAATAAAATATATTTAATTTAGCATTATTTGATATACATCTCTAAATTCAATAATTTATTTTTTATATTATAATTTTATTTAATTATTATTTGTAATCTCAAACCTTTAAATCGAAAATATTATGTATTTTTTTTGGTAAAGTAATAATAGACAAAATGATTTAACTACACAATAATTCTATGAGCAGAGCTGTCATTTGCTTGAACCACAAGAGAAAATGCTAGCACCTCTCTCGGTATCTCCTCAAAAATCTTCAATCCTTGGTATGTATCAAAGGCTATTTTGGCCAAGCAATCAACAATTTTATTACGGTCTCTAGGAAAATGTTGAATGTCCCACAAAATTACATTCAGCAGCAGGTGATGAATACGTCTGATGAGGGTAGAGTCCGAGCTTGAGAAAGAAGAATCCTAAATTGCTTTAACCACCTCTAAGCTATCGGTTTGTATCAATACACCATTATAATACTCGTTATGAATGAGAGTTAATCCATCAAGAATTCCCCACAGTTCAACATCAAAGGCCGAGCATTTGCCCAACTATCTATTGTATCCCATAATCCACTCTCCGTTTCCATTTCTTATGACTCCCCCTGCTGCAGCATCACCCGAGACAATCTGAACCGCCCTATCAGTGTAGACACTAGTCAAACTTTCCAGCATCTCAACTACTGATCCAAAATATTATGTATTTAAACACGTTTGAACTTACCTTCTTCTCATTGTTATAACAACAACGATGTCATTTAAACTTAAGCTCAATCAACTTTAGCCAGGGGTGGAGCTAGCAGGCAAGCAATGAATTGGTCTTGCCCCCTATCCCTCCCCTCTAAAATGATGAAATTATAAATCGATATAACAATAAAATTACATTTTACCCCTTCTTTTAAAATTTATAATTCAATTTTCACTCCTAAAATTATTTTTTGAATTTGCCCTAATCCAAATCCAATCATCATCCAATTTTATTTCACAACACATTATACCTAAAACATCCATATCTTTGAATGCCTCAATAATAACATAATAAAATATAATATATTCAAAGATTTGCCTTTGCATATTTTATTTTTTAATTATTTTTTGGGATATAATACACTAAATGAAGAATTAAAGATGTTGTAAACTGTCAGCAGGCTTGGAAATATTGTCACCTTAAAGCTCCTTCAAATCAGTTTCCACTATAATACAAATGTTGTGAACATCTAAATAATATTTATATAATAATTATTGAGAGACAATTCTTGCAAAGGGATCCATATGATTGGTGAATTTGCAAAATTGTGATATTAATATTCCAAATTCATGTTTGACATAACGTTAATTGCATTAAATTATGGCTAAAATTTTAAATAAATTTCTAAAAAACGCGTCAATTGAGTTTTTAAAGTATTAGTATTGTATCAATTAAGTCCTTTTGTCAACTTAACAGTCAATTTAAGCATTAAATGTTAGTTTGATATCATAGAAACATACTTAAAACACGTGGATTAAATTATAAATTCTCGATTGAGTTTTTAAAGTAATAGTATTATATCAATTAAGTCCCTTTTTTTTTTTCATTATGTCGGATTTAAGTTCTCCATACAGTAAATATATATATGTTTACAATTTGAGTTACATGTTTTAAATATAATTCATGTTAGATTCGAGCTGACATCTAAAAATAACTAAGATTATAGCCAGATTGACAGAAAACTTAATTGGTAGGACAATAAAATGTTTTAAATTACATGACTAGTTTAAAATTTAGATCATAGTTTAAAGACGTCTTTTGCAATTAAACCTATAAAAAATAAATAATATTAAATAAATATATATTCAGAAAGTTAAAATATACTCCAAGTCCATGTACTCTTTTACACTTGAAATTTAGTCCATCTATTATTCGAATTTAAAAATACAAGTCCAATTGTTAACATCGTTAAAATTTTTTTATTAAATTCAGATTCATTATAATGTTAATTTCTTTATTACATGGTGTTACCAAGTGAGTATTTTTTTAATTTAAAATGTTAAACCAATAGATTTAACAAAAAAATTTAAAATTAATGACAATTAAAAATCAAACATGAATTTTAAAACTTGGAAAATAAATAGACTTGTTATAGTGTTCGCCATTACCCGGTCCCTAGACCGACCTGCTACCCGACCCGTCTCTCCTTACCTCAATAGGTATATAGTTCGCTACTATGGTTCGCCTATACACTTCGTCCCCATACAGGCAAACTCATACTAGGAGGACACGTGCTAGTCCTAGGAGAGGGTACGTGTTAACATATATGGGATCTATCTGATATTAGTATGTCACGTCAAAGGACCATACCTTATAAATACGAAAATAGACTTTCGGGTGAGAGAGAAAAATAAATATAAAAAATAGATGAATTATATTTTAACCATATCCAAAATTATAATAAGTAAAGGAAATAGAGGTTTGGGTATTATTATATATGACGATATTATATATAAAAAAATGCATTTCTGGACCTGTGTGAGGCATCTTTTTCATAAAGCTTGAATGGTATTGGTTAAGGGACTGAGATTTGTTTGGCATGCCTCAAACCCCAGAAGCACCCAACACCCTTGGTTTCTGTGTAAAAGCAAGAATCTTAAATTCTTCTACTTCAATACACATACACATATATACATATATATATCAATGTTCTTTGCAGCATATACTAATGGGGAATGTGAAGGTAACATCATCTTCACCTTGAGTTCTCTCTCTCTCTCTCTATATAAGCTTTCCATTGCCTTTTTCTCTTTAACAGTTTCCCTTTTCTTCTTCATCTCAAAGCTTTGATCTTCTTCCATAGCTAAAGCTCTTCAAGAATCTTTTACAGGTTAGATTTTGCTTATTCTTTTTTTCTCATGCATGTGAATTCATTGACTTTGAGAAATTGGGTTTTTTTTTTCTTGTTATTTTCAATCTTTTGGAATAAACCAGAAAAGATTTTTATTTTTATTTTATGAAATGATGGAGAAATAGCATTAAATACACATGTGATAATGGAAGATATTTTTGTATGACAAGAAGTTCATTATTGTGGCTCAAAACACATGTGGAACAATCAAACAAGTTAAACTTAAAAAGTAACTTTCTTTTTATCTATTAATAATTAAAACAGATTGCAGGTTTACCAGTTCATACCATTGTGAACCAAAGATTTATCAGCTTTTTTTTTCTAATTTATTTTTGGGAATTTTGTTATTTTTACAGGTGGAAAAATAGTGAAAAGGTGATTGAGCATCTATTTATCTATATCTCTTGGGATTTTGAACAGAAACAAACTCCAATGGAGAAGCTTCTTAGGCCGTACGATAAGGAATTTATGAGGATGGCAATGTTAAAACATGAAGAAACTTTCAAAGAACAGGTACATGTCTCTCTCTCTATATATATTTATGTTTTATATGTTATCTGTTGTGTTGTAAGAGCTTGAATTGATGTTTAATGAACACAGGTATATGAGCTTCATCGTCTATATAGAATCCAAAAGACATTGATGAAAAGCATTGGAACCAGTAGAGCCGCCATTAATGGAAGCTTTCACCATGGGAATATCAATTCAAGAACCAGATTTGATTTAGAACATCCACCTGATGCTGATGATGATGATGATGATGCAGAGTTTATAGATGAAAGTGAGATTGAACTGACTTTAGGACCAACAAAGTACATGTCGAGGAAGAAACATGGGACTACTTCGGATTCAGGACCGAACAGCTTCTCATCTTCTTCAACTGAATCAGCTTCTCATATGAACAACAACAATAGCAGGCCAAATAGTTCTTCCATGGCGAAAAGCCAACAAGATGAATTCATTGGTCGTGAACTGAGACTCTTACAGGTTACTGATACAACAATGGGGTATCAAAATGGAAGTAAAAACAATGTTGTTGAACTTGAAGAACAATTTAGACAAGAGAGATTAAAACATCCTTGGTTTTTTCAAGTTGCAAGTATGAATATGACTTGAAAAAAAATTAGAAAAAAAAAGGAGAAAATTCCAAGTTTATATGATTAGATTTTTAGATTAGTGTTTGTGAGGAAGTTTAGGTTTAGAGTTTCTTTTTTGGGGCAAAAATGGGGATGGAGTTTTTTTTTTTTTTTTTTTGTAAAGATCACTTTTTTTTTCTTGACTAGTAAAAACCCATTACAATGCTTATTGACTCTTTTCCTTTTGGTGCTTAGCTTTTTAATTAGTCAATCCTTTTTAAGTCCCACTTTGGAAGACTTTTTTCTTTTATTATTATTTTAAGTACAAGATAAAAACACCTTTATTTTATGTTTTTTTTAATATTTTATTATTAGTTACTGGGTTCGCTTCAGTAAATACATTAATAAATAAAAAATATATAATCATTGCTCTAGTTTAGAATCATTTTTACTATTAACTTTTTTTTATGATTAATAGGAATATTCAGATAAATAAAAAGTATGTCAAAGTGAATTTATAATGAATGATGAAACATATAGAAGTGTTAATATGGATTAGTTTAATATAGGTTGGTTTAAATGGTCGAGTATTTGTTTGTACTCTAACAAAGGTTCGAGTCTTTACGAGATTGATGACATGAATGACCTTTCATTACTAAACTTTTTATGACAAAAAAAAAAGAGAGAGAATTAATATAACTTTTGATCCTTAAACTTGATAAGTGAGTTTACTTTGGTACGAACTTGACAACTAGATTATGTTGTGCTCTAAAATTGCGTTACATTATTAAATTTTGATGAAATCTAAATCTACAAATTAAAATGGACTTAATTGTCAAATTCAAATACCAAAGTAGACAAATATATATATATACAAATAAGCCAAATTTAGTTACTTAAAAGCTATACCCAAATAAAAAAGTGCAAGTTTCTATATGGTCGACAATTGATAAGTATGAAGAATCCAATGCTTCATTTCCATAATGATAACACAAAAACCAAACCTGATTGAAATTCTCTAAAATGAGAGATAACTTGGGGGCTTTGACAGATACGAAAAATGGTGAAAAGAAAAAACAATAGCATTTATCATTAAGAGGTAAAAGTATCGTGAAAGCTTCTATATTAAAAGTCAGATTGCATTTTACCTGAAAAAATAGATAAATTAATCCCTATAAATTAGATCAAAGAGAATTGACCTTTCAATTAAAAATTTCATGCATTTCTACTATAAAAAACTGCTCCTTGAACATCAGCATGGAGTACGCATGGCACATCATATATCATTGTCTAGTTATTCTGTCAATCACACCAGTTTTTAACAGTACAAATAGATAAAGATTTTAACAAAAAAAGACTTGTAGAGGCCCAATTTAGCCCGGGCCCAGACAAAAAAACCAAACAGAAAAATAAAAAAATATTAACAGTACCAACAGTCCAATTACATTCAAGCCCAAATTTAACCCTAGCTCATAGCCCAAAACACTTAAAAAAATTTAAAAAAAAGGGGACCTAAACCCTAATGCGCCGCATCCCCTGCGGCCACCCACGTGCCTCCGTAGCACGCCCACCGCCCGAGGCCTGGCCGCCTTGCACCGAAATGGCAAGGTCTTCTCCATTGACCTCGCCTAGGCTTGCAAAACAGAACAAAAAAAGAACAGAACAGGAAAGGCAAAAATAACAGTAGTGAACAATAGCAAAAATAATAATAAACATTGTTATATTTCGGCTATAAAAGCCAGAAATCAGATTGTATAAAAGAGGAAGGGATTTTGAATACAAAAAAGAAGAAGAAGTTTGAAACAGAAAAATATCAAAGGTGCTCTTTTTATTTATTTTTATTTCTTCGAAATAAATAAATAAATAAATAAATAGTAAAAATCTTACCTGTCGATTTGTCTCCCCCCTCCGTCGAACGTTGCCGGCATCCGAATACCCAAGAACCCGTATGGGTTCTGATGAGGGTTCAAAAGGCAACGGAGGTTGTTGTATTTTCGCATATTATTTTCTTTTTTATTTCTAAATCAAAATCAGATTTAAAGGTTTTTATTTTAAAAAGAAAAGCGGATCGGAAAGGGCTGAAAAGGCCCGATTTTGTGCACCTCCGACCACCGTCTACGGCGGAGCTACGGCGGAGCCACGGCAGAGGCTTGTCGGAGTCTGGCCGGATTCTGGGTTGAGACCCAAAGAGAAAAAAAAGGAGAAAGAAATTCTTTTTTTAAGAATGGTTGTAAAATGATTTTTTGGTTAAATTTTATTTTTTTTATAGTTATACGATGTCGTTTTGGGCCTAAGTTGGCGCCAAAACGGCATTATTTTGCATCAGAACTGAAAACCGACTCAAGATCCGCGCGTTTTTGCTTTGATGGGCTATTTGCATATTCAGCCATTCCGCCTTTTATTCACTTTTTAATATAGTCTTCCCTATTTTTATATATTTCCACATTTTACCCTATAACTTTGTTTTAATTTTATTTTAACCCACCTGAGAAACGATGCGCATAAAGAATTAGGGGTAATTTCATGTTTACCCCCTAGTTCTTTTAGCTTGTATCATTTTAGCCCTCTATTTTGTTTTATTAATTCCCCTTTTTAAATTTATCCCTTAAATTTCATCTAAATTCTGTTTTAATCCTTAAATTTTGTTGTCCATTTTAATTTTGGCTTTCATCAATCAAATTTCAACCCTTTTTTATTTTATTTTATTTATTATTAATTCTTTATTTCTTACACTTAAAATGTTTAAATTTAAAATATTTATATTTATTTTATTCTATTACCTTTTAAATACTTAAGTTATTATTTATGCTTGTTTTACCTATTTATATATTTATTAATTTTTTTCCCATTTATTCGTTAGATATTTAAATGTGATGTTATTTGCTATTTATTTCATCTATTTATTTTTTATTCTTTCATTTTTTTTAATTGGATGCTATTTATACTTCTTTCTCATTAAGCATTTTTCATTTTCATCCTTTTATTTATTTTGAGTTATTTTATTTATTTTGTTGTTGATGCCTTAAAATACTCTCATTATTACTCTATTCATATTGTTACTACCATGATATTTATATATTTATTTTTCATTTATCATTCTAATATTTCATTCGTAGTCATTTTATACCGATTTATCATCACTACGTCATGTATTATGTTTAAATATATTGGCCATTTTTACATTATGCCCAAATAAGATAAATACACATTGTTTTAAAAAATTACGCTTGTATTTATTCATAAAAAGAAATTCTCAAAATAAGGTAATATTCCGTATTTAGAAATTCGAGAAAAGTCGTACCCTAACTGACTGGGTTTCAATTTTTTCTCGTTGAACCTAAATAATTGAATATCCTTTTAAAATTAAAATACATGAGTTTTAAATGAAAAGTAAAAGGAAAGCTTATTCTCAAAGATTTGAGGTGTTGTGTCTTAACTTACTGGATGTAACATTTTGTTATCTTGAGACGAGAGGGTCTTTAACGTTCATTTCAATTTATTCAAGTAATTTTTTAAGTAAAATTAACATAATACAAAGAGGGATCGTATTTTAAATTCTTTTCGAGTCTTCAACTTTCGACATTAAAACATTAATTAATCAATTAGGTACCAATTTTAGGCGTTACGAGGGTGCTAATCCTTCCTCGCACGTAACCGACTCCCATACCCATTTCTAGATTTTTGTAGACCGAAAAATATTGTTTTAATAAATTAAACTCTTTTATTAAAAAGATCAAATTTCGAGATAATCCGATCACACCTCATATAAAAAGAATCGGTGGCGACTCCCATTTCTCGTTTTTTTAAATAAAAGTCGATAATAGAAAAAAAAGGTTTCGACAAGACTAATTTGCTCTTTCTTTTAAGATACAACAACTAATTTATTTTTTTCTTAGTAGAAAAGGCAAAATACAATTTGACTGCTAGTATAAGGTTCTCTATGGTACTTTTACCTATAAGGGGATAGCATTTTCCATAAAGCAAGAAACCCAAGTGAGGAAATGATATTCCAAACATTTTTATATGTTTGTAAAAATGTTTATTTAACAGAGAAGCAGGACTGAATCAAATCTCCAATTGTTCCACACACATCAACCTGGGTTTAAAAATCATAGCTGAGGTTTTACATGATAAGGGAAAAGATATTCCAAACAATTCTATAATATATGGCATTTTCTTGCTTCAAATACATCACTTCTTGAGATGAGGGAAGCAAGCGTACACATCGGATTTCGGATGCTTTGCTTCTGCGTGTTCCCTGCACTTTACCTCTGATGTTGTGCATATAAAAGTTTGCATACATACCTTGCACTGCATTTTAAATGAATCAAAGGTTAACAACACCGACAATTAAACACAACATCGAGCAGACAATGAAGGTAAATGCTAAATCATTCATCCAGAATACCAACAAATGATCACATGCTAAAACCTTTATAATCAATAAAAATCAGGCTCTAAAGGATATCCTATTGAACATCCCTACTAACATTCCTCCATAGCCAATACAATGATATAAGTTACTGTAATTCGAATTGCTACTTCTCATACTACCAATCCAAATACTTGACAATAACACACACATATATATCTTAGACGTTCCTTTTTCTGCAATTCCATTTTACTCTCATGCGTTACCGATAAACTGATAAGATATAAAAAGAATGGCAACATGGAACTATGCATCAGCCACCCACACAAATGATGCCTAATGGAAAACAGATTGAATTTAAGGATGCAGAGATAAATATTTACATGAAAACCAACTAATAGCATGTCAACAGGTAAAAGTACCATGGAGGCCTTGTACTAGAAGTCAGATCGCATTTTGCCCCCTTTACTCAAAAAATTGGGTAAATTAGCCTTTGTACGTTAGATCAAAGAGCAAAATAATCCTTTCTGTTAAAAATTTCATCCATTTTTACTGTTAAAAACTGATATTATTGACAGAATAACCAGACATTTACATTTGGTGTGCCACGTCTACCTCATTCTAACATACAAGACCAATTTTTAACAGTAGAAATGAATGGATTTTTTAATGGAAGGACCAATTTGCACTTCGATCTAGTATACAAGAACTAATTTGCTCAATTTTCGAGTAGAGGGGGCAAAATGCAATCTGATTCCCAGTACAGCCTCTCCATGATACTATTACCCATGTCAACATAGAATTGCATTGATAATTTCATTCACTGGCATTGACAATCCCTCATTTTTAATACATAAGCATGCAGAATAGCACATTTCAAGGCTGAGCTTTGCTTTAAGGCATTTCTCTCTTCCACATGTTAAACTTCATGCAATTTTTTTAGAGTGTTAAAAGTAATCTCCAATAAAAACTCAAAACAATCCCACACATTTAGATCCCATAAAAATACAAACAGAACTTTGCAATGAACCCTTTCCTCTATTCTATACAAAGACTATAAGAACTTTGAATACAAGGCAATGGCAAATCCACAAAAAAATTATCAAACAGCAACAAAACAAGGCAAAAACATAAAAACACAAAAATTTACCTGAATCGTCATAGCTTTCTTGTTTGTTTCCAGCTGGCTGCCTGAAAAATACATTAAAACAAACAAAATTGATTACGAGGATGATCTAATTCATATGAAAACGAAGCTTTCATTTCTTTTAATGATTTTCAAGGTCATGTTGTTGAAAAAAAAAAGGTGAAACCTTTAGCTGCGTTTTTAGCCTTCTCGAGATTCTTTTCACGGGCCATCTTGGATTTTTGGGCATTGCCTCCTCCCATGTCTGGTCGATTTGGCCTCAAGAAACCCTAATTTGATTAACGAGAGAGGGGATTCAAACTCAAATAAATTTGTTTTTGGCCAAAAAAACAAAGAACTCGAAATTATTTGTTTTGGCCAAATAAATACTAAAAAAAATATAAAAATAGGAGTATTTAATTATAGGTTTAATATACTATTTAATATACAATATTAGCTTCAATGTTCAATTTGGTACATACTTGAATTTTTTTCTAATTTGATACTTGAGTTTAGCTCTAATATAAAATTTGATACTTAGATCAAATTGCATCATTAGTAAAATAAATATATGTACTTATTAGGACAAAAAATTCAAATTCAAGTACTAAATTAAACATTAAAATAAGACTCAAGTACTTAAATAAGACAAGATAAAACCCAAATATCAAATTGAAAGAACTTAGGTACCAAAATGGACATTGAAGCCAAATTCATGTACCAAATTGAACATTAAAGCTAAATTCAAGTACCAAACAATATACAATCCTTTAATTATATCAAACCTTTTAATGGTTAATGTATTTTCGACCATTAAACTCGTCAATTAAGTTCACTTTAATACTTGTACTTTTTTTATTCCACTTTGATAATCGAACATGACAATCAAGTCCATTTTGATCATTCAACTTGAAAAAATATAAAAATTTGTCGATATAATACTCTTAAGATTATACCACATTATCACTTACAAGTCAAAATGGACTAAAAAAAGTATTGTAAGAAAATGAACTTAATTGTCTTATAGATACTATGGTAAATTCACGAGGTCTTGTCAAGTTTAACATCGTTTCGACCTGTTAGTGACATAAATTTTACGAGTCAACTCGTGCCTGCAATTTTTTTATTCTTTTTTTTTCATTTTTCAATGTGATGAATAATAGACTTGTATACAGATTGGATTTTAGTTTGACTAAGTTCGGATGAGTATTTCATAATTAAATCTTTTAAGTACTTGATTAGACTTATATGCACATTAAGTATTCGGCCCATTAGTCATGAGCGTTTACCTCATACCCACGTCTGCGCGCGTAACAATGATTTGCTCCTGCATGTGATACGCTCCAGAAATAAATTGAGGAACTAAGTTCCAAGATTAGGCATATTTGTTAAGCAACTGTAGTAACAATAGAAGATGTAAATGCCAAAATTCTTCTCCATTTTTTTTTTCCAGGAAATCCAAAGAAACGAGAAAGAAGCAGAATCCAAATAGATTAGTCAGCATATCTGTTCATATATATATATATATATATATATACATTCTATATAAAGAGTTAAGAAATTTAATGGCTAAGCAGAATGAGCCACACTTGTATCTAAACTAGTAGCTTATTTTAACAAATTATACATAGTGAAACATAAACCAAAGATAGAGCTGCATAGGAGAGAGTATATACCTTGGACATGATGCCACCAGTTCTCTTTTGCTTCCATCTGATCCAATTAACAGGTAAAAAGCACAATGAGTATGAGCAGTTTCTTCTCTTCGTGATCTCGGCAACGGATGGAGGATTCAAGGAATGTTATGGTGAAGGCTGAGAAGTCCAAATGGTCTGAAAGGCTTGACGATAGTCCAAGCAGGTATGAACAGTTTATTTGAAAAGATCATTCGAATCGTCTTATCTTCTTAAAGAATCATTTTCTTCATATGTCCAAATGAGAACTTTCATGAAATAATAACAAAACAGGATGATATATATATTCTGAAGATCCCATTACCCACATAGCGTTTCACTATGCTCGGATCAATTGAATGTCGAATGCAAAACAAGCAGCTATTTGTTTTTGACCTCAAAAGGAATCAGCTCATAGGATTCATCAAGTCGAACCCCTTGACCATTTTATCCCAAGAAATTTGCTAGTGTGACTTTTGCTTGATGCTCCTCAATCAAGTATAAAGCATACTTGCAACCAATCCTCAAGCCAAAAAATAAACGAAACATCGGTACCTTCGTGAAAGATAAAGCACATCTAGCCTTCACTAGCCCAAAGAGGTACTCATCCTAAACAAACTTCTTGTACAAACTGAGGATACTAAATAGCTTTCCTTCAACAAATTTCCAGATGGTTTGCTTCCTTATCTTTGCATCTTCAATATCGAGTGTCCTATATGCAAGGGCGAGCAAATACATAGCTGGATGCAGTCTCCTGGAACCAGTTTAATAACAAAGTAAGATACTTTCAAAGCTTAATTCAGAGAATGAACTTACAAGATAGTTCCATTTCAAAGCAACAACTCGGTTAAAATTATGATGAGTATACAGTACAAGAACAAGCTGACAATTTTAAAGGATAAAGAGATGAACATCAAATGGTGCCCTAATCTACAGCTTTGAAAATTCAATTTGGACAAATATAGCTAAAATTAATTTGCTATTTAGGCCACTGCTGAACTTTGAAGTTTATATATAATTCAAGACACTGCAGCCTCGTCTAGTCAATAAAAACGATTCTAGCCCCATTAGAGTTAATATTGATTCAGATCAGTCAGTTATTTAGTTACATCTTTTCACATATAAGCCCAAGGGAAGTGACAAAACATGACAGCTCAAACATCTTATGCCACATTCTTAGGAGTGTACTTACTCCTCAAATTGTTCAGTTGTATCAAACCCATCCCAATATCTTTGGGACGGGACTGTCCTGCCTTTCTTATCTCTGCCAAAAGTTTCGATGTACCAACCACCAATGTCATGCATTCCACAACGTGGTTCAAACAACCAAAATCTGTTGCCAGAACACAAAGTATTAGACTTTGCATGTCTAATCAACAAGCAATCTTCAAAACCTGAAAATGCATTTGTAATGTACAAACATGAAACCTTCAAAACTATAAAAATTAAAAATATCAGGTAACAAGATCAAGCCCAGGCCTAAACAGAAAATAAAGTGACAGTTCAACCCTAGATCCCTAATAGACCCACAATGGGCAAATGGTTTGCGGCTCAAAGTTGGAATTAAACAAACTTCTGGGCAAGCTTCTACCCTACAAATGCTAACAGAAAAAAAAAATATACATATATATATATATAAATATATATTCTAGAAATAATAGAAGACTAGCCTTATAAATCAACCACAGATATAAAACCAAGTGGGAGTTCATTTGTTCAAGTATGTTTAATCTTCCTTGATATAAAAAACATTTACTACAGATCACCAAACTTAACCTCTTTAGTAAAACAAAACCAAAAGACATGTAGAAGAAATAAGATAAAGAGAAAAGTAAACTCAATAAATGATGAACCTATCCAATCTACCATATAATAAAGCGAAAAAAGCATTATCATACTCACCCTACCTACATCAATGATAATAATCAAAATTAGCTATGAAACAAGAATGCTAATGTGAGAATACTCAAAACCAGGCATTAAGAAAAAAGCTTACTTGCTTGGTGGTAATCGAGCTCTGCTACATCTACACTCACAAACAGAAATTTCCTCTGCTGCCCTATACCAGTGCATATGCTTCACCTGGAAAAAACAAATCAAAAGGGAATAGATATTTAACTGATTATGTAAATCCATCAATTATATAGCACATGCAGCACATCCAATAAACAAAATTACACAAGAAAATAAGAGAAAATTAATAAAAAGAAAAACATGAAAATTAGGCCCGGAAAGATGGTCGATTCAGCATTCTACATCAACTAAAAAGCCAAAGTTATATATTGAAAAAGGGTAAAATCAAAATAGCATAGGATTTAAGGAGAACATAATTACAAACCAGCAAGGTCCTATGTTTCATTATCACATGGGTTTTTGAACCATTGCTGTTGTAAACAAAACACGATCCCTCTTCTGGGCTGGTTCCAAGTCCAGTTATTGTTCCCAGCAGGATTCGGGATCCAACTTTACGATCCAATCCTTGGCTTGAAGGCATGGAATCATCATCTGAAGTAAGAAAAACTTGTATGCAGTCTTCAACATCCTCATTTTGTGTTTCACCAGAACAGCTTTTAGGAGGGATTCTGGTGGCCACAGCTACTACCCTTCCAGATACATGCAACTCCAAGTCTCGATATGCATCTGCCACATGGTCTTTAATATCAGTTACTCGAATCCGAGAGTTTCCACCATGAATGTCTCGTTTGTCATTCATGCAAATTCTAGAATTTTGGGTGGACTGAGACATCATTGAAGTTGAAGATATAGAAGAAGTCAGTTTCTCCTTATAGTTAAAAGATAACTCAGGAACCCTATCAACCAAGCAAACCATCCCAAAAAGATCCCGCCCTGAAACCAAGTGCAGCACCTCTGTAGTTTCATACACAGACCTTTCTTCAGCTTCAAATCGATCAGGAAGAAGATCCATGGATTCAATTACAGGACCGTAATATGCTGTTTGTATCGCAGAATAAAAATCTGCTTCAAGAACATCAAAGTAGCCAGTTCCAACAACGGCTTTCCTTTGAGACACCATATCATTAATAGTTAATCTATACCACTTTAACCATTCAACAACTTCCATCTGCTTATTAATTTTCATATGGGATGTGTATGTGTATAACGTCGAACCTTGTCTAGAATGTTTCTGCATAACCATTCTCTGAGATAGCAAATAGTTGTCATAATGTGCCCTCTTCTCCGAATCCGAAAGAATCTGCAATCCAGTATTCATAACACAGGCATCAGAATGCACTGTATTAAGCATACAAAGCACTTTAATTTTCATAACCAAAATACAATTGTAGAATGTATCAAATCAAACTTCATACTTTTCTTTATACAATTTGTACTATTACTCATATCTTAAACCCTTAAAACGGAGGATAATATCCACTTAAGCGCTTTTGAAGCCACATTCTACTGGTTTTGCAACAGTGAACTGAACTAAGGTTCAACAAGCAAATCAAACTTATACTTGGAAGTACTTTACACGCTTCATTTTAACAAAATAACGATTCAATGTAAACTAAATTCAATACGAAAACGATTCAAATGTCAGCTGTTTCCAATTTCCAGCCCTAAAGCGGTTTCAAGGGAAAAAAAAAAAAAACAAAACAAATTAGTGTAATGTCCAGCCATTTTTAGCAAAATTTCATAAAACTGAATTAAATGTGTTCAATTTATTATAATTTAAACATCGGAAACAAGTTTCATATAATCAAATTCAGCTAGTAATTGAAACCGATAAAAAAAAACACATTCATATCAACATACAGGACTGAATTTGAGAGAGAATTAATCGCAGCAATACCTCGTAAGCAGCGAGGATCCGAACGAAACTGTTCGAAGACGCAGATGAATCGTTCTTGGAATCAGCAAGGTCCGGATGAGTTTCTTTCGCCAACTTGCGAAACGAAGCTTTGATTTCAGCGAACGAACTGGTCTCAGCAACACCTAAGATTTCGTACGCGTTCTCTCCAGGGAACTCGGTCTGAGTCGCCGAGCCAGCTCCGGTGCTGAACCACTGAGTTCTGGAATTCGGATTCAACAACAGAGAGGAGCATAAAGAATAGCTATAACGATTTAATTGAATTGAAAAACAAGGAATTTTCCGATAAAAGTGTAATCCAGATAATAAAGACATTTTCAATTAACGTTATTTTTTAAAGATTTTTCGAATCGAAAATTGGAAATATATATTTTAAAAAAAAAACGATTAGCATGAGATGAGAGTGAGCTGCCGAGTTAATTGCAGAGCGGAAATGGAGGGTATCGGGTCGGAGAAAGGAGACAGTGATAGAGTCACTGCTGAGTGCATCAAATGACATGTTTTTCAGCTATCATGCCACGCGGACTAACTTTTATATAGCACGTGTTGTAATGGCGGGAGATTTGGTCCACAGTTATGGGCCCTTGAACGATTACGCCCAATTGATTGAAGTCTATGGGCTTTTTTCTTCAAAAATCCACTTCATTTATTTATTTTACTGGAGACATTTTTTTGGTATACAATATTTTCACAATCATTCAAAAGAAAAATAAAAATAAAAAAAAGGAAAATCAGAAATAAAAAATAAAAAATATAAACAAAAATAAATACTAATTTTAATAAATATTTAAATTTTATTTATTTAGTCCACATTTTTTTTAAAATTTATGTTGAGTTTGACAAAGTTTGAGATAGATTTTACGAGTATAGACTAATAAATTAGGTAAAAAAGAGAGTAAAAAATGGTTCAACTAGTTACATATCATGGTTTAATGGTGGTTCCGAATAATTTCTTTAAAACTCAATTATATACTTTATCTGGATCAATACATTCACTTACTTTCAATCCAATTGATTTGATTGACTAACTCAATTCGATTCAAATAGTATCATTGGTATAAATTTTACATAGACTTACGAGAATTGAGTGTTGAAACTATGGATGAATTGTCAAATTCAACAACAATCGATGGCTTTTGTCACCCCGAGCAAGTTGGCTTATTGTTAGAGGAAGCTATGCTCATGTTAAGTGTTGAATATCTTATATCCAAATATTTTAGAATCAGACCGATAGGTGAATTGATTAGATAATTAATTTACAGTTTGATTAGTTTAATTAAATAATTTATTAAAAAATATAAAATTGAATAAACTATTAAAAATGGAGAAAATTAATTCAGCCACCAGTTCAATATTACGGTTTCATTCAGTTCGCAATTCACCTAATCTAACTCTTCTTTCCAAATTGATTTTCGGTTTAACCTGTTCAACTGACCGACCAGACAATGTTCCACTAACCACACCACCTTTGATCAATAACATCATTTACCAAAAATGGACGTCCTCAAAGAGACATCAATGCCAAGAAAGTGTAACCATTACCTGTTTTTAAATTCAAAATAGAAATAAGATATTATGGGATAAATATCAAAATTATACATAAAATTTAATTCAATGTATAATGTTATACATGGATTTTGATTTTATACGATTTTATACATGAAATTTTAATTTGATTTGGTTCAGTTTTCATAGATCACTAACAATATTATCAAATTAGTACCATTTTATGTTGATATATTACATACACAGACAATTATATTAATCCAATATGAAAATAAATGTAGTATTCATTTCTTTAAATGTGTACAGTTGAATCAAAATTAAAATTTTATGCATACATGTAAACTGTAATTCAACTTTCATGTGTATAATTCAACCAAATCAAAATTAATTTTTTTTTTAGATTCTCAAAATATTTATTATTTTTCATTTTTATTTTCAAAAATAGTTTCCATTTTTTATTTTTTAAAATTTAAAAACATGTTTTACTACTTGGTAAATAGCAATATTTTTTTTTTAATAATGAAAACATGGTTGGTAATTATTTTTCTTTAAAAAGTAAAATAAAATATATATATATATATTCATATGGATTCGAACTAAGGTATCAAATTTAATATTAGAAAAACTGTTGAAAAATATTTTGCGTTCATATGGACTTGAACGAGAGTCGATTCATCTAAAGTTAAAAACATTTTTTTTCACCGATTTCACTTTTAGAAAATATTTTTAGTGAAAATATTTTTTTATTATTTTCCAAAAATTATTTTTAGAAATTTCGATGAAACAAGTTTTCATCAATGTTTTCCATTTTCCAGAAAAAAAGGAAACGAAAATGGTATTTGTTTAGTGAAATCAAATGCAACCTAAAACATTAACCATAACAACAAAATAATAATATAGAAAATGTTATTTTTTTTTCTAAGTTAATAAATGATAAAATAATGTGGAAAGGAAACTTAAATAGAATAGTATTTGTAGGGCCTAATTTTTAGCCCGGGCCCAAAAGCAAATCAGAAATGAATTAAAAAAAACAGCCCATTACAAATAAATACTGGGGCCCAATTAAGCTGGTAGCCCAAATAGCCCAATCAGACAACCCTAGGTCAGCAATGGGAGTCCTCAAGCCGCACACCCCTCGCCAACAGCCTCATCGAGCCACGACGCCATGCCCTCCGCATCGTGCGCCTTCACGCTTCTGAGGGTCGCACCTACAAAACAGGAAACGGCAAACATAGTAGTGGGAGAGGGATTGTAGTTGGGATTTTATCCTATCCTATTTTTGAGGGACTTTGTAGGCTATAAAAGCCAAAACAATATTCTGTAAAGGGGGATTTTTTACACACTTTTTCGAATACACGCAGGAGAATACAGAGAATATTCAGAAAAGGTCTTAGTATTTTCTTTTTTTTTTCTTTTTTTATTCACTTTTTCGAAACTGTTCTTTGTTTTTTTAAGCTCTTCTTTTTTAAAAAAAAATACGAAAAGGTTACAATAATATACGGTATTAAAAAAGGAAGAAAAAAAACTCACTTCTATCAAAATTCGGCCACCGTGTATGGTGGCCGGCGACAGTGGCGAGTGGTGACGCCAGATATGAAGCTTCGCCGGACCAGGGGGACTGCAGAGGAAAAGGGAACCCTCCTTTTCTTTTTTTTTTTTTCTCAAAACAGTTTCAAATGAAAATTTAAAAAAAAAAAATTAGCTCTTATAGAGCTTTCAAAATGGCGCCGTTTCATTCGGCCTCCCGTGCACCAAAAGCGGTGCCATTTTGGGAGGCCGACAGTGACCCGACCAGCGCAGGGGAGGATCTCACAGCGTTTCTAAGGGAGGGCTAATTGCGCATTTAGCCCCTCCACTTTTTGAGGTTCCCAAGCAGTTTTTATTTTATTTTTCTATTTGGCCCAAAAGTTCGCTCCTCGTTTCAATTTGGTCCTCGATTAACGCAGCTGCGTTTGAGGGAGGAGGGTTTATTTCATTTTGGTCCCTCTAGGTTGCGCGCGCCTTACAATTTAGCCCTTTTATCTTTTTTTGTTTTAAATTTGGCCCCATGCTTCTGTTTTTGATCCGATTTAGTCCCTTTTCGTTTATTTTGGCCATTTTACCATCAAATTAATTATTTTTAGTATTTTTAATACTTTTTATGTATACTATTATTATAGTCATATTCTTTCTGCTATTATTACTGTTAAACCTAATGTTATTATTATTAATATTTCATTTTGTTTATTTTTTTTCCCTTGCTATTGTTTTACATATATATATTATTATTACTATACTATACTTACTATTATATTTATCATTATATTATTTTATTACTAATATTTTTTATTTATTACTTTTATTATTTTTATATTTTATTACATACTATTATTTTCTTATTTTCTTATTTTCTTCATTTTTTGCTTATTACTATTATTATCCTATTATTATTATTTTAATACTTACCCCTTTTTTGTTATTAATTATATTCATCACTCTTATTATCATTTTTATTACTTTCTTTTACTATTATGAGTTGTTATATTTGCATTTTTTTTTAAATTCATAAAAAGGGTTTCACAAAGGTAATATTTCGTGTTTGGAAGTTCGAGAAATCGTGCCCAATCGTGCTGGGTTTCGATTTTCCATTCGTCCAAATAACCAAATATCCTTTAGAGATTTTGACCGGGTTTTCTTAAATAAATGCGATATTTCATATTTGGGAATTCGAGGAATCGTGCCCAATCGTGCTGGGTTTCGATTTTTAGTTTGGCCAAATAGTAGAATACCCTTTTTAAATTGCTATGCATGAGTTTTGGAAATCATGAAATGATCTTGGTATCGAGGGTTTGAAACATCGTGTCCTATCGTGCTGGATGTGGTATTTCGTCTTTTCGGAATAAGAGAATTTCGATATCCAATTCGAATTATCCAAACACTTTTTAAAGGACTCATATTTTAAAAATCTTTTTCAATTTTCAATATTAGGACATTAATCAATCAATAAGGTACCAATTTTGGGCGTTGCGAGGGTGCTAATCCTTCCTCGTGCGTAACCGACTCCCGGACCCGTTTTCTTAAAATTCGTAGACCAAAATGTTTTCAAAAGTGGCCCAATCGCACTTCAAAAAAAAGATTGGTGGCGACTCCATGTTTTTAAAGTCAGGCCGTTTTCCAAATAAAAAATGGTTTCGACAGTATTAATTAAAAATTATATCAAAATATTGAAGAATTTAATTAATCAGTATTTTTTGGGCACTTGTCATGTCCATTTTACGGCTGATGTTCAAGGTTCGTGGCTACCCCTTATTAATATTATTATTTGATATAAAACTTAAAACCACCCATAACTCTTACCCAATCCTTAAATAAAAAGATAAATGAACCCATGTATTGACTTGATGGCTAGGGTGTTTACCACCCCAGGTGTAGTCTGGATTCGAGTCGCGTTAGTCGCATTGTTGTTAGTATTTTGCCCACCTCTTGTAACTCACAAAAAAAAGAAGAAGATAAATGTACTTCAACGTGCTTCAACCCACGTTTCATTTTCAATTTTCAAACTCTGATATAAAGATTTGGCAATGCTAACTTTAGCTTTTCATTTATGAAATTTAAAATAAATTTTAGTGGTCCATAAATTCAAATATATATATTTTTCTTTTCTGGACATTTTTAGTTGGTGCAGTAAGCTTTTACCTTATATCCAAACAGAAGTCATTCCTTTCCTGCTTCATCAGTAGAGGCAAAAACACCTTTCTATAACAAAGAAAAAAAAAATAGACCCAATGAGTCACATTCTTTCTATGAAATTCAAAGGTCCCTCAAAAACATTCAATTTTTTTAAAATATTATTTTTTTATTTCGAGAAATTTAATCTTATTTTTTAAATTTAAAAATATAAGTCTAATTATTAATACTATTAAGATTCTTTTGCTAAATACATGTTCATTATAGTGTAGTTTTTTTTTTTGTTTTTTTTGTTACCTGACTATCAAGTGAGTATATTTTTTTATTATTTCAAAATGTGCAAATTTAATGTAAGAATTTTAACAATGTTAACACTTAGAGTAGAGAGACTAAATTACAATGGATAAACTACACCCAAGGTTACTAAACTATTAGTAAACTTACATTTTGGTCACTCAACTTCAAAAAGTTACAAAATGGTTACTGAACTATTCGAAAGTTTTCGTTCAAGTCATTAACTATTAAAATCGCCGCTATATGGCATTCTCTGTTCGCACCACCTACATCAATTGAAAGCTCTCCTTCCTTTTCTTTTCTACATTTCAGTTTTTTTTTCATAAAACAACTTTAGACGTCACGTATCTACAAACCAAAACCCAAACATCTTTCTTCTCTAATCTTTGACACTGACCGTCAGATTGACTTAAATCTAAGATATGTTCTTCTACTCATCAATGGGTAATGATCCACCATACCGATCGTCGAATTTTTCCTTGGAGCTCGCTAGCCAAACTTTTTAAAATAGTTCAGTGACTTAAATGAAAATTCCTAATAGTTTAATGACCATTTTGTAACTTTTTAAAGTTAAATAACTAAAAAATAAACTTACTAATAGTTTAGTCCTCAAGTGTTATTTACCCAATTACTAATATATGAAATTGGGCCACATGATGTCACAGCACACCCCTAACCAAAATCAAGACCACCGACTATAAAAATATAAAGAATTTTTCTTAAAAAAATGTCAAAAAAAATAATATAAAATTGTGAATAATATTAAAAGCAATACCAACCCTTTTATTTCAAGTCTCTTTTAGTCTCAATCTCGAGAAAACACAAGTGATATGCCATTTCCAACTGTTCAAAGATTTCTTTTTCGTGAATCGACCAGAAAGAATTCCATTCATTAGATAGGAATCCTAGAGCTTGTCCATCATTGTTTGACGTTGTAAGTATCCTTTGGATACATATTTATTTTCAGTACGGTGTATTTAACTTTTTTTTTATCTTATATTACAGTATTGTTATAGTATCTAATTTCAACACCATTATTATTTTTACACTAACTATAGATAAATGCACCGCCCATCTAAAAAGACCCTAAATCAAGTTATTAACATCCATGTAATTATGAATCTCATTTATCTATATACCTTACAAAATCGAGAAGTTACCTTCTGGCTAAATTGTTGATATGGAAATCATTAGTTCAACAATTGTTGATTAAGCTCATTTACCAATTTTTTTACTCAAATTTGAATTTGAGCTTGAGCTCGGGTCGATAATTAAGCTTAATGTTAATAATATATAATAATGACAATAACACAATTATATTAAAAAAATATAAGAAGCTCAATAAGGCTCACGAGCCTTTCAAGTTAAGTATAGTTAAGCTCAAATTTAAATTTTTTTTTTGTCAAACTTGAATAACTTGTGAATATCGATGTCTCATTTACACCACTAACTCGACTTTAACTAACTAATCCGAATTAATCCGAAAGCAGGGGCGTAGCCAGGGGGGCTGGCATGGGCCCCGGCCCCTCCTAAAATATAAAATTGCTATTTTAGCCCTTAGAATTTTTTAAAAATTTTAAATTAGTAAAGGTAAAATTGCACTTTGGCCCCCCTAAAATTAGAAAAATTCAATTTAATCCTTTACAGATTATAAAGATATAAACTATAAAAAATTAAAATTTTATCCGATCCCCCCTAAAAAATTTTTCTGACTTAGTCCCTGTCCGAAAGAAAACTTATTCATTTACACATAATAAAACTCAAGCTCATATCTCGATCCCAAAATTGCAACCAAAATTGCAACCATTGAGTAAAAATCACATTCATCTCGATTTTTAGAAAGTAGAGGATGACATTTATACATATTAAACATTCCATAAACAATTAATATAAAGTTTGCATGCCAGATTGTCTTTTAGCTTCTTCTTTTTAGCCTTTACGTTTTAGCCCCACCAAAGCATAAAATCTAACCCCCTTTGTCGTCCCCAATAGCCTTTGATAGCTTTTTAGCTTTGGTTTGGCTAATGGCCGGCCTTATAGTCCCCTTCTGTTTCACTCTAAAATCAATAAAACACCAACACCATATTTACTTCCCCTGCACACTGACCCTCTGAATTTTCCATTGTTGTTTCACCATTATTACTCCTTTTTCAGTCTCTGTGTCCAATTTCAAAATTTACCCTTTTGGTTTTTACTATATAAATCCTTTTCTTCTAACCTTTTTCAGCAATGGAGAGTTACGAAGAAAAACGGGAAGTTGAGGATGAAGAACAAGAAGAGGCTTTGTCACTCTGTGATTTGCCTGTGAATTTGATTGAAGAAAAGGAACTGAAAAATGAAGAAAATGGTGAACCATCACAAGAAGAAGATTTCAACTTCGGTTCATGGCCTGGCCATGGTGGTTCGTTTAGGTCCGAACCAGAAATGTGTGTAGCTGATGAAGTGTTCTTCAAAGGCCAAATCTTACCTTTGCGTCACTCAGTGAGTTCCGACACCGGGTTCCGCCGTCATGACAGCCACAACATGTCCCGGTCCTTGTCGAGGTCAGAATCCATGGACCATGGTTCATTAAGTAGGTTCACAAGTGTTAGTAGCAGTAGCACTAGAAGCAGTAGCCATTACTCAACGAGTAGTACTAACTCGAAATCCGGTATGAAAATCCGAAACAACTTCAACACACACCCGAGCCCAAAACCTCAAATCCGATCAACCCGAACCGCCGTCAACAGTCGAATCCAACGATCATCGTCGATGTGGGATTTTTTCAAGATAGGTTTGGTTCGAGCACCGGAACTCGGGTTACAAGACTTGAAAATGAAACCTCGAAATAAAAATTCCGTCAGCAGAAACAGCAGTTGTAATAGCAGTAACAGCAGTTCAAGCACCAAGCTCGTTAACAATGGCAGCTCCACCGCCGAAGTTTCGAAGAACCGGCAAGAATCAAACAAAGGGTTAGTAGAAAAACGAATGGGGTTGTTCAGTGGGTGTACATGTTCAGTTAATGCAGTTGAAACAGTTCCATTGAACAACAACAACATCAAGAACAGTGACAAAGACAAAACAACATCGCATGCTGCTGCCGCCATTGAAGATAAAAAGAAGAAAAAACAAGCTTTGTCTCATCATCGAACATTTGAATGGATAAAGGAACTTTCACATGCAACAAGTTATGTTGATGAAGCTTAAAGAAAAGAAACACCCTCGCATGCTTTTTCTTCTTCTTTAGATTTATGAATTTGAAATAGTTTAAAGGATGAGGCTCTTGTACCTAGAAAAAAAAAAAAAAAAACCTTTCTATCACTGTTTCTAAAAGGGATTTGAAGTTGTTTAATTATTGATTTTCTTTTTTTGTTTGTTTGTTTTTCCAGTTCATGTTTGTGATATTATATGAATATTAATGATTGGATAAATAGTAGCCGCCGTGATGGGTGGAAATTAATCAAGTAATGTGGCGGTGGTAGTGGTGGTGGAGGTGATTATAATGATTAAAGTGTTTTTACTTTAAAAAGGACAATCAAAACGGGAAATTCATTGACTGTCACTACAAAAGCTCACGACACATGAAACACAGGGAAAGCCATGGAAAGTAAAAGAAAAATGTTTCATGCAGTTAAAAATAAAATTTTTCATTTTACTAAAGGGTTAAAAAAAGTACAATTGAATTTAGATTATAAAAAATACATTTAATATAATCAAAAATTATAAAATATAAAATAACAAGTGATGGGTGCAACAATACGTTATATTTTTTGCTGAAAAAATAAATTTTATAAATTATAAAACGAATACGAATAAACTTTAATCATACCCAAATTAAAATTTTGTAAAAGTAAAACATGGAAATAAAAGAATTTGGATAATAACTCTTTCAATTTTCGTTCCCATTTTGTTCTTTTTGATGATTTCGTGATAACAGAAGTGAAGAATAATAACTGGTTTTTGTCTGTTTCTTATACTGTCTTAATAATTCTACCTTGTGTTGTGTCTGATTTTGCCCATTTTGTTGGAAGTTCTTTTATATTTTTTAATATAATTTTATTTATAAATCTAGTGAATTAAAAAATATATTATTTTATTTTTTAAATAAATTATTTTCATATTTGAGATTAACATAATCTTTTTTATAAAAAAATGCTTTTCATCAATTGGACATATCCTACGCATGTGAAAGTCTACTCCACTATTTTAGTGTTTTCTTTGGTTAAATTATAGTTTTGGTCCCTCTTTTATGATCAAATTTAATGTTTAGGCTTTTATACTTGAATTTAACACAATTTGATCTTTCTGCTTTTATAATGTTATTAGTCAGTTTGCCTAGTTAGCAGTCAACTATTTCAGTAAAAATATTGACATAAATTTTTCTTAAAATCATCTATTTCAACTCATCATGTTGACATGGATTTTTTATGTTGGAAGATGTGTTTTTAAGAAAAAAATGCATGTCGATAGCTATTAACCATGTACGTTACAAAGTTGTGGATTTAATCCTTATATTTTGATTTGGTCATTTTTAGTCTTTATACTTTTCAAAAATTAAAATTCAATTATTACCAAACGATAACTATTAAATTCATTCAGTTAGGTTTTGCTATTTTCAAAATTTAATTCCGCACATATATTATTATATGTGAAATGTCATGTTAGCTTGTTATTTCCACATATTACTCAATACAAAATTTGTTAATGGATTAACGACTATCATTTGCGTCAAGACTAAAATTTCAAGTTTTGAAAAGTATAAGGACTTAGAATGATCCAATTGGTGAATATGAACTAAATCTACAATCGTACGTATAGTACAACATTTAACTGCTACTATTTGGGTCAAGACTAAAATTTCAAAATTCGAAAAGTAAAGTGACTAAAATTAATCAAATTAAAGTACAAGGACTAAATCCATAACTTCCGCAAAGTACAGAGACTAATAGCAGAATTTAGTCTTTGAAATGTCAAAATAAAGTATAGGGACTAATTGGTTAAACCACAAGTGGAGTGGCAAAAAACTTATGTTGGTCCCAGATTCTATCCCTGGATATATAGCCCCTTATTTAAACAAAAAAAAAAGACATAAGGACTAAATACAAAATTTAAGCATGAAAGAGGGATGAAAACCAAAATTTGACCTTTTTTGAGAAAAAAAAAGTCCCTTTTATTTGTATGGCCAGTCTTTGCGTATGTCAGAATATGTTTGACAGATTCAATCAACTGAAGCATAAAACCATGTCTTAAGTTCACTTCCTCGTACACAAAGCTCAAATAGTTGTCTAAGTTTAGCCATAAATTTTAAGACTTTTTTTTTACTACTTTTTTACATTTTCTCAACAAGGAAGGGCTGAAACTTCGGTGGGTTTTCAGCAACAAGGCGACAACGTCTCGACGATACATGGTGATTGCTGAGCCAAAGAATGCTTATCCACAATGATATACATGTTTCGGGGGGTTGTTGGGGCCCTTCCTAATGCTAAGGTGCATGAAGAAAAACACAACACACTGGCTCTCAACTCAAGTGGGCAAGTATATTTTAGACATTAGTTTTTGTCTTTTCCCATCAAACACTTCGGACAATGTGCCCAAATAGGCCTATTTGGAAACTGATTAATAGAGTAAGAGGCCCATTTATTTGTTAATAGTTAATTTGAAAAAAGAAGATGGGTAAATTATAATAAAAGTAACTAAACTATCACTAAGTTTATATTTTTTTCAAGTTTAGTTAGTGAACTCTAAGCAATGATTTGACAATCAGTACGGTAGATTAGTACCTATCGACGAGTAAAAAAATATATCTTAGATTCAAGTCGATCTAGTGGTCAGTGTCAGAGATTGGAGAGAAAAACTATTTGAATTTTGGTTTGCAGATTTGTGACATTCAAAACTGTTTCGTGGAGAAAAAATTGAATTGTAGAAGAGAAGAGGAAATAAAACTTTTGATTGGTGCAGATAGTGCAAATAGAGAAGACTATACAATAGAAATTTTAACAGCATGATGACTTAAATGAAAATTTTTAAATAATTTAATAACTATTTTGTAACTTTTTAAATTTCATTTTACACGCATATAAATTTTCAATAAATATATTTATTATATGGAAATTTATCATAATATTAATGTATTTTAGTTTTTTATCCTATCTAATGGTTTATGGAATAAAAGAAGGTGACATGTCACTGTCCACAGCCGATCATTTTGAAGCTTGTTTTCAACAAATTCGAGTCTAATCATGGTTTTCATATCCTAATAAAGTGGTGGTTATAAGGGACGAATTTGAATCAAATTATAAACTCATGTGATTTATCTGTGGTGGATGAAATTTAAATCGATTTTTTTCTTTTGAAAAGAGATTATATATTCTACATGTAATAACAGTTGCGGAGCCAAAAAAAAATTTTGGGGATGGAATTTAATTATATATTTTTACGATAATAAAATTGTAATTTTATTATTTTAATAGTCTATATATTTATACATTTTAAAGGATTAAATTAAATAATAATTTTTTTTTAGCGGCCAAAGTATAATTTTATCATTACTTATTTAAAATTTTATAAATTATTAACAGCGGCTCTGCCACTATGTAATAATGATCAAAGTGAAATTAATTCCGAAGTACATGATTGTTAACAGGGGCGGTGCAAGCCTCTAAAATGAGAAAATTGTAGTTTTTGCTCTTTAAAATGTATAAAGTTATAAATTAATGCATGATAAAAATTACATTTTAACATTCAAAAATGATAAAATTTTGATTTAATCTTTTAAAAATTTATAAAAATACTAACTAGTACAGTAATAAAATTGCAATCAACTCTTACATAAATATATAATTTAATTTTAATCCACCAAAAAGATTTTTGGGTTGGCCCTAATTGTTAATAAGAACAATGAAATTCTTGTTCCAATGACAAATCATAGAATAAATAAATAAATAAATAATGAGGCCTTCAAAGTCAATCTATTTTTTTTATAATTATATGGTTTTTATTATATAAAATTAAATTAAGCATATAAAATATGCTAATTATCTTATTTATAATTTTAACAAAAGAATAGCACATAAAATTAATAAATATTAAATTTAAGACCCATTTTTTAGGTTAAATTGGATTTCGACAAACATAAAATATTTTAATATTATACATAGACTAGACTTGAATCCGACTAGACCTGACTTGGGAACCCGTCTAAATTATAAGTAAAAAGACCTCTTCAATTCCTCTAAGTTTCAAAATTGAACAAATTGATCCCTCTAAAAAAATCAGAGCAATTTAATCCTTCTTAATTTTGAAAGTGAGGAACTAAGTACAATTAATTACGACGTTAATATTTTCCATCAATTGTACATGATTTTGATTGGTATAATAAAAATTTAGCCTTCAAAGTTTACACATTTTGTCAAATTTGGTCCTAATTTAACATATTTATCCAATAAAATTAGTGTAAATGTAGAGGCTGAATTTGTTGAATTTTTTTTTTAGAATTAAGTCCAGAATGACAAAATATGTAAAACTATAAAGGCTAATTTTGTTATTATATCAATCAAGATTATGTACAATTGATGAAAAACATTAACTCTGTGATTAGTTATATTTAGTTGCTCACTTTCGAAATCAACAGGATTAAATTGCTCTAATTTTTTTGAGAGGGACTAAACTGTTTAATTTCAAAACTGAAAGGGACTAAATTACTGAGGAGAAGTTTTTGCACTTGGTGAAACGCTCAAAAGCCATATTAGGCCCAGCTTCAGTTGGTTCTGGTGTCATGTTGGGGCCATTACTAATGATGTTTTTACATGTGGCTCATCAATAGCAATACTCGGCCGGAGTGTGTCCCCAATCAGATTAATAATGAGGTCGCCGAGGTGGAGTTAAATTTTTTTTAGAAGAGTCGAAATTAAATTTAATATTTTTTATAATAGTAAAAATGTAAAAAAATTATTTTAAATTTAAATTTTAATAAATTTTTAAAAGATTAAATATCAAATTTGTCATTTTAAGAGATTATAATGTAATTTTTTTTGGATGAATGATGAAATCTATTAATCCAGAAAAGCAGTTAAATTGCTACAAAAGAACAAAACCACTGTATAGTAACTATATTTTAAGTTATACAAACAAATTAACTAATGATACCTCAAGAAGCACAGAGTGAAACATTAATAGGGCCAGCTCTATTGATTAGTCTTCTTTCTAAATGAGCTTGCACAACTTCTTTAATCTGCACCAAGACAACATCTTTAGTTAAGAAAGATGTACCAAAATACCTCTTGTTCCTCTGTCTCCATATCACATACAAATATGCATTCTAAGCAAGCTTAAGTATAGCAAAAAGCAAGGATTTTCCTTTAAGTTTCAATATCGTTCAATCTTTAGGTATGCCAACTTTTTAGGATTTTTAGGTTTGATGTATGTTACTTTGGGACCATTCTCTTAGAACTAAAGGACTCACATTGTAGTTAAGTACAACTCTATGATGATTTGCAGGGGCGAAGCCAGGACAATTTTTTAGGGGGGCCCGGATGAAATTTTAATTTTTTATAGTTTATATCTTTCTAATTTGTAAAGGATTAAATCAAATTTTTATGATTTTAGGGGGGGCCAAAGTGCAATTTTATCTTTACTAATTTAAAATTTTAAAAAATTTCAAGGGCCTAAATAGCAATTTTATCTTTTAGGGGGGGCGGGGCCCATGCCAGCCCCCTGGCTTCGCCCCTGATGATTTGGTATTTTTTCTTTTAGGTCTAGGAGATTCATTGGATATATATAGGTTAAAATATACTTCAAGTCTTTGTATTTTTTATATATTTGAAATTTACATGTAACTCTTATATTTTTAGTATATTTTTTTTTCAGTACTTATTTTTTCAGTTTATCAAACATATTCTAAATAAATCAAAAATACTTGAGTAGGGAAAAAGGGCTTAAGTAAAATCCATGAGAAATTGAAGGATAAATTTTTTTATTTCAAGAGAAAATTGGGTATTAGGGTTTTTGTAAGTGTTAAATTTTCTTTTGGTGAATTATAATAACAGCATAAAGCCCGAACAATCAACACGATGAGCACGACTCGAACCCAAGTCACACCTAGGGCGATGAACACCCTTAATCATCAGGCTATCAGATAGGATTCTAAATGTTTAAAATATTTTTTGAAAGAAGTGTTTAATTTTGCTTTGTGAAATTGAGATTATTTCAATTTTTTTTGTTTTTTAATTTACTTTTGGGGCTAAGATTTTAATTTATTTATTTTAATCAATATTCATTTTAGTTTCATTAAAACAAATAAATATCACACCATCACATTTAATATAATAAGTAATTATGCAAGTATTTATTTGACAACTAAACACTTTTTCTTATGTGTGTATTCATGACACGCGTTTCAAAATCAAATAAGCTTTTATTTGAGTAGATTCAAAAATGTTAATCTTTATTGGACCGTTTTGAAATGTTGGATTCTTATGTGATTAATTTTTAAAAGATTAGACTTTTATTTGAACATTTAATTTTTTTAAATAATAAAATTTAGTTTTGGATTCTTTTTACGTGTATATTGATTAAAACCATTCATTTAATAGTCTAAAAACTAATTTTAACCATTCGCACAAAATTTAACCCCTTCACACCTTATTTAAGTGGTTTGGACTAGATTTGTCCGTGGGACAGTTTAGGTTCGGGTCGGGCCCTAACAAAAAGTTTATACCCGATTGATAGGCTCAAGTCTGACCTAAAAAATGAGCCTAAATTTTTGTCTAAGTCCAACCCAAATTATAGATGTTAAACCTAGGCCTAGTCCGACCCGAGCCGTATTGAGTTTTTAAAAAAAATATTTTATTATATAAAATAAATTAAAAAAATATAATATATCAATTACACTAAAGACATTAAAACAAGTGTTTCCCAACAAATTGAAAATACATTGATTTATTTGATTGATTGATTTATTTTTTTCAAATCGATTTAATTGACTTTAATACGAGGAAATCGATGAAACCAAACTAATATTGATTCGGTCGGACTTTTAGCTAATCAAATCAATTTTTTTGGGTTGAGTTTATATGGTAATATATTTATTATATATTATAAAAATAAATATATTTTAAATAATTAAAAAGTAATATAAAATAAGTTGATTTTTTTTGGTTGGTTCAGTTTCGAGATTCAAAAATCGAGAATTGACTGACAAAACCAATGAAACTGAGGTCGAAATAGACCAACCCGCCCCACCTGGCTAAACCGAAACTGAAATAATCAATTGTGTTGATTTTCTCAATTAAAACTGAGTATTTCTCCCTTAATTAGAAAAGGATTAAAGACTCCATTTCATAATGATTATATTAGATTCAATAAAAGTACAATGGAAGCCTCTTATTAAGAGTCGAATTGCATTTTGTTTCCTTCACTAAAAAAAGGGTAAACTAGTCATTATATGTTAGATCAAAGAGCAAACTGATCTTTCTGTTAAAAATGGTCCTTGTACATCAGCATGAGGTACATATGGCATGCCACGTATTACTGTTTGGTTAGTCCATCAGCCACGCCAGTTTTCAATAATACAAATGGATGAAACTTTTAACATATTTGATCAATTTGCTTTTGATCTACCATATAGGGGCTAATTTACCTATTTTTTATTAGAAGGATAAAATGCAATTTAACTCTTAGTACATAGATCTCCATGGTACTTTTACCTATTAGATTCAAGAATTCCGTTCTTTATCAACTACGATAACGCTCACAATACGTCGATAACGTCTCTCTGAACGCCGATAAAACATAGGATAAGGGGGTACTCTCTTTGTCTTGTGAATGAAGGTCACACAACATATAAGCTGACATGTCTAGATACATCTGGATTGGTCAGATGTTATTCTTAGAAGGATCAATTTGAGGTTTTGTGTACATGAATTTGGGACTTTTAGATGTGCCAAATGGAAGCTGATGGTAACTGCCCAACTTGGGTTTTTCTTGGTCTTTTTTAATAGTTCCCTCTTTTAAGGGGAATTTACCTATGCATATGCATGTACACTTTTTTGCAAATAATTTGTTCTCTTTATGCCACCAATCATCCTTTTGATGGCAAAATACCTATTAGTTTAATTCAAAATTCTTAAAATCTCGAGTTTGAATTTCATTTTATACAAAAGTTAGACTCAATTGATTTATTTTTACTTTACTTAGAACCCTACGAATTCACATGTCATGAAGTATATCACACAAATCAAGTTCTGTTTTGTCTTCTCATTCTAACGAACTCACAAAATAAAAATGTTTTAAAATATTGAATCAATCTTAACCAAACATAGACTCGAGTGGATTTTAGATGTAGTTGACTTATGGGAAGGCTAAGAACCGACAATTAAGTAATTGATAATCGATGCACCCCATATGGGAAAGACATTTAAGAGTCTCAAGAAGCAAACTTCCTTTCGTGTCCATAAAATAATAAAAATCCACGACAATTATAGAGAGTCGTTGGCTTAAGAACTGTTGGAGTATCTATAAGGAATTCATATGTTTTTTTTAAAAGATTAAATTTATTATAAATTTTTATAATATCTGTTCTTTTTGATATAATGTTTAAGACTATTCATAGTTTCTTCTCAATCCTTAAATAGAAGGATAATGTGCTTCAACGCACTCGAACTACACCGATAATAATATCAATATCAATCGAGCTATAACTCAATTGGCAAATATTTATATGCTTTAACTAATAAAAAAAAGTGAGAAAAAAAAGGGATAAAAATGGTTTTTTATATAATAAAAAAACCCTACGGAAAGTGTTTTAAATTTGGGGACCAGCAGATTGAGACAAGTTGATGATGTGTCGATAAAACAGTGAAGCTTTCAAAGTTTATTAAGAGATGGACGTTCCTCCAACCTGATATTCTATAGGATAAGGATCAAAGAGATAAATATGCCAATGCCCATTGGACCCCTTTACCACGTAGCTATTAATAATTGTTTTGGGGGAGTAATTGCATAGGACGTCCTCAAATTTTGAGTTAATTTTTAAATTAATTTCTAAACTATAAAATATTTTAATGGAATTCTCAAAATAAAGTATCGTCTCACGTTAAATACTAGCTTGATTTTATGTGGTTCATTTTTTAAACATGTTAAATTCAAGTTAGTGTTTAACATTAAAGTTGAGTTTTTTTTTTTCAATTATTTTTACAATGGTTTCATGGTGGCATAGATACGCCAGGTCCAATCGAGTGAGAGTTTATTTTTTATTCTAAAAGCTATGACGGTTATAGTTGAATTTCTTTTAAGACAAACTCATTGCTAGATTTATTAGGAGCTGTTATTGGAAGACTTTGTCGTGATAGAGTACCGTGATGATGATTGCATAATTGAACTCCAAGATGAGAAGGAGGATAAACCATTTAATACTTGTTTTTTCACGCATTGCTGATGTGGTGGGTTTCTTTAAGGCTATTGATAGTGGTTAATTGATTGCTCAGAGTTTGTCAACCGAGCAACCTAATGGTGACAAAGTTAGGATGCAGTTATCGGTTGTTGATCAACATGATGTATTTATGGTTAATTTCTAAAACTTCAAGTGATGGTAGGCTATTTTTTAACACAGATGTCTTTGTGAAATAGTTTGTAGTGTTTTAATCAATCTTTACTATGTGCCACCGTTATGTATTAACTTTTGCATCTTTTAGATCTAACTGAAACGATATTTTAATTTGAGGATTCAATTGAAATTTTTTAAACTTCAAAGATCAATTTAAAATTTGATCAATGCTTCAGGATTATTCCATGCATTGAGACCCCTTTTTTCTTTCTTTTGTTATGGAATGGAATAGGGGGTTGACAGCTCCTAGCCATGGGGGCATATTCGATGGGACGTGCGTGCCATTGCATGAATGAGTCCAATTGAATATAGGGCAAAGAAATTATGGGGTTTTTGGTTAGTTGTTAGGTATATATATTTAGAGAGGGAGGAATTCAAATTTTTTTTTAGTGAATATCGAGATTAATTATAAATTTTTGAGAGATTAAAATATATTTATTATTTTTTAAGTTATAATTTTATCACTTTTAAATAGATTAAATAAATTTATTTTATTTTTAAGAGATTAAAATATAATTTTATTATTTAAAAAGAAATTAAATTTAATATTTTTCATTTTTGGGACTTCCTCCCTCCTTAAATTTGCCTCTACATTTGGACAGACAAGGATAGAATGTTCATGCTAAAAAGAAAAAGGCAATAAGAAAAAAGTCAAAAACAATCACCAAATTTAAACTAAAATTGTTCATATTATTTTTCAATGGATGTTTGAAATTGTTCAACCATAAAATACATGATTTATGCTTAATTTTCATTTCAACTTTACTTTTATAATAATATTATAGTTTCATAATGTTTAAGTCTCATTATATGTAAATTATGTATAATTTTTCGATCTATATTTAATCTAGTTTAAGGTTTACCATGTATGGCCTTATCCAGATATATTTCGATTATCAATTCGTCCGTTTGTGCATTTAATGATTGATTATAGTCGCAGTTATACATTGTGTTAATTGTAATTATAATTCTATTTATGTATTGTGTTAATTGATCTTGGACGTAGTTATACAGACAAAAAAATCGAATTAGATTCAATCAGAAACACGTGGATAGAATATAGCCTAGTCAAGGGACAAAAAAATCGAATTAGATTCAATCAGAAACACGTGGATAGAATATAGCCTAGCCAAGGGGCAGACAAAGGCTTTGGTTCCAAAAATTGAGTTTAAGCCCCTCACAAAAACTAAAACATTTAATTTAAGCCTTTTTAACGTTTGGTTAGATGAAAATTTACATCTTTGACACCTTTCAAAATTAATAATTCATTTAAACATTTTGGCTTAATAATAAATTTGGCCACTGACCCGAATTGTATTTTGAGCCTTTTTTGGCCATCAACCTTTGTTTTTTTTTTTCAATTTGCTTTTTCTAACAGTTTTAATGAGAGTACCGTTAAAAAAGTTAACGGGAATAATATGAAATTTCATGTGTGGAATATTTTTAATGAGATGTAATTTATTACTTAGATAACCCAATAATATAATTGCATGTGGAAAATAATAAATAAATAATACACTAATTTAAAGAAAAAAAGCGTAATTATCTAAAAAAAATTAACTCAGTAGAAAAACTTCTCAATAAACAAACATGTGAAAGATTGAAACCTTTTGAAAAAAAAAATATTGAAACCTTGAATTTATTCATTAAATCTGTTAGAAAATGCAGTTTGAAAAAAAAAAATCAAAAGTTGATGGCCAAAAAAGACTCGAATTTAATTTCATTCAACTTTATTCAAAAGAATTTTAAATCGAATTAAGATAATAAAATGTAATTCGCCAACTTAATTAATTCAAAAAAGAAAAAATTATTCGATTCAATCCTACACCCAACTAAAAGAATGATTGTTGATATTTCTTGGTTTGGCCATTACAAGAGGCTAATTAAATATGATACTAAAAAAATATATTTTATTTATTTAATCAGAACAATTAATCAAGTTGTTATTTAACTTTTATTTTGTAAATATTTTTTAACATATAGTGGTCGGTAAAATACAAATTTATTGCAATATCAACATGCACCACCAACTCACACCTACTGGCTTATTAATACACATTATATGGCAATGGAATATTATGAACTCAGCCCATTTTATCATTAATGCTTTGTCTTAATTATTATATTATAAGATTATTTTAATTTAATTCTTAAAGAATGTCATAGAAAAATATTATAATTACATGAGGTCGGATTAGGGACACTAGTCTTCCAAATTGCTGCCCTAAATTCTAAAAATAATATTATTAAAAACAACAGTTATGAATTTCGAAAAAATGTATTTTTATAAATTGTAAAATGAATTTTATTATATAAAAAAATTAATTTGCTGCTTAAAGAGATAGAATTTAAATAATATTTTTAATTAAATATTTAAAAATATTTCCAAACAAACACATATTACTTACAACTAAATTACAAATACACCGAAATAAATTATACGAAAATATATTTATAAAAAAATTATTTAAAAAAGATGTAAAATGATAAAGACATGTTACAAGTATTTAATTAAGTATTGATGTTACAAGTATTTAAAGTAGTTTGTTAGTATTGTTCAATATCGTGTTCAGTCACATTATTGATTAGACAGTGAAACAGAAATGAAAAACAGAGAAATAAAGAGAGTTTTTGCATGTAGCCGTTTGTTAACGCAGTTCAGAAACAATCATACTCTGCGAAGCTTCGCTCCGTAAATGGTTTCATTCCACAATTGATCTAACCACCTATTGGATGAAGCCCAATCTATCATTACACAAAGAAGTAATTGCAGTACTAATAGCTAGTCCCAACTTGTTACAACGACTCACCAAAGTCTCGCATACAAATGTTCAATCTTTCACAAAGAAAGCCTGACAATAGAGTTAAAATATATAAGAGAAAATAAAAAAGATAACTTAATCAAATCAGCACGTCACTCCCTCAAATTGATGCATCTTCCATGCATATTGGCTACATATTTATAGGCTTAATATGATAGCTTATTCGATTATCATGGTCCAATATAAACTCTTCTTCTTCGATATTATCTTAAGATAAAATAGAAGTAATCTCCTTAAAATCAACTATGTTATATGCCTTTGAGATTGAGAAAATTTATTACCAAAAACCCTAGTCGAATTTAATCTATTCCACATACTTAAATTCTTCATAAATACTAGAATGAGAACGTCCAAGAAACCCATTTGCTTATTAAAACAACATCCAATAAGACTCACGTAAAAAAGGTCAACATATAAATATGCCTAGGTGCCTCGTGGCTTGACTGACCAAGTCTTTGACCGATCAGGTAACTGACTAAAATATTGTCGGACAACCTTGATTCTAACAATGTGAGATTTATTAAAGTTTTGCATTAAATTTGCACTTACAAATGGCATACTCATATATTTGTATACGATTAGAAAAAGAGAAAATAGATGTGAAACTAAAGTAGATTTAGATCATTTCGTATTCTTTTATGATTAATATTTTAATGATCCAATCATTGAGTTTATCAATATAATTGTATTTGACATGCATGTAAATTTCGAACCAATTCGATATCTCTAACATATCTATCTAAAACGATGTATATACTAATATTTATTGAACGACTGAAATTTCTTTACATAAAACGGATAGCTTAAAAATTTTAGGCTACGTCAAATTTAACATACATAAATGATTGAATCATCAAAATATTAATTATACAAAAATATATGAAAAATATAAAATAACTCTAATGATTCCTCTTAATTATATAAAAATTAAAATAAATATTTTTTATTTTTTGACAAACTCATTGTTTAAAATGTAAATATTGCCTTCTAAAATCTTGTGATACTTTTAAAATTAAATTTCTAAATATTTAATAATCAGACGAAATTAATTTTGATGACTACTTATCACAGAAAGAAAAAGAAAAATCAAAAGGAAAAAAGAAAAAAGTGAGAATGAGACTAGAGGTGTACATGGGCCGGGCCGGGCCGGGTTCAACTAAAATTTAAGGCCTGTTTTGTAGGTCCGGGACCGGCCCGAAATATGGGCCTAAAAAATTGTCCAAGCCCGGCCCGACATGGAATTGGTAAGCCCGAGCCCGAGCCGGCCCGTATTATACCCAGGCTAAAAAAATCATACCCGAGGCCCGGCCCATTATTTAAACGGGCCTCATTTTTTTGCCCAAGCCCATTTTTCGGGACTATATTTTTACTCGAACCCTCCCATTTTTCATGAGGGCCTTCGGGCCGGGCCGGGTAACCCGGCCCATGTACAGCTCTAAATGAGACTTCCTTTTCTTCACCTCACTTGCAATTAGAACTTAGATCTCATTGTCACCTACAACCCCATTTATGTGGGCCCCACATACGGTCAATTTACCGCCGTAATAGTTTGGAATGACGTAAGTTTAAAATGTATTATTTTAACCGCGTAATTTTTTTATTATTTAATTATGAATGATTTTGACATTATATAGAACAATATTATTGAAATTTTTATAACTATATAATTTATAATATTAATTAAATAACTATTACTGAATTAAGTTAAAAAATGTTAATTATTTGAATAGAATTAAATTCTATTTTTGTTTAAATTATAATTAATTTTTTATGATGTAAAAAGATATTTTGAAAAGCTACCAATTAATATCCAAAAGCCACAAAATAAAGTATATTTTGTGAAAATATATTTATATTTTATAATATATAATGTATATATAATCATATAAGCCCAATTCAATAACCTAATGTTAGTTAACTAGAAAAATTGACCGAATCAAAGTCGATTCGATTTGATAAATTTTCTCAACTAAAATCGATTGGATCAATTTTCTTATATTAAAGTTCATTAAATTAATTTGAAAAAAGTAACTGCTCCAACCGATTAAATTGATTACTCTCTCTTACTTCAAACCTAAAATTAATATAAAAAATTAAAAACCGAACTAAACTAAGTTATCAATCTCATCAAACTGAACCAAACTCACCATATATTCTTTAAACCTACTATCTTTAGGTTGCTACAGGGAGTTAATTTTCCATAATCAAGTGATTCTCCACCGTCTGATCTATCTTATCCAAAAAAGGAAAAAAATATCGCACATGTGCGGTCCATATGAACCATCTGTCTTTCGTCAAACCCTCTTCAAAGCCGTCACAGAGATCAATTTTCCATTAGCTTTCCAAATATAAATATAACCCACATGTGAAACCAAAAATATTCGCTCTTTTTTTCTTCTGGTTTCTGTTTTCCACAGTTTTGGTAGAAAAGGGACAATTAAATGGGGATCATCGAAGAAGCCCACAACTTTAAGGCACTGGGTTCAGGCGATCGAGTCATCGTTTTGGCTCATGGGTTCGGTACGGACCAATCGGTTTGGAAGCACTTGGTTCCTCACCTAGTCGACGATTTCCGTGTCGTATTGTACGATAACATGGGTGCTGGAACCACCAACCCCGAATACTTCGATTTCAATCGTTACGCTACTCTCGAAGGTTATGCTTATGATTTGCTTGCGATCCTTGAAGAAATCCACGTCGATTCATGTATTTTCGTCGGCCACTCCGTTTCCGCCATGGTTGGCGCCATAGCTTCTATTTCCCGACCCGATTTTTTCTCTAAAATCATCATGATCTCTGCTTCCCCAAGGTAAAAAAAAAAAAAAAAAAAGTTGCTTTCAATGAGATCAGAGATTCCAAATGATTTTTTTTTTTTTAATACCCAATTTTTTATTTATTGTTTTAGGTATCTTAATGACGTGGATTACTACGGTGGGTTCGAGCAAGAAGACTTAGACCAACTCTTCGAAGCAATGGGAGCCAACTACAAAGCTTGGTGTTCCGGTTTCGCGCCGTTAGCAGTGGGCGGCGACTTGGAATCGGTGGCAGTTCAAGAATTTAGCCGTACCCTTTTCAATATGAGACCCGATATAGCTCTCAGCGTAGCTCAAACCATATTTCAAAGCGATATGAGACAAATCCTCAACCTTGTGACGGTTCCTTGCCATATCCTTCAAAGCGTTAAAGACTTGGCCGTCCCCGTCGTCGTCTCCGAGTACTTACACCAAAACCTCGGCGGCGAATCCATCGTCGAAGTCATGACGTGCGACGGTCATCTCCCGCAGCTTAGCTCACCGGATATCGTCATCCCGGTGCTTCTTAAGCATATTCGTTACGATATCAGTGTTGCATGAAATTAAAAGCACTTCTTCGATTAATTGTTGTTAAGCTTTTTAATAATCTGAAAATCTTGATCTCTAAATTATTAAGAAGTTAATTGTGATTAGCGAAGCTGATTATCATGGCGACTTTAAGGTAATGCCGGTCGGCTTTTCTTTTTTTTTTCCCGTTTTATTTAGATTCAGAATTTTTCAGATTATTTATTATGAAAATGACGTGTATGTTCGTAATTGTGTTGATGTGTTCGACTGTGTACCATGTAATAAAAAAGTGCTTTGATCTAACACGTGTCAAAATGACGGTCCGATTTGGGGTTAAATCTGAAAGCCTACTGCCTACCTTTAAAAAAAAAAAACAGAGTAATTAATTATTCAAAACATTTTATACTTCAATTACTACAATTAGAAACTTACAAAGTCACCTTGAAAGTTGTTTACTTTTATTCTTTAAGATCAATTACGCAATGGTTAAATTGCACACCATGTCTTTAATCTATTAGCAAGTTTATGTTTCGAGCATTTAACTTTAAAAATTTACAAAATGGCCACTGAATTATTCAAAAGTTTTCATTTAAGTCATTGGGTTATTGAAATCATTGTTGTATGGTATTTTTTGTTCGCATTGCATGCACCAATCGAAAACACTCATTCACATTCTTTTCTACAATTCAATTTTTTTTATAAAACAACTTTAAACATCATGAATTTGCGAACAAAAATTCAACCAGTTTTTTTCCTCAATCTTCAACACTAATTATTAGATCGGCTTGGATAAAAAATATGTTATTTTGCTCATTGATGGGTATTGATTCATCGAAACGATTATCAAATTGTTACTTGAAGTTCACTAGCTGGACTTTAAAAAAAACTTAACAAATCAGTTACTTAAATAAAAACTTTCAAACAATTCAATAATGATTTTTTTTGTACTATTGATAAATGTGACATTTGGACTTATCATATTTGTTTTTTATTATTATATATATATATAGAAAGTTAAGAATTAGCTATAACTCCTCTCCAACCCTTAAATAAGAGGATAGTACGCTTCAACGCACTCGAACTCACGACTTCCTGCACTGACAACAATACCGGTACCCAACGAGCTAACACTCAATCAATCGTGTTTCACGATTTTTAATTTAGTTGAGCACTATAATAATTTGATTTTAGTTACTATTTTTAAGGATATAATTTATTTATAACTATAACGGTATAGTCCTTTTAAAGAATAAACAAATATCTTGCGTGATAGTTCGGGAGTAAATGCTTTGGTTGGGCTGGTTTCGGTTGAACATTCAAAATAGACCCTCCTGATTTGATTTGTATAAATAAACCAAAATAATAAGTTTTCATATTTATTTTAATCAATATTTTTTATATTTTTATTATACTATAAATATTTGTATCAATATTTTTTTTAAATTATTTGTGGATTATTTTCATAATTAATTATGTTATGTAATATTTAATTTTGATTTTTGTTTTTGGTACCGTTGTAACAGGTAATCAAGACTCGAACACTAAACTTTTAATTTTGATTTAGTTCCTATATTTTAATTTGATAAATATTAATTTTTATATATTTTTTCAGGGGCGAAGCCAGGGGGGCTGGCATGGGTCCTGGCCTCCCCTAAAAGGTAAAATTTCTATTTAGGCCCTTGATTTTTTTTAAAATTTTAAATTAGTAAAGGTAAAATTGCACTTTGCCCCCCCTAAAATTATAAAAATTCGATTTAATCTTTTACAAATTAGAAAGATATAAACTATAAAAAATTAAAATTTCATCCGGCCCCCCCTAACAAATTGTCCTGGTTTCGCCCCTGTATTTTTTCAAATAAATCAATTTTAATCTCTTTACTTTTCAAATATTAAAATTCCAGTCGTGCTCCAAACAGATAGCAGTTAAATATATTTGGTTAAACGTTACTATTAATCTTGCACTATATGTAAAGTTGTAGTAGATTCAATTCATATTCTCAAATTTGATCATTCTTAGTCCATATATTTTTCGAATTTTAAAATTTTAGTCTTGACACAAACGACAACTGTTAAGTCAATTGCCTGATTATTTTTAAGCAATATATGTGGAAAGAGTAATCTGGCATGATACTATACATGTAATAATATGCTTACCACGTGTTTTATGGCCGTAATTTAATCTGGATTAAAATTTTAAATTCAAAATGTAATTAAAGTAGAAGGACTGAATTCACATTTCGAAAGTTTTCATTGGGAACACATAAAACAATATTGCTTTGTTTCTTGCTGTTTTTAATTTGCAAGCCCCCCTCCCCCCACCAATGGTGTGAAAAATGTCACTTTATTCCCACAATCCTCAAAATTCAACTTTCATCATAGATTAGGCTCAAATTATGCAATTGAACAAGGGCTTTTTCACACTTGTGATTGCTGACTATAAAATCGTTTAGGTCAGATGGTGCAAATTGTTGTTGAAAGATAATGTAAAAGTCATTTATGTATTAATATATTATTCATCAATTGGGATTTTTTTATAAAAATGACTCTTTTTTTTATTATTTATAAAAACAACCCAGTTTTTTAATTAAGTACGTAAATAACTTGAAATGAACAGTGAAAATGGGTGGTGCCAATAAGATTGGCATCACCACCTTGCCACATCAACCAATGATTGGCTCGGTTGCTTGAAAAATTATATTTTTTGGTAGTGCCAATGTATTTGGCATCATCAGTATCCGATACATATATTTGACGTCATCGTTAAATATAATTAATATGACTTAATTGAATAATGGTCCGATGAAAGGCTTAATTGATGAAAAGTCAATTTGGTGAAGACCATTTAACCACTTTTCTTTTAGAGTTAATTTACCATATGATGATGGTGAAGTAACTTTTCAAAATTTAAAAAAAACATATATTTTTTAAAAATAATAATTTTATATAAAAAAATTCATTATAATCTCATTATAATTCTTATCATATTAGTTTTTTTTAATACAATACTTAGAATTATTTATAGTCTTTCCCCAACCCTTAAATAAGAAAATAATACGCTTCAGCATACTCAAACCTACGTCCTCCTGCACAGACAATAATACCTATACTAATTGAGCTAAGACTTAATCAAATCGACAAACAATTTTTAAATTAGGGCAAGAGATATATGCTATTGTTATGATGTTAGGGATTATTCATTTTGTTTTTATCATTTATAGTTTTGGAATCTAATTGATAATTTAATCATAACTGTGAAATGAACTAATTTGGAAATTTGGAATTTTCAGTTAATCATATATTTTGACTTTTGAATACAAAATAAAGAACATTTGTCTTGTAACGAAAACACAAGTCATTGTCTCTTGTGACTTATGGTTCTTCAATGGTTTTGTATTACTAACAGGACATCATCAATTGCACCTATAAAGTCCTTTGTAAATAGGGTTAGTAAAATTCAATTCAATTTGAAAAAATAATTTTTTTTTTTAAATTTTGAGTTAAGCGAATTGAGTTATTCGAGTCAACTCAAATTTTTTCGAATTTCGAGTTCGAATCGAGTTGAGTTTTAGAATTCGAATATCTTAAATAATTCGAATAAACCGTATATCAAACTATAATATCCTTTTTACTTTTCCCCAAAACTTTTTTATTTTCTCTCAATTTTTACTCCCTCCCACTATCCCCCTAAAATTTTTACTCTCCTCCCATCCCCAATTTTTTTTTTTAATATTTTCCTTCCAAAATTTTACTCCATTGTTTACTTTCCCTCAAAATTTTACTCTCCAAAACTTTTTATTTTCTCCCTAAACTTTTACTTCTCACCTTTTACCCCAAATAAAAAATCAAAATCATCCAAAAAATCCCTAAACCTAAATAGCAGTGGCAGAACCACTAAGAGACCCAGGGGGCCATGGCCCCCTTAAAATGGTTGATTTTTAATTTAGGCCCTTTATAATTTATAAAATTTTAAATTAGTAATGGTAAAATTACACTTTGACCCCCTAAAAATGATAAAAAATGATTTAATCTTTTAAAAATGATAAAGATATAGACTATTAAAATGATGAAATTACATTTTTTACTATCGTAAAAATATACAATTTAATTTCAACCTCCCAAAAAGAATTTTCTGGCTCCGCCACTGCTAAATATTAATAATTTTATTTATATATATTATTTATATTATTAAATTAAATTTCATATTTTGTACTATTTATATTATTGAGCTATTTAATCATGTTGAATATTTATATTAAATTGAATTATTAATGATGCCATAAAATAATCGTGTTAAAATTTTATGTTGGTATCAATTTCACATTTTATCTTTAAAATAACTTTTATTAAAAAATCACATTTTTACATTTAATATATATTTTAATTTCAAAATACATAGTGACAAGAAGCAAAATATAATTGCAGCAACTAAACAAGTAAAGAAGCTAACCCGTATATAAAAAAATAATAAATAATGTGAAAGCCCAATTTCATCCGAGCCCAGACAAAAAAACTGAATAGAAAAAGTAAATAAAGCAAAAATAATTAAAGTCCAGAGTCCATTAACAGTCTAGTTACAAGCCCAAATTTACAAGGCCTGAAAGCCCAAGAATTTAAAAAACCCTAATGGCCCCAGACCCAATAGCCTAAACTGTTTCAGAAAAAAAAATAGAAACCCTAGTCCCTTTGCGTCGCTCCTCGTGCCACGTCAACACGTTCGCACCCCGAGGACTGCCATCGCCGCTCATCTGCCACTGTCATCCTCAACCACTGCTTGCAAGAAAAAAAGAAGAAGAAAAGAACAGCAAGAACACGCAAAGAACAGTAATAAGAACAGTAAAGAAACAGTGTAACTTTCGGCTATAAAAAAGCCTGAAAAAAGCAGATTGTAAGAGTTTTTTTTTCTGAAATAAAAAAAAATACAGAGAATAAAAAAAGAATCGAACAAAAAAAAAGAGACTGAATAGAAGAGAAAATAACAAATTAAAAGAAAAGGTAGTTCGTTTATTTTATTTTTTGCGAAAATAGAAAAGAAATAACCTCTTTCTTACATGTATCGTGGTCCTTCGCCGCGTAAGGCCGAGGCCACTGCCTTCGATGAAAAGCAGAATCATCGTCGGGCGAGGGAAACCGAAAGGTTTTCAATCTCTTAAGTTTTTTTGCTATTATTTACGTCAAATCGGGGCTAAAAGGGATTAAAAGGGTTAAAATGTTTTTAAAAAGGGTTGAAAGGGAATTTTTTGCGGTTTTTCGCCACCGAGGTCGTGGGAGTGGTGCCGCCCACGACCGGTGGCTACACGCCGTCCACGACAGGCGATCGATGGCGGACTCGAGGCGATTTTCAGAGAAACAACAAAAGGGGTTTTCAATTTTTAAAAAAAAAAAACAGTGTAGAAATGAATTTTTGAAGCATTTTTTTTTTACTTAAATAGGGTGCCAAAACGGCACCGTTTTAGGCTAGTCTGAAATGCCTCAAAACGACGTTTCGTTTTGGGGCCGACCCGACCTGCCTCATGATCCGCGTGTTTTTTAAAGGGGGAATATTTACGCCTTTGGTCCTTCCGCTTTTTAAGCATTTTTCAATATAGTCCTATTTCTTTTTTTTTTCTTTTTAAATTTATCCCGTTTAATTTTAATTTTTTTTTATTTTGGTCCTTTTAAACGATGCGCATAGGGAAGTTTGAGATATTTTCCCGCTCAGTCCCTATCCCTTTTAGCGTGTTACATTTTAGTCCTTATTAGTCTATTTTTTTCTTTTTCTAATTTATGCCCTTAATTTCATTTAAATTTCGATTTAGTCATTTATTTTTAATCTTTATTAAACTGTTTTCTTTTATATTTATCTACTTATTTATTTATTATTTCTTTATTCTTTCTCATATATTTAAAAAATTATTGTTTATATTCCTTTTATTTGTGTATATTGTCATCATTTTTTTAAGTATATTTCTCATATACTTAAATTTAATATTACTTATTTTATTTATTTATTTATTCTTTTACTTTTTAAATACTTAAATTTAATATTATTTGTTTTGCCTATTTATTTATTTATTATTCTTTTATAATATTATTTGTTTTGCCTATTTATTTATTTATTATTCTTTTATTTTTAAATATTTAAATTTGATATTACTTATATTTCCCTTTCATTTTATTTTTATTTTTTCAAAGTTACTTTATTTATTTTTTTATTAATGCCATGAATTAATATTCTTATTATTGCCATATTTACATTATTATTACTATAGTATTTATCCATTTATTTGTTATTTATCATTCTGATATAAATATTTTACCCACATGGCCATCATATATTATTTCGCTATCACCATATCTGTAACACCCCCTACCCGTATCCGTTGCCGGAATAGGGTACGAGGCATTACCGGAGTTTACTGAACATTTTCAAATAATTCCAAGTCATTTATTATTCATATTCTGAAAATAATCATAACGTCCCTCTATTGGGCCCTCGAAGCCCAAAACATACATTAGGAACCAACCGGGATTAAATCGAGATCATAGGGAATTTTTCGCAAAATCTTAAAATTTTTCTCAACTACAGAAGTCGCACGCCTATGTGGTTCGGGGACACGCCTGTATGGTCAGGCCGTGTGGCCAACACGCCCATGTGACTTACCTCGCTCCAGGCCGTGTGGCTTCACACGCCCGTGTCCCTAGGCCGTGTAGTTATTTTTATTTTCGAATTAGGTGCAGGATTCATACGGCCGTATCACATAATAAATTATTTCATAAGAAATTGCATAACTGAAACCTTTCCACTCTTTCATAAGCTCAATTATATTTTCATCTAAGCACTTACCATTTCAATGCACCTTATAATTAAACATATTACCATTCAACCAGTAATTTGGCACTTGCCTAAACTTCAAGCAACAACATTGGTTAGTGTACTTTAATATTGACAAACTTATTTTCTCGACATGTCTCACTTGAATTTATTACTCGTCTTAATATACATAATTTTCCTTGTATCAACGTATCAAAGATAGTCTCATATTTACATGTCATAATACATATCATTCTCTTGCTGTTTCTTCAAAAATATAAATTATTCAATTCATTATGACAATATTTCATGTACCATCATTTTCATGAGTTTAGTGTATATTTATTCCAAAGAGTGATTCATAATCTTGAATATGCATAATTATCAGACAAGTTTCACATACATGTATTTTCCATGTCATATTTCAATATATCAAATAATTATCATTTCTATGTATTTCAAGTTTAATTTCATGATTTCAAGTACTTACCATTTTCTATATTTATCCGGTTGAATTTCTCGGAATTTCTATGGATTTCAGTAGTACACTTATAGTGTACAATCTCATTAACCACAATTCGTATATATATACATAAGTCCTTTTCAGAGAGCACACTCCCGCGAACCTCATTTCTTACAGCGGGATTACCAGTCCAGGTTAAATCTCCTGTAACATATGCTCAAAGAGTATTGTCGGGATTACCAGTCCAGGCTAAATTCCTTGCAATGACAAATACTCTATAGAGCTTTGTCTGGATTACCAGTCCAGGCAAAATCCAGACTCACATTTACTTCGGATTACCCGTCCGGGTTAAATCCTTTTCACACATGTTCTTTGGGAGGGCTTATATCATGATCATCCGTCTGGGCTAGATCCTTTTCACACATATTCTTCGGGAGGGCTAATACCAGGATCACCCGTCCAGACTAGATCCTTTTTTACCGTCAAATCCTTTTCAGTGATCCATCGAATTCCATTCCATCCAACCGGGATTTATTTCTCTTTTTATCAAGTATTATCAACATTTCATCTATTATCATACATTAAACATTCAATTCACATTCATGTCACATAAATATACAATTCAAGCATTCAAGAATTCAATTCAAGTTGCATGAACTTACCTCGTTGCTTGTTCGTGTTTATAATTTCACTAATCCGATGTCTTTTCTTTTCCACGTTCAAGTCTCGTATTTGAGTCATCCGGATCTTTATAAATAAATTTGATCATCATTTTCATTCATTTTATATTCTGATACATTCAATTAATGCTCTAGGCAAAATTACCATTTTGCCCCTAAGCTTTTAATTAATGACGATTTCATCCTTAGGCTCAGAAAAATAAAATTCTTGTAATTTAATCCTTGTTTCAAGCCTAATTATTCTCGTATATATTGATAACAGCCCATGAATTCTATGAAATATCAGAATTTTCCATAATTTCAACACTTTTCAATTTAATCCCTAAAACATGTTTTCACCCGATTTTGATCTAAATTAATAATTTCATTCAATTTTGTAATTTAAATAATAAAATAATCCATTTTATGCAATTTGGTCATTTTTGACATTTTTACAAAATTGCCCATAAAGTTTTACTTTTATTCAATTTAGTCCCTGAGCCTAAAACATGCAAATTAGCCATGCTAGCTGAATATTCATATATATTTTCCTCCTCCTCCTCTCCATTCCACATCCTTAATTTATATAACATGTTTATAAGTAACATTATCTATGATTTCACTATTTACTTATAAATTTATTCAAAGCTGTCCATTTGAGTCATAGTCACTAAATTATTTATATCTTGAGCTACAGAATTCCAATTTAAGATCTGCTTGATGTTTTAGAAACTAGACTCAAATATATTTCTACCATAAAAATTTTAGAATTTATAGTTTAGCCATTAAGTACAGTAAAATCTTCAAATTTGACTTTGTTCTGCTGTTTGACAGCTTCTACCTTTCTTTACTAAAAATTAATTATCTCTTAGTACGGGATTTGGATGATGTTCCCGTTTGTTTCTATTAAAAATAGACTCATTAAAAATTTTAAAATTTAAATTTAAGCCCCTAATTATTTTTCTCCAATTTTTGATGATTTTCCAAACTCATAACAGGGGAACCCAAAATCATTCTGACCTTATCTCACAAAATTTATTATAACTCATAATTTACAATTCCATTGCTTACATTGCTTCTTCTATGAAAAACTAGACTCAATAAAATTTAATTTCATATTTTATTAATCCTATAGTTCGATTTTCACAATTTTTTGTGATTTTTCAAATTTAGACTACTACTGCTGTCCAAAACTGTTTTAGTGCAAGATATTAGTTACCATGTTTATAACACTACTATTTTCTTTCTCTACACTATTTCTCATCACTTTCTCTTATTTTTTCTTCACTAACATATCAAGAACATAGTACCATATATAATAAAACTTTACATTAACATCATTTCCATACTTTTTCAATAATATCAAACTTAAAAAATATATTAAAATCTTGATGTTCTTACCTTGTCATATTGATTTCAATCTTTAACTTGATTTTTCTCTCTCCTCCAGCTTCTATTTCTTAAATCCAACTTGATATTCTAACTCCCCATAGTCTCCTTAACATTTTTCTCTCTTGGTAGTTATGAAAATTCTTTTGATTTCTAGGTGAAAATGGTGACTTTTTTGGTAGAAGGACCAAATTGCAAAAAAAAGCAAAACTTTTTTCTTCTCTTCTCTTCTAACGTGAAATGCATGGAAATATGATAGAAATTCTTCATCTTTCCTTCCTTATATACTAAATAAATAATAATAAAATATCTTATTAAAATATTAATAAAATTATATTTATCTAATTAAATAATTATAAAATATCATCAACATCATCATTACTTTCTAGATTTCTCTCTCTTCCAATTGACCATTTTGCCCTTTGTGATCTTTTAAAATTCCATCATTGAATCATCGCATAATTTGATAAAATTACGATTTAGTCCCTCATAATTCTTTACCTATTCAATTTGGTCCTAATTCATCCATTTTCCTTAGTTTCTAGATCATCCCACCCTTAAAATATTTGCACTATTGGTCTTTCAACTTTTTCATATTTACCTTTAACCCCTCAAGTTTTGAGTATTTACTCTTAGACAACAAAACTTTTCTCACTTTTACCATTTAGTCCTTTCTTGAATTAATATATCATAATATACTTTCCAATGTTGTCATAACTCCAAAATTTCCCTTTTTGTCGCTTTATTTCCTTATTTTACTATATCAAAGATAATATCTTACTGTAAAAATTTTCGGGGTATTACAATATCATACATTAAGTTTAAGTATTTATCCATATGTATATTATACCCGAATAAGTAAAATGCATATCGTTTTAAGTATTACGTTTGTTTTTTTTGCACGATGCATAAAAAAGGTAAAATTTTTAAATCGTGGCAATGTTCATTATTTTTGGAATTAGAAAAGTCGTGTTCTTAACTTACGGAGTATGGCTTTTTTCTAAAATCGAAATAGTCGAATATCCATTTCAAAAATATAAAAACGAGATTTAAGTAACGATTTAAACGACGATTATTCTAATTTTCGAAAACTAAATGTGTCATGTCCTAACTCACGGGGCATGATCATTCTTCTAGATTAATTCGGAATAAAGCCTTTTCTATTAAAATATTTTAATACGAAGGGATCGCATTTTAAATTCTTTTCAAATTTTCAATTTTTGACATTAAGACATCATGTAATCAATTAGGTACCAATTTTGGGCGTAACGAGGGTGCTAATCATTCCTCGTGCGTAACCGACTCCCGAACCCATTTCCTAAATTTCGTAGACTAAAAATAATTGTTTTAGTAAATCAAACATTTTATTAAAGCGATCAAATTGCGATGTGATCCGATCCGATCACACCTCATAAAAATGATTAGTGGCAACTCCCACTTTCGTTTTCAAAATATAAGGGTCTGTTTGTTTGAGTGTAGTTGATTTTCCGGAAAACATTTTCCTCTTTTCCCGTGTTTGGTAGCCTGAAAAGCTTTTCCATTTGGAAAACATTTTCCAAACACGCGTAAAATGACTTCCTAATTTTAGGAAAACGTCTTACCGATTTTTAAAGGGTAAGACATTTTCCACAGCTCCTCTCTTCACTCTCTTCACTCTAACGAAGATCGTCTCTGCCTTGTCTTCTCTGCTGTCATCTCTGCCTCGTCTTCTCTGCGATCATTTCTGTTTATCGCTTCATAGGTGCGCATTTAATATTACTTTCTATAACAATTTTGGAGTTTGCCCCCTTTCTTTATTTATTTTTTATGGATAACAGTTATTATTCTTGTTCCCTGCTGTTGTTGCATGGTTGTTATGATCTGGGTAAATTGATTGTTCCCTTTCTTGTTTGTTTTAGGCCCTCTCTATCTCAGATCCGATACTGGGTTCTCCAAAGATACAAAATCGAAGAGGGGCTGCATGTTTCGAGGTAAATGTTTCTTTTCAATCGTTCTCTGATTGATTGCTTTATAGAAGATCCTGGCTATTTTACATTTCAAGTTTTGATGTTTGAAAACTGGGAATGAGCAATCGTAGGTATGAGATTTGAAAACTGGGAATGAGCAATCGTATGTATGAGATTTGAAAACTGTTGAATAGAGAAAATAAAATCAATATTGGAAACACTAAATCCTCTTTAAACTTTTTTAAGACGAAACATAGTCAAAGGTACAAGAAAGAGAGAACACACATAAGCTTATGTTATTTACCCTCTTTGCGAATGTCGATGATAGCTTTTTCTGATGGAAAAGAAAAACATTTTGAGAAACAGAATTGAACTTCATGTCTTTGGGTCCGCTCTGGAAAGTGGAAACTTAGAAATTTCCCCTTTTCTCTCACGAATCTTTCTAACCCCGAATCTGTGAGATTAGATGTTTGGTTAGAGGGAAAAAGTTTTCAGCCAAATTGGAGGAAGGAGAGTATGGTAGCAATTAAAAGAGGAAGCGCAATGAGAACATAGCATGCCTATGGATTTTGACTTTTTCTTCAAAAAGGAAGACTTTTAGACTTACTCATTTCTCTAGGAAAATTTAAAAACAAAGCCTAGTTTTAGCAAAGATAATCGGATGAACAACAAAACAAATAAGTTAATATAGAAACAGTTTTTACAAGACCGTAACAGTTTGTGTCCGATAATTTTAAAATTATCAAGTTTAGATTATGGCATTACATATTTTGTCTTGACAGACATCATGATCCTGCTATTTTTATTCATTGATTGATCAATTTCAGTAACTCAAAACATATATATATGATATTGCCAAAGTCAGATATAGCCTTTGGCCAAAGAAATGAGGTCAACTTAATCTAAGGGCAGATGTGTGTTTAGATCTTGAATATGTTTGAGTTACAGAATTCATTGCTGCCAAATATATATTGTATAGTTCCAATTTTATCATATTTATTAGCAGTAATGAGTTATGTTGTGTTATTACAATGCATGACGGTGATAGTAAATTTTTTTTAAACAAACAAGATTGATCCATGTCAGATCCAATACACACACAAATAAATTTTTTAAAAAAATTATACTTATCATGATAACGAACAGCTAAAGTGTTACAGTTCTTTTACAACTTATTATGGTACTATTATTAATTCAACGACCTATTAGTGCATTTGTGTTTTGATCTACATTTTGTATGGGTTCACATATGCACATATGCGTAGTATGAGCAAACCTACATAATATGAATTCGTTTATACACTTTGAAAACCATGGGTTAATTTAATATCTCAACTTTTGGCATAGTTGTACTTGAAGAGAGAAGCCGAGAAGGAAATAATGGGGTAGTTTGGTAAACTGAAAGCATTGATAAGGAGAAGTTGGCAAGTTGAGAAGAAACAAGTAGGCATAGTTTATTAAATTATCAGCAGATTCTCCACATGAAGTTTTCATTTGCTTCCTTATATTACACTAGTATAGAATAGAAAAATCTGTCTCGCTCATTAACATCATCCATCGCAACATCAACCTCTTCCCGCTTGGAAAGCGACTAACCCAACACCTTCTCCATTTCTCCACCCATCTAACTATATATACTCTCTTTGCTCCTTATCTGCTTATATTATAATACGAGGTGATGATGTTTTAATTATGAAAGATCAAAACTAAAGATCAAAACGAGGTGATGATGAAAAAAATGCATGCCATGTTCACAAATGAACGTTTTTGTATGGAAACATAAACGATGATGTATGGATAACCAAATAAATGCATGAATGCATAAAAATGGGTTGATTGAGAGCTAATCCCATTAAAAACAACTTATATTAATTAAGACATTAATGAAAGCCTTTTATATTGGGAACCAGTCACAATTCAACACCCGCATTGTAGAATGACTATGATTGACAATGACAATTATTAATGTAGAATGGGCAAGGGCAACAAAGAAGGGACCTCCAAATAATTCAGGTGGACAAAACCGATGGAACATGTTTTTCTTGAAATTCTAGCAGAGGAGGCCCAGAAAGGAAATAAGCCTTCTAATGCTTTCAAAGCAGTTTCTATTAATCGAGTTGTCGAAGCTATTTCTGAAAGATTCCAAGTCCAATGCGATGCGAAGCATGTGGAAAATCATTTGAGGACTGTAAAAAACCAGTGGCAGATTATATGCAAAATTCGAGGTGAAAGTGGTTTTGGATGGGATGATAACATGAAAATGATCACATGTGATAGAGCGACATATGATGCGACAGTGATGGTAATATATGTATATATATGTTAAGTATATTTCAATTATTTTTTACTTGTTAATCTAATTGTGTATAATATCCAACAGGCACACAAGAAGTATGAACCATTTTTGAATAAAAGCATCGATCATTATGATGAAATGGCTTTGGTTGTTGGCAAAGATATGGCAACAATGAGTTTTGCTAGAACATTTGCTGACATAGATTTGGATGATGGTAACCAAGATTCAGTGCCTCTAGACTGCGACAATGAAGAGGCTGAAGAGGTAAGAACAAATATATCTTCATCTGGCACATCCAAACGTAAAAGAAAAAATGTTCAAGAAAGTGTTTTTGATGAACAAATTAAATTTGTGGGTGAACAACTGGGCAAAATTGCTAATGCTTTGGAACAATTTACTGCGGATAAGACACCACAGCTTTACGAACAAGTGATGTCGATGGAGGAAGAAGGATTTGATGATGACTTCTTGTGTTCTGTGTTTGATTATCTAGTGAGTCGTGAATCCGAGGCCAAAGCTTTTTTAGTTAAAAGTAAGAAGCATAAAAAAGTTTGGCTTGAAAAATTTTCTCAAGGTTGAAGATATTGATACTTTTATGTGGTGTAATATTAGTTATGCACTTGGACAATGTTGTTTTTATTATGTGGTGTACTACTAATTATGCATTTGGATAATATTATTAATTTTTAGTATTAATTATGGTTTGGAAGCTTATTTATAAATATTCAATCCTTGTTTTTTATTTTCTTTAACACAATTACAAATAATTTATTTGACTTTGGTTGTTTTCATTTTATGAAGGTTAGTAATGTAGCTTAATAATTGAGTATTATTATATATTTAATTTGATTTATTTATTTATAAATAAATCATTGTAATATATGTAAAAACAATTTAAAATATAAAAATTTATTAATATGTATATAAATTTATTAATATATGTAAAAACAGCTTTTTCGGAAAATATTTTCAGGAAATCTGTCAAACAACAGAAAATATTTTACACAGATTCATCCAAACACCAAAAAATATTTTCAGTAAATTATTTTCCAGAAATCATTTTTCGGAAAATATTTTACTGCCAAACAAACAGACCCTAAGTCGATTTTAAAAAGGTTTCGACAAATAAATTATAATGTGATGAAAGTTAATAACAAATTTGATTACAGTGAGTGACAGTGGTTACAAAGACTCAAAATTATTTTTTAAAATTTAACTCGAACAAATATATTCGATTTGACTTAAATTCCATCTCACTCAACTCGATTTGAGAAAATTTCCAATCAAGTTAAGATGATATAATGTGATTCGTCAACTCAATTAACTTAAAATTTTTTTATTCGATTTGATTCGATCGAACACTCACCCCTATTTGTGCGGGCTTAAACTCCATTCTCCACTCATGTCTTTTTCAATGTTCCGAAAATCGGTCCGACTGTGAATCGATCCGATTAATAGCAAAAACTCCTTTGAATTGGAAACCGAAAAACCGCATTTGAATTGAAAATGGTGAAACAAAAAAACTGGAAAAAGATCCTTCTCCTTTTGTACAAGACTTGTATGGGAGTTAGTGAAGCTGCCTGAGGCGTAATCACTCAATATTGATGATTAGTTGAGTTTGGCAATGGTTGTCTCGTCTTTTTATACCTTATCGCTATCTCTTTGGTACACCATTAGAGGCCATTTCTGGTCTTAACGGGTATTTGCTAAAGCTGCTATTGTTCCTAGAGTTTGAGAAAAAAATATAGGAAAAATTGAAAATTGACTTCAATCGATGTGTTTGAACAATTTATGGAATGTAAGTTTAAAAAATTTAGTTACTCAAAATTTAACTTAATTTTATTTTTTATTTAATATTTTTTTATGATATAGAAATAAATATTTTATTAATATTTATGAAAAAAAAATTTGAAATTTTGTCAAATAATATTCAAAGGTTATAAAACAAAACTCATATTATCAAAACAAATCTAAAAATCCAAAACAAAAAAATTAATATAAAAAAATCGAGAACCTAATCGAATTATGATGAACAGTTCGAAAAAATTCGATTAAACCGAACCGATATCACCTTTTATCTGTTCCTCTTCTTCTACAGGCTTTATCTTTTATTCTTTGAGCTCATACTGTATGATATAATAATATATCAGTCAAGTTTTAAGAGCAGTTATAAAGCGATGGATTGAAAACTTAATGATATATTTATCGTTTCAAACGTTGAAGGTTAAGCGGGAAGACATTGCTTTGGTAGTGTAGAAAACTGAAAGGATGGAAGGAAAGAGTGGAAAAGTTGCAAGAAAATAAATTTTGAGTGTCTTTGATAGGGAAGAAGAGTGAGAGGAAAGAAAATCGAACGGATATATTAGTTAAAAATTATGCAATTTTCAAATGATTTATTTTCATTACTTTCATTTTTCAACTCTACCAAGTAATAGATGGAAAGAAAGTCGCTTTATCTTTCAAATTTTCCATATTTCCTACTAAACGTCTATTATTAAGGGGGTAGATGTTGACCACGAGTTCCGAAGCTGCTCCATACCCAGGGTGAGGATAAGTACTTGAAATAGAGAATGCCCTGTGTCAAAAAAATTATAATGTAAGCTTAAAAAATATTTTGATAATTGAGTGACTACTAATATAGTTTATCCTTTATTCAAATTGAAAACAAATGCTATTTCAGTATCATGGAAGTGGTCGAAGAATGGCCTTTTCTCCTCAGCTGATACTTACAAGAATATGATTTCTCATAGTAAAGTCAATTTAGTTGTTAATTGCAAGTTGATTTGGAATTGTAAGGCTCCACAGAGAGTTCGTGTATTCCTATGGCTATTGTGGCAAGATAGGATTCTGACTAATGGGGAGCGAGCTCGACGGCATATGTCTAATGAAGGCCATTGTGTTCGATGTGGATATCAGATGGAGACTAATTTACATGCTTTACGGGATTGTGGGTTTTTAAAAGCAGTGTGGAAGGCAGTGATTCCTAGCTCAGTAAGGAATAGTTTCTTCTCCACAAACTTAAATTTGTGGTTAAACAAGAACTTGTCATCGCAAGAAGTATTGAAAGTGAATGAAGAAAATTGGTCGACTCAATTTGCAATTCTATGTTGGTTGTTATGGAAATGCCGAAACAATTTCATCTTCAATAATAGGCACAATAATGTTGATGTTGTTGTAGATACAAGTTTAGCCTGGACCGAGAGCTTTGTAAACTCAAAATCATGTGAGCTACATTGCATTCAAATGGCATCAGGTGATCATTGGAGGAAGCCAGAGAAAGGATGGGTTAAGTTGAATACAGACAATGCATTTTCGGAAAGTATTAACACTGTTGCGATAGGAGGTGTGTTTAGAGATCATGATGGCATTTGGAAGTGCGGGTTTACTATGCAAATTGGGAAAGATTTTGTCTTCAAAAATTGAAGTAAGAGCTATCTTAGAATGTCTAAACTTAGAATGGATGTTTGGTTTTAGGCAACTGGAATTGGAGTGTGATAATGCTTTAGTTGTGAAAACTATTTTAGCTTATGGTGTAGGAGCTAATATGTTATCTAAGTTGCGCTTGATTAAGCAACTTTTATGCCGTAATTGGAAGGTTCGTCTTCGACAAATCCCCAGATAACATAATAAAGTAGCTGATTGGATAGTTAAATTTGACAAAAAAAAAATACGATGAGAATCCTAATTAAGGGAGCTTCACAAGGGTGATCTCTATCCTGTGATTTATTCTTCTAGTTAATTTGTTTTTTACTTGGGCTTTATAGCTATTTCTTGTTACCAAAAAGAAATTGTAATGCGAACGTTATTTCTTTATATAGTCAAAACCTTGATTTATATAATTTTTATAATTAAATATAAAAGCCACTTTTTTATTATTTAAACAGTACGGGCTGAGTGGAATCAGGCTCGAACCCAAAACAGAAAAATGTTTTAAAAGTGGATTTGATTGACCCAATTTTAGGTAGTACAAGACAAAGCCTCGTGTAAATCATGTGGGAATTAATTAATTAATTAAAGCACCATTAAATTTTTTTTTTTAATTCAGCTGAGAGTGAAATATTTGTCGGAAATGGACCTACAACAGTTGAAATATCATAAAGTAAAATATCATAAGTAGGCCAAATGCTACTTGACAAAAACCTATGAACCAATTTGATTATAATATTATGATATAAACAGAAGCAAAGCCAACTGCAGCAGGTTAATGGATGATAAGCTTTATCCTTAATTACATTGTGTTTTCTGAGACGTCACTTCACTTATTATTACACAGTCAATAGTTGTCTTGTATTAAAAACTTTACTAAATTCGATTTTATGTCATTACTGTTGCAGCAGCTGTTGACTGCAAAAGAAAAACACGACAGCAAACCTGGAGAACAAAAAAAGCTTCATTTCCATCATGGATGTTTCCAGTTTACTAAATTGGTAATTTGGGTACCCTTTTTCTTCCTTAATTCTTTTTTTTTTTCCGACATGTTTGATTATATGTTTCTGAGAACATGCAGTTATGGAGTTGACCTGTAAAAGAAAACATGGATCTTAGGAATTTGTAGATATTTGAAAGGAATGATACTACAAAGTGGTGTTTTGAATTTAGAGGACAATTGGGTTTTTATTAACTTTTAAGGAATGTCATTCATGGGGTGTAATTCAGGTGAAAAAATGTTGAACTCTATGAGCTTGTTAGAATTTGACATAACGGTGGTTTTGTCAGTAGAAAGAGTTTCCATTTCGACCCAACTCGATCTGGTTACCATATGGTATGAATGAGAGACGTTGACTTTTCAAGTCAAAAACCCATTTTTCTTGCTTTGATGAGACTTTCATATACCCTGTTTTCTTGATATATGACATTTTGGGAACAAAATTGTGGGTTGTTTCATGGGAATTTCAGATTCTGTTTAGAGCTTAACTGATTCCCTTATTGTTTGTTTATTTTTGTTGCTAGTTATCTCGATTCTTGTAAGAGGCACGAGGTTTGTCCGAATTCTGCGGTTTTATCATGGTTTTCCGAGGTCAAATCTTTGAACATTCTTGCTGGTTTCATATGAGCTTGCTTTTTCATTGCATTTTAATGGATTGTTTTTGTTATATCATTCAGGCCAAGGTTCAAAAGTCTTGTCAAGAGAAGTGTAACATTGTGGTTTCTCTAAACCGGTTGAAAAACGATGATATTCCTCCGATAATTGATGTATTCCTAGCACTTGACTTGTCTGATATTGATTCCGTTGATGTCCTCGATCACGGATCAACTTGTGTCTTGAATGAAGAACACATACTTTCATTGATGAATGCAACGAAACTAAAGCTCCGAGTAATCGATCTTAGTAGCACGTCTCTAAAGAAGGATTTTCTCCGGTGTGTAATACTTCTTTCCCTTACAGCATGTTTGAGGTGTTTCCGAGGTTAACGACTTGTTATCTTCCTTTAGAATGATGTGTTAGGCTGTTATATAATCGTAACTGATAAAATTAGCCTAATGTCTGATGACTATCCTGTTGAATATCATTTCGTCCTCGTCTGTTTAGTATCGCGTATCGACATTGAGGAACTTCTGTGTTTAGTGTTAAGATGTTTACCATTTGGACAGTAACTAAACTTTGTTATTATTGTGTTCTGTTCAGGGATCTCTGCCGTGTCGGCTTGCCTTGTCGTATTTTGAAGTTGAGGTCTAATAATATTCAAAAACTCGACATGGTCGGAAGGTTCATGCGATTACACACTCTGAATTTGGATTTTTGTACTTCGCTCACTAGTTTGCAAAAAGACTGCTTTTCTTGCATGCCAAATTTGATGCGTCTATCAATGTGCGAGACGAGAGTCGCTAATCTCTGGACAACAACTGAAGTTCTAGCGGAACTTCCTTCTTTGTTGGAACTACGGTTCCAAAATTGTTTGTGTTGCAAGGATACCGGGCTGTGCAATTTGTCATCTCGTGAGAAAGGTAGCTTGAATGTGATCAATACCTGTTCGTACGGTGCTGGTGAGACAACTATAGGATTCCTTTCTCTCCGAGAATCGTTTATGGTACCTGAAGTTCACAGAAAAACTGATAATTCATCAAAAGTTGATGAATGGAAGTTTTCGGGTTACCTCCAAGACCGATCAGATGGATCACCTAGTCCGCTTCATAATTTGCGTGTGAGCCTGAAACCGCAAAATGAGGCAAGAAGACAATTTGCTTGTATGATTTGTCTATAGTGGTTAGAAAAAGTTCGAATTTCTTCATATTTGTTGTATATCTAACAGATTTCTTTGCCAGCAGGTACAATATGAGTCGAAGAATGTTTTGGGTACATCAAATAAAGATATTTGGCATCATCCTTCGCCCATATGCTTCGAGAAACATTATAGAGCGTACATGGTTGCTTCCTTACCTCGTTTAGCGGTATTAGATAATCTGCCAATCACAAAGAAAGAGAAGGAAACTTCGAAGACTATTGTTTCCGAATTCTATGAGTACTTGCCATACAAACATAACCGCAAAAAGAATGTTGTCAACATTTTGCAGAAGCGTGAAACGGGAACAAGCGGTGTTCACTATGGAAACTCTTCGAAACTAAAGCAAACTTATTGTTATGGAAAGAGTCAATGTTTCTTCTCAAGGTCGCTTAGTGCTGCTAGGTTCGGGTCTTCAATGTGGCCCTCCTTACATCCGGTGTCCAGCTTTAGTCATATATATAAGGAAGAAAATAAGCGGCTTCGTCCGAGGCAATTCGAGTACCATCCTTCCAACTCGAGCCTTATGGCTTTTGGAACTTTAGATGGTGAAATAGTTGTTGTCAATCACGAGACCGGGAATCTTGTTGGCTATAATTCATCTATAGGAATGATTAACAGTGTTCTTGGACTCTGCTGGCTCAAGAAATATCCATCCAAGGTACGGATTAACTTCAAATGAGTTAAATTAGTTAGCAGTTAATCGCTTTGACTATCACTGATGATTTTTCCGTGTTGAACAATCAGCTCGTAGCTGGATTCGATAATGGTTGCTTGAAGTTGTTTGATGTTAATCATATGCCGGCCAAACTAGGAGACAGATCTTGTGGTTCCAGTGCAGTTCATTTCGAAGATTTCGAACAATTAACTTCAGTTCATGTCAACTCAACGGATGACCAATTCCTTGCCAGTGGCTACTCGAAAGGTGTTGCTCTATATGACATTAGTACCGGGAAACGGTTACAAGTGTTTACTAATATGCATCGAGAACCTATTAATGTTGCTAAGTTCGCCCACCACTCTCCTTGTATGTTTGCTACATCTTCATTTGACAAAGATGTGAAGATGTGGGATCTGAGGGAGAAACCCGAGAACCCTTGCTATACTGCTTCAAGCTCCCGAGGAAATGTTATGGTTTGCTTTTCTCCCGATGATCTCTATCTCCTCGTTTCAGCCATTGATAATGAGGTACATAGTTCCATCTCAACTGTGGTTATACACTATAGATTACGCGAATTTGAGAGAATTTATAATATTTCTTTGGTGATGTCTGGTATTTCGTTATTGATCTCTTAATGGTCTTATTCAGGTTAAGCAACTTTTGGCAGTCGATGGGAGGCTCCATACAAATTTCAACATAACTTCAACCGGAAGTGCTCATAATTACACTCGTTCGTATTATATGAACGGAAGGGACTATATCATCAGTGGCAGTTGCGACGAACATGCTGTTCGCATATGTTGCGCTCAAACAGGAAGGCGACTTAGGGATGTCTATATCGAGGTACATTGTCAATATATGCCAACATAAACCCTTAAACCACTTATTAACATACATAATTTTAATGATATTCCATATCTAACTTTCGGTTTTTGGACCGCTGTTCATGTGTAGGGTACAGAGTCGGGAAAATCTATCTTCGTGCAGTCCTTAAGAGGTGATCCTTTCAGGGTAAGTTTTTCTTGAACATTTTGCATGAGTCGAATATGTTTGTCCGAAAGTTACACAGATATGAAACATTATCAAGTCAGAAACACAAAACGGACCACAATTGAAATAAACCTGAACCTTTTCTCCTTTTCCCGAGCAGCCTTTTAACTTCAGCGTCTTGACGAGCACGATGCGTCCAACAGCAAAGCAGGAAATCATCAAGGTATACATTTCGCATCACTTTTGCTTTTTCCAGTCGTTTATTATACTATAGTTCATCAGGGGTCGGGTCATGCTAATTGTTCCGATTGTCTTTTGTAGGTCAATTTGCTCGCCTCGAGTCATGACGCGGATGAATCTTCTCGTGATCAAGGTATTTATCCTTACTGTGGTCTTTAAGGTTAAAATTTTGGATCTCCATCAAGTTATCTATGCATATGTACATCATGTATGTCTAAAGTTACTGTATATGCAGGGGGTAAAAATTCTTTTTTCACTCCTTTGCTTTGTAAATATGTGATTTACTGTATATTTTCATCACTGTAGAGTGTTAATCTGGTTTGAGAGTTTTAAGTCCATTTGAAAACACATTTTTATTTTGGTTTGTCACATTGAAGATAAAGTGGAGAAATTTGATGTTATTTGAATTTTTTATAAATATTACGATAATTACCATCACTTTGGGCCGGATCCTAATGAGCTCATTGGATGAGCTTGCAGGCCAAGCTTGCTCTCCTGCGAGGTTACATGTGCATAAGACCGTACAAACACATGTTGAGTCTAGAGTAGGATACGTGTCTATATGCATGAAGCCTACCTAACATGTCATATCAATAAACAATACCCATATAAAGAGAGAGAAAAACACTCAACAATATATATATATTTAGATAAAGGTAGTAGATATATCTTGGATAAAACTGACATATATGCATATTTTGAGTAACATCAAGATTGTATGAAAATTTAGGTATTATAATACTATGAAGGGTAAGTATAACATGATGTCAATAACCTAGCAAAGGTATATGCCTGAAGATATAAATACATGTGTCTTTTAAGTGTCGTTTGTTTGAAGTGGATGGAATCCTTAACATGTTAGTATTATATCCGGTCAAAGTTTTATATTCCAATTTTGTGAAGAATCCGAGTGCCTGATATGACAGGTTCAATAAAATGGGAGTGTCTTGTCGAGACCAAAATTTTTAGAATTGAATTGGTCAGACCACTAGTTTATCGATTCAACTAATCTATTAGTTTAATTTATTTGGTACAGTTAAATAAATCATTAAAAATTTATAAAAATAAAAAAAATCCCAATCTTTGCTAATCCGGGAGAAATTTGGGCACTGAAGTGTGTTAAATTTTTTCTTTGGTTGAATTGAGGAAGCTTCTGGATTTATCAAGTCAATGAAGTCAAAATTTTTTTTTTTTTTATAACCATAAATGTCCTCATTTGCTTTATAGTTTGAGTTAGTGATGGCAATAGGGTGAAGTGGATTTTTACCCCCACCTCGATTAGATATTCTATCCTTATGACTTGACTTCGACTCGACCTTAAAAAATTTAACTTGTCTTGAACCTGAACTTGAAAGTTAATTGTGTACTCGAATTAACCTGACTCGAGTTCAAATTTTTATTTATTTAAAATTGTGATTAATTAGATTCAAAATTATTAAAAAATTCACGTTTGGGATGACTAAGTAAATATATATATTACATCGTCGAAATGAGGAGACTTGGAAAAATAAATTAAAATGAGAGAGGAAAAGAAGCTAGTGTGAAATTGGAGTAAAAATGATAAAATGATGTCGTAGTGATAAAGTTTAAAATTCTTTAATCTAATTAATATTAAAAAATATAATGTTAATTTTGTAAATATCTCGAGGTGGGGTAGCTTCATGCTAAATTTGACCTAACTCGACCAAAAACCCAATTTCAAGGAAAAAAAACCCTGACCCTATCGGGTTGGATCGGCTCAGAACTCGTCAATTTCTGTTTTTTTTTGCTATCTCTAGTTTGAGTATAGTCCTATTTAAGTCGAAGTGATATTTAAGTAAAATTCTCTTAACAATGTTCATTTCAGGATTTGAACTTGATCCAAATGCTTAGAAAAAAAGTCTACCTCCACTTTTTTCGACTACTTACTGATTTAGCAAGATAAAACTTCGTAGGAATAGAAACTTGGGTTGAAAAAAAAAAAGTTTAAATGTAAAATTGATAGTCAAATTCTATCATATTTTTCATTTAAATATATGAAATTTTTTTAGTAAAAATAATATTTAAACTATTAATTTCATCTTATTTTACTTGAAACACGATATCAACCATAAAACATGACACTTGACATATTTTTCTTGGACATCGTACATTTTTAATAAAACGAGACAAAAATAATAATTTAAAAGACTACAATTGATAAAAAAAAATTGAAGTACCTATAAAAGTCAAAAATCAATTTTTGTAATTAAGAGCCTTCTAGATATTTCCTCCTCGGATCCCAAGGAAAGAAAAAGTTGCGAACTGGTGCAGATACTGAAAGTCGAACAGCCTGGATTCCTCGAACAACACATTCGTATTAACGGGATCTATTGAGGGTCAAATTGTATACAAAGTCACTATAATATGCAATTTTTCATAATACAAGAACCATCTATAAATTTGACCCAAATTTATGTTTCATGATGAACTATTTGGACTTTTCCAAGTGAATTTGCTCCCAAACATTTTTGTCTGAAACTCTTGACTCTTTGGTAATCATATTAAGCTGCAATTATTTTTGGAGTTAAACCGAATTCCTAAGTAAAGCCAAAACTCTCTTTAATTCCGAAATAAAAATTAAATTATTTTTAAAAAATAAAAGTATAGGGACTAGCTTTAACAAACGACAAACATAAAAAAAAACCTACGTTAAAAGAAATATAGAGGAGGAAAATAGAGGGAAAAGTAAAAGAAAATGAAAAAAAAAGAGGAAAGTTAAAAAGAACATAAAAAAAAAATTAAATAGCTTAAAATGAAAAAATATAGGGACCGAATGTATAAATTAATTTAATTTTTTTTATTTGAAATGATGATTTAACTTGCTATGTCAACTTACCGTTACACTGTTAATGTCAATTAACGGCTCAGTAACTAAAATGTTACAACGCGATAACGTAAGTGGCTAAAACATAACATTTCAAACATAAGTAGCTAAAATGTAACCCGAGATAAACAAAATGACTATTTTAATAATTTACCCTTTTTGAAATTAAGTTAGAATATAATAAAATTGCTCTTTTTAACTTCTTCAAAATGATAAAATTTTAATTTAATCCTTAAAAAAGTTAAAAAATATATAAACTAATAAAATAGTAAATTTGTATTTTGACCCTCATAAAAATATACAATTTAATTGCTACTCCCAATTTTTTTTTTTTTTTAACTTTGATAGCAAGTCAATTAACTTAGGTTTTTGGATTAAACAACTTTCTAAATATTCGGAAAAGGAAAAACCTGTCCTAGATTAACTGAATTTTGAATCTTTTTATTTTAAGTGATCCGAGAATAAAGCTGACCTTAATGAAGTCTTCAAACGTTGCATTTAATGAACATATTTTAGTATAAATCACATTGCTAACTATAAATACCTCTGCAAAATCACACAAATCCATCAGCAACCAGAAGCCCTCACAGAGCCACCCTTCACTCAACCTTTGGCCACTGGCCTCTCATTTCGGTCGAGAGAGTAATTAGCCACAATATTACACACACACATATTGTTGTTCTACTCTATCCTTGCTATACTTACAGTCTTTCTCTCAAAAAAACAATATGAAGCTCTTATTTGCAACTTTGTTGTTTATGTTTCTGGTTTTGGGTTCATCATTTGTTCGGCTCTCCTTTGCCGAACCTGTTGCACCACATCCCAGACCAGCTGCCCCTGCCACCATCCCTCCGCCGTCTCCTGCTGCTCATCCTCCTCCAAGTAATGTTCTTTATTAATCAATTACTAGTTTGTTAACCATGCATGCATTTGACTTTAACATTGCTACATAAACTAAAAACTAATACAAAACTCATCGTTTTTGGGTTCTAATGAGATTTTTTTTTGGGGGGAATTGCTAATAGGTTTCTGTGATAAAAAGTGTGGGGAAAGATGTAAGAAGGCAGGAGTGAAAGACCGGTGCTTGAAGTACTGTGGGATATGCTGCCGAGATTGTAAGTGTGTTCCTTCAGGTACCTATGGCAACAAATCCGAATGCCGTTGCTATAGAGACAAGTTGAACTCCAAGGGCAACCCTAAGTGCCCTTGATCTATCGGAATTAGATCTGACTTCTCCCGGTGTCATGGCCTGCCCGAAAGAGATCCCAGAGCAGTATCCGTGCACACAAATGGAGTAGCAGCTAGCTTCCGCTTGTGACACCTGCATCTATCTCTAATAGTTCTAAAAGTTCCAGTGCAGTTTATGTTTTGGGTTTTTCCATTTCATTCGCATATACCACTTCCTAGGAAGCCAAATATATGTAAAACAACAACAGCAACAGCAACAATAATAATAATATGCGTGTATGAAATAAAATGTTTACTCATTGCTCTATAGGTGTTTACTTAAATAAAACAAATTGCATTTCATCTTTATTTCCCAACTACAATGAAAGTTCTTCACTATTCTAAATGTGAAATTCCAATTCTTAAGACATAACAACAAATTGATTCGAGACTTGGGATTAATACATAACCGGAAAACAGAATGTCAAACTTTGAATACAGCTTGGTGTCTAAACAGCATGAGTATGTCCCCATAGGGATGAGAAGGGCATGTACAGGTTGCCCTTGAAACAAAAGGATAAAGAGAATACACACTTAACATGTACATACAGATATAATTATGGTTGGAAAAGTTTTACCAATGCTTTTCCAGAGGTTTTCTTTGAACATGTACAGATACAGTAATCCCAACTTTAAAAGATTTTGCTAACCTGAGGATCTCCGACTCCACCAGCTGGTGCCTGATTTACGTTTCCCCCTCTTCCCCCTTTTCCTTTTGTTATTAGGGACTTTGGACTTGGAAGCCAAAGATAAATTCGCGTTTGGTTGAACAGATGGTTCCGTAGGGAGGTCATTTCCAGGCGCAGGAACAGTAGAAATAGTCTTTGGTGGTTCAGCTAGCATCGGCGGCTCCTCTGATTGTTGAGTTAAACCACTTTGAAAATTACGCAACTCTTCCTTGGCAGCGTGATTGTGTATCAAAATATCATCCCCGGTCTGCAAATATAATGAAGATCAGTTGCATTATAAACGAAAACAAGATGGTCGAAATGATTACTTGGAATATATATATATATATAACACTAATTAATATTCACATCAATCATAAAACAATTAAAACCAAAACCTGATTACAAAAAACAGGGATCATCATATATTAGTGTGATATGTTAATTGAACAAATAGAGTGGGAATTACAGGAGGAAGGGAAAAGCAACAAAGATTTTTCCGAGTCAACAGTATTAGCAGAAGCAAAGAATGAAATCTAAAATCAAATTACAAGCACAATCCTTTGTTATCCTCAGCTAAGGCCCTATGCAAAGCAAATGATAGAAATGTAAAAATTAAAAGAGAATTAATGTTACAGAAATGATGGAAGAGAAAAACATGAATGATCAAGAAGAATGCATCGAAAGAGAACTCACATTGTCATAAGAAACCGCAGGAAGATGCTGACCGGTTCCATCAATCGCATCGGGAAAAGGTGTAACCTCTCCATGACTAGAAACTGCACTACTTCCAGGCATAAGAAGATCTCCCATGTTACCCCCAGAACGACGCTGAGATGTAACAGGGGTTCTCTCTCCGCTACCAGGTGGAGAAGAGTGACTTCTAGAACCAGTTAATGTGTTGCATGGTGTAACTGAACTCAATACATTAACGGAAGTGAACTTTCGAGGACTTTCATTAACCACATTGTCAACTCGGGTCTTTAACTTGTGAACTTGTGATTGCATCAGATCAATCTTTCTAAGGATCTGTTGTAACCAAATATCACCGTCTTTTAATTCGAGACTTGACAATCCATCATCAACCTCTTCATTACTGTTGATCATTTTGTTTCCTGTAGAAATAAAGAACTAAGAAAACGGACCAAAATCTCCAGTAGAGAGTGTCAATTTTTGGAAACACACAATCACAAAGGCTATTTGTCGGAACTTGTTCTATTACCTATAAGCTCAGTCAAATATAATTCTTACCTAAATTACCATTATCATCCTCATGAGTAGCAGAAGCAGTAGCAGCAACAGATTTCTTACTATCTGGGAGCAAAAGAGAATACACTTACCAGATTTGTACTTGCAAATACATATTCCACGAAGAATGATCATGAAATTTTAGTTTCATACCATAATATGAGAAGAGGTTATGATTCGACACATAAGATGCTAAATCAGCAGTATCTTCAACTCGCTTTCTTTTCCTCCTCTTCATTAATTTCTTTCTTTGAATTTGACACGGAAAAGGTTGTGACTTAACATTAAGTCCTTCAAATGTGAACTTTTCATATTCAAAATTCTTTCTCTGATCATATTCTGCAAGTTCTTTATCATACTTCAATGCCCGAGACTTAAACTCCCTAAGTTGCAACTCTAACCATTTACATCGCCACATAAGGGGACGAATAAACCTCCTCCAATGATCTGTCAACTTTCTCTTCCTGGAAAATTTAGGAAAAAGAAAACGAACTGAATAACGCAACATGTAATTGACATCAAACTTGGTATATACTTCACAAATGATAACAGAGTTTTTATTTTTATTTATTTTTATTTTACCATTTGCCAGCCAAAACAGTGGAAACAATAATTGTATTGTTACTAGTCGATATAATTTTAAGTACATTTATGGCGAAATCTTAGAAACCAACAAATTAAATAAAGTTTCACTAAAAATCAATAAACTAACACAAAAGCAAAATAGTTCAAGATACAAAAAAAGAAGAAAGAAAGTACCTCAATAGGAACAATCCATCAAACACTGATCCCAACGGACTTCCACTACATAATGCCGATTCAACTTCAACATCACTTACTGCCAAGTCATTCTCAACCCCAGACACCGTACCACCAAAAGAACTCGAATTCTCAGTGTCATCCTCACATTCAACAACAGCCAACCTATCCATGCCAGAATTTGAGCATTCAGTGATGTTAATCTCCACATTCTCGGTTCCTTTGGCTATCTTCCCTTCCCCTACACCACACAGAGTTTCCCCGCCAAAGTCTCGGTTCTCACAATTACTCGCACAATGCATAAACTTATCTTTCGAATCTTGGGGCAAGCTTCCATTTCCATTACCATTTGCAACCATTTCCATCATTGTATTACACTTTGTCTTTTGGCTCCAATTCAGAGCCTATACTATAAAAGACTAGTTCAATTCACTAATAAGTCAATTAATTACAAACTCCTGCAAAGTTCACAACAAATTCAACATCACCATTTCAGCTAAGCAAAGCTCCTTTTTGAAAAGGACTAAAGTAAATAGCTCATATCCTTATAATTATATACACATTCATCAAAGCTGCAGAACAGAAACAAAGCTAAAATAAACAAAAAAAAAAAAAAAATCAAAATTTCCAACAAATAACAAGTTAGAACAAAACCAAAAGAAAAATGTATACACACACACATAAGTTCAATTAGAGAGGGTCAAGTAAAAATAAAATAACGGAGAAAAATGAAAACATTTATCGTAAAAGAGAAGAAATTTACACATTGAAATAAACATAACTTGAAAAACCCTAAACCCCAAAACAGGGAACAGAGAAGAGTAAAAGAAGAACCTAGCATTCGAGTCTATATTTCAATGACTGTGATTGGCGGACGACATACCTGAGGTCACCGGAGAAGAGTGTAGCGCCACCGTTAACAATTTTTTTTTTTTTTGAATTATTTGATTAT